>JAVHNS010000008.1:1200000-1800000 GCA_036872755.1 Orbilia blumenaviensis | reverse complement strand
AAAAACCACGCCATTAGGACACTATGCCAGGCGATTCTAAGAACAACCCGGGGAATGCGCTGGGTTTGAGGTCCCAGACGGGGTACTTGCCCGTGAGTAGATATTTCCGAAAGATTCCGTTCCAATTTCAACCATGAACATCAAGGTCTGATGAGGCTGTCGGCTGGTTAATTTAGATCGAAGCTTATGGTACGCGCATTGCCTCAAACTGCATGAACACGGATTCAAAGCATATATATATTGGATTCTAATATAAAATAAAAAATTACAACAGGGCTGATTGGGAATATGCACACTTGTGCCATCGTCGGTATGTCAGATGTTTCCAAATTTGATACTGCTATTCCCAGCTCATAAGCACTTATCCAGCTAACTTGGTTGCACAAAGGCATCGACGGTGGCATTGATCAACTATGCTGGTAAAGTTTACCACAAAAACAACACGGGTTTAATTTTATATTTTGTTACCTGGGCTTACCAAATTCCCGCATATAGGCCAGAATTCGACTCGCCCAGCGTATTCGCCCGAATTCTCGACTGCAACCGGGGTGGCCATTTTTCAATTTCTCCTTCCCATGACGCCGAAAAAGCTAGCCACGACAACTATTCCCCTCCAACTTCGAAGCAGGCTTATCTTCCTTCCAACAACATCCTTCAAACTCGCTTCTTGCACGAAGATGGCGTCGTTAGTCTCCTCGATTTTTTCCATCGACCTATTAAGGATAAGGTCCTCCAAAAGGGCGTGGGGAATGGGCTTAGGAAATGGCTAATTAGGCGCGCTGAGTGTATTCGCGGAGAAATGGAATTAGACATCGAGTGTTTCCCCGCCTTTGACTATGCGCGATTGGCGCATACAACGGAGATGTTGAAACATAGTGATGGGGAATGTGTGACAAAGATTTTATTCAAGACAGAAAGGAGTACGGCTCTTCCCTTTTCCCCCTTGATGGTTTGTGGTTTTTCGAGCCTTTTTTAGATACTAATGCAAAATTCCGTACATTCAGAGGATATGGCGATGCAACTCGAAGCCACTATAGACTGTGGAGATGGTGTGTCCTGCCCAGTCATCGACTTTAATATCGAACAAAGGGAGCACCATCTTGGCCCCGGCGTAACCTGCAAAGTCAAACTACGCGAAGGACAATCAATTTCCTTTGTTCTGAGATGCGCCAATGATGCGCAGACAGACCCAACACCCATTACGACCGGTCTCCTCGATAGCCTCCAAAAAGAGACGTCAACCTATTGGTACAATTGGATCAGCCAGTCAAAGTATAAGGGTCTGTACCGAGAAGCAGTTCAAAGGAGTTTAATGATATTAAAGATGTTGACCTATGAACCGACGGGGGCGATTGTCGCAGCGGCTACCTTCTCGCTGCCGGAAGATGTTGGTGGAGGAAGGAACTGGGTAAAGGATTTTAGATTATGTTTGAAGGTGCATATCAAGAGTCACTAACATGTTTCCTTAGGATTACCGATTCTCCTGGGTCCGAGATTCTTGTAAGCCGGATCTTACACCCCTCAGACTAGTTAATGTTATCTAACGAAATACCCAGCGTTTACTATCTACATTCTCCTTCGAATGGGATTTACGGCAGAAGCGGAAGCCTACATGAACTTCATTTCCGACCGCCTTAAGTACTCACGAAACAAAGATGCTGGGCTTCCAATCATGTTTTCTATTCGTGGTGAAACAGGTCTGTAATTCCTATCAGAAAGTCAACCACAATCTAAACAGGGCATGGCTAACAAAGACTGCGATGTACGGTGCCAGAACTTGAGGAGATCGAACTAAACCATCTCGAGGGCTATCGCAAAAGCAAACCTGTTCGGATCGGGAACGGTGCAGCAGATCACCTTCAACTCGATATTTATGGCGAGTTAATGGATGGAATCTATTTGTACAACAAATTTGGCAAGCCTGTATGAAGGCAACCCAACCCTTTGCATCCGATCGCAAAAGCTTAGCATGGCTAACTCTATCTCTAGATATCATGGGATCTATGGGTTTCTGTCCGATCGATGGTGAGTCAGTCCACCGCGGCTTCTTGAAGGATAAAGTTAACACAGTAACAGATTGACTACGTTTGTACTGTCTGGAAGTCCAAAGACATGTCGATCTGGGAAGTTCGTTCCCGCCAGCAGGACTATGTCTACTCTAAAGTCATGTTATGGGTAGCCGTCGACCGCGGACTCCGTCTCGCTGAAAAGCGATGCCTCCCCTGCCCTAACCGCGATCATTGGCTCAAGACCCGTGATGAAATTTACGAAACCATTATGATCAAGGGCTGGAATGACGAGAAGAAGTTCTTTTCCCAATCATTCGAGTCCAAGGATGTTCTTGATTCCTCAATATTGATTGGTAAATATGTCCCCGCAGAAGTGATACGCAACCTACTAATACAGGGACACCACCAGCACCGTTGGTCTTTTTCATCGCACCAAACGACCCACGATTCCTTTCAACGATTGATCAGATCCTGAAACCGCCAGAGAAAGGCGGATTGACCTCTACAGGCCTCGTTTATCGCTATGACACCGAGCTAGCAGAAGATGGTACGTGATTCTAGACTGTCCTTTGTAAGATACTCTCAGCTAATTTCCCACATCCTTGGGCGGGGGGATAGGAGTTGGTGGCCGCGAGGGTAGTTTCAGTATGTGTACATTCTGGCTAGTTGAAGCGTTGACGAGGGTATGCTATCCCATCTAGTCATGAGATCTCGTTCTACTCGTTCTGACCACCTCAATTTCTTTTTTCTAGGCTGGTCGATACGATAAGAAATATCTCGTCCGTGCAATTACTATCTTCGAAAATATGTTAAGCTTTTCGAACCACCTTAATATGTTTTCTGAAGAGATTGCTAGGACTGGAGAGCAGTTGGGAAATACGCCTCAAGCATTCTCCCACCTAGCTATGATTTCCGCTGCCTTTAATCTGTCGAGGATCCAATCTGGAGACTACAGCGGTATCTAGATGAAAGGTACAGCTGGGCATGGGTTTGGAAGTATCTTTTATTCTTTTTTCTTCTTTTACTACCAATATGTGGTTTGTGGTAGGCTTTGTTTCAAAGAGGCTTTATTCTTTGGGTGAGATAATTTGATAACCACGAGCTTACGAAGGATCCAAAAATGATGCCCATACGTGCTACTTACTGAAAGGCTATGAATGCACAAATCATTCAGTCATGAAAAAAAAAAAAAAAAAAAAAAACGAAAGCATCTTCTTACAATTTCCTTTACGCCAGGGAAACTGAATAGTAGTAGGCTGCTGCCTGCTGCCTTGATACATTCAACACGAGTGCATAGTTTCCAGGATCGTTTAAAGGTTTTGTTACAAGGCTATAGCTACAGCGCTAATGTACCTAGGCTATAGCTATATAGACCCCAATAAAATACTCAATTTCCTCCTTTATTAGACGAAAGAAATTTAGAATTTCCTTGGCTTAACTAGGTAGTCTATTCCTGTAAGGCTTATATACAAGCTGCTAAGCAAGCCTTATTTACAATATAACCAATCAGCTTGTGACTATGCTCGCGGATTGGTTGGTCAACAGAACCGGCAAAAGCCGTCGGTATAGCTATAGATGATATTTGTTAGCACTACACCAGAATCCAATCGCAACAATCTCTCATATCTCGACGCAATAGAAAGTACAATTATAACACAGCTAGGTAATTAATCATCTGCAGAGTAGATACACCTGCGCGTGATCAATTGTCATTACGCATACACCTTCCTTCCTTCCTTCAAAGATGATTGAGCTCTACAGTAGACCGAAATCCTCACGAGTACACCAGGCTACAATGACTAATGATTGGCGTTCAGACTAAGAGGGTTATCTGACCACGATCCAATAATATACTCAAAGCCACCCATCCAGATCATTTAATAACTGCAAAGTGGCAAAGATGTTAACGAATTCTCACGGCCATGGCCATGCCGCAGTAAACACATTTAAAGTGGGATGCTTACAGATACTATGCATACGTGCCTATGCATGTTAGCGATGCAAACTAATCCACAATTCTATCGTCGGAACCCAGGAAAGCCCCAAAACAAAGCAAAGACGTTATGGACCCCTGAGGCTGAAAATTTAAGGTGTGGGCCATGCCCACCCGATGCTTTAACAGGAGCCAGTCAATTTAGGATCGAGTATATTACTCTCGCGATCTGTCTACCCGCTAGTTAACCGTTATCACAAGCGGGTGGATGAGAGCAAATCAAGTCAGCGAGAACACGATTCAGCCGCATGACGTTGAAAAAATACGCGTTCTGGTGATATCACTGGCTGGGGGGAAGAACTATGTGACCCATATCACACTCAGAATAAGCTGTTCTCAAGAAACGTATTTCCCGAACTCAGGAGGTCCAAGGTGGCGGGAAGGATCTGGAATCCAAAGTCTCAGACAAACCTGTCATCGATCCAAGCAAGGACCAGGGATCCAGGGTACCTGAGTTTACGAAAGTGGCCTGGGAGGGCAGCCTGTTGGATGATCATAGGATCTTGTTTCAAGGAAATGCCGGGCCTGGTTTTCTGAAGAATGAAGAAAGAGAAACTTTTTGGGGTGTCCGAACCGAACCGAGCTTTACTTTGTTTCTATTGAATATTATCATCAGCCGTTAGCTTCCGCAAGGCTCAGGTGGAGAGGCGAATCCCGCCGACGTTTGTTGTGGCTAGCACGTAGTGGGGCAACCCCGGTATGTGATACAAAGCCAGGGTTTCGGTATCCCTCGGGTCTGCATTTAAAACTCGAACGGGGAGATAGATCCCACTGAATACATGTAAGCTTGTTGTCGATAGCACCCAAAGGTTCCGGTCAGACGCCCCGTCGATTGCCCAGATCCGGGCCAGTCGACGATGCGCTAGGCCAGGGAAGGGTTGGTTACACCACCACCGTATCATCGGTATTCCCGCGGCTTGCGCAAACTGTCGTCACCATCTGGAATCCTGGAGAAAGAAATCTTGTGATAAAGATCATTGACCTAGGCATTTCGACGCATTTCTTGTTTTTATGTTTATTTATTTTTAAAAACATTCAGCGCCATGGCTCACAAAGTCTCAATAGCCCTATTTTTATGGTATGGCCATTTCCCCTCCCTTCTAGACGTAAGTAAGTAGACAACTTGACAGACCGGAGGCACCGTAGTTACGTGTAGTGCTAGGCCACAAATCAGGTCAGTAGAATCTAGTTGTGAGTCAAAGCAATCGTATGCATTTGTGATCCTGCGCCAAAATAGTATTTGGTATTTGCTGTTATTTTATGTAATTTCTCAAAAGCGTCCCGCAAACCTTTTACGTTCCAATGGATGTGTATGAACTTTGGGTTTGTTTGGTCGGCTGATTTGCAAATTTACGGGCCCGAAGGACTTGATTCCTCGACATTGGCACCGACGAGACAATGCTGTAGCTATACACCTGGAAACCACTGGTACCCATAAATATGATAATTATATGGCATTATTTTAACTGCATTATTTTCATTTAACGTTCGGCCGCCTCGCCATTTCGGATGAAGCCTGGTGAACGATTTGGAATATCGGCCAATCAAGAATTCCACTGGCAGTCTCGGTGGCCTTAGTCTCAGGATTTAGCTAGGTCGAATGAGGCCAGCTTTGGTATCATTGTGAGAACATGCACTATGCAAAAGCGTTATATCCGAATCCTTCACATGATATTTTTGCTGGGCGTTGGTCGATTGAGGCCTGGGAGTTTGCGTTCGCCATTCCACAAAGCTGACTCGATCCGGATCCGCCACTTTTCTGCGCTGCCCTGTTGTAAGGCAGACTCATCCACCTCAGATTATGACAGCCAGCAATGCGCAAAAAGCAGGTGACCAGGCCAAACCTCGAAGATTCGGATTTCGAAACTTATAACGTGCAACAATGTAATAAGCAGGGCAGGATACCTGCAGCATGCATCTTAGTAAGTCTGTTGGCAGGTCAATTTTTTTCGCCTCGGCCTCGACGTCGACAGACAAGGGAAAACAGGTGGACTATCACAACGAGATATCAAGCAGGTAGCTTAGAAAGGCTGTCTATACCAAGGCAAACAGACAGCCTGCTCTTCATGAAACGGGACGTGCCACGAGCAGAAAATATGACGTTGGAGGAGACCACCTGATCAGGCAGAATGGAAAGCAGCAGTAGCATGCGACACACGTCTCAGAGAGTTGCACCGACCGTCTTCTTCGAAAATTACTCGTGAAACAAAACTCCGCCGACGTCGAAAGTGGAGCAGCAAGTTATCGATAATCAATCCCTCCGTGTCAACCATCGAGAGAAACACAGATGCCACCGGATCCATGGAAGAATGCCGGACAGGGATGCCGCCCGAGCCCACACACCCCCTCATCATTCCTGGTATATTTATAAACCCATGCAAAGGTACAGTCTGTCTTCGACGAAGGTGGACGATGATTGCCCAGAGTGTGAAAGCATGCGCAAGATCTTTCGCCCTATTCTCCCCAGGCACCACACTCCTCGCTGAGTCCGCAGCACACCAGATCGGTGCTGTCCCATGCGGCCACCAAGCATGTAGGTGGAGGGATGCCCCTGTAAATATCGACAAGGCGTAGACACCCTATAGTTCGGGTCAGGTATACTATTCTTATGTGGTTTGTGAGATGATATATTAGGTCAGAAAGTAGAGTGGTCAAGCTTCCCAAAAAAAGATGCATCGGTGAAGAATCAGTGCCTTTTCGGTTCAATTAAGACAGATAAATTTTTGACTATGGCTCCACCACACCCACCTGGGAATTCGAAAAGAAAAAAAAGGAACATGCCTGTGCAAGAATCTGTCAGTGCAGGTGTGTTTTCGGAGCTTCCATTTCCCCACCTCCAGTTTGGTTGAAGCACAACAACCCCGGTATTTTCAATAATTTCTTGTGCTCGTAGCCTCGGGATAAGGACGTCCACTTGCATGTTTTTCTGGTGGATACAAAGGACTCCCCGCGAAACAGATGTTAAAGTGAAGAGGTTGAATGGAGCAATACAATAGTGTTGCCGAAAGCTAGTGCGATATAGCGCTGCTATTGGGGGATGCCTCAACAAGGCCGCCTTTTCGCCCAATCTTCTTTTCTTATTTCCATTGAAGCTATTCGGCACCGTCGAAATGTTACAAAATAAAACTCGGGAAGGGGACATATATATCTCGGTGCCATTATTACTGGCAAATAGCTTTGATGACTGGGAATCCCAATTCGGAGCTGTCAGCTTTTTTTATATATATCGTTGGGTGTTCGCATGACTCTCGGCCATGAGGCACTGGCACTAGTTTATGAAACGAGAAAGCCCCAAACAACCTCGCCTTTTACAAATACTGCCGGCCTTTTTCTTCTTCTTGACCGTTTAGTTATTAATCACACATCCCATTTTTGATACCTATCTTAGAATCTTTACGGGTTCCACCCTCGTCCAGTCTCTTGTTTAATTTAGAGGCACGGGTCAAAATAGAGAGGCAAAAAAAAACAAAAAACTATCTACGGCGACGGCACATACTATCAATTATCCGCCAGACGAGAAAAAGACTTCACCTTGATACATTCTTCAAGGGTTCCCTTTCTTTTCTCTTATAATCAAACTCTACTCTATTTCTGCCGATTATTCCAAAACTTCACTGCCGCTTCCCGTTTTCTCCCTTCTAGGCAAATGTACTTGAAGGTGCGGATGCCTTATCGATTCAAGGCGGCAGCTGCAATCCTAGTACAACGACCATCCGTCAGAACATATAATATCCCCTGATCGGACGAGAATATCATATCTTATGCACCTCCCTCAGGATCCTGTCAACTTATACTCTTTCAAATCTATAAATTTAATTCCCCTGCCTGTATAACATCGGTACCGTCTATTTTCTGATACGGCACACCTAGGCCTTCCCCTTTGTATCATTGACAAGCATTACTTGTTTGACTGGATGAGTCGAAGAAGAAACATCGTTTCCTGTCATCGAAGTTAGTAACCTTGCACGGCCGATGACTTGCATATCCTAGGATAGACATTCTGGCACAGGTGACCTTTGTTTACTCCAATCAATCATCTATATCTTGAGGACACAAACCCTCGTCGACGATAGCACCCTTCATCCTTCGTCCTAGGTCCAAGCTTCTTTTTGAAAAGTTATTACAAAAACGTCCTACCCTGCCCTTGGAATATAACGATACTCTCCAATAGCCCTACTTCCTGTTTCCTTTGCTACACCCTTTTCGATAATTCCTTGTTTCGTTTGCCAGTGTGTCCCAATCGGTCAAAATGTCTTCACCAACATCCTCACTATCTTCCATATCTTCAAGCTCATGTGGCTACGTGAAGCCCAAAGTTGCCTTGATTGGTAGTGGAGGGTTGCTTGGAGATGCCACTTTGACAGCTTTCCTATCTCCGGAGTTCTCTGATCATTTTGAGACGCCGATTAGAGTATTGACGAGGAATATCTCCCAGCCGCTTCCTCCAAATGTAAGTCCAAACAGGGGAGAGCTGCTTAAGTTATGTCGAAGATAGATCAAAACTGATGGAGGTTCTGCTGCTATTATATAGGCTACATTCCTACGGGTGGATTGGGATGATGACAATGTTGAAGACCATCTTACACGTTGCCTTCGTGGCGTAAGCGTAGTGGTGAACCTTCTAGGCTGTGAGTATAATGTTGAACTCCACATCTCGTATTACTTGGATCAGATGAGATGGATTGCCTTTCTTTGTAAACTGACAAATGCCGTTTAGACAATCGACCTGATGCCTGGGATACTGTTACGAGAGCGGTCTGCAGAGTTAAGCCTCAGCTTTATATCCCTCCTGAATTGTAAGTCTGCCTGCTCTATCCTTTCGCACGAAACGGCACTTGTATTACATTGTAAACTAACACTTACAAGTTCCTTCGACCATACTCTTTGGGACCCTCGAAGGATACCAATGGCATCCGTGGTTTATGACAAGCAACGTCAGACACGGATGGCACGGGCAGCAGGGGTTCGTACAGTACAGATCTTCTGCGGGATCATCATGGAAAACATCATTTCTGGACCGCCCACTGGTGTAGACTTCCACCCTTCCAGGAGACGTATAATGGCCCTCACTCCAGATAGCGGCGAGCAACATCCCATTTCCTTCACTTCGTCATGGGATGTTGGTAAGGCCATCGCCACCGTTTCTGCAATGCAGGTTGCAACCACTCGTGGCGACCTCGACCAATTCCATATCTCTGGCGACACTAGTTCCTGGAGCAAGCTCGCAAAACTTATGAACGCACAATATCATCCCATCAGCGCTTCTTCCTTCGAATCGCAAATACTCAATCGCGATAGTCCCATTGAACATTTCATCCGGATCGCTGCAGCAGAAGGCCAGCTCCACTTCCCATCCCCACAATCATCTCGTTCCCGGAGAGGAATTCCCACAAACCAAAACTACCTGGTGGATACATACACATTGAACCCCCAGCCGTGGGTTAAACTAGCACAAGTCGTCCGCCATTTTGATAAGCATGGTATTTGACAAATTCCCCGCTTTTGGATTTCTAGATCTTTTCTTTATTTTCGTTTTTCTTTTTCTTCTCTATTTACCTTACGCCCTATACCCCTCGAGTTGTCTTTTGATCCGAATGTCCCCACTCATCGATCTATTTCGATTTTTTTTTCTCTTGGTTTCTTTCTTTTTTCGTTTTCTTTTTCTTAGGTTTTTTGTTCTAGCGAAATACCCATTTCCATTATACCCACACTTTGTCATGTTTTTCTTGGTGTTCGAAATCGGCGTCCCCGCTTGCATGTGTGATCCTACTTTGCATATCAGATTGCTTTCTTTAGCTTCGAGTACCAAAAAAATGTGATTTAATCAATAATTAGTAACTTATTCTTCTCTTTCGAATTCTATTTCTAGAAAACAATGCATCTCAGCAGCCTGGCGCGAGTAGCCCAGAAGAGTTTTCCAATGCGACACCTAGCAAGACCAAGAAGAGAAAACGGGGCACCAGCGACTCCGCCAAAAGTAGCATTGAGAGCAATTCCCTCCAAAACCACGATGGGGATCCGAAATCCCGAGGAGAGCTAGGAAACCCTACAGCCGCTAAAACCCCACCTGCCCCATCACCGAAATCCAAAACATCCACGCCCACGTCCTCTCTTCGAAGAAGTATGAGGCTAGCAGCAGCAGCAGCAGCAACAACAACAACGCAACGGGAATCTACAGCCGTGTTGGAAAGAATGGTGACCCGCAGCATGACAAAACAAATTGGCGGTACGAACAAGAGCATAGGTAATCAGAATAAGAATCGGGATAATACGAAGGCAGCTGCAGCAACCAGGCGGACTAGCAAGCGGAGACGAGTCGGTTGAATGCAAAACAGTATTTGCCTGAGAAGATCTTGCATTTCCTGTGCCTCCCAAGGCCAGGCAGTTGCAGCTGCCCATGCAGAGGCCCTGCACATGTGGAGTCCATGTGCATCGCATGGACCCGAATGTCAAATCTTGAAGCATTGGCGCCTCAAGAAAAGAGAGAATATAGCTCCACCGTACGTTAAGCTTACATAGCTCGGATGTCAGCACCTCACTCCCGTTTAGCCCTCATTCCCTTTTTTTTTTTTTTTTTTTTCGATACTAAGCTAAGGAAATTATCAGACGATATCAGACGAGAATTTGAATTCTCCAAATTCGGGATAAGCTAAATTGGGTGGCTGTTAACTAAGCCCATAGATAATCGGGCCTTGGCAGGCACAGCAGGGCAGTTCCGACCCACGATCGTGTCTTAGCGCCCTATATTTGGAACGCAACCAGGATAGCTGTCGGACCACTTTTTGTTCTTGTGAGCCATGACAGATAGCTTTGTCGAGCTCTGCTAATATAGTAGCTAACGGGAAAAGCCCAAGAGATTTCTTATAGATTATCTGCCGAAGATTTAATATATCGGATACTCTAGATCAGTCTCGTCTCGTAACGATATGCTGTTTTAATGTTTCTTGTTTCTGTGATAGCATCTTGTGTCTACTTTCAATACAGGTGGTTTTCCGTGCTCCGCCAGCCGAGAGTAGGGTAAACCCCGCTTCACCCACGATCCTGTTCGTCCTCTTTTCTTCTTCGCTCGCACTTCACTTCCAGACTTGATTCGCATTACCCCGGATTATGGCAGATGTGTCTCTAAATTAAGTACCCCTTCATCCATTACATTATTTTATTATATTTTTATTTCATCTTTTTTAGCTGCTTATTCCACCTTCTTCGCGACATCCTTCCCCCCCTTGATTTCATTGTCCTTCCCAAATAGTCCCAAAAGATAAGCAATCCGCATGGCATTTAGGATAGCAGACGCCCCGATGTTCCCGGTTGTGGTATCATTCCAAGCTAGAGGGTTCATAAAAAGATCATACCCAATCCCCTTGTATGTCGCCCAAATATGACCGTAATCCGCGAGTACGAGGAGGAGAACATATGACCTTGCGATACGAGACTCGCTCGAAACGTGACAGCATAGGAACTGGGCAACGGCGATCAGCAGGAACACGTTCCCAAGGGAGAGGATGGCGGCGACAGAGGCATCATCCGGTTTGTAGGCCTCCGGGGTTGGTCCGAGGGCGCGTAGGTACTCGTGGGGATCTTTGAAGGCGACGAAGCAAGCATATGCTCTTCATTGATTACAGTTAGGATCTTTATGCTATTTCCTGTGGCTGATTTGCCTTCTTTCTATTATTGTTTCTTGACGTGGATACACTTACAGCGCCGCTGGTTCAACGAAGCCGAACACGACCCAGGGGATTGTTGGCATGACATGTTGGACCATTTTGACTCGAGGGGTCTGTTTGACCTGGCGATTGAGGCAGAGATTACTTTGAAAGAATTCGGGTGACAATTGGGAAGGTGAAAAAAGACAAGCATCGCGGTGAACCCTCAGCCTTTTTCTATCACTCGGCATTTCGGGTGCTTTCGCGTCAGCATGAGATGAAAGTATTTATTTGCTGACATCCATATGGGAATTAATCGAATTTGGGCTTTAACGTGAGTATCTTAAGTATTTTTTTATAATGAAAGAGCACGATAATGCTTCCGCGAATCACAAATGCCTCCAAATACAGCCCATTATACACGTATACACGTGCACATACTATGCGGGCACTAGGCCACGAAACCTGAATTCAAAATAGCAAGTTGGTGATGCATGAACCCTGCAATTCCAAAGCTGGGGTGGCCTCTTGAGCCCCGAAGTGGCGTTTAAGGTGTTTGCATTCTTTCTAATTTTTAAGCCGCGTGAAACTAGCTATTTGGCGTGGGCCAGACAACTTAGCTTGAACATCAAACACCATGCCAACATCCAGCATCACGATAGCCAGGGCGGCCTGAACATTCGAGGGGTGCCTGGACCTGCTGTAGACCTTATCCAAATCATTCCATCGTCCCCGCTATATTCCACCCCCAGTCAATACCTACCCCTCCAGTGTATGCACAGTATATACCTACATACCTCGGTCAATGCATAGGTTGTGCTAAACCGACCCGGTCCCCTCTCTTGCGATGCCACAGCCGCGTCGTGGAATCACCCGTAGCGGCGGTGGCAGCTCTCTGCCAGACCCTTCCGTCCCAACACCGAATAGACGGAGCCGTGTCGTAGCGAACTTCAGCGCGATTCTTGCCCGAAGAGGCGCCGCTGGTTTTAGACATATCGGTGGCCTCGAACCTGCAGAGGATGACACCGACGAAGATGAGTCGGAGTTGGACGATCTTCAATTTGGTGAACCGGATGGACTCGAGGAACAAGAGGAAGAGCAAGAAGAAGAAGAGGAAGAGGACAGTGAAGATCAACTCGTCCCATTAGACAATGACGAGACAGACGAGGAGGAAGAAGAGGAACAGAGCGGGGTGGAGGAAGGCGACGAGGAAGAAGGGGAAGATGTTGAGGGTGACGAAGAAGAAGAAGAGGAAGAGGATATTGAAGAAGAAGGAGTTGATGGTGCTGATGCCTCAGGCGACGGCCAAGGTATGTGGACACCGCCAGTCCTAACGCCACACCGTTACTCCCCTCCCGATAATTTTTGGCCAGAGTGCTCGGCCTTCCGGACAGCCAAATTATTTGCCTATCTACATACTACCCGTTCATCTACTTGCCGTTTCTACCCACTACTCCAGTCAAAGCGAAGCTAACCATGAACGTCGGTCTCGTCACCGCTGCCTCTGCAGCCACTCCACCTCTTGTTGGGCTGAAAGAAATAGGTCATTTAGCCTCATGGACTGTCTCTACCTCAAAACCTGGTTGTGGGGTCGCAGAGCTCAGATCTGAGGATACCAACCTCTTTTGGCAGTAAGTTGTTCCTATCTGCGACTGGTGCCCTGGGGGTAGGGGCTAACTTGATACAGATCCGACGGTCCACAACCTCATTTAATCAATATTCATTTTGCGAAGCGTGTCTTTGTCAAGCGTATCCGTGTGTTCCTTGACTATGCCCAGGACGAATCGTACACGCCAACCAAGATAGCCATTTACGCTGGGACCGGTTATCATGATCTCCAGGAAGTTTGTGTACTTGAGTTCAACCAGCCAACAGGTTGGCAAGAAGCTCCGTTGGAGGGCGTTCATGCAGAGTAAGCATTACCTACCCCCTATGCCAGGTCCTCTATCATTCTAATTTACCCATGTGTAGCGGGATTTTGCGTACTTTTCTTATCCAAGTCTGCGTCCTCTCCAACCATCAAAATGGCAAAGATACGCATGTCCGTGGCCTCCAAATATACTCTCCGCTTCAGTACCTTGAATCTCAGCCAAGTCTTGTCAGCGGACTGGAGCTCGATGAGCCGAATGCTGGCGATATTAGCAAGCTCTCTCCGATCTGGTTCAATGAGAAAGAAATCCCCTTCAACACCGTTAAGATGATGTCCGAGCTTGAGCTGCGTTAGAAAGCAGCCATGCTTCGAAAGATTCATCGAAAGGCTCTTGATGGTCGTGAAGCTGAAGATGGTGAGTTCTGACGATCCAAACAGTCCCAAGGACTACTATACTAATCAAGGACTCCAAGGTGTCAACCCTACACCCCGGGAATACGCCCAAGCTTCGCAGCAGGAAGTAAGGGAAGCCAGAGCTTTGAGAAGAGTTGAACCCGGAGACCCAACTCCACCGCGCCCTCCACCAGCCCGGACACTAAATACTAGTGGTCGGATTGAGTGGGAAGACTTTGATCCCTTTATGATGGAACTTCGCTAACACTTATTCCTTGCTCCATTACTGCGCAACCAACATTATATCACTATGGGGTTCCTACTATTAGTCCTAGGACGTCAAAGTCTTTTGAACATTCTGTCAAATTTGCAAATCGCTTTCCCTAGTGCAAATTTATCTATCCCCCCCTTTCCCAATTTTCTTTACGAGCATCTTTTTTTTTTTTTTTTAAAGCGAGCATTAAGCTGGCGTTTAGGGTCTCATCTTCTCCTGTCTTGTACTCAGTTCTGCCTCTTGTTTATGGCTAGCTCGATGGTATCTATATACCAGTCATGCAATTCTCACCAGAGAAATGACTAGCATTACGCCACTCGAATGAAAGGCCTTTCTCCAACAACTTGGGCATTCACATGGCAGGTTCTAGTCCCCTTATATATATAATTCCCAAATTTAAGGGATCCACGGACATCCACTTTTCATTCACGATATATCACGTTGGTAATTGATATTGCCTGGTAATAGTTTGTAGAATACAGTCTCCGCGTAGAGAGAGAAGGGTAATATAGGAGAAGAAACATAGCGCCGTTGCAGGCATGCACATAAGAGGCTTCATAGCGACGAACCTCAGCTTAGGAGCTTCTTGATCTCTGCGGCGACCGCATCACCAACTTCGCTGGTTTTGTTCTTCCCACCAATGTCGCCCGTCTTTACTCCAGATTCGATGGTATTTCGGACGGCATCTTCGACTGCCTTGGCCTCCTCGTGGAGGTTGAGGGAGTATTTTAACAACATAGCAATGCTCAATATAGAAGCCACAGGGTTGACGATGCCCTTGCCGGAGATATCTGGAGCGGAGCCTAAAATTGCAACCTATGTCAGCAACAACTTTTAGTGCAAGTTCGATAGGATGGGCCTTACCGTGGATTGGCTCATAGACTCCATTGACGTTCTTCCCAACCTCTGGGACGCCAGACAAACTTGCCGATGGCAAAAGGCCTAAGCTTCCAGGGATAACGCTCGCTTCATCACTGATGATATCCCCGAACAAATTACTTGTAACAACGATTCCATTCAATGCTCTTGGATTCTTCAACATCAGCATGGCCGCAGAATCTATCAGATGGTGGCCCAGTTTTACTTGAGGAAACTCCTTCTCCATGACCTCCGTCACGGTTTTCCTCCATAGCCTCGATGTGGCGAGTACATTCGCTTTATCTAACGACCAAACTGGTGATGGTGGGTTTTGCTGTAACGCCAGATGCCCGGCGAGTCTTGTTATCCTCTCGATCTCAGCCTTGGAGTATGGTTCGATATCGTAGGCATATCCGTCGCCGGTGTCTTCTTTCCTATCGCCAAAGTAGATCCCGCCGGTGAGTTCACGTACGACACAGAAGTCCACGCCTCGTGCGATATCGGGCTTTAAGGGAGAGTTGTCGAGAAGGGATGGGGCAGCGAAGTTGCAGGGACGAAGGTTGCCGAAAGTCGCAAGTTCTTTCCGGAGCTTGAGAAGGCCTTGTTCTGGGCGGACAGCACCGGTTCCCCATTCCTAGGTAGCTATGATTAGACTTGCTTCAGATATATGCAAGGAAGCAGCATGATGTAGCGTACTGGACCACCGACTGCGCCTAAGAATACCGCGTCTGCGGATTTACAAGCGGAGAGGACCTCATCTGTGAGTGGCGAACCCGTGGCATCTATCGAAGCCTAGAATCGAACATTTTCGTTAGGAAGCCGTAGTTTTGGGGATAGAATTGCGGAATTGAAGCCTACACCGCCAATGAGATGATCCTGGAACTCAAACTGGATTGAAGGCCTGGCTTCAGACACAGCGTTTAGGGTTTTGATAGCTTCCTTAGTAACCTATACACATGAACTGGAAGTTAGCTAGCTGTTGTATTTTGGCATGTGTTAGAACACCATATTGTATAGGGCACCAAGCCATACCTCGGGACCGCAATGGTCGCCAGCCAGAACAACAATCTTATATGCCATTTCGATTATATTTGCAGCGACGCTTCGTGTTTGTAATATATGATGAAGTTTCCAATGAGAATTCTCTTCTCTTAGCAACAAAAATTTTGGTAATCGATGAGATGTAGATGGCTGCTGCATCCAGAGACACCAGACCAGGTATAGCGTCGTGTGTTGGAGAGTAGGAGTCCGATATCGGGAGGGGCAAGTCTACGCTCGGCTTCGGTCGGGTTTAAGCAGTCCCAGTTCGGCTGATCGAGTTAATTTACCCCGCCAAATGCGGGAACGGCAGAGGATCCTGGCTGTTTTTGGCGGCCTGGCTTGTGCGACCATTCGATTCGCATTTGAATGGAATGTTGTGTCATATTTGTTGCATTGTTGCATTGCCTTTTCAGCCGATGCGGGCCGAAGCCTGGTACGTACCAGAGTGTATACGGTATACTACAATACTTGCACATGCATCTTCCATTGCATAAATGTATTAATATTGCACTGCTCGTTGGTCAGAATTAACACCATCGGTTCGACAATATGACAAAACAAACTACCACTCAGAGGGAAGAGAGAGTGTGGAGAAAAGGGATCCAGCGCTCAAAACCATTTGCGAAATGCATGAGCAGAATAAGTTTCAGAAAGAGTAACGTTGATGGTCCAGCCCCACGTGGCATTTCTAAATACGACTTTCCTCGCCTGTACCCCTCCCTTCAGTTTTGAATCCCTTGAACTTCCGTTGAACCGAATCTTTAGTATGATTGATTTTCTTTAATGGCCAGGGTGCAAGCTGTTGCCGAAAGGCACGTCTGATCTTGGAGCTCAGGAGATCATGATCTAAGTCAAAAACCCTTAAGTTGCGCCTCATATGCTATGTTGGCCACGATCCCATGCCCAGCCCGCCTTAGCATAGAACGGTGCTCAGCTAGTCAGGTTTGGCAAGCATCAATATGGCCTGATGGGCATACACTGGGCAGAAACCACCAAGCATGACCGTTGATACTGCTGGTGGGCCAGATATCAAGCTAATGGAACGGCATTCCAATAAGGCAATTAGGACAGGGAGCCGCTAAGGTATCGTGACGTTGCGAATGAATCACCGACTCGACTAAATCCGACTTCCGGGCGGGGACAAAAAGGTGGAGGGGGTGTTCGAAACTAGTGTGCCAACTATTAAGCCCGAGCCAGAAATTATCACTCTCTAAAGTTTTAAAGAAACCTGGGTTCATATTAAGTATTTATAATCGGGCCAAGGAATTCCCGACGATCCATAAATTCAAACAAATCACTGATTGGGCAGCTCTCTGGATTTCTATTTTTCCATCGGGACCAATATCCGAGCATGCTCAAGAGATCTCTGCCAGCAGTTTCCCCACAAAAGAAACCTGCAAGCAGTGACTAAACGCTGCCAATAGTTGGGAGTCTTAAATCTATGAAACATATAGCAATAACGTTCTAACTACTTGGTTCCCACGTAGCCAAGAAACCAGTCTGATCATGACTCGGTGTTCCCGAAGCTAAAATCCAACATTGCGTCTAGACGTCGAATCTTTTAACCTCTTTGAGCTTAACTAGAACCTTGTTCGAAAGAAAAATGACCCCCAAAGTCCCGAATTTCACGCCGGTTTTTTTCATACATACGTATCGATACATAGCCAGTGTGACATTGCCACTAGCTTGGAACTTGGTAACGTCGACAATTGGGCCCGTTACTCTCCACATTGCGATGAATTGATTGGGACATTCCCCTGGCCTGTGGAGCTGTTTCCAAGTTACTAGGGCTGTGGCCAGCGTGCCTGTGGAGAAAAACAAAACTGAAGTGCATGAATGTCTCGGCCAATATCCAAATTCAAGTTAGTATCCAGCGGCAAAGCAAGAGAACGCAAGAAAGTGGAGAACAATAACGTGGAGATGGCAGCAATCTGATGTCTGTAGTGGTCTGAGGCCTGGACCGACAGGGTAGTTTCTCCGAAAGATGTGGAGTATGTTGATACTTGGCTTTTTGGGGTGGATATACGCTGTCTATCCACTTTCAATTCCAACAAGTAGGTGTCTGTGGAGAACAGAGACATGGAGATGATCCTGGGAGGTCATGAGTTTTCTGTTTGTGATGTTACTTTTTAGATTTGTGGGGATATATTCATTTTTTGTTGAAAATGCGGGGAGAATGCGGGTGAAGGATTGAGTTCTTGGGGACTGTGAAGGTTTATCTGGGGAAGAGGTCATGAGAACGAAGAAGGGGATCCAGAGATAGAGAGTTAGCTGCAGGGTTATGTCCTGCGTCCTAGAGAAGTGGCCGTATGGCAATGGGGTTCTATGTTGGATTTCATATTGGAGATTCATGCAGGTATACATACTGCTCCAGTTTCGTGTGATTCCGGGTTGGAAAGTTCGAACGTTCGCTCAAAGTGCGAGATCAAAACACGCCTATCGCAACTTTCGCACCGTTTACGGCCCTATCAAAACGGCTACAGAGCTAAGATACGATGTTTACCAAGGTCAAAGTCACTTGCTCTTTCCCGGCTGAAAAAATAAGTGGCAATATACACTCTGAAAGTCCAGAACCCGAGGTCAAGATCGACAGTATATCTAGATCTATCTCGTCTAATGTCTAGACACCGGCAGGGATCGGAACAAAAAACAGCCAAGCGAATGAAATTTGGCTGAGGCTGTACATATACGCATCTTCAGACTAGCATCAGTAAATTCGTTTTTCCTCGGGTCTGCAAACTTATGAACCAAATTAAAAGGTTTTGATATTCAGGCACAATTAGTACATGATCTATTATACGCAAGATTTGTTAAGATGAAAGTTTGGTCGTGGTGTTTTCGTTTTCGTTTTCGTTAGATCAACTAGCGGCAGCATGCAGAGGTTGGGGTAGCTGCAGTGACGCTCAGACCCATTGCGGCTTATTTTGGAAGCTAACCTCGGATGTTGCCCCATCTGTCGAATTCTACCAAATGGGTGGCACGGTTTGCTTCGCAAATCGATGTGCCAGTGCGTAAGCTGGCAAAAAGCAACAAGGGGTTCGTAAATTCTACGATGGCTTCGTTCTTGGGCCAGCGACTCAGAGCTTAGCATACCGCAGCCAAGCCTGGAGGCGGGAGACCAATCCATCTGCGAAACATCACATGGGATTGATAGGATCGTGTGGCCTGAGTATCAATTGGATGGTATCGCCCGTTGATTTGAGATGCATCTGGGCCAGATGGCTGGGATCTTGCCTATCCAGATGTTCTCCTTCGCTGGGAACAGAGATTCGGGTCTTCAACTAGCCGGGCTAGTTAGGTAGAAGTGTGAGTGACCATCAGAAAAATAAAAAATTAGTGGTATACTTCACCGTAGGGGTTTGGTTCGGCCAGGTTACTGATTCACAGCTATTATCTGTTTTGGTATGCACTGGTGCTTTGCCCATGAAAACTTGATACAGCGCTATGAACTTGGAATATGTTGCATGTAGCTCGCGAGCACTTGCGGTTATTAGGCTCCTAGTCATTTCTACACCCTTGGCAGATCAGGCGAACCAATGAATCTCGAGTTCCACAGACTTTGGGCACCCTTGATCTTGCATGATGCGTATTTTGAAGATTGAGATTGGATTAATAGATTAATATCAGCAGACAGACATACCACAATCCTCGTTGAAAACAGACGGATAAATTTCTTGGGATCTCAAAGGACGAGAACGTCTCCTTGGCGCAAACGTAGTATCATGTGCAAAGTATGTTTCTTCACTCTTCATTTGGAATGATTTGCGTACCGTTGGGAGGGGAAGGTTTCCGTCGACACGTTTTTTTTCCATCCTCTGGTATTAAGTCTCCTCGGCCGACTCGAAGATTCGAAGCTAAAGACGCCGTTAGCTTCTGCAGATCAATCGCTTCGATTCCGAAGGCATGGTCGTTCCTTGATTTCAAGGATGGTCAAGCACCGAAATATCGATATCGTGGAGAAGGGCCCAAGTTGCTGCATTCTGCCAACTGCCTATATCAATTACCGAGGTGCGGGCTAACCAAGTCACCTCGATCATGCACTGTCCCAAACGCCATGAACCCCGCGTCGTCTCCGCAAATAAAAGACTTCAGAGTTGGGGTGGTTGCTTCCCTCGCTCGATCCGGGGTTTTCCCCACCGGCTTGGCCAATCACAGGCATGCTATAGCAGGGATTAGGCTTTGGGCCAAGAGTTATCGCGTGCCCTGGCGCTGCAGTCCCCAGACTTGTCGGTGGGCCGCATACTTAGATACGCACACAGTCCTCCACACCCCCGTCCGTTGGAGCCTTCGCTAGAGCTGAAGGACTGTCTGCAGGCCAAACTTGCAGGTTTATCAACCGCGGCGAATAGTTCGCACCTCGGTAATGGGGGCGAAACCTTGTTCTTGTCTCGTAGTTTTAGCTCGATATGGTACATTGGCATTCCGCAACATGGTGTCGCACGGTATTCGCATTAGTAGACGTCAAAACAAACTAAGACCTTGGAAGCCATATTGCAGGCCCATATGGGCCTATTGGCGATCTCTATATCAATGGCAGGTGGGAACCTCTTACATATCTTTTTTTTTTTTTCCCCTTCTCTCCTCAGCCGATAGTTACGTTGCTCGACCAGCTTCGACAAATTTGAATTTGGGAGACTGCACTGACGGACGACACGACCCATCCCCATATTCCCTGACTCCAACGTTAATTCGTCTTGGACGTTGCAAGGAAACAGATAACCACAACCACACAACCCCAAAGACCATTTCTAAAATCTCTTTCCCCCCTCACCATCATCCACTATGTCATCCACCGACGAAAAAAACGCCTCCGCTTTGGAAAAAGCAGGTATGGATCATGTTGAACACCGTTCTGATGACAGCTCCGACTACGTCGAATACGACGAAGCCGAGAAGCGAGCAATCACCCGTCGAATCGATCGACGATTGGTTATCATCTTGGGTGTCACGTACTGTGTATCCCTCATGGACCGTACCAACCTTTCCGCGGCTTCCTTGGCCGGCATGAATGTCGAACTCAAGATGAACGTCGCAAACAATGGCTATGTGAGTATTTGTGGAACGGAGAATATCGATGTTATCTTCAAAACCCCTGCTAACGGCGAATCAGTCCATCACTACCCTGGTTTTCTTCGTCACATACATCTTGTTTCAACCCCCCGCCACTGTCGCTACCCGAAAAATCGGTCCTCGCAATTTCTTGAGCGCTATCTGTTTGCTCTGGGGAGCTGTTATGATTGGTATGGGTTTCGTCAAGAAATGGGAGGAGCTTATGGCTCTCCGTCTCGTTCTTGGTGTTTTTGAGGTATGTATTTCACGAACTGTGATATCAATGGCTTCCTGTATTTGCAGTTCCTGATTTCCTAACTGTGGTTTCCTTAGGCTGGTTACTTCCCTGGTGCCGTCTACCTTCTCAGCACATGGTACACTCGATGTAAGCTTCATCTATCAGGCCCTTACCCTTCGTGTAACATGGCTAACTTGAAATTCTAGATGAAATGGGTAAACGTTACGCGGTCTTCTACATTGTTGGTTGCGTCGCTGCTGCTTTCGCTGTAAGTGTCCATCTTCCAGATCGGTAATATGTAACATCCTAACGTTAAATTTCAAAATAGGGCATATTAGCCTACGGACTCATGCAAATGCACGGACTCGAAGGCCTCACAGGATGGAGATGGATCTTTATCATGCAGGGTGTCATCACTTGTGTCATCGCTCTCGTCGCCTACGTCTTCCTCGTACCTTTCCCAGATGCCGACGCCCACAAATCTTGGGGATTTTTGAACAAGTCCGAGGTTTCCTACATCATTCGCAAGGTCAACGAAGATCGTGGTGATGTCCACCTCGAGCCATTTACCATTGGGAAGTTCTTAGGAGGTGGTCTAGATTTCAAGGTTTGGTGTTTTGGTTTGATCTTCTGTTTTAGCACCACAGTCACCTACTCCTTGGCCTACTTCTTGCCTATAATTTTGCACGGTGGTATGGGATTCTCTATCGCCGCCTCCCAATGTCTCGTCGCCCCACCGTACGTGTTTGCCGGTATCTGGATGTTCTTCTCCGGATGGGTTGGCGACAAATACAAGTTCCGTGGTCCTATTATCGTCGTCAACTGCCTTTTTGAAATCCTCGGAGTCTGTCTCATGGGTTGGGGTCCAAGCAACGGTGTCAAGTACCTTGGTGTCTTCTTCGCCTGCGCTGGTGCCAACTGCAATGTCCCTCTTGCCCTCACCTACCAAGCCAACAACATCCGTGGACAATGGAAGCGTGCTTTCTGCTCTGCTACTCTTGTCGGCCTTGGTGGTCTCGGTGGTATCATTGGTGGTCTCGTTTTCCGGTAAGCTCTGAGAAATATGATACGGCATTTATTTTGTTCTGTATGCTAACTCCGTTTTATATAGTCCCCAAGACGCTCCTACCTACCGACCTGGTCTCTACGCTTGTCTTACTGCCGCCGCTGCTACTATCCTTCTGGTTCTTGGACTTACCGCTTACTTCAAGATCGAAAATGGCAAGGCCGACCGTGGCGAGAAGAAGCTCGAAGGTGGCGAGGAAGGTTTCAGATACACAATCTAAACCTGCCTGGCATCATCTGCTTGTTTTATTCAAGTTTTTGCGCTTATGAGCTGTTTTGTCGAGCCCCCCAAGTAGTCGTGCTCGCTTCATGACGAAGGGCCTGGGCTCATGGTTTTTTCAACGAATTTCTCTAATCGTTTTGACGTCGACAAATTTCATCTTAAAGGGCCTTCGGTTTCTTTTCTTGTTTACGTATCGATACGACCTTTTTACTTACCTCATATTTGATTTAATAAAAAAAAACCACAATTCTACCCTCCACCGAAATCATGTCTCTCTGATAACGTCTCATCCCTTTCTCCTGCGTCCCTCCTAGTAATGTTTCAGATCCAACCTCCCCATGTGTATAATGGATCACATGTCAAATGACCAAACGAAAGCCTTTTAAGATGAC
Source organism: Orbilia blumenaviensis (assembly GCA_036872755.1). Taxonomy (NCBI): domain Eukaryota; kingdom Fungi; phylum Ascomycota; class Orbiliomycetes; order Orbiliales; family Orbiliaceae; genus Orbilia; species Orbilia blumenaviensis. Next base: position 1,776,952 of record JAVHNS010000008.1, on the reverse strand, counting down.
GAGATTGTGCAAAATGTATACCACAAAAACGTAGACCTCTGTGACACCTTCCGAATATGAGTGCACGTGCGCTTATCTACATGAGATAACAAAAACTATACCGATGAATTTGCAGCCCCGCGCGAAGCCGCCAGAAATCGACAATAGTATTATTTTGCGACAGATTGTTTTTACGAAACTATTAGCTAATTGAGATAACCTTTATGCACGGCATGGCGTGCGCATTTATCGCGATAAAGCAAGATAACCGAACGTTCCCATTCTCTCGGGAGGGGTGTCTACCCGTTGGCCCCGAAGCGCGCGTGAATGTCGCATGCCGATGCAATGCATACTCACGTTCCGGAATTAATCCCGAATGTGACGGATCGTCGGTGTAACCATGCCATATATGGTCAACACATATTTTATGTGGTATTTGAGGACGCTGATGTGTTGTTGTTGGGAAGTTGAGGTCTGGAATAGGAAGTCAGATACCTACCAGAGATAACGTTGTCACTAGAGGTGGCGTATACCACCGCACATTTACCTGATTGCTACTCAATAGCCAGAGTTTAGGCAGTCGATTCCCCGCTTATAATGTTAGTTTGTGGTTGGCACCTAACGCAAGCCGCGTTGCGCTCAACCTAGACTAGGAATCGACTGCTCTGTGTCCGAATGAATTAGCTACCTACCTGTGTACCAGCTAGTAGTCTGCGAACCAGCTACCAGCCTGCGAACCATAGTCAGCTACTAGCCTGTAAACCAGCTAGTAGTCCATGAGCTAACTACCTAACCTGCCTAGGAACTAGCTCCCAACTTGTGAACTAATCACTAGTCTACAACCAACTATTATACTTGCCCGCTTGCTAGCTTAGCACATGGCTGGCTAACGCGTAACCGTCCGAAATAGATAATCTTAAATATGGGTTTGCATGCAAACCCAACCCATTAGCCATATAACTCTCGACATACAAATCCCTTATTCGCGGGATTACTCTAGCCCCTTTGCCCTTTACAAAGTAGTCGGGATTATCAGGACATTTTGGTCAAAAGAAGAAGGTATACCTTCGATATTTATGGATTCTTACTAAGTTTTGAGTTTAATTTTCATAAATCCACTCTTAATGATATATATACCGGTTTTAACACGTATTAACATATTTAGCTGGGCCAGGCAGTGGTTGCGTCGATGGGCTTTCTTTTCCTCGAGGGCCCTCATAGCCAGCTTGTGATTACGTATTCTACTATATGATAAACAAATAATGAACTCATGGTCATACTGGGAGTCGACGCAAAGGCCATGGCTTATAAGGCCCACCAACTTATTTCACATGTACTTCATAAGGCCTCTAGCCATTTTGTATCTCAATATTGTCTTACATGTTTAATTCTTTTAAAGAACAAAGGCCAACTACTCAAGCAGCATTGATACAACAAGCGTGGAAATATTATTTGTAGACAAGCTTTTTTCTCAAGGAAAAATACTTCAATTTGGATAGTTTGCTTTGTGGTTATGTTATCATGTTGCGTGATCGCGTGAGCAGCTAACCTTTGAGAGGGTGTACTTAGTACACCATGCAAGGCTCACGAGAAATTGGGAAATGCGACTGTTTAAGCGGTTATATCAAAAAAGTAATATCGGTGGTAATTGTGCAAAACTGAGGGTGGTCATTCAGTGACATGGAAGGTCTGGAAGCTAACTACTTGTTGCAGCATGTAGACACCATGTACTGTATTTCCGCGATCGATCCGTGTTCGAAACCCTATGCCAACATTTGACTGGCATGGAATGGCTAGGGATTGATTACCCCAAGCTTTATTGTGCGGCCGCCATGCCACAAGAAGTAAGACTTGGACTTTGCAGGCAGGGATATATCGGCGACCAGAAACCGGAACAGCCTGTATGGGGTTACACTAAGTATCATATATACCTCTATCAAAGTTTAGAAAGGGGACGATATATTTTCTTGAGCCTTCCTCCTCTATGTATAGGCGTGGTTGGGTCCGAAACTCCCACGTAACTTATACTATGATCCCGGTGATCTACTCCGTGGAGGCTGGTTTACGAGACTAAATCTACCTACAAATTAGAGCTTTAGAAAATGGGATTAGAGGGGAAGAGAGTCTCCGTTGTGTTAATCTTCCAGATAGCCATTCTCGCTTTATTACGAGATCATGCATATCGAGCCATGATCAACATACTGTGGTAGAAGTCTCATAGTAGTAATAGTAACTCGTATTGATGCCATAGTATTGAAGCGATTGATATGGTATTGGGCTTATGAATTCCTACATCTTATATATAATTGGAAGAACTACAATAGCAATCGTTACGATGAGATATGTCGGAACTTAGATAAACCACGACCATGTTACGATTTACTGCCGGAAGGCATTAACATTGGAAAGCAGAAATAACATCTGATATTCTGCGGGTACTATTATAAGAGTACTCGAGTGCGTGCACGCACAGACAGAAGTCAAAAAATTCCAAGACGTGGCTTAACCGCTGAGCTTTAATTCGTTAGCTTGACAGCCGGTGGATATGCATGCAAATTGATATTCTTTGAGGCCGTGACACATTATACCGGCGGGATAGCACCTACTTTCTATGCCTCTCTGTTTACAGCGAGGATCAGAAATGCGGAACTTAGACTGACTGGCAAACGATCGGGAAGGAATGGCGGTACATGATCCTAGAATCTAGGGGTCTAAAGTAGTTTGCACCACGGCTTGACTACTAGTCGGAGTTGATGGTGGGGTGGCCTTAGTTACTTTGTATCTACCTGGTTCGTCATGCATGCAAAAATTCAAACATGGGCTCAGGAATTGTGATCACAAGTGCATATGTGAATGTATAAATCTTCCATGATCCATGCCGGGCATGAGCAAGGTATAACAACAGCATGAAGTCCCTTATTCATGCCAGACACCTTTCCATTTTATCCATCGAATCAACATCGGGGGCAAATGATTTCTCCACCACCCAGGTGGATTCCGAGAGCCGTCTGAAGCTACCAGGTTCTGGATTCGAACTAGTGCGGGAAGGATGTCTACGGACCCTTAGCTATACCCCGCAGTATCCTGGCTTTTCTGGAAAACTGGCGACTTCTCGCCGATAGAAGGAGTCTTCGAAGGTTCTTTGCAGTTACATGGGTGAGGGGTTCGCATTGTGCATACCTGAATACGAGTTTTCGGAGCTGAGGTAGCCCCTCTATTGGCTCTTCGAATACTCATACTAGGCTAAGACGGGACATGTAATTGGCTTGGTGCGTCGATCAGAGGACCAAACTTTGGATAAAGATATACCCGGGGCAGGGTAGATATTGCATAATCTCTCAATCTTTCCTTGGAGTGGTATGATAAAATTTCATGATATAGATATTCGCTCTGGTGCTTCGGAGTCGCATACCGAAGCTTAAGGGCATCTTGTTTATAGCTATACTTTGAGAGTCACTAGTAAGCTAGTGTACATCGTAGAGTATCTCACACCGTAATGCTATCTAGCCGCCTAGTTAGCTAGTCAATCGGGGCGGGAGGCCGTTAGGCGGTCATATACGACCGGATTGCGTTTCAGGTTCATTTATACGTGGCGTTCATATTCATCCATTCGGTGTTACTTTGGTATTATCACCCCGAAATCTAGGGTGGCAATGCTAAAAATAAATATTTTAGAAAGTATTTAAGTGTATACCAAGCACTTATATAGATAGAATTTCCGAGAACAGTAATGGTAGAACCGAGAACAGCTGTTGGAATTTAGACTTCCCCGAGGTTGATCAGTAATTAAAGGGCTGCTTTTCTAATTTGTGTATAGTAGAAGTCGCAGCAAGACCCTGGGCCCCGACCTAATTGACCACATAAAACCGTAGAATAAGCACCAAAAACAACGGCATTTCTATCTACAGTATTCTCCGGAGCGTAATATAGCGGATGGGACCAGATGTGCCGGCTATTCTATCCTGTCCTTCCGGACCCATAGACCCGATGACTGCCACACCACACTAGAACATTCTAGAGACTGGCGATGGTGAAGGAGAAGAAGAAAAGAGGCATATCTGACTCTCTGTCAGATCTGGAAAGGTCGGGATGAGTGAACGGTGTTAATACAGTTCTACGATATGTTGAACATCTGAATTCATGAAGGATTGCTGGGAACAAGTTTAGCCGACAACGTGCCGAGTGGTGTCCAGATCTGGATAACAGTGCCCCGGCACATATTGCCGCATCAAGGAATCTAATATATTAGTAGATTAATATACATTATATCCTAAAACCGCGGATTTTCCTCCTTAGAGAGAATTATTATAAAGTTTTCTTAGGTTTCTTTCTAAATTTGTAACGTCTCAAGCGGGTCCGTGATGTTGTAGAATTTTAGCGATCCGTGAGCGAACATCCCATGAAAAGTTGCCGTCGTCTTGAAAGCGGCGAAGTTCCGGGGTCTCGGACCGTTGGAGGATCTGATCACTTTATCTCTCAACCTAGGTTACAAGGGATGAGGTCGGATACGATTGAGCGGATAGGGAAAGAGAGACAGCCCCGTCATTCAAATAGTTAAACACGACTTCAAACCCTGACCTCCTGATCAGTTTTGCGGTGTTGGTATCATGCGACGCTGCAGTAATAAGACGTTGGATTTTGTAATGTGGTACAGGGAACATTAGTTCGGAATAATGCGGGGAAATAGTCTAAGCAAGATGCTCTCGAGCGCTTACGCACACCAGACCATACGCAAAGACACTATGATAATGATTCGGACCTTTTCTTTGAGAGTGTTCTGAAGGGAGGGACGAGCCGCTTTGAACATACATGCCTGTATGCAGACGCAGGCTAGCTGCTTCGTCACAAGTCGCTGGATTCTGGGCTTGGAAGATCCACATCTATATTTTAATATTTTACTTACATACTCATATAGGCCCTAGCTGCATTGATGACACACGCTGGCTAGGTCAGCTGTCAAGTCGGGTTCTGCAAGATTATGTTTAACTGCTGTGATCGAAAGCTTTGCATTGAAGGTCGTACATTGGGTGGAGACGACCTTTGGCCAGACTTAATTCTTCCGAGCATCGATACGAAGTACTTCAAGTGTAAGTACGCAACCAGATGCACAAACACCCTTTGTTCCGAGAACCAGTGAATCTGAGCATTCCCCACAAAAGGTACTTCAATCTAGAAAGAACTCGGGTACACGGAAGAAGCTTTAAGACAGTTTATGCCGACGAGAATTAATGGTACGAAAACAAGAGGCTTTTTCCCGTTTGCTAATTAAGTACTTATATTAAAGATTGGTGACAATTGGGTTAATCAACGCAAAGCTACAAGCCCCATCGGATAGAGCAACCGAAGGCGTGTTGATTTGCGGGTGGGTTCCGGGATGCAGCGCGGACTGGGCAGCCTTCAATCCTGTGGTTCGGCCGGCGCCGGAAAAAGTTAGTGGGCCGCCGGCCAGGTACTGCGCCCCAGGGAAATGCTTTTGGTGGGACGGACGGACCTCTCAAGCACTGATTATCGGACAATCTGGCTGGCTGAGGGGCTACTGCTACTACGGTTAACGGAAAGGCAGATGAGGAAGGGGCGACCTCGTGTTTGTGAAATTATGATTTCTGAGCGTGTAATATGCATGTCATGAACGACGAAGGTGAGTTTTGGGCACGTATCGAGAAAGAGACATATTGCCTTAATGGTGCACATTAATAGAATTTAATAGCAACGGGATATCAATACGTATACAATGCCCTAATTCAGCAACCATCGGGCAGGTAACTTGCCCTGCGGTTTTAGTGAACAAATGTGACATCAACCCAAGATCATGCCAGTCGAAATCAATGCTGTCGGAATCATTGACCGAAAAGCAGATTCAAGATTGAAATGCTTATCCGGCAGAAGGCAAGGTCGATTCGCTGGGGTTGTTGCCGTTTCCGCCGGGGCCTCGCAGGGTCATTTTGGTTAGGAAGTATCTGCATAACGCCATTACCGTTTGGTTCCAGTTCCAAGGTCGATGTGGGGGCAGCGGTCGCCTCAAGAGGGAGCAATTAAGCGATTTTATTAAGATCGATCGAGGGCTTCGTGAATTTTTTTTACCGGAAATAACACTTCAGTCATGAGATAATACTAATGATTTAAGATATACGGACATGGGAGGCTCGCTGACGGGTACCTGTACATGCATATTTTACTATTTCACCCACTCGATTCTCATGGTTCTGTTTCTGTTTCATGAAACGGATTTCGGAAGCAGCCGTGGCTTAAAACCGGAATGTCTGACCTTGCAGATTTTGCGCCGTCATTAGATCTTCTTCTTTTACTCCGCATCAACGTTTCGGCCGCGCGACCCTTTGCTGTTAAGCTTGTAAGTATCATTCCGTTGTTGAGCTCAGACGTCAGTTTGGGCAGAGTGTTTGGGATTCAAACAATGTGGAAAGCTTTGTGTTATATACTCCGAGGAAGCCGTTATATGTTCAATGGAGTGGGTTCCTTTTTCTTTGGAAACCTGGCATACCTCCCCCATTAAGTTATGTAACCCTTCAAGACCTTCATCGACCGGTCTGGATGCGTGAGCTCCACAATGGTTGGTACAAAGAGCTTGGATAATCTAAAATTCATTCTGGTATAGGGATATAGGGATGTAGGGATTTGTGGATTCGACAACCCTCGACTGGGAGTTTTGATTGACAGAAGAGGAAGCTCTTTGAGGTCTGTGTTCCCAGATCTCGGTCTGCGCCTCATCGCCTGGATACCCCGACAAGTTTTCAGGATGAAGAGATTTATTTCGGAAGTTGAAGTGATGCTGGATTTTAGAGCAGATGAGGACTCCGGGGGAAAAGAGCCCCGAGCTTCAGGGTTATAATTTTTTTTTTTTTTTTTTTTTTTTTTTTTTACTGTTTATTTGGACAGCTAATAGGTGCATGTGCATATCTACGATGTTTGGAGGCCTCGAGATCTTGAATTGGTTTTTTCAGCCCTGTCAAGTTCTCTTAAGTAGCGACCCCTGTTGTATGAAGCTCTCTTTTCTTGCTTTCGTTTTCGCCGCTTTCTTGAGTTGATATACCAATACATGTACCGAGTATGTACAATTTGTTACTTCAGGAGCCATTCGCGCGTGCATGTCGGTACCCACACCTGGCACTTTCCGAGTCGAGACGATCAAACCGTCGGCTCTTGGAAGATATCCATCACAAAGCGCCGTCTGTTTCTGTTTGACGAGCTCGAGATTGGAATGTCAGAAATCCACGGATGATACGGCTCCAGGGTACGTGGGAGCATACGAGTCAACCAACCGCAGCATCCTTAGCGTTTCTTCGTACTCATATAGTGCAGAGACTGCCCTCAAATGGGAATGATGTAAAACAATTTGAATCTAATCACCAAGATTGGAACCGGATCTGGATCACACGTATCGGTCCAAGATTATAAGCATGTTGAAATTGCAACATATGGGTTTGAGGAAGTCCTCAAGCTCAAGATTGTTCCGAAACCGCTGGCTGGACAAAAGGGTTTTTTATTTGATCAAAATTCGGAGTCTCTGACCTGACCCAGCTGCCAGCCCTTTCACGCCCAGTGCTGCACGGATTGCCAGTTCTAGAAACAAGCTCGGTTGGAACCCCATCTTTTACCTGGGCGCCTTGACCTCGCCTTAGTCTTCCCCGGACCATCAAGCTTCTGTAGTGATTGATTTCTGCTCTTATCATACGGTGTCTCTTTCCGCGGATCGGGCATAGCAATGGGCGAAATCGACATAGTCGGTCCAACTGCCACCAGAGGGACTTGCTTATTCACGAGGGTTCTGAGACCTTGATGGTATAATTCCCCTATGTCTCTTTCATAATTTTTGCAGCTAGAGTGCCTTTTGTTTTTCCTCCCCTGCCTGTCTGTCGGCATCGAAGGACATGGGCGGACCTCCTTCGACGGACTTGTACGGTGTGTCTAAGTGAACAGGTCAAGTGGGAAGTCTGTCAGTAAGTTTGCAGCTTCTCTGCCGTTTGGTTAATTGCTTTTGCCTATTTTTCACAGGTGGGGACTTTCCCTCGTCCCATCTCACTAAACCCGCCCGCAATTATGTATGTACGTATTCCCGTAAGTCAAAGGTAGTTACAGTAGGCAAAGTAAGTCAGAAGCGTGTATGTAATGGGGCATATGGGCGGATGGATGTGTGTACCTTTTGGCCAGCCGGCCCTGTCTACTGCACCGCACTATATCCCACTCGGATTACCTAGCTTCAAATCCTGTATTTTCTTTTCCAGCGGGTAGCAGCAGGGCGAGCAAGGAAAAAAAAAAAAAAAAAAAAAAAAAAACAGATTTGCTAGCCTCCACACCAGCCAGCGTTGCAAGGCTTAAGGCCCACGGCCGGGCCAGTTCCTGCTAGACCAGCAGGCAAGGCAGGCGGCCAGGAAGGAAGCAATTAGAATTAATTGCAAATGGTTGATTGATTGATTGATGTGATTGCTTGGTTGGTTGACCGAATGAACTAGCTGAATGTTCAGAACAGTGCTTGCGAAAAGACCCACGAGTGAGCGAAGAGAGAGAGAGAGAGAGGCTGGCCTTGCCCTGCCCTGCTATGCCCTGTCCTTTTAACCCGCCCGCCGGCCATCCATTCCCCCAAATCCCATTTGCATTTACCGCACAATCGCACTTGCGCCAGAATACTTCTCTTTCCCACCTGCCCGCAACGACTTCACTTCGCACAGCACTCTGCAGTTGCATAGTTATCATCCCCACGACGCAGTAGATAGATAGATAGATAGGTTATCCCCCTCCCCTTACGAGGTCCCCCTCCGACTCTCTCGATTTTGCAGCCGCCTGCCAGATCCCTTTCTCGCCAGTAGCGACGACGGTATCAGAGGCCACTTCCTGATTGTGGATGACGACAGAGATGAGAAACACCTACTCTGCATCTTCACCTCGACGTCACATAGCCAAACTCCCCACTGAACATCCCTAACGACCACCATCGCAATTGGCCCCTCTCCCACCACCCCTCGAGGCAACATCGCATATCTACACCTCTGAACTTCCAAGGTATCCTCTCGCGGTTATACCATATCATCCTCAAGCATTCCGACAGCTTTTGGGCATAAGGTCACACCACTTTGTCAATTCGTTTGACTTTAGCGTAGCACCAGAGTTTCCGCACAACCACAAGACTAGCTCACCTTCTCCCCGCGACGTATATCTATCATCGGCCGGAACTCCAACCTGGATTGCCACAAACGATATCTGTGATCTTAACTTATTTGTTTCCCCAGACAAGGTATCATTTCTAGCCTTCCTGCGTAGGTAGAGAGGCTAGGAGATTCGCAAAATCGACCTCTTCGGGTTCATTTTGCCAGCGGACAGGTTCGCTTACGCATCTCGATGAATGGCCTAGTGAACGGGAAATCCAAGGGAGTCTTTGTCAAAGCGTTTTGACATACTATCCCTTGCTAGTCAGATCACGTTGTGTTGTGTGAACCCGGCACTTGGAGAGACGACGACATTTCAACTCGATTTCAACTTTGACAATTACTGAATCTGTCTTTGACTGGCCCAGAAATCGACGGTAACGAAAAACGTTAATCCTAAGGGAAAAAGGAGTCGGGTCAGAAAGACATTAGTGTTTTCAGGGCTGAATCAGTCTCGAACTAGGAACCCAATGGTCACCATGCGGGAAGTCCCTAGTCAGTTTGTGAACAGTCTAGCGCCGCCGACTCTGCCTCCTCCCGCTAGCATATCCCATTCCGCCTCTGGGTCTCACTCCAGCATGCATTCCTTCGACTCCGGTTCTCCAAGGAGTCATCTATCGGGGTCTAGTTCTGGTCACCATTCGAATGCGGGTCCCATCAGCAATACCTCCAACGCTGCTGGATATGGTGGCTCAATTCATTCAAATTCGGCATCGCCAGTGACCCATCGAGAGAGCCCCAATCTCTCATATTCACACCCTGCAACATTTGGGCCAAAACGTGCCTATCGCCAGAGGAGAAAGGATCCTTCCTGTGATGCATGTAGGGAACGCAAAGTCAAGGTAGATAAAGCCACGTACCAGATATATGTAGCTTCGGCCAGAGTGCTGACGGTGTTTTGGACAGTGCGACGCCACTGATACTACCAGTTGCTCAGAATGTTCTTCGCGGAGTGTAAAATGCCAATTTACCAAGGAGACCAATAGACGGATGTCTTCTATCAAGTAAGCCATTAAACCGCTAGCATCCCGAAAATACACGCTAACAATGCAACATTTATAAGGCAAGTGCAGGACCTTGAAAAGCAGTTGGCTCAAGCCAAGGCCCAGATTCAATATCTGAAGACAGCTTCGAGGAATAGCTCGGCTGATACTACTTCTGATATAAATCTGAATATTCCAGAGCTTGGAGCCGATCCTCCAAAAAGAACACCTCCGCCGTCAAATCCCAACTTGGCCAGCATACGGTCTCATCTAAGAGACTATTGCCGTGGTGTGTATCGACCACCGCCGCCATACCGTGTAAATGGACAACAGAAGCAATTCGACCCACCAATGCCCGAACTGCCTCCGAGGCCCGTAGCCGACCATCTCTTGACTCAATTCAACGCTACGGTTCATAATGTCGTTCCGATACTGCACTGGCCGACATTTGTGTCTGCATGTGAAGCGCTCTATCAACATGGGGATTTGTCAAAAGTGGCACCCTCTTGGTTGTCGACTTTTTTCGCCGTATTGTCATGTGGCCTTCTATTCACTGCCGACGCCAACATCCTGGCTATGTATCCAGATCGCGGCAAGAATTTTAGCGTGATATCCCGACAACTGACCGATCTTTTCAACGACGAGTTTGTCATTGATCATGTTAGAGCTGCTTTGTTAATGGCAGTCTATCTAACGGAAATCAATTGTAAGAGCGCCGCTTGGACCTGGCTGGGATCAACTGTCAGAATCGCGCAAGATATTGGTTTGCATCGAGAGACGGGGCCGTGGCCGGTTATAGAGGGCGAGATGAGACGAAGAGTATGGTGGGGTGTTTATGTCTGGGATAGGTATGTTTACAGGACGTCAATATTTCAACATGGGGAAACTAATCAAAAAAAAAAAAACCATAGACTTTTGTCAGTCGAGATGGGAAGGCCATTAATGATACTGGACGCGGATTGCGATGTTGGATTACCATGCCCAGTTGACGACCATTTCATTTATGATGAAGGCTTTATGGTACCAAATGGAGCCCCGGAGCCAGCCAATTATCTTCTCACCATCATTCATGTCGTTCGGATGGTCCCAGCTTTATTAAAAACGTTGCAATCATCAACATTATCATCACAAACCTTGGCAGCATTCGACAATCACTTTAATGCCTGCCTCAATACCTTTCCGTCGCATTGCCAACTTCAAAGCTCCCAACCGCTAGACGCTCGGTCATTGTCGCCCATTACATATTTGCAAACATCTCGGCTTGTACTTCATCGACATAATCTTTCTCCGACCCAGACGCCGGACGTTCGCTCTACAGCAGTCTCGGCTTGCGTAGACATAGCAAAGGATACAGTTCGATTTCTGTCACGATCTATGCAACCTCATTCGCATGCATGGTCCCACAGTCTGGCGGCTGCGGCCACTACTCATATTTGTCTGCATATATGGCGCTGCATTCTTTTCTTATGCTTTAGGGCCCATTACGCGGAGGCACTGGTGTGTGTTAAAGCTTGTTCAGCAATTGGGGAAGCACGTATAATCAACCAAAGAACTGGGAGGTATATCTATGGTTTCTTACAAGTTCTTGGCGAGAAAATATATCAGGGCGGCCAAGAGAGCGTTGAAAGGGATGAAGGTTTACTGGCTCTTGTCTCAGCTGATGCTCAAGGGAGCACGGAATCCTCGTGGGTGTGGGCCGGCAGCGAGACTGGTCAGGCCCTAAATTCCCCAATGGAGAAGGAAAGGGAACGGGAGAATACACGGCCGGCCTCTGCTCAAGTGGACGACGAACCCGATCTTAACGACTGGGGTGGCTGGGGCCGAGTTGAACAAATTATCCAACAACTGAAATCTGAACAGGAGGCAAGAGAGCAACATGAGCAGGCGGCTCGAGATCTTCAAAGCCTCGGTTCTACGATTATACACCATGCGAAAACCCCAAATTCCTCTTCTGGACCTAGTACCAGCGCTACGCCGACTGGTCAGACCAACGCCACTTCCAGGATGACCATTGCGAACATAATCTAAACTATTCATGACATTCCTTGAATCTTTAGCGACGATATTCTTTTTTGCTTTATTCACGAATTTCCCGTGTCACGGGGTCTCCCCAGTTCGCCTTTCGGCATGAAGTAGCCGAGGGAGCTAAGATCAATGATCCATTCTCCACTTTGCATACATCGCGGCGCCCTACTGATGATATTCATCCACGTCTTGTTGCTACATATTTTTTGTGGTTTGGCCATTCTCCGCTTGAAACACATTTAACCGGGAAATGCTTTCGGTGTCGTTGTTTTTGCCCACTATGTTTTCTTCGATTGCTGCCCCGCACTATCGATCATATACTGTCCTTTACCGCCTTTAGCATGCTTATCTGTAAATCATCTTCTCCTTTATACCAGACTTCTTTTATGATTGGAGTTTTGGGCTTTTACTTTCTGATCCTGGAGATTACCTGAGGTGGTGCCTATTCACTGAATGTTTGTGCAACCCTCGTTTTCTTCTCCTTGGCCCAAACGAATGTCGCATGTGCACCAAACACCTGCCATGACAGCCTTGGAGAGCCTCCCTGCCTTCTCATTTAGTCAGCTGGATTGAACCTGCTGCAATCGTTTTATTCGAGCTCCCTGGTTTTTAGTGTTTCATCTTTTTTAACGACTATACTCATGTTCGATAGCTTGATTTCCATTTACATAAAATCTATAAAGTTGGCTTCGGCGTTCCTTCCGGGATTGAAATCTAGTTCCTCCTCTATTCCCTAGTGAATCGGATCCAAAACCATGATCGGTCAGAGGTTTCTTTTTAGTGGAGAAGGGCGCTTCAGTTTCCTTTTTTTTGAGAGAGCTGAAAGGAAATCATTCATGTTCAACAGGCAAGGTTGTTGCACAGCCCCAATCGATCCCTCTTAGTACTTGCATCATTGCATAAGGTATCCACTCTATGCCTGAAGCAGATGACAACCAAATACACCTCAACCCGTGGGATGTTTGGTCGATGCTGTCACATTTCTGGAGCATGGCACAGAACTAGCGTGCTCTGGAAGTAAGTACTTGCCTTGCGAGAAGCTCTAATTTTTCGGATCTGAGCCCTAAACCGACATGGCCTTCACTGCGCTCGTGGCATCCTTCGAATCCATTTTCTTGCGAACCAGACATCCCGATTGGCTGGGAGCAGAAGGTATCGTCTACGCACCATTTGACTTTGACTCTCGCATCTTCTATCCGGATTGCAACCGAGCTAGCCATCTTCCGAGCTCTCCGGATGGTTTTTTTTTCTTTCACTTCTTCCTTTTTTTTGGGTTTGTTTCGTTCTTTCCCTCGTCGCGACTCTCCCGCCCTTTTTAATTTGCTATTGGACCTGACATGTGCTCACTCCTTCGCGAGCTCGCTTTCCGATTCTTGGTGGACAAGGAAAGCTTAAATCGATAAGTGCACATGTACTCCATACCTACAACCACCCCCCGAATTACAACTCAGGAACTGCACTACGAGCTGGCAAGATGCGCGAGCTCGAGTCGATTACTCAGAAGCGATCCAGACCTTATTCGCTGATCGTGACCCCACTAAGACCATGTACAGTACATACTCTTGTTGAGACTTCTCATGCTCACAACGAGAACAGAGCAACACTATGTACCCCGGTTTTTCCGCTATAGCTACTAAGTACTTACTAAGTCAATATGCATAAGAAGCTCTCTAGGCTAAATGCAGAAGATCAAAGCTCAAAGGCCCGCGTGCTATTGCTCGACGTTCCAACAAACCACATTTATTTCCTGATGCATCAAAGGCAAGGTCTTTGTTTCGATATCAAGCAAAGGTTTTTTTGGGGAAATACCCATGCCTGTATACCCACGGGCCTCTGGACGGTATAAACGGGCTGGAAAAATCGTGGCCAGCTCATCCTTCTCGGATGGATTATTCCGCGGTTTTCGCAAAAACTGTTAATCCGAGTTGCCCAGCGATAGTATTAGAGCCAAGTTCCTTGCTGATTTTCAATATATTATTATTTTGCCATATGCCACGAACACCCATTTCATGAACAACGAGGAAATCGCCTGATATGTAACTCCCACACCTTTATCTTGACAAAATCTTTTCAAACATATTCGTTGGCTTTTAGGATTGAAAATTATTGTCCGAAGGGGGGAAAAAGAAGAGGGAAAGAGCCTTTTCCCCGCATTGCAGCTCGCTTTTTTGACCCGCATATCCGTATTTCCTTTCATAATATGATTTGCTAAATTATCAAGGGGACACGGTCTCATGAGCAAGCCATTTATTTCTCCCACCAGGCCTACGGAAAAAACCGCCGTGGAACGGAAAGCTGTTTGGGTCAGGGTCGGATCTTGGGTTTCGGCTTATCGCAATCAACTACCCTTTAATGCAGACATCATTCGAGTCTCGAGCATCCCTTTATAGATGTAGGCTTCTAGAAAGACCAGAGGTTAACGTAAGCTCTGGACAATGGACCTCCGTCATTTTAAACTTTTTTGCTAAGCGAATGCGTGTTATGCCCGCTTGGGAGCTATACATTCGGCCGGGCAGTGCTCGCATTCCGAAATTCCAGCGATCTGTCTCCAGCGCGAGCCCCTTTCGGTCTGCTTGTCAGCCCTCGAATTGAGCCGTATGTTTGAGGTTGGGATTGATATCTGCAGTGGATTGTACATATGTAGGTTGGACGCCTGAGGCCTTTTTTTTTTTTTTTTTTTTTTTTTTCCGCCTCAAGGCGCTCGTGACGGGTTGACTTTTGTGGCAAAAAATAACACTCCGGCCAGCTGAAGCCGGTTGGAATGTAGCCCAACCGTTAGTCCTCCTACTGACGTTGTTGTTGTTGAATAGGATTTCATGTTGTGGGTTGACAATTAATTGCAAGTCGAGCGTCTGGAGTTACATCAATGCACTTCGGTAATACCTGATCGATGTGATTGCGTTGTGTGACCTGGGCAATCCCTGTAGCCATTCCCCGGGCAGTTCCTGAAACGTCTCCGGTAAAGACTTGGCGTGACGCTCTAGCTGTCGTCAAACATGCTAAGGTGAAATCGCGCTTCAAACTTTCAACATAAACATCGACAACATCAGCGCTCTCTTTTCAATATCACAGCTCCTACCAGGGTCGGAAACATAATCCTGCCAAAAGGCAATTCATTCAGTCAAATTTAATAAGGCAAAACGCATCTTGGGTCCGTTCGCGGCAGGACCAGGAATCAGAGGCGAAACCCGGCAGTCAACAGCGCCCTAGTCGGGCAAGAGCCTCTCGCAGCAACAAACCGGCACGCCTCGTTATCGGTCCGGGGGTTATTTACTGAAGCGGAAGGGAAGAACCTTGATCCGACAATGGCGCAACCTGCGGAGGAACCACCTTTGGATGAGCTACTATGGAGGATGCCATGGTTCATCCAGAACTGGGGCCAGCTGAATACCAATAACGGTCTGTTCCCGTCCCGCTCCTGCATGCTCAACTATTATAATCACATACTTTTACACACAACATGCACACGCATACGCTAAAAACCAAAAAAGTTACCGTTGGCTGATTATCATGAACCGAGTGATATAGTTCTCCTATACTTTTTTAATTCACCTTTCTTCGACCGGTCGAGTAACAATTCGTCGCTATTCATGCAAGCCCAGACAAATGCCGCCCTAAACCACCTGATACATAACCGGGTGGCTTTCGAGGGTCGGCTGAAGTCTATGGTTGGCGTAGAGTTCGTTGTTGCTGCCGAAGATCCGGCGAATGCTATATGGGTTATTAAGAAGCAGATGCGGAGGTCGCCGACGGATGCGCAGCTGCTGGATGTGTATTTTGTAGTGGGCGAGAATATCTTCATGGCGCCAACGATGCAGAAGGTCATGACCGCTCGAATGGTAAGGCTGAACCCAAATCTAGTAGAAATGGGGTTAGAGGGATCAATTTACGCGTAGGATCCGGTTTTACAGGATACAGGTTGAAGCTAATCGCTTTTGGCTTCTTTAGTTGGCAGTCACTTCGGACATATTGAAGGCCCAAGAGCTTGCTTCATCACTGGTCCATTTTTCCACAGAGGCCGGGTACACATACTTCCCACCACAGCCCTCGCAACCTAGCCAGGCAACTTCAGCAAATGCATCATTCTCGAGCAGTGTCCCTCCACAGTCATCCGCTCAATCTACTGTTCCACCGCCACCCCCTTCAACCCTTAGCAATGTGCCACCCTCATCTGTTGATGTTACCATCACGAGAGAGTCGGGGAGTATGCAAGCTTCCCTATCCGCCAGTATAAGATTCAGTACTGCGCCAGGCGGATATCTCGACGATAACCCAATAACAGATCCACAGCAACTTATGATGGGAAGCAGCCAAAGTCAGGGCCACACACATAGTCAATCGCAGAGCCAATCAACCCTTAATAAGGAAAAGGCAGTTGTAAGAGAGGCGCTACCCCCAGTGAGCACTGCAGCCGCCGCAGCCGCAGCCGCAGCTGCGAAAGACAAGGGAAAGACTGTGTCTCCGACCAGTCCAACTTCTAAGAAGAGAAGAAAGAGCAAGGCAGCAGGGTTAGGCCCATAATAAAGGTCGAAGCGTCAATACACACCAGCCATTTAGCGTTTTATTATCATCATTATTATTATTATTATTCCATAGAAACTTTTGTACCTTTCGCATGCCAACAGACAGGCATCTAAGTAATGAGCTTGTATGAAAATGGAAATAACGACAAAGAACTATCCTAAGATACCCTCGATTCTACGACACCAGGCGGAAATCACAGTGTAAGGCGATTACGTAGCCAGATCCTTGCGAGGGAATCTTTCAGTGGCAATGTCGGCCAAACTTTAACCAAAGCTCCGTACCCCATATGGGTCTATCTAGGAGCATTCGCCACATCCCTGTCGGTCTCCGAATTAAACACCGATTCTGCCGACTCCAAACTCACTATCGCGACAGCTAGAAGGGCTGGGATGACGACCACCTTAAACGTAAAACGAATGACTGTCCTAAAAATGACAAAAACCGAAATTGTTCGAACGTTAAAGAAGGTTTCACATCGGGGTTTTGTAAGGCCCGACGAGATGACAAAGCCCGAGACGCGCGTCGAATACCACACAGTCAACACATTTTCGGGGCAAAAGGATTCCCTCGAAGGATATTAGAAGGATCCGACGCAAGTATAAAAGGCTAAGGGTGCACAAGGCTTCTGTCGATTTTTCTCCCTTCTCTCATCAAAGAGTCTAAAGAGTCCAGAGAGTTTAAAGAGTTCCAGAAGAGTTCAGAGAGTTATTTCTTTACATCAAAGAGATTTATTACCAAAGAGATTTTTTATTACCCAAAGAGTATACCAAAGAGTTTATTTTATTATTACTATTACATCCCTCAAAAAAAAAAAGAGAATAAGAAGGAAAGACCAAATGACCAAGGACTATCAAAACTCGGAAAAAATGGCCCCATCCAACCCACCACAATCCCCTCAAGACCAAGTCATGGACTTCATCAACAACCTTGGTGACCAAATGGAGGAAGTCTTCTCCCAGGCCGCTTCTCCCCAAACTGAGAGGGGCGACCAACCTGCCTCTGAGAAAGAGGCCAAAGCTCAGGGAAACCCACCTGACTACGAACAAGCCGAACAAACCGGCGAATCCAGCGCTCACGCCAACCGCGGAAACGGCGGCGACCGTCGTGAGCGTCAACAATGGGGTGGTCCATGGGGTGGTGGAAACTGGCGTGAACATCCAAACCCATGGGTCCAAATGGCTAATAGCTTCGCTGAAAGCTTTACCAACCCCAACCCTAACGGACCTCCTCCACACCCCGGTATGTTCTTCGGAGGAGGTGGCCCAGGTGGCTTTGGAGGTCACGGCGGCTGTCGTGGTGGCCGCGGTGGCTTTGGCGGCTTTGGAGGCCGCGGAAGCTATCAGGGACCATGGGGCTGGGGTTCTCACCGTGGCCGCTGGGGAAACCGCGGCGGCCACTGCCACAGACCCGACAATAACGGCAGCCAGGAATTCACCCCCGCTGTCGACCTATTCGATACTCCCGACAGCTTCGTCATCCATGTGGCTCTCCCAGGCGCTATCAAGGAAGATATCGGTATAAACTACGATTTCGATAACGCAGAGCTCCAGATCTCTGGTGTCGTTCACCGCCCAGGGAATGAAGAGTTCCAAAAGCATCTTGTCGACGGA
The DNA here is from genome assembly GCA_036872755.1 of Orbilia blumenaviensis. Taxonomy (NCBI): domain Eukaryota; kingdom Fungi; phylum Ascomycota; class Orbiliomycetes; order Orbiliales; family Orbiliaceae; genus Orbilia; species Orbilia blumenaviensis. The sequence goes on along the minus strand of JAVHNS010000008.1, from coordinate 1,758,673 downwards.
GAGCGCCGCGTCGGTGCCTTCGATCGCAAGATTAAGCTTGAGAGTAATGGCAAGACCGTCCCTGTCGACGCTGATGGTATCACTGCCAAGCTCGAGAACGGCTTGTTGGAGGTCACTGTCCCTAAGTTGAGGAAGTCTGACGAGCCAGAGAAAAAGAAGATCAATATTGAGTAAGATCGGGTACATACTATGTATCAATTTCGGCCCATGTGCGAATTCCATGGGATTGTGATGGGATACTAGTTAGGAACTCATCCACCAATGATTGATCGAGGACACTATTTCCTTGTTCGTTTTGCAAAATTTTAGTTGGAGGGTATTTGATTGATAGGACATTCGTTTATTCGTTGGTAGTTTAGTGATTTTATAAAACTGAAAACCAATAAAAGATTTTTTTTTTCCTTTTGGAAACTGAATCCCATTTAAACGTAGAGATAGTCGTATATTAAAATCTCTTGAGATATACAATATCTGGCATTGTGAATTTGCTTCGTTACTGATGAGGTTAACGATGTTACTAGACAATTAGGTGCTTTATATTACCCCGTAACTAGAATAAACCGCAAGCTAGAAAGTCTTGATAGAAAATATAAGAGTGATGAAAGATACTGCATTCTGAAGCTAGCCAAAACTAAAATTTTAGCCCTCGAAAGAAGAGAGTAAAGAAAAGACACAAAGCGTAGCGGTGACGACTACGTACTTAAGTATATATAAGGACTTACTTACCAATATGCTATTGGCTACCACACTACCTTGCGCTACGTAACACTAGCATAGGAGAAGCTTAGGAGAGATTATTTTACATGCTTTTCCAGAGCCACGTCACCCGTCCTACCATAAAACTGCCACCGTTATACCTGCCATCACAACGTAAAACATTATAGATATGAAAATAAACATCACCAACACCACCACCACTATTCAAAAGCAACCATATGCACAAACATTAAAATCTTGTACCGTAGATTGAAGTCAGCATACTGGTCTACGAACACACAATCTGACTAGTCACCAGATACCAGGGAGACTTACTTGAGTGTCAAGCTCCTTACAAGTTTGTCTGGCGATGAATGGGGTCAGGGGAAAGGTTGACAAGGTGCATGGTCTCTCCCACATGATATTGGTACCGCCATTAGCGGTATCGACAACGAGGAGACGGATTGGGGCATCTAAGAATGCGTCCAAAGTGTATCGGGCCGTTGACTATTTGAGATCTTAGTTTGATAATCATTCTCGAACAAATCCCAACGGGAGTTCACTTCACCAATGGGGAAGATCCACTGCGTCATATAGGGGTAAGTTGCTGACACTTACGAGCAATGCAAGAGGGTCTCCGAGGGTATACTGGGTCATCTGTTGCGGCACGTAGACGTTAGGATCCGCGAACCCCCAAAGGCGGAACCATCTGCCGTGGAAAATCGTCTGGAACAAGATATAGCCTGAAGGTCCCTTGTATCGATTGACAGTAGCGGTGTAGTTTTCGCGAGAATCCGTGCCGGCTGTCAAGAGAACCGGTGACGTTAGGTTTCCAAGTTGTTCTCGGATTCGTTGCTTAACATCGTCGATGTTTCGTGGGGTATAGACGTTAAGTCGTTCGACGACATGGAACCTGGTGGTTACGAGTTCTGGGGGAGCAGTAGTTGTTTGGGTCGACGTGCATGAGTATTGTCCGAGAACTGGAGCTGGAATTGCCCAAATACTTAGAATAGAATGGAGAAGGGCCCCGAAGATAGGGTATGGCTTCATATTGCTGGTTTCGGAGTATCAGGTGTGCTTTTATATCTATTATACTATAGGTTGAAGGGGTGAAAGGGGGGTGAAAGAGGTTTGGGGTTCCTGAGATGTAGGATTGATGGCTGGCCGGTCTGAAGTATATTTCGGGCTCAGGTGATATTTATAATTCAATCGGGACTACTTCGTGGAGGCTGGTTTACGAGATCGAAGTCTGTGTGCAACGGTATCTCAATCTCGATTATGATTGTCATATTAATGTAGAATACAGCTATCTTAAGATCTTTGTATCGATAGGTCTAAGTCACAAAGTTACTGATTGGGGAAGCCCTATATCCATGGCTGGTATACAGCGCTACTATCCCTGTGAGAAATTGCAATCGAGGCTACCTAAGCTAAATTTATAAACTTGACGAGCCGGCGACAAGTCCGGGCCAATTAATTAATTAACGACTTCCTTGTCCCCCTGCTAAGTGCTTAGAAGGTGAGATAAGGGTATGGAAGATAACCCCCGGACTAGAGCACTTAGGACCCCCGCAGTCTTATCAACCGTCTACAGAAGTATTGTCGGTGTGAGTGTTGGATTTTGTATCGGTTCGATAGAACCTCAAAACCACAAGACTGCCAGTCAAATCGTCAACTTGAGAGCTATGTCAGTAAAATATTGATTATATCGCACGATAGACACGGGGGGATAGTATTCTCGGTCCCAGACGCTATTGACTACAACTGTGGGGGATAGCTCGCAGTTAACAATTATAGTAATTCAGTTGAATACGACGCAGTGTATAAATGTAGGTAAGTTCGTAACCCGTGATTTTGATTCGTAGACACTTAGTAACCAAGACAGTTCAAAACTCCAAAACCAAAGACGGCAGTACATAAAAAACACAAAGCCCCAGAGAATAAAGAAAGACCCTTTCTTACAAGCAAAGTTCCCTCCCTTGGTGAAACAACAATGCAAAGGGAGTATCATAGGCGCATAGGGGAACAAAAAAAAAAAAAAAAAGACAGGATCATTATGATAAGAGTGGAGGTATGGGGTAGAAGTAAATCATGAGTACTCAATGCTCTAGAACCCTAAGATAGGGTGCTGCTAAGCATGTGTAGGAGGATTTAATACGCATTATTATGCTTAGAAAGAAGGGAATCCAAATCTACCCTTGGAATGGTTGGCGCCGTTACCCATCTTTTCAATGCCTCCTCTTATACTGCTGCTACTTTTAGTTTCTTTCTCTGTCTTGACAGGAGTCAGGGCCTTCGCAATACTGGCCCCGGAGGCACGGCTAAGGCTCCCACGTAGGTTAGTAACCCCGTTTTCAGCGAGGGCAGGGGCACCGCCCAATGCCAGCAGTTCATCGACGGCTAAAACGAGTTCTCCCTTCTCCCGGCGCTCCACAGATAGCTCGTCCTGCAAGGTCTTGATCTGCTCCTTCGCCTTGGAAATTTGTGCTTCCAACTTCTCGATTTCCTCCTTCTGTTCCCCCGCATCATGTTGCGATAGAACCGGACCGCTAAGGTTCAAATGTTCCTCACTCTCCTCTTCCATCCTCATAATCTTGTTCGAAAGTTCGTTGTTGGTATTCGTGAGGTCGTTGTTCTTGGCTTCGAGTTCATTAACACGTTTCTCCCATCGTTTAGAATAAGACTGTTTAAGCGCCGAAACCTTCTGCTCATGCTTGGACTTGTATAGTGTATGCAATTCTTTCGCGACCTTTTCAACAGCCTGGCTGACCTCCATGTCCTTCGTAGCGTTGGCTGCCGCGACAGCTTTCTCAACTGCGGCTTCAACGGCGACATTACTACCTCCAGATCCTCTAGCTGGGGAATTTGGTGCCGACCTCTTTTGTCTTTCGACGATCAGGTCTTTCTTAGCAGACGCCAAATCCTGCTTCGTCTTCAAGAGAGAGTCTGAAACCTGTTCATTCTCCCGTCTTAACTCTTCGAGCTCCCTCTTCAGAAAATCCTTGTCTTGCACCGCCGAGTCACGCTCACGGCGTGCCTCATCGAGAAGCTTATTTCCCACTTCAACCTGGCCCTGGAATTCTTGAATGGCACGACCGGCTTCGGTGAGTCTGGATTCAATGACCATAGTTCTGGCCGACATATCTTCCATCTCTTCACGAACTTGTCGGAGCTCAACGATACCATTTGATGCCCTTCTTTCTGCGTCAGAAACAGAATCCTTAAGAGTATGAATCTGCGTCTCTTTCCCGGCAATTTCTGCTTTCAACTGCGCAATCTGAGCGAGGAATTGCGATTTGATATTCTCGACTTCCTTTGGTGTGATAGATGGAATCGACCGAGGGGTAGGCGGTGGTGGTATGTCAAAGTCAAGAAGAAACTTGCGTTCCATTGGTGTTGGCGCAGGAAGAGGCCTTTTACTGGGCGATTCGGATCCATCTCTGGTTCGCTTCGTGGGCGAATTCGATTGCGATCGTCTTCTCGATCTCGTAGGCGTTTGGGGAGGGGGGTTCGCCTTGATAGCATTGAACTGGGTCGTGAAATCAAGCAGCAGGTTTTGCGTCCTTTCGTTATTGCCTGGTGTCGATTCAGGCGACTTGGAGTATTGTGACAAACCAGCAAGGCGGGATGGCTGGCCGGCGGCTCTAGGGGTGACTGTTCCTGGGGTGACAGGTTCTGACTTGGGGCTGCTCCAGGAATGCTTATTCGGCGTGGAGAAAGGGGGGTTGCTCTTAGTGGGGGTAGTGAATGGAGAACCCTATGGAACTGCTGGTAAGTGGGGGTGCCCCGCCATTGACATCTATAGAGAAGGGGATCAACTTACCCTTTCCATGCTTCGCTCTCTTCTGTAGCTTTCCCTAAGGATCTGTCTGTCGACTGCTCTTTCGCCCATCTGCTCTTCCGCCTCCCTGCTAACACCAACCCCTCCTTCGATCAAAGCATCCGAGAACCCACTAAGGTTGGAATCGAAGCTCATCGAATGGGAGGTGTGCTCGTCAGCTCGAACCAGCTGGCCAGATATACGCGCCAAGAAGTCCTCGTCGTCATCGGCAAAGCTGATATCGGTGTTTTCCTTCATTGATTCGTCGTAGGTATCGTATTTAGGCTTTTTCATCACCTTCATAGGTGAACTATGAGCGGATCGCAAATGTTTCTCACCGATCCCAGAGGAAGAAAAGGATTTCGGGATGTTGTAGTCGATGACAGAGTATTCGGATTCCTCAGAGGCCAGGATAATCGGGTCGTCTAACGGTGGCGGAGCCGAGGGAGTCTGAGAGGTCCCATAGACCTTATTCGGTGAAATGTCTATTAAAGGCTCCGACATTTTTTTATTTTTTTTATAGATTATTCTTGTTTAATAAACTGAAGCGCGAGCCAATGGTCAGTGTTTACTTCTTCGCAAGTTGAAATGAAAATAAAGAAATGAAAATAAAGAAACTCATTATCGACGAGGTGGGCTGAGATGGCTTAAAAACGCGGGTATGCAGAATGCACCACCCACCCGATGAGCCCAATGCACCCGAAGTGGTACTTACCTGAGAGATGAGAGAAGAGCTTCGGATAGCTGAAATTTGTAGACGAAGTGGCGTGTCAACCGTCCCACAAACCAGTCGGGAAAAAAAAAAATCAAACGGCAAGCTGCGAAGCGAAAAAAATCGAAACGGTCTGCGGCAAGAGGCACATGTACATGTATGTATGTGAGTGGATTGGAATTGGCGATGTTCGATGGAATGGGAAGGGCTAGCAAGTACTAGTAAGGATTGCTGGGACTTGGGACAGGCACTTAGCATGTACGGTGAGTTGTTTATGCACGTCTTTGGCTGGGTCACAATGTAAACAACAACACGAAATCAAAATAACAACCAGCCATCCACAGCTATCCATCGTTGTCGATCGCGGGGTGTTGTGTTGGGGGTTTCCGTTTACGGAAGGTTTACCGAGAACAAACCAACAACAGCACAACGCAAACGTCCAGCATAAAGCATTTTTACCGCTTGTGGATTGTAGTTATATGAACGAACAGAGTAGTACCGACTACTACACTCCTTCACCCTGGTAACGAGCCCCCGCCGGCGCCGGATGACCTGATCACAAGCGGCCTGGTGGATATCAAACACTCTACTGGGTACCTAGGTAGGTAGGTAGTATATGTACTACAAAGCTCAAGTTGCTATTGCTTACCTGCGCTGACATAGCCACCACCGCGAACTGATCCTTGGCCTGGTTTGGTCCGGTCTCTAACGTGCTCCCGCTGAAGCATGTCGTGAACCCCACTACTGCTAGTACGTGATCAAACCAGCCCTACCTGATGAGTCAACTTTTTGGTTTTTATTTTTTAAGTTTCAAGGCTCCCTTCATTTTATATCTGTCCCAAGCTTTGAATCTATAGACGGTATCATATATTTTTTACATCTATATTATATTTCATTTTTACTATCATATGTCACGGTACCTTCGCAACGATGGCATCTGACCAAGAAGTCGCATTACTCGACCACATTATTGTTCTCGTTCCACACGCTGAACTCAAAGACCCACCGAAATGGCTTGCTGATAACTTCAACATCACCAACGGCGGGAAACATGCGGATGGGAAGACTGAAAACAAACTTATTGTAGGTCCATATGCTACTGCTTTTTAACATGTGAAAAATAAAATTCAAAAAAGAGCAGAAAGAAAAAGAAAAAGCAAGGAAAGGAAAAGAAAGGAAATTTGAGGAACCTGGCTCTAATAGGTTGCTCTGCCCACCTTTCATATCCAAAGGTTTTCAAAGATGGCACTTATATCGAATTGATATCATTCATCAACGACCTCCCCGAAAACCGAGCAGACCACTGGTGGGGCTCTAAAGCCTACGGAATAATCGACTGGGCTTTTACGAACCAAATAGACTACAAATCCAACTATGAAGCCCTTGTTAGTCGACTCTCCGATGCCCAAGGAGACTCCTCAGGCGCATACTCTTATGCGCCTCCCCAAACGGGTGGTCGTATTCGCCCTGATGGTGTCAAGCTCGAATGGGCGGTCACTTTCCCAACCCATGAAGGGGAAGAAGCTAACAATACAGGAACGACAAGACCTCCTAATCTGCCTTTCTACTGTCATGATATAACGCCCAGAGAAAACCGGGTCAATGGTGGAACAGAACATCCATGTGGCGCCGTCGGCATCCGCGAGGTTCTCGCCTTGGTTGACGATGCACGGATTGGAGAATTCGGTTGTTACATCGGAGCTGCCGTAAATTCCGAAGATGTCGGACAGGTTAGCGGCATCAGCGTCGAAGTCCGAACACCTCATGGCGCCCCAGGTGTCGTTAATCTTACTACCTCAACAACGGATGCGGGAAGGGAGGAAGCTCGACAGTACAAATTTGTGCTGAAGGAATTAAAATTTCATTTCGGATCGACTGGTGGATCGACTGAAATAACCTTTTCATATCCCTTCCCAGGTTAGGTAGCGCTAGTATCAATGATTACGGATTAGTGGTCTCAGGAACGATACTTCGATAGGACTACTTGAATACTTTGGTTTATCTTCGGATTACACAATTCCTTTGGATCTCGCCACGATGCAGCGCGGCTGCCATGTTTGCAGCCTTGCAGGAATCGTGCATATGCATGGCGGGAACGTTGCAAGTAGACGGGACCCCGGAAGCAGGTGGTATTCCAAAAAAATAAATAAAATAAAACATTCTAGCCAGTTCAGACAACGTGCCGTGCATGTGTATACACATTCCTTCATATATCAGATACGAGAAAGTGGAAATGCGAGCAATATATTAAATTGAACTAAAGGAATGAATAAATGAATAAATAATATTTGAATGGCAGCTTAAATTTATGATATATATTAAAAAGAATTTCTCGTCTGCATAAACCTGCTGGTACCCTGAACATCGAAATATAGTATTAAAGAACGTAAAAGAAGGGGATTCGTTCATGTCGTCCGTAAAACGTAAAAAAAATATATGCAAATACAAGATGTGATTTTTCCAACCCGTCACAGCGAATTATATCCAGGAAAAGTATCCGTAAAAGGAACAAAAATATAGCAAATGAACAAAAATAAGTTAAGAAACCGACTAACAAACCATGGCCAGCTATCGAATAAATCAAAAACATCAAATGTTGTTGAAATATCAAACATCAATGTCGTTACGTCGTGGTCGTAAGGATATCTTCAAATTCATATGCGTCTAGAGTGCTGGTGCTCTCAAGGACGTGGGTAATACCTACACAGGGCGAGTTGGTCAACAAACTGTCTGTGGTCATCCCAGAGAGAGCAATTATTTTCATGACATAAGAAGGGAATTTGTACAGGTTTTTGAAATAGATACAAGACGTTTTCGAAAATAATTAAGTGAAGAATGTGTTCTAATTGCTTATGGAACCATTCTTCAAAATTGATTTAGGTGCGGGAACGTACTGAGGTTGGGGAGGTGGGACATATCCAGAGTATTGAGGTTGTGGAGGTGGGACGTATCCTGTTGCAGTAGGATATCGGTTTGTATTCGCTGGATGGTCGGTAGGGCCATATCCGCCGGGGGGGACGGGCATTGGGATCTCGGCGCGTGGGATCTCCTCGGTTGTGCCGGAACCAACGCTAAATTGCGGGGCCATGCGAGGAGCCTGTGGGTTCAACAGGCCGGGATAAACTGGGCGGTTCGGTGCGTTTTCGGTTCCCGGTGTTGTCGGGGCGCTTTGGATGCGGACATTCTTTCCGGGTGGGCTGCCGGTGCTGGTGTTGTCTTCGGATCCATTACGTTCCTTGTTCTTCTTCCTATTATCATGAGCGACCTTTGCAGCAAGAGCTGCGGCGGCTGCACCAGCTGCAAGAGCCTCTTTCTTGTGACGGGAATGTCGACGTGCAGCTTCGGATCTGCTTGACGAAGAAGACGAAGTCGAAGTGTCGGAACCGGATTCAGAACCACTATCCCGGGATTGAGATCGCTTCTTATCGAAGTGGTGCTTAGCGGCGAGACCAGCAGCCGCAAGACCAGCAGCTGTAGCAAGCTTCCGGCCTCTATGTTTCTTTTCTTTGCCTTCACGATCGGACGAAGAAGACCTCGAGCTAGATCTTGAGCTCGTGCGAGATGAAGGAGACTGCGATCTTCTGCGCCTACCTATGGCAGCGGCGACACCACCAAGTCCAGCGGCCTCAGCAAACTTTCGGGCTCTCGATCTCGATCTGCTCCGGTCGGTGCCAGCGCTGTCAGCGGAAGACTCGCGCTTCGCCTTTTCGCGATCATGCTTGCGCTTCTCGTGTATGGCGAGACCGGCTGCTCCAGCTGCCAAAGCGGCGTTCCTGAGCTTGTGGCTCTTCTTCCCAGACTTGACCGAAGACCTTGAAGAGGAGCTGCTACGAGATCTCGACCTAGATTCCCGTCGTTTCTTAAGTCCATGGTGGGCGAGGCCAGCTGCAGCCGCAAGGGCAGCAGCGTTCCTTGCAGAATGGGATCTCCGGCGTCTTCGTCCCACACCTTCGGTGTCGCTGCCATCCGAGGAACTCCAATGTTCAATAGTCGTGACCGTCTTTTCGGGCTGGCTATTTTTTCTATGATGGTGAATGGCAGCTGCAGTGACACCGATAGCGGCTGCGGCGAGGGCAGCTTTCTTGGCTCGAGAATGAGATCGAGAGCCGCTTCGAGATCGGGATCTAGAAGACGACGAACTCGAGTCGTATCCTTGAGAGTTTCTTCGGTGCTTGCGGATCTCATGAACTGCGACGGCACCAAGCCCAGTGGCTGCGGCCGCTCTGCCAAGCCTGCTGTGGGAACGTGACCTAGTCCTGCCCCGCTCTCGTTCTCGTTTGTGCTTGTTGTGTTCGTGAATCATATAGCCTGCAGCCGCAGCGCCCGCAGCTGCCTTGCCAAGTCGGGATCTCGAACGATGTCGAGATGAGGATCTAGAGCTGCTCCTCGATCTGGATCTTGACCTTGAGTGCTTCCTGTGATGATGGAGAGCAGCTGCGCCAAGGGCGGTAGCACCCAGAGCAGCGACAGCTTTGCGGCCATGGTGATGGCTTTCATCAGAAAAGATGCTGTTGCTGCTATGACGTCTGCCAACCGCGACAAGACCCAAGCGATGGGGCCGTGGGGATGGGGAACGAGAGTGGCGCCTTCCTTGATAAGCTATGGCGAGGTCCCCAACATGTGGGCCAGAGACTCTTGTGTCGAAAGTTCCGCCACCAGCAGAAAGACTGAAGCGCCTATCCCGTTCTCTCTGGATTTCGATCTCGAGATTACGTTCTCTTTCATCTCGTAATTCAGCTTCCAGCCTTGCGTGGCGTCTACTGGAACGACTGGACCCAGACGATCTGCTGTTCGAGCGGTGGTGGCTTCTATGATGGTGGTAATAAAACCTCTGACGGTGATTCCTTTGTCGTCCATAATCGATTTCTGAAGCTGGTGGCGGAGCTGGAGCTGGGGGTGCGAGTATGATTGTGTCTCGCTCAATAATTCTTGGTGGGGGTGGGGATGGGGGCCGGGCGAGGACAACAGTATCCTTTTCGTAGATATGTTCATGTCTTCCTCCCCGCTGGAAATGATCTCTCCGAGCCAGCGCAAGCTTCTCCCGTTCATACTCCCTTTCCCGTTCCCGGTCTGCATGGAAAGCCTCATCATCATAAGAGTGGAAATGATCAAGATCGCCTGTTGAACGCCGACCATTTGGAGGGCAATATTTGGCAACTTGACGGTATCTTGGAACACCCTCTTCTCTATAACGATAATGGGTTATAGGACCGGATCTGGAGGGAGATAGTACGTAGTCCTGGCCTCCATACCGACGCATCCGATCTTCAAAAAAGCGATCATGAGCCCTGGGCGAGATGGCGGACTCGGCATACATCGATCTGCCGACCGAAGACATTTTGTCCTGGTGAACGACAGGGACCGCTACTGAATGGTAGTGATAGTGAGTCTCAGAAGGCGTAGGTGAAGGGGCTCGTTTGCTTAAAGAAGTTTCGTCAAGTTCTTCTACGACCGGCATTCAGACTGCTTTTTACCTTTGCTGGAGAAGCTCAGAATCTTATATTTCGAATGGGGTGAATTTAAAAGGTTAGAGGAGGGAGGGGGCTTTTTCTTTCCCGTCCTCTTTTTCCGGAAGCAGAAATAACAAACGGTGTTTTTTGACTGGTCGCAAAAAAAGATGCTGTGCCTCTGATCCTGTGGGGAGCTAGTAGCTAGTGGGCTCACGGGATATTGCAGTTTGTCGCACAAAAAGTCGGATGCAGATGCAGGTATACGATATTGATCGGTAATCAGGATCTATGCTAGTTAACAGAAAAGTTGACGGAACAGAAAGATTTCTCAGAAGAGGGGAGGCGGAGGGGCAAATATAAATCACTTCTTGAGTCAGGGAAGATGGGGAAAAGAGAGAACAGCAAGATAGCAAGTCCTATTGATTTTTTTACACTGCCCTCTCCGGGCGTCGGGCATTTTCTTTCGAGTGACACTACTAGCTGCTGGACTGAAAAAAGAGCAAGGTGATCCTGATCGATGTATTCCGGGTCAGCCTGCATCCTTGGAACCGGTGACTCGAACAGCTTTTGCAGGATGCCCATTTTTTTCGGTGGACCACATGAACGCCAGAGTCCGGTACATGTAGAAGTACTTTAGGACGCATATACCCAAATACATGTTTCGTTTTTCGACGTTGCAAGGCATAGAAAACTGTTACGTCCTTTCCAACCAATGACGTAGCTAACGAAACCGAGCTAACCACATATCGTCATCCATCCCTAAAATACATGTCCTGAATGAGAGCAGACGCGGGCCAGGGTTATTCCTTTCGAGAACCGAACCACAGAGAACCCTCAGAACCTTATGCTATTTGAACGCTATCGATATCATTTTTTTCTGCAAAAACCAAGTGGCTTTCTTGTCCTCCATGATGTAGCCCTGCCAGGGATATTGATCTTTTTTTCTCTTTCGAGGTGGCTCTAGCGCTCCAGACTGGACCTCTCAAGAGTGAGGCTGTTCCATATCTAATGAGGTCGGGTGACGTCACCATGGGATCCCTGCCAAAATAGCTTGGGGGTGTTATCATCGTGCATGCAGGGCATTAAACGGCCCAGAACGGAATTGGATTCCTATAGGCCCAGCGCTGGGTACTGGTCGAAGAAAGTTAACAATGTTACTGTCTTGAAAAAACAATCCCCGGCTTGTAGCCATTGTGATCGACGATAGGTGAGGGTAGTTCGAGCAGTGTAAGTACGTGTGTTTGGTGAAGAAAGCTTCGAAGCTTAGCTTAGAGTCGAGTCGGGCTGGAGACTAAAGACGGCCATGGCTGGTGGGGATGGGTGTTCAGAAACGCCGTCAAACTGTCTAGACAATGCAGAGAAAGAAAAGAAGAAAAGAAAAGGTCATTGGCGCTAAAATTTGCATCATATCGCAGGGAAACCCAGAATCGAATCCAATATAATACGAGTTGTATAGTTCAGAACAAAAGCCAAATGTTTTTTTCTATCTTGTGTCCCCGGAAATATCGATCGCCTTATATCACCGAAAGGATGTTCTGACCGGGGCTAAGTCGTAGATTCTTAGGTGGCCTTTCTTATCCAAAAGGATCAGATCTCCTGAGGAGGTCCAGGAAATCCAACATGCTCGCGCAGGTATCAGTGTACCTGGGAGCTTAGTGAACTCTTGCTTGTCGCTAAACACGGACCCAGCGTCAAATTCACATTTGTAGACCGTGCCGTCGCCATCTATCAGTGCGATTGCCCTCCCGTCAGGCGACATCGCAGAACGAGTAACCCCCTTCTTGGTGATTGGAGGCGCATATGAGGCGGAATGGGGACAATTAGTGTGCTTATTACTATCGATGCAGTACATATATGCTGATGCCCTTGCTGATGTCGTCGTTGCAAATATAAAGCGCTCTTCGGGGAAGAATATGGCTCCAGAGATTCTCCTATGGGTGCCTGGTTCCTATATGTCATATACGCTAGTCAGTATGATGTGACTTCATGCCTAATACCCTTAGCCCCAATCATAGAAGACGCCGTACGTACCCAATCAGGGAATTTGAACTTGTTGGTTAACTCCCATGCAGACGATCCCCGATGCTCGTACACCATTAGCATTCGTTTCTGAGTGCCACAAGCAAACCTTATATCATCAGCGGAAAACGACATGGTAAATGCGTAATCTCCACTATTCAAGCCGATATCCATCCTGGGGTCACCACGGCGGAAAATCGCTTCACCTTCCGTAATCGCGGCAATATAATGGAATTGCATAGTCCCATTCGTCAGGGCTGCACATAGCTCAACCCCGCTGTTAGCGAATACAATGCTAGTGAAATTATCCGTGGTTACTGATTTGCTTGAAGCACATTCGTAAATCCTCTTGCCGTTGTGGTGGTTGAAAACCTGGAGCTGAAAAAATATTTAACTTTGTCAGCGGGGGGTTCGAATCCCGGGTACCTGTACATCCCTAGGTTCTACTAAGGTAAGGACTAACCTTTGTTAGGGTCGAGATTGCCAAGTGGTTATCTGACACCGCAATACTCGACGGTTCTCCATCAAACTCCCCATACACCAAAGCTTTAACACCCGAGGCTTCTATCGAATATGATACGAAGTATTCACGGTCACAAACTCCCACGATCGTCTTCGAATCCGGTGAGATGGCAACAAAAGCCCATTCCTTCTTAGATTCCAGATTGACACTTCTTATGGAATAATTGGATTCAAATTTCTCAGTAAATGGTAGAAGTCGAGTTTCGATATGGCGGTATGGACGTGACCCAAGTAACTTTTTGAAAATTTCTTTGGGTTTCTTTGATGTGAGCTCCGGCGTAATCTCAGGGGCATCGGGACCAGCATCTCTCTCCTGTGGTGGACGGTCTTCATTGTTCTGTGGAGAGGGCGGATAAAATGATGGAGACAATGGTATCAATCCGAGATTTGAAACCGAAGAAGCTAGGTCATCATGGCCCTCATACCCTGGAAAAGTATTATCACCCTCAACCTCTGCAACATCTGGGTTCGGCCGAGCCGGGGCTCTGTATGCGAATCTAGGTGTGCTTGCTGTTGAACTTCGTGGAGTTTCCAGGCCTCGAGGGGCGCTGGTGTGGGTATGTTCTAAGCATGATCCTCTAGATTCGTTGCTAACCCCAGTGGAACTCGATCGCGGCGATAGTCTTATAGGGTGGTTCCTAGGATATAAAATAGATGGTGAAGTTTGGTGTCCAGGTCCGTTGTGCGTTTGATTCAATGGCGGCGGCGGCGGCGGCGGTTGTGGTAATGATGGTGGATACTGCTGATAACTATGGTGTGAGGATGTCCCAGGTCCCCGATATGATGATGGCCCAGAAGGCAGAGCATGTGCAAGACGGGCATTTTCAAGGGTGAGCCGCGATTCTGGGCAGTCGACTGGATTACAAGGTATAGGGGCATCTTCGTCCACAGTCTCCAAGATGAAGCGGACCTGTCGCGCAGCTTTAACCCTTGTAGAGGATTTAGGGGTCTTCAGATTCGATAGAGGGAACCTTCTTTCTTTGATATTTACCGTCTCCCCAGGGATATAGTTGAAGTAGTCGTTCGGATGTCCGGTATTCTCGGGACCTGGATAATGTTGTTGTCCATCGTGAGTTCTATAGTGCGCGTGCATATTTTGGTTGTATGGCGTCCCTGTCTGGGCTGATGAGGACGAGGAAACGACCGCGGTTGGGCCATAAACGTCATATCCAGTGGCCATGCCGGTGCTGGTCTGCGACCCATTAAAATCTTGACTGGGCACTAGAAGTTGGTGATCTTGACTCAGGTGTTTCTGCCGCTGGAATATTCGGTGATCATATATCGATAAGTTCGTCTTGTTTTCGTATTTCGGGACATTTCTGTATTTTTGACTACTTCCTGACCTCTCCTCGAACTCTTCTCCTCGACCGTACCGATCTTTAGCTCTGTCGTATTCATCTTCAAAAACTAGAGTTCCACGAAATCACACATAAAACCCCCCCAACAAGGTCAGTTATCCTACTAGAAGTTATGTCGAATCGCTGACTAAAGCAAGAAAAATGAAGGCAGTTTACACCAACCTCTTGTTTCTATCTCCTCCGGTGCTGTGAGGGAGGAATCCGATACGCTAGGCAGCGTCTGCAGTGATGAGAGCGATGAGCTGCTTCCCGTGCCAACGTCGGATCCGTCTAGATCCACCCTCGTCGTTACATGCAGGACGGAGGCATTCATCCTCTCGTTAAAGGCTGCAAGTATTGTTGGTAGTCGAGCCGTACGTACTTACTTACATACATACAATACAATACAATACGTACGTGGGTTGTTGGGGTCGGAAGTAACCTGGTTTTTGGCTCGTGGAAGCCTGGCGATATTTGACAGCTGCCTGAAAGTTGACTTAGAACGGCTTAGTTCGTCAAAAGGCGGCTGCAAGGGACGAGGGCGTGTCTATCAATCGTTCTTATTACGCAAGTCGATCGATACTGCTAAGGATGGCGATAACGTATGCCAACAATCGGATCGATCCCACCTTAAAACCAACAACTCTATTGAAGTAAAACCCATTCGCCAAGCTGACAGATGCCCAAGTCATCATAGTGCAACGTTTCGTTCTTAGTGGAGCCTCATCTTTATTTGCACAATTCATTGATTTGGGGATAACGATACACGGAGTTAATCTAAATATCGAGGATTCAAGATTTTAATCGAGTAATAGCTCTCAATGGAATGCGCTTTTAACCACGCCATAGTTAGTGATCAGTCAAAAAAATCCCGAGAAGTTTATTAGTTTTGCCCAAATCCAAAGGACTTCCAACTGGAATTTCTCCGAATTTCATAAAAGCACACCTTGGCTGACGGAGCTGAACGACTTTTTTTTCCAAATTATTGCCTCTCAGCCTTTAAAGGTTTATTGTAGGTAGAGAATGCTGGACACGAATGATACCCCACCGGGCCTAGACTATCCCACAGTGCCTCTCCGAGACAGAGTTTCGCATGTCTGCCCTACTGGTTCCGCTATAGCTACTATCAAGTCTCACATGTGATGGGGACCAGCGTGGGAATGGCGTAGAGCTGCATAGTACAGGGACAAACCCTTTCTGTTTTTATTTTTATTTTACTTTTACTTTTATTTTTTTCTATTTTTCGAGCGGCTGCAAAAGCGTTTTCGCGGCGCCAGCACAGAGTGCCACCAGATGAGGTAGGATATCAGAATATGTTGTGACTTTGTCGACATGATTTCCTCATAGTAGTCCCTGGGTCAGGCTGGAGACCAGGGAAAGAGGAAGGGATATGAGGTTTTGAATAGGATCCCATAGATCCTACCCGATAAGAAGCTCTTTGATATCTGTATCGAAAGGGGCCCTGGCCTGATAACTTGACCCGTTAAGTTCGAGTCTCGAATACAAGTTCGTGAAATCCTCGCTTGCAAATCGATCTGATAGGACAGATTTAAACGGCCAGTCCTACGAGGAAAACAACATGGGGGGGTGGGGGATATCCGTATCTTCAGCTTTGGTGGTTTGAAAAGTCCAACCCCAATCCTGATCCCCAAGGTTACTCACATCAACTTCTACGCAAAAAAAACGGGGAATCGACTCCGCTTTGCGCGCAAAAGGATTCCTTTAGCGTTACACAAAACGGTTTCGTTCCCCGGACCCTTCTCTTTTTTCTTCGAATTCTACGCCAACGACACCTTGGGTTACGCCTGGAGTTACGTAGGAGGCAAAAAAGCGCGTAACATATCGATTTGCTTCCTGATTTAAGATTAAAAGATTAAATACCATGTCGCACAGACAGGCAACTTTTCCCCAAGCTCAGCATTCGCTTCAGTTGCTGCTCCTTTTCATGCGAGGTTAGATGTGGCATTTTTTGCGTTGGTTGTTGCACACATGTTACACAAGCAGAATAGGCCCAATGGCGGAGAGTCCAACCAACAATGCAATGCATCCAGAGGGTTAGTCCCGGGGACTGGCTAGCTAGCCAAGATCCTCAGCTCAGCTGAACCAGGCTGGGGATGTATCCACGAAGCGAAAATTTTTGACACACGATTTCCCCCGGGGTGTTACAGCGAATTGGTCCAGGTAACTCTGGCACCGACTATGTCAGGGTTGAGGCTTGAGCTCCCAATCTGGAATCCCGAGGCCGCGAGGATCCCGGCCGAAGCGACGTCGCATCAATGCATTGGGGTACATACACAAGTAGTTATAGATATGCATGGAGAATCTCTGGCAGTGGTATTCAAACCTGGACCTTGGATCCTCTGCAGCAATTTACAATAAAGGTTCATGCAATACTGGTTCACAGTAGTATATTATTTTAGGGATATAATATAATCAAGAAAGCTAAGATCATAGTGTATCGATATTCACCCATTGATATCTGCTTATGTGGTTTATGAGACGACTGAGTATCTTATGTTAGTTAGTTGCTAGATGGCAAGTTTCGCAAATATCCGCAGTTATAAATCGAATGGCTAGTATAACAAGTATGAGGAAAATACAAGTATATCAAAAATAACGTAACAGCGCTAACATGCACCCAGCTTACTACGAGACTGCGTCCAGCTTACGACACATGCCAACAAGTACTAATTGTCAGTTGACTTGTCAATTGCTATAATATTTTTTTTGCATGATCAATAAACTATATCTCAATTTCTAAATCAACAAGGTATTTAATATCATGAAGCGGATACACACCGGTACTATTCTGATAACTACAAACATAATGCAGAATTTGGCACAGCACCGTGTTAACAGTATTTAATATATTGTAGAGATTGATATCGTATACCCCACTCAGTGCAATAAAGTACGCAAGCTTGCGCGCGCGAGGTAAAAGAAAAAATTTTTTGACCTGTATGCAATGCATGTGAGTGGTAGAGCTCCATGCATGCAGTTGGGGTATCGTTATCGATCAAGCATTGAATGAAAGCTACCATATAACGACAGTAGAGCCTCTAGTTTTGGCTAAAGCTGCTGCCTTTCGAGATACCTTCAGGTCACCTTGCCTCGCCGAACGTACGATCGAGCGAATCTGGAGACTGATAGTCTATCCAATCACCAGCGGGCAACCTCGCGTATTTTACGGCCAATATAGACTTTGTAACAGCCAAAAAATCTTTTTTATAAAAGCATATATATATGAGGATCCATGGATTCAGATATTAGATTTATATCTATATATATATATACATCTCCACGTGGAATATTTGGAAGTCGGAGGCGAATAATAGGTGGCGAATCTAGATACCTGAACCATCACTTTAGCGAGAAGCCGCCCCCCCATTCCCCTCAACATTTTTTCCAGATGGGAAGGGGAGAGGGGAGAAGGGGGTGTGTGGCACAAGACTGACAAGTCTATAAGTGCGGTAGTACACAACCTAACATTATCTCGCACTCAACCTAGGAGTTTAGCAGAACGGGGCAATGGCTTTTGTTAGAATGTCTCTGCCCGTGTCGTCCGGAAGGAATTTATGGGCGTCCTTTTTGCATCGTTTGACAGGCGGGATTGTAAGCGAATACTCGCAGCTCCGATGCCAGGTAGAACCCCCCCAGTTATATTGCTGCCTAGGCCTATGACTTGCTGTATTCTAGAAATCTGATCCCGTCAAAGTGGCTTGCAGTCGTACGGGCGGGTTATTGGTAATATGGTTTGACGTGACAGCTCCTCTCTATCTATCTGTCAACCCATCTTCCTTTTTTTACAGAAGAGGAGGATGAGGAGGAGGAATTCAGGTCATCCTAATCAACATCTTGCAAGATATCATATCATCAGGCAACTACCGAAGGTCGCTAAATCTGTCTTTCTATAGATCTATATATTCCACTCGAGTCGGGACTCCAACATAAGCTTTTTTTTTTTGTCCACGTTGATGGTTAATTAATTAATTAACAATCGATAGTTTCCGCAGCCGGAATTCCAAAATCATGGCGCAGCAGTATTCGGAGTGGAACGAGGGGAACAATAATAACATCAACTATGAGAATCGTCAATATAACGACGATATATCCCCTCGACCCCTCCAGTACCGTGAGAATATTAACAATCTTAGTCCCTACGGTAGTGGTGGGATGCCAAACTCAGCCATGACCTCCAGTATGCAGTCTCTGCACAGCGAAGTCAGCCAGCAGATCCAGGATATGAACAACCTGAGTCGTTCGCGTTCCTATTCTGCAAGCCATAGCCATAGCCATAGCCCTCCTTCTCAAGCTGGAAACGTTAATAGCCAGCACCAGCAGCAGCAGCAGTACTATCACCGCATGGCTTCCTCGGAACAGCTCTCGAGCTCTTCGAATAACCAAGCACCTATAGCTATACGGTCAACTCCGTATGCGAATTCATGGCATCATGGCCAGTCAGGCTATGATGGAATCCAAGAGCCACCGAGAACTGCCCGCAGGGCCGCATCCTTTCACACCGAAGAAGCGGTCGGGTATGCCACTACTACTACTGCTACTACTACTAATGCCGCACCTGCACCGCTATACAACGGCCGCCACAGCCGCCGAAGCTCCGCCGCACGTTCTCTCGCAGGACACGCTCGTAATAGCAGCGAACAAGGAGAAATATACAGTACTGCAATGCCCAGCCCCAGCCCGCAGGGACCTCTGCCTATGCCCCGAATTTCCAATACCTCACTGAATTATGCGTACAACAGCAACGCTGATGATGCCATCACGCCATCGATCGATACAACAGCCGTCTCGCGGCGCTCACACCAATCTTATAGAAACGGCGCGGCATCCATCCGGAGTCCAACTATCAATGGAGAACTTATGGCCTATGAAGTCGATGGACATCCGGTGATCAACACGGGACATCCGCACGCTTATCCGTTCCTGAATGATACCCATCTGCATAGTCGTGGTGTTAAAGAGGGGACGGCCGATGAGAGAAGTATTGCTACCAGTGGTGATGATGGGGATATGGTGGTTCGGCAGGACCTTAGGTATGCATGGTACCTCTCGAAAAAATGTGCATGTAATTGATATATCTAACGAACTTCTTCTTCTTCTTCTTCTTCTTCAGGCGGCAACTACACGAGCGACATGTCGGTATGATAGCATTAACAGGGTAAGGTTATATAATAGCAAGCCAGAAACGTATACCTTCTAGTACTGACCCTTCTTCTTCTTCTTGTTCTATAGCGCTATTGGCATCGGCCTCTTCCTCACGTCAGGGAGAGTCTTAAAAATCGCGGGCCCGGGTGGTGCTGTATTAGCTTACTTCCTCATGGGCACTGTTGCAAATGCGGTTATGGCCTGTCTCGGCGAAATGACTGCCTTGATTTCAATCCCTGGTCCGATGTCAGAGTTTGCCAGTCGATTCGTCGACGACTCTCTCGGCTTTGCGGTTGGTTGGATGTTTTGGTAAGTTTAGAAAGGTCCTCTTGAAAAAATGCAACATTTGGTTGTGTTGTAGATCTATACTTCCAGAATGTCATGACTATACTAGGGTTTTCGGGGTTATAGAATAGTAGCTAAATAATGGGAATTTTGGGGGATTTTTTAGGTTCACTCACGCAATCGGTCTCGCCTCCGAGACGACCGCTGCAGCTATCCTCATGACTTTCGTCTACAAGAACACTGGTGTAACTACAATCCCAACACCAGAATTCGACTGGCCAAAGTCGGTTTATGCGTCTGACGCCGTATGGATCGCGATATTCCTGATCCTTGTCCTTTTGGTAAACTTGCTACCGGTTCGGATATACGGGGAGTTTGAGTATGAATTCTTAAAATCTCGACCCTTCTATAATAATAAAAAGTTAGAATTGAAAAAAAAAGTGGTAAATTTTTGCTGACCCCCAATGGGTATAGATACGTCTTCGCTTGGATTAAACTTACATGTATTACCGGGCTTATATTTGTTATGCTCGTGCTGAATTTCCGAAGTATGGCCCCACTGCCCTCTACACTCTTTCCCCCGTCACTCTCTTTGAAAGCCGGGGTGGTATCAAGCTAACAAATCTGACAGGCACCGATAGATATGGCAGAGACGGGCCGGTTGGCTTCCGTTGTAAGTTTACAATGAACCCAAAAATTTAAAGGCCGTTTTCTGTTTAAGATACTAAACTCAGATCGATCGATTTCCAGACTGGAGCAGATGCACAAGCGCAAGTTCCCTACAGTATACCCAAAACTGCACGCAGCATCCGGAATGGGGGTTCTTCGCCCAGGCCTTCGACTCCGGTCAACAGAAGATCTGGGCGAACCTCGCAGACCCGATCAGGACCGACTACCTAAAGCAGGACGGAGATTTGGGAAGACTTAAGTCCGTCTGGACCGCTCTCACCCTGGCGTTTTACGCTTATCTTGGGATGGAGATTATTTCGGTTACTGCTGCTGAGTCGCGGGCTCCGGCGCTGTCTATCAAGACGTCTACGAGGAAGATGTTTTGGCGTCTTGCGACGCTTTATTGTGTCGGCATGGTATGTTTTATTCCCTGAGCTTCGTAGATACTTATCTCGTGCCCATACATACCCCACAAGTGGTGTAAATATGCCGGAAATGTGATATATATTATACATATCTATAGGCCAACTGCTAACAGTATCTCTCTGCTATATATATATATAGTTCGTTGGGTCTCTCAACGTACCATACACCCACCCAAACCTGCTATCCCTCCGCCCAGACAATAGTGAAATCCAAGGAAAAGTGTCCCCATTCATCATCGCCGTGGTCGAGGCTGGCATACTCGGCCTCCCCAGTTTCCTCAATGCATTGTTTCTATTCGCCGCCTGGAGCGCCGGTGTATCCGCTCTCTTTGTTTCCTCGAGGACCATGCACGCGATGGCGCTTGCCGGTCACTTCCCTATTCCCAAAATGAAGGAAGTCAACCGGTACGGTGTTCCGGTGAATGCCATGCTGCTATCCTGGCTGGTTGGGTTTCTTGCGTTTCTTCAGAGCGGGAATAATGCTCAAGAGGTCCTGGGGTATCTTGTCAAACTCGGAACTATTTCATGCCTGATCGTATATGCTTGCATTTCAGTCTCATACATTCGCTTTTTCGAAGGGTAAGTCAAACTTTTAAAAAATAAAAAATAAAAAATAAAAAATAAAAAACGTTCTGCTATATACAATACCTAGACTCTAACCACCATGACACATGGCACCTCCACAGCCTCCGGCACCGAAATACGTTTTCACGCCGCGACCCCCGCTATCCATACCGTTCAAAGTTCCAGCCAATAAGAGCATGGTACGGTCTGATCGGATCCAGCATGGTTGTCATATTCAACGGCTGGGAGTTCTGCACATCCGACTTCGCCGAAGGAAGCAGCGCGCGAGCGAAGGGATTCATCTTCTCATACCTTGCTGTAAGTGTGAAAAAACCAAAAGTCTTTCCCCTCCCCAATGATCTGGGACTTGTGTAGCCATTAAAATCTAATCCGATGCATTTTTCACACACCTTTTTTTTTTTTGTAGTTCGTTGGATTCCTCGTTCTGTACTTCGGCAGGAAGCTGGTAACGAGATCGGAGTTTGTCCCGGTGGCTTCGATGGATTTCGCGGGTGCAAGGTTGAGACAGGAGGTTCAAATCACTGGTAGACACTGGCTGGTCAGGTTTTGGGATTGGCTTAAATAAGCAGTTGGTCGCTTGCGTACTTTCTTCCTTCGTCGAACCCGTATCGTTATATAAATCTTGATTTTTCTCTCTCTTTTATGTTTGGGGGTTCTGTTTCCTTGCGTGCAGCTTTTATCGTCATTAATCATCAGGGAGTTGGGAGATATACGTATACGCGAGGGAGTGGATTGGATGTTTTAGATGTTTAAGGCTCAAAACATACCTACCTTGAAAGAATATTCTTAGTGCTGCCAAAGTATCAAGCACGGGTTAGTTGATCCACGAGACCGTATTTCAATAAGCAATTGATTTCATTAAGCAATCATTAAGTAAGTAAGTAAGTAAGTAAGTAAGTAAGTAAGCAAGCAAGCAAGCAATTCAGCGCCTAAGTACTTAAGTAAAACCAGTTTTCTTCCAAAAGACTTTTATACACCACCCGCAACTTACAGCCCAAACATTAATCAACTATAGTAATAACCAACTCCCTTACAATCCAACAAAAGCTTTAACTACGCCATAAACCCACACAAAACTCCACTCCAACTTTTAAATTTTTTTTTTTTTAAAAAAAAAACTAGTAAATCTCTCCGTCACTCACAATCGAAATCGAACACCTCTCAACAAAAACCGGCCCCCTCTTAAGATCCGGATTCACAGAATCCTTAACCGTCCGTCCGTTCTGATACATCAACCCTGCGGCTCCCTTATCCCTGTAGTCTCTCAGGGTAGCCTGGAAGTTTGATCGAAGCGGGCTGTTCGGTGGTAGGTCCGCGAGTTCTCGTTCGATCCTGTGGATACGGTTTGAGAGGTCTTCGTCGGAGTAGGAGTAGGAGTAGGAGGAGGGGATGTGGGATTGGTGGCTTTCGATGTCGTCGTCCAGCATGGCGGCGGCGGCGCGGAGTTTTTGGAGTGTGATTGACATCTTTTTATTTTTATTTCTTTTAAAAAAAAATTAAAAAATTAAAAAAGGAGGGCTCTTGAGGGGGTCTTCTTTTAAATGCTGGTGGATATATAAGAGTCGTGACGTTTTTTTTTCTTCGGTTTTATATGTTGAGACTCTTGGGGGGTTGGGGGGGAGAGGTATATGACGTATGGAGGGAGCGTCGTATACTACGAGACCAATATGACGCAGAGAGGATATGAAAAAGAGATAAAAAGGAGAGTAGAGAAAATAATTATGGCCCGATATATTCAATCCGCCTCTGAGTACCTATACAAATGGCCGTGGATGCGAATTTAATCCAAATAATTAATCCGAATGGTCAAAAGAAGGGTCTTTAGATACCTCCTACTTATATAATTCTCAGCCGGCAGCCAGCTGCAGCAAAATCCCAGTGAATCCGTCTGGACCGCAGCCAGAAAGGGAAGAGAAAAACAAGCTTTCTGTTCTAGAACCCATGGAAAATCCTTCATAAAACGCTCAGCCAACCATTGTCTATTTCCGGGTTCTGGAGCTAAACAGGAAACCAGGCAAGCAAAAAAAAAAAAAAACCTTTTCAATTAACAGGCGAAGTAACCTTAACAACCAAAAAAAAGAAGGAAGTTAATCGACTAAAATAGGCTCGCATTAAGCGGGAGGCTCAGAGGAATAAACCCTGATCCTGATTGTGGCAACTCAGGTACAATCGTCACGTCCCATTTCCTGTTTCATAGATAACGTCCCGGGCTAAACCTGAAAACGTCTTAACGCGGGATTCTAGATGGATACCATGACACCTCCATCTCGCCGATCCCACCCTTTATATATATATATATACCTATACAGTTGTTCAGTAGGTTTCGGCTTCTGAGTTCGGCTTCAAGATCGGGTTCCCAAAATATAGTTGTTACAACTTAAGCGAGGCATAAGTGTGTTAATTTTCCATAATTATGCTCAACCATCAGCCAGACAGCCAGCATGCTAACTCATACCTGTTATTCTATACACCCCGGGCTACCTTTAAACACACGTCCACTATCAGCTATGGTTACATTTATTAGTAAAAAAGGGGAAAAAAAGAGGTAACCCGAACATTTCGCCGTATAAATACCTGGCTATTCTGACTATACGGCTGTCTGGCAGCCTGACTTTTCTTCAACCTCTAATTAAGCTAGTAGCAAGCATAATTATGAAAAATTAACGTACTTATGCCTCACCTAAAATGTAATAGATATATATTTTACACGCTTTGTATTATATATCGTTTTGACACATTTTGGCCGCCATACAACTGGATTAAAATATATATATATATATATATAGGTATATGCGGAACAAAGTGAAAATGGTCGTCTACCTTTGTAGGTCCTATTCTTTTTATCCTTTTTTTTTTTTTTTTTTTTTTTTGGCACAGCACCGATACTTAGGGAAAACGGTTCACATCAGGATAAAATTCACATTTTCACTAAAGCAAATAAGTAGCAGTAAAACGAACATAATCATCCACCTAAAAGTCCTTCCAGAAGAGTTTCGTCCCGGCCATGTCCCGCAATCCGTTACGCAAATTCCTATAAAGTGATATATATATGAAAAAAAGTAAAAATCCCCCGAGGGATCCCCTCATACTAGCCTTCCTTACCTTAAGAATGGGCTTGTACCGGTAAACCAGTGATGGGGTCTACCTCCATCAAACTCATTCGTATGATATAGGAAGTGTGAGGCAACTTGTAAGGTGCCGCCGCCTGCTGATAAACAATATCGAGCATTTGACGCTTACCGTAAGGGCGAATCAAGGGAAGCTAGAGAGAGAGAGAGAGAGAGAGCAGGTGCAGGATATAAAGGGAAACATGTAGTAACTGAGAACCAGAAACTAAAAGTCATGGGGAACAAAGGACATGGAAGCGGAAGGAGAAATCTCCTGACAGGAACTGCATAAAAAATAATGTAGGAGGAAGTTGTTTACCATACTTACCCCGCTAGGGTGTGATGAACATCCTAGTTTTGGAAGCGTCGGTGTGGTGTGGTTGGCGAGGTATCGGGTTATTAGTCGGATTCTAGGTTGTCGATAATTCAAAGTCGGGAGGATCGGATATGCAAAGAGGAAGGAAAGAAGAAAAATTTTTGTTGTGAGACGCCGTAATAACTCCTGAGAAATGCATGGCCTAATACTAAACGGTCGAATGAAAGCAAGGTATAGATTCGGTGACGGGAAGACCCAAGTGGCATTAAAATCCATAGCTGCTTGGCTATCGGAATTTAGAGGGTCCTGTGCTTCTTCGAAGCGGGGGTCGGGGAATCCCTAAGCTCGCCGGCTTCAGAAAGCTCGTCCTCTATTTCTTCTTCGTCATCATCTCTAGCTCTCTTCGTAGAAGTTGTCGTGGACAGTGTATCATGGTGGTCGAGGCCTAGGAGGGGCGCATCGTCGTCGTCGTCGTATTCGGGCTCACCATCGCCCGCATCGCTGAATGGTAACGGAAACTCGGCAAACTCGTTAGGGCCAAGTTCAAAGGCTGCGGCCGCAGCGTCAGCGCTTTCGTCCAAGTCTCCGGGAAGGCCATACGCAACACCGTGCTCGGCCCCATCGTCTTCGGTGTAGGTCCATTCCTGCCAGTTGGTGTTGTTAGCACCACCAGCCTGCCCATCTGGGCCTTGCAGGGCCACCGGGCCACCAATATCGCCATCGGCCACCTCCTGGAGGGTGCTGGATGACTTTTCGTCCTCCTCCTCGAAGAGCTGCACATTGCCCCCCTCATGGGTATTGTCCTCGTCGAAATTCAGCAAACCGTCGTCTAGAGAAGAGAGCAGATGAAGGTCATAAGTATCTGGGTGTTCAATTTGACTATCATCTACTTTTGGCACTTTCTGGCTGTGGTCTGCAATACCTTTTCCTGGCCTTTGGGCCTCAAACTCAGGTTCTTCGTGGGAACCCGGGCTGTCTGGGAACCCGTAACTACGGGGCCCGGAGTAGGCAACGGAGGTATCTTGCTCCTTCTCTCGTGCGGTGACGAAGCTCGCCTCGTCATTATCATCGTGAACCATGTCCACGATGTTGAGGCGAAGCTTCTTATTCGGCGTCGCCTCGATTTGCTGGGAGAGCTGGGTCTCGGGTACCTGGGAGACATCCGTATTGGATGTCTCCCGAGCAAACGATGCCTTGCGTTTCTCCGGGGTGACCTGTGATGGGCTCTGTGGCACGTCAATGGTGGCGACGGCCGTGGTCTCTTCGCGGGCGTCGGTCTGGTGAATATCTGTATCGTAGTACCCGTCATCACCACTAAGGCCCTTTTCAAACT
The DNA here is from genome assembly GCA_036872755.1 of Orbilia blumenaviensis. Lineage (NCBI taxonomy): Eukaryota > Fungi > Ascomycota > Orbiliomycetes > Orbiliales > Orbiliaceae > Orbilia > Orbilia blumenaviensis. The sequence continues at coordinate 1,732,234 of JAVHNS010000008.1, read as the reverse complement.
CTTCAAGCTCGAGTTCGTCGTCATTATGCTCTGCTTGCACCTCATTGGTTGCCCCCGCCTTCTCTGAAGGTCCGGGGGCATGCCCACCAGAATGGGGCTTTTTGTCTTCGTCCTCGTGGTCACTATATTGATGGGGGGGATTGTCATTGTGACCATCCGTAGGGTTACGGGTGGCAGCGACCATGTTTCTCCAGGAAGCAAGCCCACCCCCTCCAACGATGTGGCTATGGATCATCTCGAGTTTAGGAATATACTTCTTCCTCGAGGTGAGGGAGATCTCCAGTGGCCGAGGTTCATCGATACCGTCCTGGGCAAGTAGCTTGGAGAAGAGCCCTAGAAGATCGTACAGTGTGAAATTATTCATTTGCTGGTTCTCCTATTGAAAATATTGCGGGTTAGCAGGCCGTTGGAAATCTTCTAATGGATGGGATAACATACTTCTTCAAACTCTACTCCGAGCGCAGTGAAGTTTAATACAAGTTCTTCTGATGCAGTGAACTCTTCACCGAGAACATCACGCAATGCTGCTACCAGCTTGTTCAGGGGAGTACCAAGATGGGCTCGATCGGGGAGGAAACATGTCTCTGGAAGATTTGAACTTTCACTAGAGATTGGAAAAAGTGAGAACTCCAAGTCGCGGTAGACGACAACGACTGGGTGGGTAAGTAATGGGTCAGCGTGAGCGTTATCAGTGTGATCATCCTCTGGGACGGGCTCGTGTGCCTCTCCGTGTGTCTGATCATGAGGAGACTGCGCCGTAATAGTATCAGATGGCTGAGAGAGGGCTTCCCGCTCAGTATCCTGTTCGGAATGTGGGGTATGGGGGTGTTGGGCTTCAGGATCTGAGGGGAACGACTGCGGGGGGGATCCACTGCCGGAGGGGCCGTGGAGGGGTGACGTGGGTATTTCTTGGTGGGCAGGATATTGGGGTGCATGTGGGCTTCCAGATGCCGCTTGGCCATCCGAAATATACCAATCCCGTTGGTTAACATCAGGTGTAGGGTTCTCCAGAGCAACGGTCTCCGCTTGACTAATTCGAAGCGGGTCCACAACAGACTGGGGGGTTTGAAGTTTGGGTGTGCTATGGTCGGGAGCTTGTGGAGTTTTTAGCTCGTCTCCGTCGGTGGATGAATGTGGAGGGGGTGTTGCAGGTTCTGTGGATTCTTCTGTGAGTGGGACTTTTTCCGTCTCTAAGGTTCTCTCATCTGAATGCGACTCTTCAACGTTCTGAACCTCAGAAGGGGGAGGTTGGGACTGGAGAGGCTCGGCCTCGAGAGGAGCACTTGGAGGGTTTGCGGACGGTTCGGCAACCGTTGGGACCTCCTGAGCTGCTGCGCTTTTCTCAGGACTCACTGAAGCTTCAGCATTCGAAACGCCGGATTCAGTCGCTGGCAGGAGCTGGGTGGGCTGGGACGCCTGGCTTTGTAGCTCCTGGGAAGGCTGCTCGACTATCTGTGAAAGTTGTTGGGTGGGCTGGGAAGCCTGACTTTGCGGTTCTTGGGCGGGCTGTTCGATATGCTGCGCGGCGGGCTGCTGCTGCTGTTGTTGTCCTTGAAACTGGTGTAGTGGCGCGATGGGCTGGAGCGACTGGAAACCGAACTGAGCCGGAACTTCTGGTGGTTCTGCGTCTGTCATAACCTCATTAACGGCTTGACTAAGAGCATCATCCACCATTTCCTCGTCGTTCGCTTGGTCCATGTGATGGAATCGCCCAGACGGGACAGATAGAGCGGGTTGACCATATATCGAGTTTGGGGCGGGGATGTTAGCCGCTTCGTCCATGATATCGTCCACGACTGCGGGTGTCGCCGACAGGTCATCCAAATTCATATCATCATCTTCATCATACGTGTCAAGGTCCAGATCGATGTCTATGTCCTCGTCACGGGGAGCATTGCCCATGTCATAATCGCTCGCGAAGCCGGTATGATTGACCTGAATCATCGGTACAGATAGCGACTGTGTGGGTATCTGTCCTGACATCTGGTTCTGCATCTGTGACTGAGGATCTCCGTTCATGGCACCGAAGACTTGTGTAGCGTTATGCTGATCAAATGAAAAGGCGGCGCTGGCCGAGAACGAATCGGAACTAGGCCCGGGGTTGTTCTGACCGGGATACGCGACGCTCATTGTGTATCCGTGAATTCTTTTTCAGTTTTGTTTTCTTTGCTAGAATAAATGTTTATGGTGTTTTGTTAGTAGGATGGGTTGCTGTGCATGTTAGAAAGGGTGGTCGTTAGTAGGATATGGTGGAAGTATGTCGCTGGATAGGATCTGGCTTGATGTTGATCGTCGAGTCTAGGGCCAGCGAGCCCTGTGGACTCGGATTTGGCGTTGGCGGAGGAGATGCTTTTTTGTGGAAAACAGGAGGTCGGTGAAAATGGCGAAGTATATAAGAGAAAAAAGAAGAAAAAACCTTTATTCGGGCTCAGAATAGGTTCTCGAAGCCCCGAGGTTTTTGATTAAGGCGAAGGTGAGGTGGAAGGTAGGTGGTGGAATTGCGGTTTTTGGAGGAGGTATGAGTCGATGTTGAAGGGAGGTGATTCGACCGCTGCTGTTGGTGAGACCGGTGGAGCACAAAGCACAAGTGCACAGTAGTTGGCCAAGAAAGAGGATATGCAAACACGTCTTATAAGTAGAAGGTGACTTCTTGATTAGTTTTATCGAAGGTCTCCTCTAGTACAGGTATTCCCGCCTTGTAGTCTCTCGGAGGAGGAAGTGGTGATGATGGTGATGGTGGAGGTTCGGGGGAAGACAGGTTGACAGTGGATGATGGAGGGGAGATGGGAATGGAATGGAATGTCGATAACCAGCGCTAACAATTAAACTGTGCCTGAAAGGGCTAAAATGATGATCGAAATTTAATATTAGATGAGGGGCAACGCACAACGCGACTATCTGAGTCAAACAGATCCGTATCCACGTGACACACCAAACAGGCGAACTGGCACCTTCGCAGCACACAACAGCTAACGCAGCTCAGTTGCTGCTTAGATTATCGATTATCGACAGAAGCTTAAGACGAAGACGAAGACGACGACGCCTGCTGGCCCCGCTCCCGTATTCCATTCCATCGTACCATCGCCCGTCATATCGTTTATACATCATTCACAATGGTTGTCCTGGCAGCTAGTATCACCACCCGAAGCGGGAAGCCCGTTTTCTCTCGCCAATTCAGGGAGATGCCACGGTCGAGGATAGAAGCTCTCCTGGCCGCTTTCCCAAAGCTCACGGACTCGAGCACCCAGCACACAACAGTGGAGGGCGATACCGCTCGATACGTGTATCAGCCTCTTGAGGAGTCCTTCTATATGGTCCTTATTACCAATAAGCAGAGCAACATCCTCCAAGATATTGATTCTCTGCATCTCTTTGCCCAAGTTGTCGGGAATGTCTGCAAGACTCTGGATGAGAGGGAGATCCTCAAGAATGTCTTCGAATTGATGGGCGCTTTTGATGAGGTGGTCAGTCTGGGGTACAGGGAGAATCTGAGCTTGGGGCAAATCAAGACCTTCCTCGAGATGGAGTCCCACGAAGAGAGAATACAGGAGATTATTGCTAGGGTACATATATCATTATATTCCGGGCTCTTCAATCGACTACACAAGAAGCCACTGCTGACACAGTGATATTATATTATAGAACAAAGAATTTGAGGCTAGCGAAGAGCGCAAGCGAAAGGCCAAACAATTGGAGCTCCAGCGGAAGGAAGCGCTGAAGAGCGGTCGTCCAACTGGACTTGGAAACACCCCGCGCTCATCTGGCTATCAATCATATCAACCTGTGACCCAGGCCTCGCCAGCTGCTACCAGCACTTATGACTCGTATGAGGCTGAGAAGAACAAGACATTCAAGTATGTTGTTCCAAAAGCTTGCGCGAATTGGACCAAACATTCAGGCTAACTGTTCGCAGGAGCGCGGCGCCAAAGGGCAAGGGCATGCAGCTTGGCCGCAAGTCCAATACATCATCTATGTTCGACCGTGTCAAGGCAGACTTGGGACCAGAGGCCGAGAGTGCATCATTAATATCCCACCAGGCACCTGCTCCGGTTGAGGCTTCGCCGAGAGCCTCGATGCAGTCTGGCGGTGATGGTATCTCCGTTGCGATCAAAGAAACAATCTCCGCAGAACTCACCAGGGACGGTGATCTCAAATCATTTGAGGTCAAGGGTGACATGATGCTTCGTGTTACTGACGCTTCCCTCGCGAAGATCAAAATCGATACTGTTGCGGACGCCTCGGATGGAACACAATTCAGGACGCATCCAAATGTTGACAGGAATTTGTTTTCGACATCTAACACTCTACAACTTAAAGATCCCAGCAAGCCATTCCCATCGAACGGACAGGCCCTTCCGGTTCTCCGCTGGCGTCTGGTTGGGAAGCCGAGTGATGACAATCTACTGCCGATTAAGTTTACTATCTGGGTCAACCGAGGCTCTGGGGACAACTACACGATTACAGCAGAGTATGAGGTCCAGGCTCAGGAGCCTCTCAATGATGTTGTCGTTACGATCCCGTACGCAGGATCGGAACCCAGCGTCAGCAGTTTCGACGCCGATTATACAACCTCCGGCAGCGAGCTTATCTGGAGGATCGGCACAGTAGATGCCGACAACGGCAGCGGTAGTCTCGAATTTGAAGCGGAGGCTGATGACGATTCGAACTTCTTCCCGATGAACGTATCATTCTCTAAGTCGAAGCCGTTTGTCAATGTAGATGTGAGTATTCACTCAAGAACCCATTTCGAGGCCGAAGCAAGCTATCAAGTTCTGGAAAAGCTAATCAAACGCTACTGCACAGGCCACAAACGTCACATTATTAGAAATGGGAGAGTCCGTCGACTACACAAAGACTGTCGAGGCAAAGGCAGAGAAATATCACATTGTTAGCTAGATACTTTTTTTTTTTCTTTTTAGGAGGGCAGTTTGACTACCACTACTACTTTGGGTTTGCCGGTAGTTAGCGTTAATTCTAAGTACCGTTGTAATGTATCTTGGACGAATGGAAAAGTACAATATATATTAAACCGGTTAACGTTACCCAGCATGCTATAGCTATGTGGGCACGAGACGAAATGCTATATGAGTAAGTACCTAGGTACTTTTTATAAGTGGGAATGACATAATTGTGCTTTAGATAGCCACGTTTTCCGTTATAGAAATCCGAAACGCCCGGTTGAAGAAACGGTTCGATATGCCTATCTCTCCAAATCATACCGTAAACGATCGACCGTTGCAGTTAATAAAATAGATTAATTGATTTGAGTCGAAACGGAAAAAACTGTAGTTGCCGCTAAGCTAAGCTCAGGCCAGCGACTAAGCCCAGCTCGCTTGGTTTCCGCTTCTATATTTTGCTACGTAACACACGTCAGGTTCTGTTACAGATTAGCCTGGGTTCCAGCTAACTAATACTCTTCTATCCCTTTTCCTTCTATCTCTCTCTCGATCTCTCTTACGTTTCGAAGATACGCAATACTCTATAATTCTGCACATTATACATAGTATTGATATTATCATGTGTGATGTCCTGCGGAGGTGTTTTCCACCGGTATTAAAGTGTTATAACGGATGGCGTATTGGCTATAACAGAGTTTTTACTGGATTACGTATCACGGCTTCGAATCCTCATCCTCATCCTCATCCCCCCCCTGAAAGAAAAAAAATTTAAAGGCTTGAACTCAACGGAAAAGCTGTGACAGGATCCACAGGGCATTTCTTAGCAGTTTTTATTTCCGCAAATATTTAACATTAAATATTAAATATTACTAACATACAGGCTAGAATTACGGCACTTCGAGTCCGTGAAGCCGTGATGCCTCGCGGCTTAAGTACTACACTTACATATGTAAGTCCGTAATTTTAATTGTTCGGAGAGTGGACTTACGTACAGCTGGTATACACACCATGGCCAGCCAGTCATGATCAGTGGCACAACATCTCGACGTCTCCACATGCGTGTCCCATATGCAGGCATGCATGGTCGTGGTACCGCACGCCCTGATTTAAATTTATGAGCCGGAAATATTAATGCGAACTGAGTACGTACCAGAAAGGTCCATCGACGGTCGCAGAGAAAAAAAGAGAAAAAAAAAGATTAAATATGTATAATACTGATCTATCATAATGCAGCTGTGAAATTAAAGATACCCTTCATATGATCGATTATAAGGTAACAAATTACTGAAGTTAGTAAGTGTATACCTTAGTATACATATATATAAATTGAGACATCAAGTCGATAATGCAGTGTGCAGCGGGGGATACCACAGTGATAATTATTCTGTAGTGTCGTGCGGGTCTAAATATAGGCATCACCACCACCACTACCATGATGCAGCCGGCAGCCAGTCCAGATGGATATGGATCTGACTTTTTGTAATATTAATTTCCTCCCCCGTCCCCGCATCGCATCGAAGAGGAAGTAATATTTCTTTTGGGCATGCCTCCTAACAGCTGGACTTGACTCCCTCTTACCTGGGCCTACTTGCAGCATACCTCTAGTTAAGGACTTAACTGGCCTGCATCGTGCACCGCCCCCCCAATCGATCGCTTCCACCGCGAAGAAGAGACCAGGCGATGCTCATTATCGTAAACGTGGAAAATAAAAGAAACAAAAGAAGCAAAAGAAGAAAAGGGCGAACTCTGCCAAGCAGGGGTAAACTTTCAAAAAAAAAAAAGAGAGCTAGCTCATCCGCTGTATATGTAGACAGTTAGCCCCCCGAAAGGACTCGTCCTGGAATATTCGATTCGAAAGAAGACCTCCTTGCAGTAGTATCCCACAGCTGATCTAGGCGTAAGGGAGCCACACACACATCCTCAGCGCTGCAGCCCGGACTCGACCCCGAATTCAGAAATCTCGTGTTTCATGTTAAAACTCATGCTCAACGGACAAAACCCAACCTACTTCTAGGAGACTACTTAATTAGCGACTAGTATAAACGTTTATCCTACCCCTCGAAAACATCCGCTTCGTAGACTCAGCCGTCCAGTCTTCGAACCTCTCTCTCCATTTTTTCTGTTCTTCTTCTTATTTTGGTTCTCTCATTCTCTCTTTATATTGGTATTTTTGTGTCTCCTTCTTATTCCGTTCGTTCACATCGTTCTGTTCTGTTGGCGTATCTTGTTCATTCATACCTCATCGAATTCGAGTAGCACCGGTTGCTACATACATCCATCCATACATCCATACAATCGATCCAGACATACGAATCGCAATCAAACGATTAACAAAAACACCTATACCCACCCCGGGAAAGGATTCGAATTCCCCAACAATCCAGAAGCACCGAAAAGGGCGGAAACCAAGACGCGGGCAAACGTAATAACGAGGTATAAGTAGGTACTTTAATGTAAGTGGAGTTCGAAATCCTCCCTTGTTCCAGGCGACCAGAAAAAGGACTTTATTTTTGAGTTTTCCAGCGGAAGGTTAACTGACGAACGGGGAATAGTTAATTGACTTTGACTACCACAAACTGCAGACCGCATTGGATTGGATTGGTGCAATTGCAAATCGAGAAATTGAGGGAAAGAGCAGTGCGAGTCCGGTTCAGTTCAGTCTAGTTCAGGTCCGGTCAAGTCAGGTCAGGTCAAGTCAGGTCGGTGTCCGACAGCAGCAGAAGAAGCAGCAGCAGCAGCAGCTACGACGCAGCGTAAAGGAGAGAGAGGCAGAAAACAGCAGGAACAACCACATCAACCTCAGCCAGTCAGCCAGGGCCAACCCGTAAAAACCTCCCCCATCCGCCCTCCCCCATCCACCATCACAGCCCGCTACGCACTATATCCATCTTCGTTTTCCACCTCTCCCCATCAGCCAGCGCCCTCACAAAACACCTACCCACCCCGATCCACCCACTGTATATTTCCGACGCTCCTTTTTCTTTGCAGTTTCGACTTCAGCCTTTCACGACTCAGGATTCAACAGGTGGAATAGCTGATATACTGCTGGTCTTTTTATCGCTATTTTTCTCTCCCGCTCTTTCGATTCCTCTTAGTTTTTTTTCTTCCTTTCCCCAGCAGTGGTAGACTCAACGACCGCCGAACGTACCTACGCCTTGGAGTGGAACGAGGTTCACGACATATCCATTATATCACATTCTCACATTTCTCGCATTTCCGAGGCAACTCAATACCTAGCCTTCCTGACCTATTACACACCCGCCCCCGTGGCTGGCTCTACCTCGTAAACAGCAAACTTCAACGACTCACCGTCAACGTGAAACGGCTGACTCTCCCACTCGCTACACATCCTCTTTTCGACCTTAAAAAACGCCGGGGTCCGTCCCAACGTACCATAAAACCCACATAAACGGAGGATTCGAGCCACGCCGAGAGGATAGACTTACGACTTACAACACTCACTTTTTTTCTTCCCTTTTTTTTTGGTCCTCGCCTCTCCCATACCCTCCTTTGTTTCGGACCCAGCTGAAGCTACCTGCGGTCTCTGGAGCTTCACAATGGTGGAGGATAAGTTAGTACACCCTTCACCCAGCAACTTGGCGTTCCTTGGGGAAATCTGGCAAGAAGGACTCTTTTGGAATACTGGATTCCGGAAATCGAGAGTTGGAAATCGCAGATATACCGTTGGAAGCCTATAAATGGCGAAAATAAGCTAATAATTTGTCCCGTGTAGATATGTTGGACTGGCGCTGGCCGTCTCTTCGAGTTTACTGATAGGCTCGAGTTTCGTTATAACAAAGAAGGTGCGAAACGAATGCCGAATGCAAGATTTCTGGAACGGCGAAACTGACGTTGGGTATAGGGATTGATATCGGCCGAAGCAAAGCAAGGGTTTTCCGGTGATGGATTTTCATATCTGAAAAATTCGCTATGGTGGATCGGTACAATAACGAGTACGAATACCTTCTGGTCAACTCTGGTTCCAGGGAAAAGAAGAAGAGGCTAACGGATTGATTTATGGCGATATAGTGGGAATCGGGGAGGTAGCCAACTTTGCGGCGTATGCATTTGCGCCAGCTATTTTAGTAACACCTCTGGGAGCTCTGAGTGTGCTGATAGGGTAAGCTCTATGCTGTATACCCAAATCCAAAGGCAAAATGGAAGCTAATGCAGGACTATTTAGGGCGGTGCTGAGCTCTTATTTTCTAAACGAGGACCTCGGACTACTTGGGAAGCTTGGATGTGCGATTTGCTTGATTGGCTCGGTCATTATTGTTCTACATGCTCCAGCAGACGAAGAAGTAGATGAAATTGAGTTACTGCTTCACTATGCTATACAGCCTGGTATGGACCATTCAATATGAAGCAAGGAATGACAAGGGGCGCTAACAGGGCTACGCAGGCTTCCTATTTTACTGTTTCTTCGTCACGATATTCGCTTTCGTTATGATATACAAGATATCGCCGAAGTATGGAAAAAAGAACCCGCTGATCTATCTCTCGGTCTGCTCCACCGTCGGCTCAGTATCCGTCATGTCGGTAAAGGCATTCGGCATTGCGCTGAAGCTTACCCTCGGCGGAAACAACCAATTCTCGCATCCCTCGACCTACGTATTCATCATTGTCACGGCCGTCTGCATTCTCACGCAGATGAACTACTTCAACAAAGCTTTGAGCCAGTTTTCCAGCTCGATGTAAGTTTTCTCCCCCATCAAAACCTCCCCCATGACACGCTAGCTATGCAGCAGGGGGGTGGGACGGTGTCGAAAAAGTTAAAAAATGATTGGCTAATATGTACGGACGAGAAGAGTAAACCCACTGTACTACGTAACCTTCACAACCGCGACCCTCACAGCCTCCTTCATCCTGTTCAAGGGCTTCAACACCTCGAGCGCTGTTAACGTAATCTCCCTCCTCTGCGGGTTTTTAATCATATTCGCCGGTGTATACCTCCTCAACCTCGCCAGACTCAACCAAAAAGGCATGATGAACGGCCACGCGGACGTGGACAGCATCCCCACCGATCCTATTTCTGGATTCCAGACGAGGAGAAGCATGCAGGCAAGGAGAAGCCTGGATCCAAATCGTCTGAGCGGCAGTAGCTTTAGACGAACCAGCCGAGACGATATGCTATATGAGGAGACCATGGTGGGATTAACAGACTTAACGGAGGACAGCGACGATGGTGATGAAGAGAGAGGAATGATCTCGCCAAGAAAGAGTAGTGGGATGCCCAGAAGCCCTGGATTGAGACGGTAGTCACCATACGAGGGCAAAGAAGGGGAATTCAGAATTTGCACAATTTCCCGAGAGTATGTGATATTTGGGTTCTCTTACGAACATATTTTTCTTTGGGTTTTTTCTTTTCTTTCCTACTCTCTTAATTTGGAACTGGGAATGGAAATGGTATAGGTGACAGCAAAAAATCTTCGCTTTCTTTTCTTTCTTCTCTTTCTCCTTCAGTGTTTAATCTGAAAGGAAATGTTATATGAGCAGCAGCACATTTAGCTCTGATTCCTTGATTTCTTTCTCTTCTTGTTTTTCCCGCGATTGGCGAGGTAAAGAAGAATATATACGACAACGGGGACTAGGGGGTTATTGATGTACAGGCTTTTTTTACTCCCTTCCCTGTAGCCCTTAGGGCGGTACATATGCAGTTTTTTCTTTTAAATTCTTTCTTTTTGTTACCTCTAGTGTTGATGGGCTACTTTTTTTTTTTAAAGCCTCTTTTTTCCTTGAATAGATATATCTCCGTCCGTTGTTCCCTTTGTATTATTCCCTTTGTGTATATTCCCCCTTCTTCTTCTCTTCCCTCAAGCTTATATCTTTTTCGCTTCGTATGTGAGGTTTTTTCTATGCGTCATGGTATGGGGCCTTCTTTTTTGTTATAAAAAAACCACCTAAGTATACTTGCTTTCGATTAGAGATCGAGAAAAAAAATGTATGATAACTATAACCAACCAATCAGTATAGTGGGGAATATTCGAATTGAGCTTTTTTTGGGGTCCTCTTTATCAATATCATCGGAGCATCTGATCTGATAAAACTAGTCTGTACACCTGCGCAGTTGATCCGGCTGCCAGGATCGATCAGGCCCGTCATGATCAGGCAACGCCGAGACGTAGATAGCTGTTTGAGAGCTCGGTAGCAATAGCAGCCTGATATATATCGGTTCGGTTCATGCCAGGCGCACCTTGACATTGACATGTCTACATTTACGTTTACATGCTAGCTGGGATATAAAAAGTCAATATCAAGATTTTGCATCAGTCATGATCAGTTAGCCACCGGCAAGAAAAAAAAAAAAAAAAAAAAGAACAGAGAAAAAAAGTCCGAAACAGCGACGACATCTCAGACCCTTTTCCACTTGACGAGTTTTTGAGAGAATGCAATCGCCAAGGCCAAAGAGGGCAACCGTCAGGTTGGATGGAGGGGTGGGTTTGCGTAAGCTCTGTCTGCTCCGCCACTAACTCCATCTCTGGCGCATGCATCCCGCCAGATATCTGGAATCATATATTCTTTTTTCTTTCTCTTCTCTTCTATTTCTTTTTTGCGTTTCCTTAGGAATGTTACTATGTTCCGGGTTAAGAATAAATCTCTGTCTTTTCTAGACTGCTGGCAATGCATGTTGAACTCTGTCTTGACTCGAGTCGTGTGAGCCGCCACTATTACCTCGATCGATGTTTTAGATTTGCAAAGACTTTGTGACGTTGATATTATCAATTGATACATCAAATCGATGCGCCATGATCATAGACGTGAGTATCTGTCACGAGGAGCTTCCATTCCCATGGCTGTGGTTATTTTTTTATTTTTATTTTTTCCCCCGTCTGTTCGCTGGAGCGGGTCCACGTATCCGCGAAGCCATCTGACTGACAATTAATTATAACACTCGGCTTGTTCGTTCGAATCGTTAGTTTGGTTAGTTCGAGTACGTACCTTACCCATGGCCCAAGGTCAGGTACCTCGTGCAGCTTGTTGTTTGCTGGACCCGACTTCAAACTAGCTTAATTGATATCAATGGGGAAGCTTGAACCCTGGGGAGGGGGAGGGCACCGCCTCGAGTTGTAAGCTACAAAGTACCCGGGATATCGAAAGAAAATACAAATCCTCGACGGGCGGGGAGAGCAAACATAGTAACAAAATGCACTTAACGGTCCAGAGTTCAACGGCAACAGGCTGTTTTAAATTAAAAAAACTTGCTTGGATCGATAGTTCTGACTAATTGCCAGGTAAGTATACAAACAAGGGGATAAGATCCACTTAAGGCTTATACTCTTATACATACGGAAGGAATTAGGGCAAAGGTGTCTCTTAAGCTCTGGCCGGATGAATCGATAGATGGATATATGGGTATAGGCATGCCTATGTATATATAAAGAGGGATCCCATCTCTCGAGCTCTCCGTCTCTCTCGGATGGACCCTCCCCGTTCAGCCCGGTCGATTCGAGTCCCTGCAGCCGGTTGTTTTTATGATTGATTGCTCTAAGCTTCGAATTCTTTATACTCCACTCCAGCTATATGCTATACCACCTACATGCCACCACGCGGACTCGAGTATATACCCATCCAGAGTAATACATACTATATTACAGTGTTATTTTACATTACTATAATCGTCATCGTCATTTTCATCATCGATTCGTATACCTTTCGCTACCTACGAAGCGCCTGCTTGGCTGGTTACTTCGTTTTATACTACTTTCTGTTCGTATACGGTCGTCGTCACGATCCTCGCTATCAATTGCAACCTCAGTTGCAAACAGACGTTTAAACCTGAGTCAGCTCGATTTGAATAGGCAGCGCTTGCCCTGACGATTAGTTTGCTACCTGCTAGCATCTACCTGGCGTACCTAAATACCCAAGTACCTACCTAGCTACCTATCTAGCTACATACTTAAGTTGCTTGCTTGCTTGTTTGCTTGCTTGTGCAGTGACGACTCTGAGACTGAGACTGAGACCAGTACCTGTCGATTTAGCCGACCCTCCCAGGCCCAGCTAGCCCCTCCCTATTAATTCGAAAAATACAAATACTATTGCAGGGCTCCCCCCATTGCATTCGATCCCCGAGCCTCTTCCCCAATTAATTTCTATTTGTTAATACTTCGGAAGCGTTTCTTCTAAGTTTGTCTGATCTCTATTGGGACCTTTTTTTTTTTCTTCGAAAGGAGAAGATCGAAGACAACGTCGAGTACTCGTTCGTCTTACTTTTTCCTTCAGTTACCTACTTGGGTACCCATTTAGGTATTAACTGCACCTAAAATACTGCCGGATATCCTTCCACATCGATTTCGTCCTTTTCTCGATTCACTGCACCCCGCGAACTAGAACTTAGCCTCGAATCCCCCCCTCCCTTCCTCATCATCATCCATCCTTCTTCTCCTCCTTCTCATCCATCTAGTTACTTTGAGCGGCTTCGATCCTGCGAACAAAATCCTTGGAATCTAGAATAATAATCAAAAGAAATCCACCGTACCGATTTGTCAGAATGAAGAAGTTCTCGGAATTAATACGACCGAAAGGGTCTCGCAGTGGTATGTTCTTTTCTTCTTCTTCTTTTCTTCTTGTTTTGTCCGTGGTTTCCATGCTTGTTTCCTTTGCGCAGCTTTTCAAGCGTCGCTATTTGAGTTGTATTGCGGCTGTGATCTCTGGGCGGATGGATGAATGGGGGACGGGTGTGCGCATGCATGATAGTACCTGAACAGCTTCAAACGTAACTGATCAGTGGCGACTAATTTGAAACGTACGTTACATATAGACTCTCCGGATAGCGGCGCAGATACACCGGAAGCAAATGTTACAAGAGCCATCGTACGTGCATACATACATTTCCTCCAGAAAGCTCCAAGCCCCAAAAGATAGACCTTCCGTCGGTTCCGTGCATTTTGAGTCGAGGCTATGCATGTCCGAAAAAGCTGCAGCGATCAGTAGCAGTAGTAGTAGTAAAGATGGGTAGCTAACCAACTTCTATTGAATTTCGGTGATACAGAAAGCTTTTTGCGAAGCTGGGAAGTCAAAGCAATCGGCCCCTGGACCCGAGGGCATCGATAGTTCCGCGCAGGTATATACATCCACTTCAATTGGCGCTGTCCGTCGCACTTGTCCTCTAACACGAAGCACGATTTTGCGAAACTAGGACGAAGTAACCTTCCTCCCCACCATAGTAGAATGCACCGAATCCTCCCCGACAGCCGCGCAGGCGGCCCTCGTTTCGATCCGGAAGCACATCGAATACAAGAATTCAAAGCATGGCCACCAACAGTACAATGCGCTTATGCTGTTCCGCATACTCGTGGATAATCCCGGGCCGTCGTTCACGAAGAACATCGACGAGAAATTTGTGGCTACCGTGAAGGAGCTGTACCGGAATACTAGGGATCCGAGTGTTAGACAGCTGCTGTTGGAGAATTTGGACTATTGCGCTAGAAAGGATGATCCGGGCTTGCAGGCGCTGAAGGAATGGTTTGCGAAGGAGAAGGAGAAGGCGGCGAAGATCTATGTGGGTTTTCTCTCTCTACCTCCCTCTCTCTGCTTAAATTTGGTTGATCTTCTATGGTATCGACACAATTCTAACGGTGGGGAATTTCATATGTGCAGTCTGGCGTCGGTTCACAATCGAGGAATGTAATGGGCGCATACGTCGGGACGAATATTCCGCCGCCTCCACCACATGGTAGCCATGGACACCGAAGTCACCGACGGCCGAAGAATCAACTGCCATCACCGGAAGAGCTGGCAGCCAGGATATCAGAGGCGCAGACGTCGGCAAAGCTACTGATGCAGATCCTGCAAAGCACGCCTACCAGCGAAATCCTGTCGAATCAACTGATCACGGTATGCGAAACACGGGACTTTCACACGGTTGTATTATTATATCGACTGGAATGCTGACATGGTGGTTTTTTTTTTTTTGTGCATATAGGAATTCGCGGATCGATGCTCGGCAGCTTCCCGCTCTATACAGATGTTTATCGAAGCCGACAGCCCAGCGCCACCAGATGAATCAACAATGCTGACCCTCTTCGAGACGAATGAGCAACTTGCGACCTCACTTTCAAGACATCAATTAGCCGTTTTCTCGGCCAAGCAGCAGGCAAAATCAGGAGAGGTATCGCGCACAAACAGCATGAACCAGGTTCCCCAGGTCGGCTCGCCGTCACCACAGCTAGAAGGTCCTCCAACCATGACGGCACCTGCGAACAATATGGGACCGGTTCCTGAACCGGTCACAACGAGCACCACTAATTATGGGTTCAGCGGGTTCGGGCCCAGCCAGTCACCGCCTTTGGCTGAAACCAGGCCGTTTGCGTCACCACCCCCACCAATCCAGACGAAGCCGCCGCAGGCTGAAGATAACCCGTTTAACGACCCAGAACCTACACGGTACCAAGGTTGGAACTCGCAGCCACCGCAGCAGGAATCGCTGTACAATACAACGGGCAGGTACACACCAAGCCCCGTCGAGCGCACGCCGCCGACAAACCAGGAGAGACACCCAATGGCCGACGTTTCCCCTGTCGCTACGGGTGCACCTCAGGTAGGGACCACCCTAATTGATAGACTCTGTTAATAATTTTTTTTTGAGGCAATGAAGACTAATTTGGATAACGATGGTACAGATGCCACACGGATACCAACCGTACAGATATTAGATTTTTCAGTAGCAGTAGTCAGATATATAGAGAGAGGGCATGCAAATCAGGCTTATTGAATTTAACGGGAAGCTGGGTTTCCCAAACGCCACAATACCCGGGATATATTGAGTGGAAGGTAGCAAGCAGCAAGTCAAGCAAGTAATTGCTTAAAGCAGCTACTACCAGGGGAGTTTCATTTTGAGCTAGCTATGGCGGAGCGAACGAGGAGTCCATATTGAATTGAATGAGCAATTGAATTCTGAACAAGCGAAACTATTGCCAGTGCTTTTTTTTTATGAAATCGACTGTTGTCCTTTTCTTCTCTCTCTCTTCTCTTTCTTCCTTTTTTTTCTATCCTGTTCCTTTTCCCTTTCTTTAGCTTACTTACGACGAATTTTTTCTCTCTTTCCCTATTGCGCTGTTTTTTTTTTATTCGAGAAGAAAAACTATAATGTATTTTTAACTTGAAACTTTTGCGAGATTGCAATTGCTGGGTGGGTTTTCTCTTCGCCAAACCTTCCATCCCCTTCCCTTTCCCATGACACGTTTGCGGATGCATTTGACACCCCGGACACACAAATGACAGGCCCTGGTGCAAGCTTGGGAGGATGGCCGCGTGTGAAGGGACTTTCCCGAACGGCCATTCCGGCTGGATGATGTAACTTTGCGGGGGGCCGGGACTTGCTAGCAGGGTGTCTGTCTGTCTCTCAGTTGACATCCTGCTCCAGTGCAGGCCTGCGATGCCCATTGCTTGAGCTTGACCTGACCAGCACCAGCACCAGCGGTGAGAGAGAGAGAGACAGCGAGAGTGTTTCCTCCCTGCTTGCCTGCCGGGGAAGTACGACGTCAATGGAAGTTAAATCCGCAGAGATTTCTCGGGTCTTGCTCGAGGTGTCACATTTGCATCTTAGCTTTTTGTTCCTTGAATTCAAATCTCGCCCCTGAAAGTGCTCTCTTTAGCTTTCTTATTCTCTTCTTCTTTTTAGTCTATATAAAAGTTATTTATTTATTTATATTTATATTTATATTTTATTTCATTTATCTCTCGTTCGACGATAGAGCATAGAGCATCAGCTCTTTCTGAGGTGCCTGCTTTACTATTCCAACGTGGAGAGAGGAAGAGGTTTCCCTTTCTTTCTTTCGTCCGGTCTTTTAAACGTCGAGTCTGTGTGACAGGTATCACTAAACCCACCTTCTCTAAGCTCAACCTCCAACCTCAACCTCAACTTCTATTTCTCTCCTTCTATACACTTCCCATCCACGCCTATGACATATGCATATACTACTACTACTACTACTACTACTACTCTCAAGAAGGAACGAACTTAGCACTAACGAACCCGCCGGAGTCCCCAATTCATAGACGCTCATTCGCTCGTTTCTCCGGCTCCCCCACATCCGTCTGTACATCTGTCTCGCCTGCCCGGAGTATTATATGACAAACTAGTTAGTGTGCATGCTTTCGGGGTGCGTTTGCTGCATTATAATTACGGAATCGAACTGCAACTTTAAGAAGCTAGAAGGACCCGCCCGCGGAGTTTACGATTCAAGAAAACCGGACTTCTGAACGCCCTTCGTGCCTTTTATAACCCTAAAGTACCTTACTGGAGTTACTTGTCTGCTTGGTACTTACATGTTACGATCGATCTAATCACTTAGTCCTGGGTACATAGCTGAGGCTTGCATGTTCCCAACCTCAGGATTATTTCACACTCACACTCTTTACAAACGATAACCCACCTCCCTCCCGACTCGTCCTCCTTCTCAATCTCATGCGGGTTACTATAATAGTCGCTGGCTAGTAGTTAGGTGTTTGGATTCTTAGAGATTCACTCGTTAAGCTTTTTCATCCCTCTCTCTCAGCGATATATCAATATCGATATCAATACTCCACTACTATCCTTTTGAACCAACCACTTGCGGCCGACTGGCATCTGGGATAGAGACTACCTTTGGACGACCATGGATCCGTCAACGGATTTACAGCAGAAGCTCTCAGAGCTAGACCACGAACTCGAGGTTCGCACTTCAAAATCCCCTCAAGGGTGCTTGGATCTTAGTATCCACACACGGACCCTCGCTAACGACCTCAAAACTTGTTCTCTTTCAATAGGAAGGCGAGATCACGCGGAAGGGTTACGAAAAACGTCGCACCCTCCTTCTGAGCCAATTCCAAGGTATCGCGAGCGCTACGTCCTCCCCGCGGGCGTCGATACAATCACAGCCCCATATTACATACAATCCTCATCACTCCGTTGGGTCTCTAAACCGGTCTGGAGCTCCCTCACCAGCCCCCTATCAACAGCCACAGCAGCAGGAATCGCCAAGACCGAATAGATATAGCCTGCAAGTCGGCCAGGCGGGGAACTATGATGGCAGAGCGGATACCATGGTATCGGCCGTCACGGCCAATACTCACTTCTCCGGTGGTAGCGGCGGTGGCGGCACACGTAGCTTCTCGCAGCCTTTACAGACGCCGCAATGGCACCAAAGGAACCATTCTGGGAGTGCGGCACCAGCGGCGCAGGCAAGACAGGCGTCGTATTCCTACGGTCACCAACCCCAAGGCTCGTCGTCATCGTCTCAAAGTCAATATATTGCATACCAACCTCAGATGAACGACTACGGAAACTATGGGAACAATGGCGGGCAAATACAGTATGATCCGTATTACGGCCAGCAACAGCAGCAGCAGTTTCCAATGCACCCCCCCGGAAGCCAACATGGATATGATTCCCGCGCCCAAACGATGCAGGAGTACGGTTATGAGGGTACGAACACCATGACAAGCACTACCTACTTTGCCGATTTCTCCCAGCAAAACTACGACCCTTCTCAGCAGCAGCAGCTTAGACCGGATAACTATCACGGAAACCAGCCATATGTCCACCGTTACTCAGGCGCTACCGCAGAACCACCTTACTCCCCAGCTGCAAACATGGCTCCACCCCTACTAACAGCATCCGACCTGCCGCCTGCGGTGGTTACTAACCACCAGATGCCACTAGAGCCCCGGGACGTCCCGTTCGATGTCTACGATCCACATAACGCCAACATACCCATGTCTAAGTTCGACAACATCGCCGCCGTTCTACGATACCGGATGCGTGTGAACGGGAAGCAGGCGGCGTACATGGTTTTAGATGGCAAGGGCAAGGAGATAGCGACCTGCACATGGGATAAGCTTGGTGCTAGGGCTGAAAAGGTCGCGCAGGTCATCCGCGAGAAGTCGAATCTTTACAAGGGAGACAGGGTGGCGTTGATTTATCGCGATATAGAGGTTATAGACTTTGCGATTGCGCTGCTGGGGTGTTTTATTGCAGGCGTAGTGGCGGTTCCGGTGAATAATCCAGAGGATCATGCGAAGCTCAACCTGATATTACAGCAGACACAGGCCCATCTGGCTCTAACGACGGATAATAATCTCAAGGCCTTCCAGCGCGATCTTGTTAACCAGAAGTTGCAGTGGCCGAGGGGTGTTGAATGGTGGAAAACGAACGAATTCAAGAGCTTTCATTCCAAGGGCGAAGGGCCGGCATTGCAGGTACCAGATCTGGCATACATCGAGTTCTCTAGAGCGCCAACGGGGGACTTGAGAGGTGTGGTGATGGATCACAGGACGATAATGCATCAAATGGGGAATCTTTCAGCTATAATCTCGACTACGGGCACGCAGCAGAGCTCCAAGGATACCTTCTCGTCGGGTTTGAGGGATAGAGCCGGCAAACCTATAGCCGTTAGTAACACCGGGGAGACTCTGGTGACCTACCTCGACCCACGACAATCCATCGGAATGATCATGGGAGTTCTGCTAGCTGTGTATGCTGGAAATACGACGATATATTGCACACATTCTTGTATTTCCACCCCGGGACTGTACGCTAACATCATCACACGGTACAAAGCGACGCTCATACTAGCGGATTATCCGGGGTTAAAGCAGGTGGCGTATAACTACCAGCAAGACCCCTACGTTACTCGTAATTTTTCGAAAAAGCAGACGGTGGATTTCTCGCCGATGAAGATGTGTTTAATCGATTGTTTGACGGTGGATTCCGAGTTTCATGAGATTTTGGCGGATAGATGGCTGCGACCGCTGGGCAATGCGAGGGCGAGGGACGTGGTTGCGCCGATGCTTTGTTTGCCGGAACATGGGGGGATGCTGATTTCGATTCGAGACTGGCTAGGCGGTGAGGAGCGGATGGGATGTAGTTTAGTGGCAGATGTGTTAAATCCAATGGACCCTGACAAACCACCAAAGGAGAGCTCGCCGGGGGGTTATAGTGGGTTGATTGGGTCTGATATCATGAAACCGGAGGAAGGGCACAGGCAGAGTGATCTGCTTGAAGCGCTGTTAGATAAGGAGGCTCTGAAGACGAATGATGTGATTATCGTTGCGGTCGGGGCCGAGGCGAGGAAGAGGTCCAATGAACCTGGTGTGGTCAGGTTAATGGCATTCGGGTACCCCTTACCGGATGCCACACTCGCCATCGTCGACCCCGAAAATTCAGTACTGTGCGGACCGAACACCATCGGTGAGATCTGGGTCGACTCACCGTCGCTGTCAGGTGGGTTCTGGGCGCTACCAAAGCACACGGAAACCATTTTCCATGCGAAGCCGTATAAATTCGAACCTGAGAATCCGTTACCGGTTATGCTGGATACGGAGTTCTTGAGGACTGGGTTGCTGGGGTGTGTGATTGAAGGGAAGATCTTTGTGCTGGGGCTGTATGAGGATCGGTTACGGCAGAAGGTGGAGTGGAGTGAAGGTGCTGCCGATATGGGGATGGGCAGGGCGATGGCGGAGTATCGGTACTTCTTTGTGCAGCATGTTATTGTGAGCATTATCAAGAACGTGCCGAAGATATATGACAGGTATGTTTTATAACTCTACGATCGGTCCAAGCCCCTCACAACGTTTTTACTTTGTGCTGGTTTCGGCGAGACTAATCTAAGCTACGAACGGTACTAATTTATGTGCGATAGCTCTGCATTCGATGTTTATGTCAACGAGGAGCATTTGCCGATCATCCTTCTAGAGTCTCCCGCAGCTTCAACGTCTCCTTCGGCCGCCGGCGGCCCCCCCAGGCAGTTGGACACGCCGCTGCTAGAATCGATTGCCGAAAAGTGTATTGAAGTACTGCTTGAACAACATCAAGTCAGGACATACTGCGTCATGATTACAGCGCCGAATACTCTACCCAGGACATGGAAAAACGGCAGGCGAGAGATTGGTAACATGCTTTGTCGGAAGGAGTTCGACGTCGGCGGGCTCCCATGCGTGTATGTCAAATTTGGTGTCGAGAGGGCAGTGTTGAACCTGCCTCTCGGCGCTGACCCAGTCGGGGGTATTTGGTCGGTCGAAGCGTCGGATCAACGACAGTCTGCTTTGGCTAGCAACGAGAAGCAGTACTCCGGTTTCGATTATCGAGAGGTTGTGATTGATGATCGAACATCGACGCCGCTGAATTCTTTTACGAGCATTGTTGATTTACTACAGTGGCGTGTGTCAAGGCAGGCGGAGGAGCTGAGCTACTGCACCATCGATGCAAAGGGTAAAGAGGGCAAGGGGGTTACATGGAAGAAGCTGGATCAGAAGATCGCAGCTGTGGCAGGATACCTGAAAAGAAAGGGTTATAAAGCTGGTGAACATTTGATTCTGATATACACCCATTCTGAGGACTTTGTATATGCGGTCCATGCGTGCTTCTGTATGGGGATTATTGTGATCCCCATAGCACCGATGGATCACAACCGATTATCGGAGGACGTGCCGGCGCTGCTACACATCATTCAGGACTACAAAGTTCGGGCGATATTGGTTAACAATGATGTTGATTCGCTGTTGAAGCAGAAGAGTTTGGCTCAGCACATCAAACAATCTGCTAGCGTACTCAAGATCACTATGCCGCCAATTCATAATACCGCCAAACCACCAAAACAGAACAATGGGTGTCGGGATATGGGATTCACGATGAAACCTGCGTGGGTGCAGAGTAAGCAGCCCGCGATGGTGTGGACGTACTGGACGCCGGATCAGAGGAGCGTGGCGGTGAGTTTGAGCCACCAGACGATTTTGGGGATATGTAAGGTGCAGAAGGAGACTTGTCAGATGACGAGCAGTCGGCCGGTGTTTGGGTGTGTTAGGAGCACGAACGGGCTAGGCTTCGTGCACACTTGCCTGATGGGAGTGTTTGTTGGTGAGTATACATCTATATCTCGGACGTCATATCCTTTATTTACGATTATGACTGTTTTTAGGTGCCTCGACGTATCTTGTGTCGCCACTGGACTTTGGGACGAATCCCGCATTGCTGTTCCAGACGCTTTCAAGGTACAAGGTTAAAGATACATATGCTACACCGCAAATGATGGATCATGCTGTTGCATCGGCGATGACGAAGGGAGGGTTCAATCTCAATGAACTGAAGAACTTTATGATTTCGTTCGAGTCGCGGCCGAGGCAGGATTTGTGTAAGTCGAATTATCATTCTTACTTTTCTTCCTCAGATTCTAACTGTGATATTTTATTACAGACCGCAAGGTACAGTTGCACTTTGCCGCCACCTTCTTGGATCGCTTCTCGATCAACACTGTGTACTCGCATGTTCTCAACCCCATGGCAGCGTCAAGATCGTATATGACGATAGAACCCGTCGAGCTACATCTTGATACCAGAGCGCTACGGCGCGGATTGATCTACCCCGTTGAACCAGACACCGACTCTTCAAGTCTTCTGATACAGGACTCCGGAATGGTTCCGGTTTCTACACAGATTGCGATCGTGAACCCGGAAACATGCAGATTGTGTCATGTTGGAGAGTACGGAGAGATATGGGTTAGCTCTGAAGCCAACGCTGACAGTTTTTACGGAAGCAATGATGCGTTTGATGCTGAGAGGTTTAACGCCAAGACAGTGGATGGAGACCCTAGGATTACGTATGTTAGAACGGGGGATTTGGGGTTCTTACATACGGTTAATCGGCCTGTTGGTCCGCAGGGCCAGATGGCGGAGATGCAGGTTTTGTTCGTCCTGGGGAGCTTGGGGGAGACTTTCGAGGTTAACGGACTCAGCCACTTCCCGATGGATATCGAGTCGAGTGTGGAGAGGGCGCATAGGAATGTAGTACCCGGTGGTAGTGCAGTTTTCCAGGCTGGAGGGCTGGTGGTAGTGCTCATTGAGGTGTATCGCAAGTCGTTTTTGGCGAGTATAGTGCCCGTCATTGTTAATGCGATATTGAACGAGCATCAGCTCGTCGTGGATATTGTGGCGTTTGTGGGCCAGGGCGATTTTCCGAGGTCGAGGCTGGGTGAGAAGCAACGGGGCAAGATTTTGGCGAATTGGGTGACGCGGAAGCTGTAAGTTCTCTTTATTTTTACTCTTCTTTTCTTTCATGGCACACTTGTGGCCGACTGGCGCCTGGAACCAAGACTGCTTTCACGGATGGTTACGCTAACTACGTATGTTGTACAGACGGACGATTGCACAGTTTGGTATCCGCGACCTTGATACCACGGAGCACGCCGCCAGCGCAATGCCGCCGCCGCCGCCTCCACAAATAGTAGGAGCTGGAGAGTCACCACCAGCGCCACTCCCAAAAGAGCAAACCCAGCCTATGAATATGAATATAGGAGACTACACGCCTCCTGAGCAAAAGGCAATTGGAACTATGCAACCCGGTTTGCCGGAGGAGCCAGAAGTTCCTCGGCTACCTGAACCAATGAATACGGAAGACTTCATGCCATTGCCAAAATCCCACATGGACCCCTACGGCATGACGGCAACCCACTACGGTCCTGTCCCCGTTGAAATGCCGACTAGCTACCATGAAATCGCCGACCCTGTACCGAAGAAGCTGGTGGACCGCAATTCATCACTTGGCGACACCAAACCCGAAGAATTGGACTCAGATCGTTCGGATTCACCGCCAAAGATCCCACAGATGAACCCGAGGAGGAGGAGTACTTATTCCGGACAGCATCATCCAGACACACCTGAAGATGAAACAGAAGAGTTGCACGGTGAGGATGTGACGACACCGAAGGCCGGTGTAGAGAATGAGATGAAGAGGTTGAGCTTGGGGCTTGATGGGCCGGCCGAGCTAGATCCCAGGCGGCAGAGCAGGGATAGTGATGTTAGGAATTACGATTACCCCGCCGAGGCATTGATGTATCAGAAGCTTCTGGAGAGGGAGCAGTAGAGAGTTTCTACCTACTGGAGGTTTAAGTCGTTTGTTTAGATCTTTTTTTTCCTCTTTACATTCTTTGTTTTCCTTGTGTTATTGCTATAAGGATAACCGATGCATGGCGTTTTTTGTTTCCGTAGCGGTCAGCATCGATAAAATATATACTTATACTACTAGTAGCTAATGGGCGGTTGTAAACGACTAACGTACTTACATGATAAAATATTATACCCCACGCATTGGCACTCTTATAGGATGGTATTCAGAGGTGGAATCAATCACTTAATTGGATTTCCATTGATGCTACTTATTTGTTCTTAGCGTCAGTATCATAATCAGTCCTAATTAGAAGGCCGACTGCGAAGTAATGCAGAATGCAGGGAAATTTAAAGCTATGCATGCAGACAGGGTATGATGTAAACCTTAGCTATGGAGATATCAATGCGATGCTCATCGTGGCGACGAGTAGAATCAGTTTAATGCATTTTGATCAAGCGATACGGCCAGAATTAGTCGACTCTTCGGGCCGAGGATACGCAATAATGGTTAAGTCTTATGGCTGCCAACTATTTTAACATGTCGACAAATACCACCTGAGTGAGTCCCCATCGATCCAGCTTCTAGCAACCAACCTCCCAGCCACCGCCAACGCCCGTACCTTCCAAGCCTGAGGGAAAAAATGTAACATACGTTTTGAAACCTTGGGCTTAGCCTCGGATCGGATGTCCTGTCATGATTAAGATCTGGCTTCCCCCAAGCCTCCTGCGGCTGGCGAAGGACCATTTTGTTCGATTCGAGTGTTTGATTCGTCTGACGTCGGAGGTGCGTGTTTACGTACTTACTACCAAGCTAACTAAGGACTTGATTAGCAAATATGTAGCTAGCAAGAATATCATACGCATGGGGCGGCCACGGGCCATGCATATGTAGCTATAGGCATTAGGTATAAAACGCCTTCAGCTATATAGTACTTTAGTTAGTAGGTATGCACCCGCAATACGCGTAAAAGACTTCAACGCTATGCCAAGTTTTACTCCTCAGCTTCCCGTGTCTCCGGCCCAGGCCTCCGTAGATAAATGGAAGTGGAGAAGTGACGTGAATGTGGGAGTTAGTTGGTTTGTTCGTTGTCGAATGTGGGTGCTTTAAAGTCGGTGTGAAGGTGGATACGTATACGTACGTGCTTGTATACTGCCTAGGCAAGTATATTTATAAATTTAATTTAATGGGCTGGTATTTTTTTTTTTTTTTTTTTTTTTTTGGGGGGGGGGGGAGACCCTTCATGTCTGGATTGGGCTGAGGTATACGATATATGATCGAGGTACTTAAGTGCCTACTTGCCCACCGTTCTAGTATTATATAATACGTAGTGTTCTATCTTGGACCTCGTCGAGTCACTATCATATATATATACTATAACTACTTGCGTACAAATCCTCTCTGGAGTTTGCTCGGGTGTCCCTACAGACGTTCATATTTATCACAATTGATTGTTCCTACGAAGGATTATATATATACAGTTATTTAATTTATATAATATAATTATCCCAGACAAGATGAATACCCTCCTCAAGGCTCTAGTTCTAAGGTAGGCCGAGTTACATTTCATTATATACATACATATACACTTGCAAACTCAATATGGCCGATTCAATGGCATCGAGTCTCGAATTATAAATTGGCCGGGTTAACTAACACATCTCACACCGTCTCTAGCACCCTCGTCGCCAGCGCGGCTGCGCAGTCCTCTGTCGAGTGCGCCGCCATCGAAGCCGACCTGCCCACAACCTGCCCAGCGACCTACAACCCATGCTGCAAATACATTTGCAAGGGTGTATCTGGCGACCCCGTCTGCAAGGATATAGATATCGCATCTGGAAGCCCCGATATAACCTGTGAAGCTTGCCCTGGTGCTCCCGATCCCAGTGCCACGGATGGTGAAGCCGACCCTCCGGCAGAGACTGAGCCGGCAGTAGTATCGGATCCTCCAGCGGAAACCATAGCTAGTGCCACCGCAGGATACGGTTCTGACCCTCCAGCAGCCTCAACCGAGCCTCCAGCTTCTGGATCAGCTTCGTCGAGTACCGCTGTAGCACCGCCACCGGTGTATACACCAGCTGGCAATGGGACGGCTACCACCCTGGAACCTATCCCGACTAATTCCAATGGAACGACCTCCGCACTGCCAATACCAACTGGCTACGACTCCGGTGCGCATATGCATACATCATCGGTCTTGACGATAAGTGGGTCTGCAATCGTTGGAGTACTGTGTCTCATGGTCATGTTGATGTAAACACCCAAAGTTGACGGGTCTCGAAAAGAGGGGAGGGGGGGGGAGTTCGGTCTACGGGGATGGTTTATTTTTATTTTTATATATATAATATGTAATACCTATACTGGGGCGTCTCAATCGTTTCTTCTTTTTTTAGGGGCTAGAAACGGTGTTAAAACGACGGGATGGATGCGGTGGTGTTTACATTTACTTTTAACGACGAATACGATGTATGTATTGATTACGATTATGATGAATGTAGCTAGTATTTAATTACTAAGTATATATATTGTCAACATTCGAAGCCCTTAGGTTATAATTAACTGTGAGAAACTCCCCCATTTGTATAGGAATCCTACTATTACGCTTATGAGGAAGTAGCTGGGCTAGTAGCCCTGGGGCTGTGAAGCTTGCGTTGAGACGTTGGAATTCAGCATCCATGACTTCGCGTTGTTCTGGGACCTTTAACCCCAATGTCACCTCTTCTGGCCGTGACTTTGATCAGGCATTGCCCCCCCCGTTTCGTCAAGAGAAAACTACGAAATGCCGTCGCCGTCGCCAGAACCTAGTAGAGAGGAGGGTGGGAAGGAGAAAGAGGTAGCCACACCTATTTACTTAAATATCAAGCAGTTTCACAGAATCTCTTGCTAACAAAAAAGAAATGTTGGTAGGAAAAGAAAGCGGTTCCCCAATTCAAGAGCTTCAAAGCACCAGCGCCGCAGTTCAGCAGCTTCAAGCCGTCGCCGTCGCCGTCGTCTAGCGCAAAGCCTGAAGAACCATCACGTCGCGAATATAAATCACGAAGGGATGATAGAGATGACAAGGAACGATCCCGGCGAGATAGGTCGTCTGATCGACGACACCACCACCATCATCATCATCATCATCATTCTTCCTCTCACAATCGGCACAGTGATAGAGATAATCATCGGAGGCATCGCTCGCGTGATAGAGACCAAGGTAGCAGCAACAAAGAAAGGGATAAAGACAAAAATAGGGATAGGGATAGGGATAGGGATAGGGATGGCAGAGACAAACGGCGACACCACCGTTCGCGATCACGATCAAAATCGCCGAGGCACCGAAGGGATAACCATAAAGTAACGGTACACTCTACGGCCCAGGATTCAGATATTATACCCTGGGATACACCGGATCTGCCGTATCAAATCGATACAAAAGGGGATCCGCACAATATTACATATGGGACGATTCATCGATACAATATCCCAAAATACTGGCGGTACGGCCGAGATAGGATTATTGGGTTGGGAAGAGGGGTGAAAATCGAATCGGATAAGGGGGATGGGAAGGGATTGGTTGTTGGCAAAGTGGGCGGGAAAGGCGATGGGAGGGCAAGGGGGGCATATGCGCTGGAGGAGAGCCGACAATTGAGAGTGAAAGTTGCGGGGGACGACGAGAGTAAGGGATTTGTAGAAGGGTGGGGCTATATAGAGCTTCCAGGGAGGGGCACGAAGAGGAAGAGAGCTGATGAAGAGGACTGGACCGTGGAGAGGGATTATAGATCGATTGAAGGGACGCATAAAGAGCAAGGACCCAGCTTGGAAGATGATCTCGAAGAAATCAATTCCTCCGATGACGAAACAGCAGCTTTTGATGCGGATGTGAAGGAACGGACGATTAAGCTGTCAAGACTGGTTGAAGCTGAACCGAACAACATCGACGCCTGGTTCTCGCTCATGGAGCACCAGGAAACAATAGTTTATGGGAATAGAGAGAAAAGGCGGCGGAAAGTTCGACAGGGCGAGAAGAGAAGCCTTGAGGACGTAAAATTAGGGATTCTGGAAAAGGCTATCAGCAAAAACGAAGGAAACCCTCGACTCCAGCTGGCTTATATGAAGATTGCTACAGGAATCTGGGAACCCCTAAAGATTAAAGCGAAGTGGGAGGATTTGCTTTCGAGGACTTCCACGATAGAATTGTGGCAGGGTTACCTCAACTTCCGACAATCTGACTTCGTCTCCTTCAAATACAAGGAATGTTTGCAAGTTTACGAAGATTGCATCGGAAAACTGAGAGGAAGAATACTCCGATTTGGTACCACAGAATATGAGAGAACTAAGCTTGAGGATCTATTGCTTTACATCATCATACGGACAACAGCTTTTATGGACCAAGCCGGGTTTTCGGAGCTCTCCCTGGGTATTTGGCAGGGGATGCTTGAAATGAACAGCTCGCCACCCAAAGACTTCGTATCCGGTCCTGACTCGCTCACCGAGCACGAGCGAATGCTCGACTCCTTTGGCACTTTCTGGGACAGCGAGGTTCTACGAATAGGGGAGCCCAAAGGGAAAGGTTGGGCGGCGTACGCCGAGGAAGATATTGGAGAATTTGCGGATCCAAAGGAACTCCCAGACGACTACTCGCCCAACGACGATTTGAAGCTCAGCGATAAAGATTTCTTCGGGGCGTGGTTTGACAAAGAAAAGGTATTACTGGGGAAGCTCCCTGCTCGGACAACAGATGAAGTCGAGGAGGATGACCCATTCAGGGTGATCCTTTTTAGCGACATTCGATCGTTCCTTTGGAAATTCCAGTCCCACGACGTCAAACGAAAGCTTGGGGACGCCTTCCTTGCATTCGCAGGTGTAGTTTCCCCCACAGATTTCCAGAACGACACATTTTTTAGAACCGACCTTGTTAAAGCCAGCCATACGTATTTAGCAAAGTGGTTCTGGAACGATGTAGATGACACCAGTACTAGCACGAAGCTTATCGCGTGGGTTGGTGGGATACCGATGGAGGCAGAGAGGCGCCTAAGGTTAACGAGGAATCCGTTTTTGTTTCGAAGTAGCTATCTTCCACTGGACTCGTCGACGCTGTTTGCTTCCACTTGGTGGTTCAGTTCTTCAGAGATCCCCGATCAAGGGAAAGACAGGGTAGACTTTTGCATTGCGATGCTGAAGGATTTTGCCTTACGTACCTCAGACGAAAGGCTCGCTCTGGTATCCTTTTCGCTGGATTACAAGAGAGATCCTACAAACAACAAGAAAATAGCGAAGCAGCTTCTAAAGAAGCATTCGAGCAGCCTGAGGTTATGGAATGCGTACGCTGTGAGCGAACTCGCACAGGGAAATAAGGAAGCTGCGACAGCAGTTTACCAGACAGCTCTCAAAATGAGTGCCGGGTTCCCGGACGATCAACAACGGCTCGCGGTGGAATTGTGGAGATCATGGGCATGGAACGAGGTAGACGAAAGTAATGAAGATGCTGCACTAGACATCATACTTGCTATTCCGGACGGGTATTCGGCGATCGGCCGGAAATATGAGCACGGAGCCTCGGTATTGTTGAAAACTCGAAGGGTAAGCTCGTCCATAGAACCATAACTGGAAAGAAACTGATTGCCTACGATGTTTAGTTCCTCGAGGACCTGCGGCATCGAATGTACTCACAACAGGACCTCAAGGTAGCATTAGCCTATACGGAATTGCATTCGCTATTCCTATATTTGTCAGTAAAGGACAAGGACCCAGTCGTAATTTTGAAACCGCTCGACGAGCTCATCGGAGACCTTGAAGAGAGCGGCAAGACGGATGAGATTGAAGAGGCGTTGATGAGCAAAGCAAGGGTTTTCTTCCGTTACGCCCTAACTGCCCGAGCATACAAGGCATCAATATTTAGAACATTCCTTGAAAGCGCCATCAAAAAGTTTCCTGATAATACCGCATTTTTGAGTCTTTTCGTGTGGAACGAGTCGCGCTCAAAAATCGAATACCGGATCCGAATGATGCTGATGCCGGATACGGGATCGGATGAAGGGGCTGACTCGGTTGTAAAATGGGTCTTTTCAATCTGGACTGAAATGCAGATGAGTGCTGGCGGCAACGTGAATGTCAGTGCTGTGAGAAACTTATTCGAGAGAGCTGTGGAGTCTGAACGGTGAGTATTGCCCAGAATAGAACCAAAGCCCCCCGTTCATCCGGCATTTGAAGCAGCTCCATTCCGTCATCAGATGGAATCGGGATCTCGATGTAACGATGGCGGATCGCTTATCTACCTATATTACGGGAAGCTAACATAAGAGCTCCCAAAATCCTTATAGTACTAAGTCAAGTATTCAAATCTGGATGCTGTATTTACGATTTGAACTTCGGCAGTCACAGCCAGATCGAGCTAAGAACGTGTTCTTCCGAGCCATTCGCGCATGTCCCTGGTCTAAAGGTGGGTTCCGAGTCTTGGGTCCCCCCACTTGGAAAAGCTTACTCAGCTCTTAGTACTAATTTCCGTTGGATAATAGACATCATCCTATCAGGATTCAAGTTGCTTCGGTCCATCCTTGACTTTGGGGAAATGAGGAAGGTATACGGGGTTATGCAGGAGAAAGAGCTACGTGTTCACGTTGATCTCGAAGAGTTGTTGGAAGAGTGGGACAAAAACGACATGATGAATGGTGTTGGCAGGACATCGATTATTGGCAGCGGCGTTATCCATCAAATCACTTTGCCGGACGATGAAGATAGTAATATGGAAGGGTCATAAAGGAAGGGTCGTCTATAGCCAATAGTTTCAGCTGGGCTTTCCCTTGCTGGTTGTGGACCAGCCATTCGCCCCGGGGAGGAAGCGAGAAAAACGAAGTTATAGTTCTGGTCCCCGGGCCTAGAGCGAATTACTATTCAATACTAGGACAAAATGCATCTATACGTTCACTACCCCCAGGTCATTTGATGAAACTAAAGCGGATGCAAGTTCTTTGTTTCCGGTAATCTATAGGTTTGAAGATGATTGGATACGATGCATCCTTCGCTTATGATGTTAGGAACCAAAAAGGCGATATACAGCATGCCGTCTGCAATAGCTTGCGTGTGCTATAACCCGCATACCTAGGTAAGCTGGAATTTCGTACTGGTTCTTTGCAGAAAGCCAGGCGGGGTGTCAGGGTTTCTTGTTGGCAGTGAGCCGATTCGGTGAAGCCGGGGTGGATATGTGCTCCAGTACAAGTTTGGGGCCCGGGAACTACCGCCAGAACGCAAACATGGGGATGGATGTAGACATGTCGACAGCACAGTACATAACACCACCACCACTACTCCTGCGCCGGCTCGTTGGCAGGATAGCGACATATATGCATCTGAGGGATTCAACTAGAAACATTTTGCCTAACTAGTTAGCCCTATACACACGCCTTGCGAGACAATCGAGGTGTTTTTTTTCTTCTTCTTTTGATTTTCCCATGTTCTCGTATGTTCCCTCTTCACCCTCGTTTGTTCGTTCTATCGTTCGTTACCTCAGCCCGCAGCGACCCATGCTCAGCTGAGCGTCCCCGCAACCGCAACAGGCATCTATAGGCACGTCGACACTGTCAAGCCAGCCAAGGCACATCCGCTGGCCTGGTGGGGCTCCTTTTTTCATCCTCTTTCAGCTACTATGGCTAGTCTTGAAATTCGGGATCCTCTCTTTTTTGCCTCCCGCTAGGCATGCAGCTTATTCGGACCCATCTGACGAAAATTAGCGGATCCGATTAAGAGGTTTTCGGGAGTCGAAATCTGCAAGTCGGGATGACCTGGACTTCGAACTCGCTTGCAGTCGGCCAGCGGGCGAACTGTTTCCAGGGAATACTCCAGTCTCGGATCCAGACACGGAATGTTCTGCATTACTCTCAATTGGAAATTATTTCGATCACCCTCTCTCGAGCCTCTTTCTCTCTCGTGAACCCACTCTCGCTCTCCAATCGTGCAGGGGATGGGATGATCTGGACCCTGTACTCTGCAGCTTTGCAGATATATTCCATTTCGATCCTTCTCGCTTTTGTGGGCCCGAACTCGGCAAGGTCTTTTTTTCTTCGTTTTTGATTTTCGCTTGACGCGCGATGAATGACATAAACTTAGTAATGAGAAAAAGAAAGTGACCATGACTTAGAGGGATGAAAAAAGGGAAGCAACAGAATGATATCCGAGGAGTCGAACTTCAAAATCAATCTTTGCGAGGCACGCGGATGGCGGCGGATACGAGTCAAGCCATCTGCGCTTTATGTTAGGGACTAAACCCCAGAGCCAATACCTCTGGATACAGCAATCTATCGTCGTTTCCCGATGGGAAATGCTTCATTCAAGCTTCCCTCCCGCCAGCCTAGCTGTCTTAAGCTCTTTATTCGCAGATCGAGTCTATTATGGGATGACATTACAGGGCCACCGTTAGAACAGCACGGTCCCACGTTGCTGGAGGCTCTCAATGTTTCAAGATTTTCACACATACTAAAAACAGGACAGGGCTTGCTTTACTTTCGTGGCATCCCGCCGCCTCTGCATCATTTGGGGAAGTGATCGAAGATTCTGAAATCCCATTTTTGTGCAGATTGGTGAACGCCCAGACATCCATCATCTGCGATTGTAGCCCGCACAGCCTACCGAACCGAGCATTTCCGGGTCTTTGAGTTTTGTGGCTCGACTCCACACGTACCAAACCTACACATTTACTAAACCGATATAGTACACTCTTCGGTTTCAACTTTTACTCTGACAGTTGGTGCCTGGTGGGATTTGGTAAGCTTTTCGAGCTTGATCAATAGAGTAAGGCTTACATCTCTTGAGAGGAAAGAAAATAATGCCGTGGGTCGCACCGATCTTGAGGGCACTTTGTGGGCACCCCGAGGATCGCGAGGGTCGGCCCAAAGTAGAGTTCGGTCCCAAGCAAGGATGACACCTGGAGATGAACCCCCAGACCATGACCTTGGCTTCATATGGGGGAAGCGGGGTATGTCCATGTAATGTGCATACCGACGCGAGGACCAAAACCTGCTCAAAGTTTGTAACTTTGAATGTGAGATATATTTTTCGAGAAAGAATATAAGGGCTATACGCAAGCTACATAATTCTATTAGATAAAGTGATGAGAAAAAAAAAATGTATTGTTTTAAGAAACCTGCTGCAGTGCATGATAATTAATTCCGGTGCCGGTATCCGGGCGAACAAGTGGTATGATTACTACTTTGCCGGTTTTCCTGTCGCCTTGTCGGTTTTCTCGGCGCAAATAACTATACGAAGTCTGTGCTGACCTTGGAGCTTGGAAAAAACTTGTTATCATTGGATGGCCCGCCTGGAAAGCTTGGAGCTCACTTGTCCGGGGGGGTTTTCGAGGACCCTGTTGATCTAGGATTCCGCGGGGCTGCATCATGCATTGTGCATCGGATAACGGTTGTTTAACATTCCACGATTTGGATGCATTGTCCATCGTACATTGATGCCCTGCACGAATTTTCACAGCAACATAAGAGTGTTCGACTTACAGCGTAACGGTCTGACTTATTAATCACTGCCCCCCACGGGCCAGTATACGTAACCATAGGGAGAGACACCAGGCACTTCAGTAGGATGTATATGTTATACACTAGATAGTAGCGAACGTCGAGGTATCACCACGGTTTTGCAATGCAGCTTGGCACGTTATCTAT
Organism: Orbilia blumenaviensis; assembly: GCA_036872755.1. Classification (NCBI taxonomy): domain Eukaryota; kingdom Fungi; phylum Ascomycota; class Orbiliomycetes; order Orbiliales; family Orbiliaceae; genus Orbilia; species Orbilia blumenaviensis. The sequence continues at coordinate 1,698,833 of JAVHNS010000008.1, read as the reverse complement.
CGTGCATAGATAAATGCGTGTGTGGGTGGTACAGAGTGTCTTCCGTGGAAAATCTCGGCAGCATCGTCCATAGTGTATAGATCAGCTCTCAGTTTCGTAGGTGCCAACAAGCAACATGCACGCCGCTGCGCGTCGAAATCGAAGATCCTTAGCTGTGTACAAATCGAGGTAACTGCGGTATCAGATGGAGCCTATAGGGTTAGAAGGAATTTCGAGATCTAAGTTTCACAGGCCCGCGCATGCACGCTGGCTCGCCCTCGTAGATCAGATAGTCGAGCTCGAGCGGCATGCACTAGCATATGCTATGGTGACGTAGACGGGTTGACGTGCACTGCCCTTGGGATCTCCCCAATAGATCTATATCCCGCCCATTCGGGACTCGTCGAGGCCCGTTCTGGCCAACCTAAACCCCGGTCAGAGATCGAATAAAGTGGACCCTTAAGCCACTGGTTCCAACCAAGCGAATCGCTGGCCCTAGCCGAAGATCCCGTCTGAAATCCTTTTTTCCCCCATATCAAGGTAGAAGATCAGAAAAAAGACAATGAATTTTGATTTGCTGAATGACGAGAGAGGGTTTGCCCAACGGTAATGCCAGATTCGAAATTGGCCGTTAAGATACCGATATTTTGGAAATGCCATTTCTGCGATATCCAATCGGAATTTTCCGATACATAATCAATGCAACCTGGATGTAATTAAATGCATTCGAGACGTGTGCGCATGTACAGGTACATCCATACACGATTGGCGATTGTTGGGTGCTTGGCTCGCTCCTGGGCCATGAAAGAAACCTCTTCAGAGATATTCTGTGCAAGATAGGGCCTGACGAACTGGTGGGGCATGGTGTCCGACAGAAACACCTATTACGTTAAGGTCCTAACCCCTCCATCAAGCAGCAAGTACCATTCACTTGAGAATTGGCGAGTTGGGATCGGCTTTGGGGAAGCCGGAAGAATTTTTGATTTTTCGATAAAAAAAAAAAAAAAAAAAAAAAAAAAACACCCTCCGGATTGCTAAATGTCTGCCCACACGTTTGAGTTTAAAATTGCTCTGTCGCAAATCAAATTAGGATATTCGAGCGACCAGCCGAAATACATAGACGTCAAATTGCAAATAGGGCACCGAGACGCATGAGTATGCCCATTGTTCCGCGGCGTTCTGGACGGTACGGCGGAGCCTCCACGGTCGAAGACGAGCAATTGTGGCAAAAAAACGGGAAGAAGCGAGCCGCGATTTGCGTGATTCGTCGGACTGACGGCTTTTTGATATCTGACGTTAGTGAAGGAAAAGCAGCAGTCCTGCAATTCTCATCGTTCGATCTGTACGTTTAAATTATAGCTTACGCGCGGGTAGTTGTTTTTGTTGCATGTTGCCCCGGGTTTGGCGGTGCATGCAGACAGCTACGGTACGGGGTATCCGTATACGGGGGGGAAGCCCACGCAGCTGCAGTGCAGTACTTACCTGAGTACTGACTTAGGTAACTTAAGTAGGTATACGCTGCTGCAGGAAGAACAGATCTTAAGGAGGAAAAAGGGAAGAATCTCACATGCACATGCAACTGCAAATAATGCAGATGCAAAACTGTGAGAATTGAAGAGAATCGAATCGGCATCCGAATGATTTAGCTGACTGGGTGGGAATCGAATAGGATCAATTGCACGGAACCGACGTGGATTATGGTGGTATGTTATGTTATGTTACCTATGTTATGTTATGTTATTGTATGTGATGTAACATAACGAGCCACGGACAGGGCATACGGAATAGGCATATATGCATATGGCATGCACTGTACGGGCTGCGGTACGGTACTGCGGTACTCGTACTGATTGTTGAACTGAATCGAACTGGACTGACCATACGCATGGATTGAAATCGTATTGAAGAAGGGGGAGGGGGGGAATAGGAGAGGAGAAAGGGACTAGACGGGTAGGATTCGAGAAGGTGGATGACGAGTATGTCAACCTCCACCCGGCTTATCACACATGCTCAGATCAAGCACTCTCCGAAGCTCGGGAAACATTAATATAACTTCATCAACCGCCCCCTCATATAGGTATATGCATATCCCCATATGACCGTCTATCCTCCCCGGCTTCAGAGCCCACACCGTTCCCGCCGCTTTGGTAATATGACCAGGCATAGACTATATGAGGTCGCACATCCACTGATTAGTCGATTGACCGGCTGATTTGATTGACTGATTGATTGATCCATCTAGCCAGCAATCGAAGGGGCTAGATCCCATCCCATCCTGTCCTGTCCTGTCCCGTTGGAATCAGGCGGCATGCTCCCGACTTTGCGCCTAATAAACCCTGGCCGGCGCGAGCGTTCGAAGATGTAAAACATACAGCCTCTTGCGTGAGACACGGACGTCCCTCGAGGCTTAAGACCCTTGGAAGCGGCCCCAACCGTCCTTGTCGCAACCACAGAAGCTCCCCCTCCTTGTTCAATTGATCCCATCTCGAAGATATCGAGATGCTGATATAATTACAATACGGGACCTACCAGTTCTCCGCTCGCTCGCTTTCCTGTCATATCGGACACTTATGGTCATGACCCACAGGCCGGCTGAAAGATATAAAATCGCCAGGGGCTTCCAATAGCCGGGGAGGCGATATCGCCAATGCAGGCTCGCTCTCTGCTTGCGTAAAAAGCAGGTTTTCCGAGTGTAACAGTTGGAGCCTCTTTGCCTCTCTGCCATCCGACAAACATGAATTCGTTCATTCACGAACTGAGAGACCAAGGCCGGGGCGGCATCCCTGAACAGGCTTAAGGCCAGTCGAGGTTGTTATTCGCCTATCTTTTGCCAGATTCAGTCATTCGGCTTCGAGGGGTGTCACCTGGATCCTACGTTTCAAGAGAGACTGACTTGCAGCTTCTGTTGTTTGCTACGCACACGCACCGTCGAAAAATGATATTCCAACCGTTCCCCTGAAATAACCCCCCCAGCAATAGTCCCTTGGTTGGGCTGGTGGCGGTTTTGCGAGAGGGGCAGGGCAGCGAAGGACCCGTCATGTACATACATGTCGACATTATGACACACTAACTGGTCAGGTTTCCTAGCCGCCAGAGAACATGGGATGCCATCCATGCTTCTTGGTGTCGATATTTTGGGCATCCTCGTTTCTGGACCGCTATACATATACAGACGCTAATCAATGCGTGGAGCTTGCTTCTTGCTGGCTGGTATACTTAGCCAGCATGTGCTGCAATCGTCTATAGCATGTAATGCACTTGCACTTGGAGCTCGCGAGGTTTATTCCAGTGGTCCCGCGAACAGCGCCGACAAAACGGGTGGTATCGTGGAGGCTAGCCGTTTGGAAATTTAGCATGCTGGGGCGACACCCATCCAAGCTTGTTCAGATTGGTCCAAGCCGGCGCGAATTACAGTACCTGTACGAACTTCATACATCAAGTACTCCGTACTTTAGGTATGTATGTACGCATGTAATTATGCATCGAAATGGAACAGCCAACAGCGCAATTGATCATAGGTGCCCCGCTCACCCAGCCTCCCTTTTCCCGAAGCCCTTGGTGTCTGTCGACTCTACTCCGACGATTCGCCCGACCGGTCATACTCTCCAAGCCCGCCAAGTTTTTCAAGGCAGCCCCAGCGGCCGACAGTTGAACATGCATGCTCGTGACATTGATGAGGTTGTGATAACAGTTAAAAAAAAAAAAAAAAAAAAAAAGGAAAAGGTCTACGTATACTCTGTCGAGTCCTAAGATCAATAAATTCATGCTCTCACTCACTCATTCATTAATTGATTCCCTATAACTTTCGCGATAATGATAAGAAGCAGACTATAGCAAGCAAGATACTTCGTTCAAAGAAAAAGAATATATATAGAAAAAAAGGAAAAAAAAAAAAAAAAAAAAAAAAAGAGTCGAAAAAAGCACAAATCCGAAGATTTGATTGATTGCTGGAGTTTCGAAAAGTGGGTGGGGCGATTGCCATCCTAGCAACAGTGGCACCGGGGTCATCCGGGAACGGCCACATCGCTCAAGCTGTTCCCGGAAATGCCCCGGAACATAGACTTGTAGCCCCAGGGGACACTCCCTCCTCCAACTTCTCCGCTTCCATTGATACCTCCCATCCGGAGTCGAGCCTGGGATCCACGCACACGCACACGCTCACCACCAGAATCGCCGCCCACTACCAATCAAGTGGTTTTATAGACCTTTTGATGTTGCCTCGTCGAACAGGAGGCTGAAGTTGGCCCGTACAAACAAGAAGGAACATCGAAGGACGGCCAGCAAAATCTATATCCAACCGTTTGACCATCGACTGCGTGTCTCAAGCACCATCCCCATCTCATCTTCCGGTCCACTCTACCATCCTTTTCCGGGTCCCCCCGGGTGCCGGTTTTCAGCGTCCTACAGATATACTTGGAGAAGTGAGTTCCCGCCCTGCAATTACATGTCTGGCCCATATGCCTCGCTAGTGTTTTGTTTCCTTTTTCCAGCCGTCTCTTTTATTCTCGTGGGCCGCCAGCTGGCAGGTGCGATCTATCTCACTCAGGCTTTTTGGTGGTACAGACGACTGTGGTCCAGAAAACCGAGTCTAGAGACCCCATGCTTCACGGCGTTTTGGGGGCTGCCTGCGAGACCGAAAACCCCTTAGGCGCACATCGGACGCCGGGATATTGATGCTATGCTATGTATGTGTCTATCAGTGGACAGCGCATGCATGACACACGGATGACCCGAACGAATGCTCTCTTCTCGCTCTCCCTGTTTTGATACACAGCACAAAGGGAATAAATTGGAGTCGTTATAATTTCCTGCTGTCCGACTCCGTTTGCTCCTTCGACGTCCGTTCTGTCATATCCACTGGCACCAAAGGGCTTCCCATCACGTTTCTTCCCCCTCCCCTTCTTCTTTCTGGACGTGGTTGGTCACAGAGACGCTAACAGAAAAAGACTCCTATCCCCTGCTCCTCTTTCCCTTCCCCTTCTCCCTGCAGCGGCCTGGTTTCCTCCCCCATCCCACCACGAGCACCATCCCCCCAGTCGAAGTTGTGGTGTTCACCACCAAAAAAAGACCCAGTCGTCGTCCCTCGGTCTCTCACACCCTCTTTTCTTTTCCTGACTATTCCTCCCTCCCAAACATCATACATATCTCCTCTGTCCCTTCGTTTCTGTGATATCGCTCGTGCTGCCCGGCGGGTTTCTTCCTCTTCTTCCTCCTCTTCTTTTATTTTTATTTTTATTTTCCCCTTCCCTCGTCGCATAAACCTCTGCGATCCATTTGTATTCGCGTCTGTCCTCTGTTTCATCCTCCCACCGCTTCCTTTTACTGATCTTGACAGCCGTCTCCTCAGGAGTCCTTTTGTTGCCATCACTATTATCAGCAGCAGCAGCAGCACCATATCTCTGGCCATTCCTGCATGACGAGCGGGCTGCTTCCCTCCATTCCCCTTCCACTCAGCTTCGCCCGCTCCTGTGCTCTGTGCTGGGTGTGGCAGGTATTAATTAGCGTTGGTGTGGTGTGGGAGGTTGGACCCGTTTTAGTCCGCCCAGAACATAAATAAAACCGATTCCCCAACTTCAAGACACCGCATGCTGAGCCCGCATACCGCTGCTTAAAAGCGTCTATCAAGAACCATCTTGAATTCTGTCGTGGCAGGACTGGCGCACCAAAGTCTGCTTGGAACTATAGGAGTTGACTACGACCTTCTACTTACCTCATCACCAATCACCATTTCGTCCTCAGTTTTCGTTCCAACAATGCCTGCGGCTCCTCGTAAAAGAGGCGCTGCAAATGCAGCCGCCGCGACGACGGCCTCCCCCGGCCAGAAAAGACTGAAGACCGAGAACGACCCGAATAGGACTCCGGATCAGTCGCAGCAACAAACTCACATTCATACACAACAGGCGCACCAACTTCCGCCGCCTCCACCTCAGCAGCAGTACCACCATCCTCAACATTACGGTGCAAGTCACCCAGCCTCTGCGAACATTTATACTGAACACGCCCAGGCTGTTGCATCTGGTGGTGGTATGGGTTCTCTCGACCCTCAACCATCCAACAACTTTGCTTACCACTCTCAGGCTCAAGTCCAGCAGCCGAGATATGGTTCACAGGCATATACAGCAGCTCCTGTTGCCCCTTCTACAAATATGTCAACTCCTGCAATGAACGGTGCTATACATCCCCCTTACGCTTCCGCTCCAATCCAGGCGCCATCTAGCACGCCCCAGCCTAAGCAAGCTTCTGGATCATCTGGTGGTAGCCAGGACCTTCCTCCAAACCCAAGAATTAGAACAGATGGCAAGGGGAGAGATCCTTACAACATCGAGACCATTTGCAAGCAGCTTGGGATTTCGACAACTGTATGGGATCAGAAATTGAGGACTGAACTCACCAAGGTTATTGATAGGCACGGCCTCGCTGGGCAAAAAGTCATCCCCACTAACCTTACCGCCCGCGAGTCTGCTGTCGATGAATGGATTCGTAATTGTCCAGAATGGATGAACGAACCAAACGACAGGTACCGCAAAATATATGCCATGGATCGACTCAAGTGCGGGATGGCCGATATTCGCCGTACACAGAACCAGCGAAGCAAGAGAACCCAACGTGCAAATGAGGGAAATGCAGGAGCTGATGAACCTGAAGGTAAAGCCCTCCCAATCCCTCTTACACACCCTATGAGACTGATCTAACTTGCAAGACTCTGCATTTCTAGAGACAAAAGAGGAACCCGGCACAGCTTCCCCTGAGCAGCCACCAAACCAGCGCTCCATGGGTGGTGTTCCACAGGAGACACCAGCACCATTGCAAACTCCAGTGCCACCTGCCGCTACTATCCCGCCGTTTCCGAACGAGCAGAGGACCATCACTGGGACAGGGCCCATAACTATGATTGGGAGCTCTTCTCCTGGGCAGCCGATCGCCCCTCCACTGCCCACAAGTCAACCACCTGCTCCCCCAACTTCATACCCCATTATCTACCCAAACAACCAACCTATTACACCAGGATCGATTGTATTGACAATCATGGAATCATTTTCCGATCGACGTTGCACCGCTGTTGCAGAAGATTTTATGCCTGGTGGTTCCTACAGCTGGTCCAGCCTTGCCAAAGTTCTCCGAGAAGACCTCGGATTCAATGTCCACACCCACCGGCTGTACTACGAAGGTCCATACGGCAGAGTGTTCGTTACCAGCGATCGTACGTTGCGCAATGGAATTTCACTAGAAGCTTCCCGAGGTCAAGGGTACCCGAAATGGGAGATTGAGCAGTAACGAACTCCAGCCAAAACTGATGGTTGTCTCTATTTTTTTTTATGTTTTCTCTCTCTCTCTCTCTCTCTCTCTTATCTATGGGGATGCGTGGCCAGCATCTTAGTCGCTGGCTAAATGGTTGTTTCGTTCAAATACATTCAATCCGCCTACAGCTGGAATCTGGACCCGTTCAGAAATAAAGTTCGCCGATTTGTTCGCTCCTAGTCAACCCTTCCTCATTTTTTGTTTTATTATATTGATAAGAACACCACTGGATGATTCGGACGTTCTAAACAGGTCTTCCCTATCAAAAGGTGGTTGGTTTTATCCTTTGCATTCGGGGGCTTTCTCCTTTTTTCTGCACACTTGCGGGAATGGGATAGATATCTGCAGTACAGCTTTGCACACACATGGTCACAACTCGCCTCTCATATAATCGCCGCTTGATTCCAATTACTGCTACTTAGAGCCAACTAGCACACAGGTTCTATTCACGAAACACAAACGAATCTTCTTGCAGAAACCTCCATTCTATGGTTCATTTCATCTAAGAAAACAAAACTTTCATCCTTTCCCTACTGTCAAATCTTCAACTCCTCACGCCTTTTGTGCCAATTTTTTATATTTTGCGGCCACAGCAGCAAAACTGGGGCGGTGGGAAGGACGATAACTTTTTTTTTTTTTTTTTTTCCCTTCTGGATATTCGATTCCATTCTTCCTTTCTTTCATCCACAAAAGTCCTTTTCTGCCTATTTTCGACACGTCTGCTTCTGTAACATTCCTCTAAATTACTTTGTTATTTTCATTTTCATTTCCGCCTCAGCTTGAGTTATCCGTTTGATCGTATTTGCTTCGATGGAGTTCATTGTGCTGGATTTTTTTTTTTTTTGCTGTTCACAGTATATACGTTCTCAATGACCTAATGGGTATGGATGATGGACCGGGGGGTTCTGGGGTTCGGTTTACGGAGGGGAGAACATAGTGAGGTCTGGGAAGTCTATAGTTCTATGGAAATCTGCAAGGGAATAACTGTATATCTACCTGTCTATGTTATTTATTTTTTGTATCCCGTTCACTTTTTTTTTTGCTTAACTGGCGAACCATCAAATTTACTCATTCCAACCAACCTTGGAAACCAATTTTCTCCTTCTTCTTCCATGGAACCATATTCGAACACTACGGCACTAACGGTAAACGGGGAAATTCGAAAGTGAGTTAAATTTCGATCAAAGCTCCCCAGCGTGATATGCCGCGAGTAGCCACCTTTTTCTTCTTTCTTTCTGTCTTTCTAAATCGTCCACAGTAACAATTTCATAAAAAAAAATTTTTTTTATTTTTTTTAATTTTCATGTTAAGCTTCGAGAGGCTCCACGGAATTATCAAATATCAAACCTATGCTGCAATTGCAACTATGGCGGAGGCACGGGGTGAAAGACGGGCCCATCGCCTAAACAAGGGTGATACTTGCAACAACGGGGAATCAAAAGGAATGTGGAGACGTAGCTTTGGGGCCCCTCTAAAACCTTTTTGGGGAGAGGACAGGTTGGAAGGGAATCCCATGAACCAGGACTGAGGTTCAAGGGAAAGACGGATTTCTTTTTCGCTTTGACTTCACGCCCATTGGATAGGTTTACAATTTCCAGAGGTTCCACTGAGTTGGCCTCTAACTTTGATACGTTGCAAACGTTCAGAAAGATCCACCTGGAACGGAAAGCTGGAAGGGCAGTCTACATTAGTTGAAGCCCCCCTCGGCGAGGGTTTTTTTAGTGTGTGGGGTGCCAAAGCGGTTGGTAAGGATGATGATTGGAGGTAGGCTTTCCCACTTCCCATACGTCAGTGCAGTGCTCCGTGGTGGATCGTAAACATTCCTTGTGGAGTCTGTGTCTTTCCTTCCTTTCTCTTCGTGGCATGCCGGCATGGATGATGGTGGTTCGGAGACCAATGTCAGCGATGGGCTCCGGCCAATGGCAGGCGCCAGGACTGACGATCGATTAATATATCGAAGGCGGTGAAAGAAAGAAAGCTTTCGCAGTATCTCGCGCTCGCACGTCGCCATGCAGTTAATTGCAAGCAAGCAAGCACTTACATCCTGCTCGGTACTTACTTACTTACTCGAATACACAGTATGCAATGTACCCTCTTTCCCCTACTATTGACATTACATGTCACTCACTCACCCACTCTCTCTCTCTCTCTCTCATTTACTTACTAGGTACTTACATACGTACGAAAGGAACAAGGAAACCAGGAGGGAAAAAAACAGGTTGTTGAAAAGGGTCCAAGCTAACGCAGACCGACGGGTTTGGGTTAGCTAGCGTGAGCTACGGCAACGATGCGGCCGGTCTTGGGTCTTGGGAGAAACTCTTCCCACATCAATGGCAAATAAGCTCGGTAATCCGACCGGGCAGGTCAAGGAAAAAAAAAAAAGGGCTTCAGTGCTAAGGGGTTGTGAGCTATCTGCTGGCAAAGCTACTAATACCGTTACTACATGTATGTCCTACGGTATGTATACAGCAAAAACCGGAGATATCTGAAAGCAAGATTGAGGGACATCGGGCATGGTTCGATTCGATCTGTCAGAATGAAAAAAAAAAAGCTTAGGCTTTAAGGCACCTCGTGCTTGCAGACGTGCATACGAACCTAAGTAACCTAGGTAAGTAATTATTTATTCTCTTACCTACTCCTCCTCACATAACATACCCCAAGTACTGAAGTATCTGTACATTCACTAAGTACTTACTTACATGATATGTACTGCGTGCAGAGATATCGACTTTAGCTGACTCCACTGCAGCTAATCAATGCGAGCTCAATGCATGCATGCACGAAGAGTGTATATCCCGCGGGCCAATCTTGGGAATTCTAAAGGACTACCATTTGGTCGCCAGGTCCTTACACTTACATGCCTCCGACCAATTCGATCCGAGTCTCTTTTTCTCCATATCATATGTCTATCAAAAAAGTCGCCTCGTTTTTTTAGTTTTATTTTTATTTTTGGTTTTTATGTGCAACATCAACATGCAGTTTACGGTTAACCGCCCTCGGCCTATAAATTCCAAGTTCAGGTTGTAGCGCCGGCGGAAAATTCCAGATGAAGAAATGATGTCGAGGTTCATCCTTCGCTGCCCGTGGGGAAGCGGGAAGGACAGCTCGAGAAATCGCTCCATGGTAAAACCTTGCCCGTGCTTTTCTCATTTGAGAAATCAATTTGCGTACGCAATCAGCGACGAAGGATTTGTACGTAACAGGTCATCACTAATTGCTATCTGAGACCTGAGAGTGACAGGAACATAAAAGTTTTATCCAGAGAGAAGGGAAAAAAAAAAATAAAAAAATAAGGATATTAGAAAAAGGTCTCATTCTTTTGAATTCTGAGCTCGATGTGGGTCGCGGGGGTGTGGGTTTATACGTTTTGCTTCATTCACGGCTCAGAATCACGGATGCATGTTTTATTTCGGGAAAGAATGGGTTCGGTTTTTTTTCTTCGTCAGGCTGCGACACCGATAGCTAACCTTCCCGGCTTCCCGGTCTTATCGAGAGACAAATGGGACCTGAGACCCCTTGTGCAAACTGAACGACGGCAAACATGGTTGACAAACACACTCATGCTCACGCACTCACCGCGACCCGACCCAAGCTAGCTATTCAAATTCCTCTCTTCTTTAATATTTTCCAGACGTTCAGCCTGACGGAGCTAGCAGTGGGTAAGTAAGTTATTACTTAACAAGTAGATATAATTGGATACAAGCTCAAGTACATCTCGCGCACGTCCACGAGGCATCAATGTCCGTGCATCCTCGAAACAGAAACCTGAAGAGACAAGTCGCGAATCTTCGAGGATCCAGGCAGCAAAAAAACCATGACATACAAGCTTTCCCTCGCACATTTCTACAGGCTTGGCGGATCGAACAGGCCAGAATCTGACCTGTTAGAACGTTTCTATAAGATGTGTCCTAAGCATGTCCCATTCATCATCAGGGTGGGGAACGCCCTCGCGAGAACAGCCGTACGAAGCTTCGAAAAAAGCCATCAATCATGTGCACGATGAGGGACATAAAAAAATAAATAATAAAAAATAAATAAAAAAAAATAAAATATACACTCTGTGTGGAGCTGGGGGGAGCGGAGAGGTTTTGGAACTAGGTTTGTGGTTATCACATTTCCGTTTGGTGATATCTGCCATGGTCGCCCCGGTAAACCAAAAAACGAACGGATGGCCCGAATCTTACGTGACTGTTGGGTACTTTGCTTGAGAGGGCTGAATAAGGCAAAAAAAGGGATCGAGTCAAATCAGGATGCCGTGTCGTCCAGTCCCAGCTGCCGGAGGGAGTGATCCTCTGCCCACAGGGTCCTTTTTCTGGCTCCCTCGTCAATGATCTTAAGAGATACAATATGACATGCACCTGCGCCACTGTTTGGGGATGAGAGGCGCCTGTGCCTGGATGTCACCACGATCGCACGAAAAGGGCGGAACCTCATATGATAGGACACACCATATATAGAAATCCGCACATACACGTGGATTCGGCCCGGTTAGAGCTTGAGAGGGAACATATGCAAGTAGCAGGATAATTATCACTTAACTTAGCAGTGCTCTGTTATAAACCGATCCGGATTCCTATAGTTAATATCACGGTTCAATATAAATTTAAAATTGTAACTGCGGCACGCGGCTAACGGGGTCACAAGTCTTTTTTTTCTGCCGTCTTGGTAAGATATACCAAGCTTACAAAACAACAAAATACATATAGAAATATATCTCACAGCGAGCGGCAAATACCGTTAAGCCGCGTAGTGCAGTGCAGTGGTTGAAACGTTCAAAACCACAAAAGGAGAGTGGCTCGACCCACAGACGTCTGTATGTTCAGGGCCGCAGGGTAGCTCCTAGCTCATGATCAGAATCAATATTGGAAGTTTTGAACCGTCGTCAGGAAACCTATCCGGTAGCACCAAAACGGAACTGGAGAAACATACCGAGTAATGCTGCATGAGATTCGGCCGTACAGCTGCAAGCTAGCAGGGTTGGAACCTGTCGTGAAGATGATCTTCTGACGGGACGGAGTTCCCTTTGGCCAGGTTAGGCAGAACCCGCGAGTCAGAAACTGTGGGGTTTATCCGTTTACTCGTTTTGTTCTTGAACGGGACTGGAAGACTTCTCGAAGGCCGAGCATATTATTGCAATTGTAAATCATACTAAGCATTAACCAGCCCTCTGATATCTGATGATTATGCATTGAGGGGCCAGCCAACTGTGGGTTTGTGTTGGAATGAGGTTTGGTGTGGGTGCCGTGTAGGCGAACGACAAGGGTCTTCCAACCGCGCCCGGTGCTGCACAGATCTCAATCCAAATCACCTTTCGACAATTGCAATTACAAAAGTTCGCCCTCCTGCTGCTCTACATATCAAACCAGCGCTGCGGTTGCTGCATGTGTGCATGTGTGCATGTACTATGTACGTATTTACTTATGTATCTGTCTCTGTATGGATTGCCCCCCAAGCTAACTAATACTCCGGCATGAACTTCTGGAGCTTCCGTTTCCTCATTCGCATTCGATTCAAGGACAATTAAATGAGAATGTAAGAAAATGTGGACCCTTCCTTTGCTCCGATATCGAAACCCATCTTGCATATGTATCATTGCGCTCTTCTCCCTTGCAAATGTATGTTTGAGATTTCAAGCTCCCGGGATTTCGAATCAAAAGTTTTTCCGGCTCTTTTAACAAAAAAAAGGGAACCTGTCAGGATACCCATTATATTATCACCATCTCTATCATCGCTGTCATCATCATCATCACGGAGGTCCCGCACAGCTGTGTCAGTTGCTTTCGTTTCGACTGTGGGGGGCCATCCATGTTGGAAACCAAGGGCTTTATGCCTCAAGGCGGGACCCGGGTGTTAGTTATATTCAGAAGCAGTCGACCAGAGATGAAACGGCGGCAACTCGACAAATTCACTCCCACGTATGAGGGAGAGCAACAGCTAAACCCAACTAATAACAATCTGATCTTATGGGCGCCTTTCGACCGGCTAAAGTGAAAGTTCCCCCCAAAAAATGACATCTTAGGAAGAGCATCCCTGCTGAAAAAGGATATGTCTGTAGGACGTATGTCAGTATTCTAGTGTATGTACACCTGGACCCCCAGAAATCCTGTTCACACTGCAGCCCGCTTGCATAACCTCGAATTTGGATGACGGTTCCTGTTGGTTCGAGCGTATGGAATTTTTTTGCTGTTGAGGGAACCCGAAGTATGCAATTATGGTCCCCGGCTGAACCAAGGGATGGGCTATCACCACAGACGGACAGACAAAAACAGATAGCGCAGAGACACACATACATACATACGTCTCTTACATACACACGGGTTGAGGTGGCTTGTTCGAGAAGGCATGATCACGCATCGCCTCCACAAATCTATGCATGGCGTTGAATTCGACATAAAACCGTCTTTCACATGCGGTTGCAAAAACCGAGTCCTTTCGAGCCCTTCCCAGAACGACATGTCGAGACAGCTAACCAGCTGAGGTTGCCGGTCGGGGTCCCAATGCCAATGCCATACATATATATATTCTCACCGGAATGATTACACGGCAGAAAAAATATTAATAAGAAGCAGAACGGCAATATTCGTTTCCAGCTTCCTCATTTCGACGGGCCTTAAGTTGAGAGAGTCCTGTGGGACCCACGGCTCCTCGACCGTGTGTGATTAGGAGTCCTGCATGCGTTGATGCGTTGGTGTGTGTACCCGCGAGGACGGAAGCCAATGAGGGCGGCGGGTCACATTTTGCGAAGTCGCAGGCGATCTTCATGGGGAGCGGGGTGCCCCATGCATCTCCCAGCATGGTTGCAACGTTCTCGTATCCTCCCGCAATCATGCACTCTGCTCAGCTGAAATTGCCCTCAACAAGACCGAACATATCTCCCACCCTCTGGCCTGGCCAGGTGCATAGGCTATGGCACCACCCTCCAACAGGATCTGCGGCCGCCCTCCCTGTGCTGTCTTAAGCTTGTGCTGCAGGGGTGGGCGCATCCAACCGGTTAAGCCGGGCCTGTGCAGCACCGAGACTCTAATCTCCAACTTGGCCAACACCATTCTCAACCACTAGGACAAGCGCTTTCATACCTTTTGGAAATATTAAACGAAAACCAAACTACATCCTAGATCTGGGGAAACTATGAAGATCTAAGGAAATACCTCACGCTTCACACAAAGTCCTCACACTCAAGCTCGTGCATGCGTTATGCAGGGACTCGATTATGTGATATATCGGTATGTCTAGGAAGATATCCTAAGGGAAAAGAGGGAAAGAAAGAGCGAAAGAGAACAACCCGAGAGTGCAAAATTGAGAAAAACAAATGGAGAAGTGATCAGGCTGTGAGGCGTTCCACTCCGATTGATACCGCACTATATCTATAGTAAAGGCAAGAGGTACGATAACCGATTCAACCCCCGGATCGACTGCATTCTTTTCTACGCGAGGCTGAAACCCGTGGGTCTACATCACCGGCTGCCATTGGTTACTTCACAACGATAGTATACTCAACCATGTGGAAGCCCCGATGTCTTACAAATTTGTGCCAGTTGCTGATCAAATGGCGTTCCATGGGTAGACTCGGGATATCGTGAACGGAAGAGTCCTTATGTCTCGTAACTGGTGATTACATTAGATTGGGAGGAACGGCACAATCCAGACAGCTTCACTCACGCCTTCGAAAAAAAAAAAAAAAAAAAAAAGAAATTGTTTGTGATATGTTTTTGATAGAGGGAAAATATACCCCCCGGCTCGCGAGGTGTAACACTGGATATATCTTTTGTGCCACCTCATTTCTAATGCATGTTCAGGCACTCAGGCATTGTACTGATGGCCTAGATGGTTCTATGGCCCCATCGTGATACGAAAACATGCATATTTATGAAGTAATCCTAGTTCACGAACCCACTCTTTATCAAGTGATTATGGGGGCATGTCTACGAGCGAATATGCATGTGCCCGCCGCTGGAAGTGCTTCCCGTCCTATCCTAACCCAAGTTGCATTCCCCAGCGCAATGCTATTGTGTATGTGTGGGCCAGCGGCGCCACAGCCACTGAATTACCGATCGATTGCGGAACTCGGCTCCGATAGCAGAACGCAATCTGCGATATCCGTCGAACTTTCACAGTATCATCAAACGGATTTAAGAATGATTGTTTTTTTACAACAATTGACAACACAGGTGCGTGCTGGGAACCAAGTCAGGGTTTACGTAACTTCACTGTCAAATTAATATTGTACTTGAAACAAGTTGATTCAATCGAGCCTGGCGAGGTATTGGGAGAATAGTAGATTCTGTTCTGGGAGCAGTGATAGGAGGGGCCACATTTCTTAGATACAGAGTCTTTATCTACGATCTTTTTGGAGTATAGCTATGGATTCACAAAGATGTCGTTCTAGAAACATTCTAAAATCCACGGGGTAGTAGTATGCTATATAGTCAGAAGCTTGTATATAGAGGTAAGTCAAATATGACCTTAAATAGAATTCTCTAAAAACCATAACCGTTTGCGATTGATCATGTTTCTACCCGCCCTAATCAACCAAGGCTCCCTATGCCCTTGTAAATATCTTTCCTTTGAGTCTAATGTCGTAGAATGTATAAACTCATAACCTCATAGACTTTAAAGGTTAGACTCCCAATCTTCTACGTGCTGTATATAGTAAAATTGTTTTGCATTTTGGACTTTAGGCATATGCGACAAATACCATAGCTGGAATTAGTCTCGTAGTATAAGCTGGAATATAGCCATAGATTCTGGCTCATAAGGTTGAAGTCTGTAGGTGCCAGAGTCGAATATAGACCTATAACGTATCATTCACTCAGTCCGCATTATTAGGGCTCTGAGCCCAGCACGACGCCGCTATATCGTAATATCGTAGATGCTAGAAAAGCAGTCATGAACCGATGTAAGCTATGTACGTCTGATAGACGATATCACACCAAAAAAAGGACTTCCCGGAGGGAGGGAGGGAGAGAAAGAGACACATCTTCAACCTCATCGATCAAGATTCATTGTCTCAGTTCCTTCATCCATTGAGCCTCCCTTTCTTTCAAAAAGACCGAAAGCCTTTTATCACTATTCTTTCCATCTGGAGATATCCTCTGTGCTGCGGAGCTATCGTCGTTTCCTCAAATCGAACAAAGAACCCCTGCCTAAGCGTAGCTAAGGCAAACATCGCGGTAAGATACAGAACAACAAGCTCTTCGTTGAAGAGGAGGAGGACTGGCGTTCTAACTTATTTCCCCGGATGTTCCCTTTAGATTTCACCAGTAATAATCTGTTCTTCTGGTATTGCCGTCGATATCGTCAACATATCGGCCTCTTGTCGTCCGTAGATACGTCTAGATATCTGCGTTTTTATCTCTCCCTCTCAACGTTATAGAGACGGCGTAAACAGCCACTACAACGGACCCGTTAGTAGCTAAGATGTGCACTGAATATGAATGCTGGTTTGAGTGTGGACATCCGGTGCCCTACGCCCGCAAAATAGTAGGCGCCGATGGGAAGGTAGCAGAGGCATACGGCGCCAATTGGAATAACGCATTCCCAACAGGAATTGTCACCAAGCACTGCCCCAAGTTCCTCTCATCTGGCGATGTATGCCCCGTTCAGGATCGGATGATCATCACGGAACGCTGGCCAGCACTTTGCCCGGACAGTAAAACTTGTCAGCGAATTACAAAATTCGACGATGATAACTGCCCCTTGTTGCAGCAGGATTCGTTGAAGTTTGGCGATATCAAACTGCAGAAGAAATGGAAGAACCTTTCCGAGAAGCGGCGTGCCGAACATTATAAGAATAGTGCTCGGATCAATCAGCCACCGGTTTGGGGCAGAAAAGGTCCTCATACTAAGAAACCTCGGAATGTCAAGACGAAGGATGAAAGAGAGCGAGAGAGAGAGAGCAAAGGCAGAACCAGGGATCGGACAGAAGTTGACGAGCGAGACCTCGTTGCTGCTCGGACATTGGCAAATCTTGCTTCTTGGAAGCCAAAAAGCGGCCG
The DNA here is from genome assembly GCA_036872755.1 of Orbilia blumenaviensis. Classification (NCBI taxonomy): domain Eukaryota; kingdom Fungi; phylum Ascomycota; class Orbiliomycetes; order Orbiliales; family Orbiliaceae; genus Orbilia; species Orbilia blumenaviensis. The sequence goes on along the minus strand of JAVHNS010000008.1, from coordinate 1,681,560 downwards.
CAAGAAAGCTGATCACAAAGTCGATATTCAACAGCCGACCGAAAAGAATGGAAAGAAACGAGGGTTTGAAGTCATCGAAGACGACACCAGGCTGGGGTCGGAGCCGGTGAAAAAGAGGACGAAGAAAGATGAGAAACCGATGGAAGCAATGCCCAAGCCAGCAGGCAAGAAGAAAGCAGAATCGATGGGACCAGAGCCCAAGCCAAAGGAGAAAGTCGAGAGCAAGACCAAGAGGGGGGCGCCAAAGGACAAGGCCATCAGTGCCCCTACCGCAAATCTCCAAACGAAGGGAAGGCGTAGGGCCACCGACGCTGCAGGCCAAAAACCAGAGCCAGCCCCGAAGAGGCAGCGAAAGGAGACGCGGGCTTGACTGAATTGATTGACTGATACACCTGCACCTGAAGACCCAGGACCCCAGCAGATAATTGATAACTTCTGCAACCCCCCTTCAACCTCGCCCCATGAATATCCCTCCCTCCCTCATCTGCAGGTTCGAACTCCTGCCCTCGCTAAATGCGAACTGTGGTACATTGGTTGAATTCGTTCCATTCGTACTTTCCGGACAACTGTTTTAATATTCGGTTCTGTTAACTGTTAGCTGTTAGCTTTTTTTTTTTTTTTTTTTTGTTTCCTCTTTTTTCTCTCCTAGGGCCATGTGTCCTCATGATGCATTTTCTGGTCGTTTGGTTTCGGGTTTGTGGAGGGAGGCATTAAAGCAACGGCGTTTGTCTTTCTGTAGTATTTCTTTGGTCTTGAGAAGGCCCACAGCTGAGGTGATAACCACCTACTTAATGTGTGTATCATGGATAATTTGCTTTTCCTTTTTAGTTTCGTCGGGATACGTACTTAAACGTGCATTGTATACAACTAGTACTTACTTACTGAAGTATGTACTCCGTATGAACATACATATGTAAATAACTTACATACCAACCTCATATGCCCATATGCATTCATCATATGCAGGCTCTGATTAAACCCCCCTTGAAACCGGTATATCAGAGCCGAGCCCTCATCCGAACGCGACTAATTGTGCCAATGGTAACATATCTTTCTTTGCCAGCCCTTTTCAATCCCCCCATGCATAGCTAATAACTTACAGGCAACAGGCATAGAGGACTATTACTGCCAGCGGCATTCGTGCGTGCGTGTGTGTCTTGTGTGTGTGTGTGTAGGTGTATAGTATGTGGGCTAATATATGCCGGACAAACTGATATAAAGCCCGGCCAAGAAAGAAAGAAAAGTTCGCATGCAAGAGGTGGATATCAATTTGCTCGGAAATATCTGCCAATTACTGGAGTTCTTGATATACCTCCCTTCTTCCCCCCCTCCTTCTTCCACTCCCCTCCACTCACAAGCCTCGATCGATTAAATTCGGGTATCGAATACGAGGGGGGGTAACATGCAGCGTCAACGGGCGACAGATGTCATTCCCTTCCGTATCATGGCCACAAAAAGGAATTTTTAACAAGACGTCTGAGTCGGAATATCCTCCTACCCTTGTATGAGTTACCCAAACCGAACAAAAAAAAAAAAAAAAAAAAAAAGCAGCGTCGCGTTCGGCTTTAAGAGTGGGACTCTCGCGTGCAGCCTGTGGCATTCTGTTGGCTGAAAATGCGTTGATCACATACTATTGAAATAACCTATAGCACGCCGGACTTATATACTCAAGTGCGTGGCTATATCTCTTGTCCCCGGCGGTCGAAGGCCGGTATTGGTCAACTATTTCTCTTTCTCCCGAAGAGCCTCCCCGCGCCGGAGTCCAATCTCAGTCTAGGCGTCCTTGGATCAGCCCAGGTGCCCCTCCCGGCTTTGGCCCCAGTCTTCACGTGCCGGCCGCCAATTGCGCCAAACACGTGCTGTGCCAGCGCTAATTACCGGCGATCCAATTCGAATTTTCGAAACCGGCTGGCCATGTGAGATGCGCTTTGCGCACAGCGTGGACGACATGGAACCGTCGTGATCCCGTGCCTCGCTTTTTGATATTTGCTCCGTCAGATATTATCAATTTGCCCATCACCTCCTTTTGATTACCTACTCTACAATTTCGGAGCAAGCGAACGTATACGTCTATTATAATATTACTACTGTCGCGGGGCTTCGCTAAAGTATGTGACAATGGCGCATATGCCTCAGATGCATTGACGTCTTTGGTCCCGAGACAGGCGCCTAAGCCTCGGAAAACATGGCACCTGACACCTGCCAATAGCTTCAATTAAGCTCCTTATTAGCTGCGGGACTTCGGATTTCATGGTGGGCGGTTCGTTGCATTGCATGGGGCTTATTCGGATTTGGGGGGAAGGTCACGGTTAGCCCTCTCGCTGTCCGACATCCGTCTACATACGCGGCACAGCTTCCCGGAGAGAGAGCGAGCGAAGCACAAACAACAAAGCGGACAGACGAACAGGCAGAATTTTTTTTTTTTCTATTCAGCGCCGGTGGCGTTTGGTGGATTTCTTCTACTCCCCCAAGGGTGGCTTCAGATTCGACCTGATTGGCGAGAATACGAGGTTCGCGAGATTTCTTTCTCGTCTAGATCAAGATTTCGATTCTATGCAACCGCTCGAGATCCTTCTTTTTTCGTTCCAAACAAATGATCTCAGCCTCAAAGTCCGAAGAAGGTAGATGTGGATGTGCGCGCGACTCGTGTTCGTCATAGGTGATCCACCCACGAAAACAACTTTTCGGTCAAGGACACAGAAGGGGGCTTTCTCAGGGAGAGTTCAAGTGGGTTGCTCCCTCATATATCAGGCCACTCGGGCGCCACCCAAGGAAGCATCCAAAACCCGCTCGGAGGGCTCTTTGTAATGAGATCACCACTCGGGGAAAAGATCTGCGGAAAGCCCCGGTCAGCGGGAATTCCTTTTGGATGGCGAAATATGGATGACCGGAGAGGGGAGTGGAGGGGGCCTATAGCACCGTCGACATATTGATGATATCTAAGAAACAGGGTAACAAGATATCTGCCAATCTCGCCAACATCAAATCTTTGATATCCCTTTTGCACTGCGTTTTTATGGTATACACGGGCTGGTCTGGGTGCATTGCCTTCCAGCTCGTGATCACAGCCCTTTGCTATCCAATAATGGTAGTAGTTAATGCCTGGATTGATAATGCATGACTATGCATAAAATGGTCCGTTTTTATCAAAACCAGAAGATAGAGTCAGTCCTGCCATACCCGCAGTAGTATTGGTATACTTAGCAAAAAATTCCTAATATCATATCATATCATAAATGTCCAACAAAGGAAACAAAAACAAAAAAAACCCTAGATTTGCGATGTACGTACGTGACTCGACATTACAACTTCCCGTCCGATATTTGCGGAACCTTGGGGTGCAACTTTAGCTCTTTCCCTTCCGACTTAGCTCGTTAGCTGAGGTTGCATGTTCAACGGAAAACTTGGAAAATATCGATCCCTTCGGCCTATTATTCCCAGCTTAAACTCAGCTCGGGCCCTCCCATGCACCGAAGAAAATGAAGACATCATCGATGTTTCCAAAAAAGATGCATATTGATGGTCATCATAACAGAATTGTGCATTCGATACCGGTTCTAACCCCAAATCTTCCAAGACAGGAAATCAGTGAGATCGAGCCGTGCATAACATCCAGTTTTAACTGCCACGTTCAATGCTCAAACGGGTCATGTGGGGAAAATGAAAATCCCAAGAAACCAAACAAAAAAAAGCCATAGCAAGGTCGAAAGAACTTTTTTTTTCCCTGGACATGCACCTGCGCACTGACAAGAAGATCAGTTCACCGGCTGCATCGCTTAACGGAGAGCGAATGCACCATGGGAAACGGCTTGCTTAAGCTTACATACATAACTGCACAGACGCCGGTTTAGGAGGGCCACTCTGATATGCGGGTATTGCCGCCAAACCTCATGAAAAGGTTGAGAGAGAGCAAGACAGAGAGCATGGCGTGGCATGGGAGGTGCGAGCTTCACCTTAGCTTGAAATTAAGGAACAAATCGACTGATTCTCCGCTGCACCTCGCAACATGCTTCCTGACAAGGCCAGGCCAGGTCTGTCTGGGATCAGGCGGGATCTCGGTACTTGGCCTCGGTCGAGACGACCGGTGGGTGGCCTAACTTTTTTTTTTTTTTGTATGGCGGAAGTTTGTGGTTTCTGTTGGATCTCGATCAAACCCGTTCGAGATACCGGATACGAAACTTTGCCGGGGAAAATACCAAGAAGGTGGGAAACAAAAAGCGGGTTTTTTGTGAGACCTATCCTGTCTCCGGGCCTTGGATTGGGCCCCCTTGCTGTCGCTTTTCGATACAGGACAGTGCAGTGCGGTATCGTTTTTATTTGCGAAAGCTGTTGCATTTGCCTCTCTGAAGATGAAACGTCCAACCGGTAACCTCGAGAGCTCTAGAGCTAGACGACCCCACACCGCGCTCGTCGTTTATCTGTCAATCAGGACTTTCTAATGATCATGCAGGACGGCATCACAATCACTTCATTCATTTTTCTTTTTGGCGACCTAAAATACATATGCATTGCATATCTGTAACGAATACCACTTCGAAAGCGACATTTGTCCAAAAGCGCATCGTCCAAAAGAGGCATCCAATGTGACCCAGAAACGACTCGGCAATCAACGTTTTTTTCCCCTTCCCTTCCTTTTGGTTTACCATGCAAGAAACAAAAAACAAAGCGCTGGTTTTTTTTTTCTGTTCGGAGAATTAATCATCACCTTCAAAGCGTCTGATGTCGCCCGAGAGGTGATTAAAAAGGTTGATAACAAGGAAACCCGGAAACGCTTCCCGATCTGTCGCACGTTCTTTTTCTGCGATGGAACTTGCCGTGTGATCTGGATAATTAATGTCTCGGGGAACGTAAGCTATCTCAATCGTCCCGGCCACCCCGAGAATTAAGAAGGGGGGCGCCGGCAGGGAGCTCAAGAGTAAACTTACTTGTAGTATCTCCTCCCCATGTCGTATAGCATCTAAGCCTCTTAATCAGATTGCCGGAACAGTTCAAGTTCATAAGCCCGACCCCTCTCTCATTATAGTCAGCAGAAAGATAGTTCAGGTTCCCCCGTCCTTCTGTTGTTTTTATTCCGTTAATAGTAAAGTAGTCTTAGTGTTTCTTTTTGGATTAATAGTTACAACGATTTTGCTTCGTCCGGATTTTAAATCCGGAATATTAATTGCTAATGGGTTGATTAACGTACGTGCATGTATGCATTACATCTGTACAGCTCGCGTGGGTCCTTTCTTTGTTCCGCGTCAGTGTTAATGCTCAGAGTGTTATGTACATTAAGGTCGGGATATGCGATCCAATATACCTGGACGTTGCCTTTTTTTTCCACAATCACAAAAAATGAGTTTCATTAAGAAAGTAGGAGAGTGAGAAAACGTGAGGTTAAAGGCAGCCAATTACTTGGACCAGTGAAACCCATTGTTTTAGAATAGCTGGTTGGGCATGGGTGGGAATTCAACGTTGTATTGGATTATATGAACATGGCATCCGTGAAGTCGGTGGATCCGGGTACACAACGGAAGCTTACTCATAGGAACATATTTCTGGGGTAGGAACTAAATGTGATTCAGGGACCGCGATGCCGCTATGCACCGCACTTTCTCCGAGCTCGAGCCCTCATGCACACAGACTGCCCGCCAGCTGCCTAGGCCTTGCACATACATTCCAGACCTTTCTTTGTGTAACTTGAAGCCGGGGCGCGGCATCCCCTCTCATTCTGATCTGTCACAGAAAAAAAAAAAAAAAAAAAAAAAAAAAAAAACTCTCGCTAATTGCTTCGGGTTCCTTTTTTTACCACCTCCGCCGTGATGACATGTCTTAGTATTCTTTTAAGTCCGACGGGCGAGGTTTAATGATATGATACAACTATACCCGGCGGGCAGGGCAGGGCAGTTCGTGCTCGCTAGGCAGCTCTGTGCTCGGTTTGCTGATGAGACAAATATTGCAAGCCATGCGCTTACATACTCGGCAGCTCAAAAGTAAAACATCTACACGAGATCATCCCCCAGTGGGTGTGGGTGTGAGTGTTAATGTATATCTCCATCTCCCGGAGAATACTCCAACGGCTGGAAGAGGGAGGAGGAAATAGAGAGGAAGAGAGAGTGAAGAGGAGGAGGAGTTTCGTCTGGACAACTGGTTCACATTTTCGTGGGAATTCTCAAAAAAAATAAAAAAAATTCAGAAAAAAAATAGTAATGATAAGACATCTGAGCCCAGTCCTCTAAAACCGGGGCAGTGGGCGCTCGTAGGTTAGTGAGGCCTTATGTAATCATGATGAAATAGAATGAAGAGTGGTAATCGGCCGCTGCCTTAAGCTTGTCAAATGAATAGGTCTAATACCATATATGAGTATGAAGATGAACATGTGTGAATGCTGGAAACCAAGGGCTAAAATATGCACATTATGCGTGAGTTAATGTTCAAAGTGGTGAAGCTATCTGGGTGGAAGGGATAACCAGAAAAGCTAATATTGGTGGACGTATTGCAATGATGGGATATCATCATATACAAAGAAGGCTAATGGGAAAGTGATGGATAATAATAAAAAAAGGGGGTACAGCTTTTCTTCTCTTAATCCAGTAGCCAAAACAGGTTTCCATGCTCATAAAAAAGGCACTTTTCTCGCAATCACCTCGTTCGCTCGTCAAGTCTACATAGAAAAGCAGCCGTATGATTCAACGAAAGAAAAAAAAAACAACATAAGCGAAGTAAAGGGATCGAGTAGAACATAGCCTGTGTATTGAAGTTTAGTAAACTCTGGAAGACGATAGACTCGACTTTCTACATTCGATTAAAAGTCCATCATGCTCATCGCATCACGCAAGCCCATAGTCAGCTTAACACTGGGGTTGCGTGTGGGGTGCCAAGCTGTTGGGGTCTTAGAATCTTCCCATCGTCTGAACACGACCTTGAGTTCTTTCGGTGCGCCTCCGAGGACAACATTGCTTGGAGGAACGAACGGACGATCTTCGTTCGAGGCTGCCATGATGCTGTATTCCTGGGTAAACAGAAGCGCATGTTGAAAGTCGATACGTTTATCTTGGGCCTGTTCGCCAACGATGATGTAAAGTTCGAAAAAAGCGTCGACAATGTAGATGTTGGATGGGTCAAGATCGGACTGCGCAAATGGATAGATTTCGATGGCCTTGAATGAGAATAATTAGCAAGCGTGAGATTTATAGTGTCTAAGAGAGGGTTATTTACCGAGTTTGGTGATTCGTGGTCTATCAAAAAGACGCGGGTAGTGTATTGCATATGCTGGGGCTTGAGGCTCCAGTATTGCGCATTTATTGACTGTCCTTCGAGTTCACCTCCCATCATTTCAACAAAGAACTCAGGCTCCTTATCTTCATCGATTTGTTTGACTTCGTTATCACCAGCAAGGTCAAAGGAAGCGACCCTGGCAGCCCGGAGTTCGTCAAGAGATGCACCCTTTCCTTTCCAGAGGTACAATCGATCTGGTGTAGAAATTATGTAGGGGAATCCACTGCATAAGTTTGTGAAATGAATGTCAACTTCGTCGAAAGCGATGCCGCCCGAGACCTTGCGACAACAGAGCATATAAGGAATGTCTTGCTGGATCCGGGCCCTGGAACCGCGGCGAGTAATGATAACTCCACCAAGGGCTTCGATGAACCGGGAAACCTCTTTGCCTTGCTGGATAACGATCTATATTCAGGAGTTAGCTAATATACCCAAAGGATGGTATGGGTAGAGTAAGGGCATACCAATCTTCCATCATACTCTCGAGCTAACCGTCGGGCAGAGAGCTGGGCCTCTTCGACAGTCCCAAGAGAGACCCTATCACCACTCCAGAGGAAAACTTCTGATGCCATCATTCCGTTGTTTTCCATATAAGAGTGTAGGCACATGTAGAGACCATCTTCATACAAAATGTGTTCTTGGCCGACTGGAACATGGTCTTTCTTTCCATTGATTCCGGTGATTTCCCACATTTGTTTTTTGAGGGTCTGAACTGATTCGGCGCTTTGCTTCGGCTTTGACTCAATGAGTGATGTAACATCAATTCCGCCCTTTGGAGGCATCGTAACTGGACCAGTAAAGAATTGTGAGAGGTACTTCGCTGCGTCGATACCCACGACATTGAGAATGCTCTCATCTATGGCCCTCGAGCTGCCGAGTCGGAGTGGGGATGGAGTTGGTCCACCTGCCCCACTGGCTTGTGGTGATCGGTAAGCCTTGGAACTCTCCATTGCTGCAACTTCGTCTTGGTATGTGGGCAACTTGATCATACCCTTGCGCTGGGGGGTGGTATCTGGGGTTGAATTTGTGGAACCCCATCGGCTGATAGAGTCCTTAACCGAAGGAGCAACTATTGTCTCTGCTTCTTCAGGGTCTGTAGATGGTTTAGATTTAGCAGGTACTTGAGGAAGGGGGCGAGAAGCGCCAGGTGAGGGTGAAACACTAGCGGATGGAGGAGTAGGCAATCTTCGCGGTGTTCCACGCTCTTGTGGGGTAAAAAATAGTGGTTTAACTGCCGGGATTTCTTCATCTGTACCTTTAGAGTTCAATGAGGACCTTGGCTTAGCGTTTGGAGTTGGGGGGTTGGAGTTATTGCCCGAGGGGCTGTCGCGCATGTTTAATGTCGAGCTTTTGGCTCTCAGTAATGGCGATTTGGCGGGTGTTGGTGGCTTTTCCCTTCGTTCAGCGGACAACTGCGATTCTTCTTGGTCGTCATATTGGATAGAAACCGCAGATGGTTTACGGGGTGTGACAGGAGCTGGTGATAAAGGCCTGCTTCCCAGCCCGTTCTGCCCTAGGGATCTTCTTGTCGGGTTGGTGGATCTGGGGTTTGGGGAAAGATGTGATCTTTGTTTTTCGGACTCAGCTGTAGTCGGTGAGGGAGCTCCAGCAGGAGCACGCCTTCTTGGGCCACGCGCACGACTCTTAGTCATGTGGGTTAGTTGCGGTCCTTCTGCTGGTTCTTTCGAAGCCGATTTCGAGGTGTTGGAAGAGGAGGAAAATCCACCAGCAACACCAGGCTTGCCCATTCCCATGGGACCTCGAGATATTAGACCCGCTAGCCCTGGGTTAAAGCGATCTGCCAGCTTCCCCCCAGATTTTTCCATCCTGGCAGGGGCGGTAGTCTGCTTGGAGACAGCGGGTGCCGGTTTCTCCTTCTTCTCAAAGATTGCGTCACCACTTTCTGGCTGGTATGAGGGCACATTGGTTTTTCCTTCCAGATTGACGGGAGCTGTTGCGGTACGTCCAAATGAGGGCTTCGTCGGCGAGATATCAGGAGAGTTTTTCACAGGTGAAGACGGGCGTAGGTGTGAGCGGGCCACAGAGACTGTCTCCTTCAGCGGGTCAGGAGCTTGATATTTCTGCGGTCCAGAGCTTGCTTGTAGGTTGCCACGGGCAGCTGCGACCACCTCTTTAAGCTCGTTAGGCGGTTTGTAGTTCTGCGGGCCTCCCCTATCCTGTAGAGAAGCTTTAGCAGCCAAGACCTTTTCCTTCAGTTCGTTGGGGGGTTTGTAGTTCATCGGTCCACCGCGGTCTTGGAGGGCGGATTTTCCTGCCAGGATCGTCTCCTTGAGTTCATCTGGGGCTCTGTAGTTTTGGGTTTTGGTTGGCGAAAGCCTCGATCGAAAGTCAAGGACACCGTCTTTCTTGGCTTGCTGCTGTTCCCGGAGACTAGCTTCACGCGCTGCACGAGGGTCTATTGTCATGGTCCTGCCTGGTCCCCGCTCGAAGACCGGCTTGCTTTTAACGGGTGGTTTATCTTTATCCTTGGATTCAGTACCGTTGGTAGGCTTTTCTGGAATGGATGGCTTTGATGGAATGGCCGGTCGCGGAATAGAAGACGGCGCCTCGGGTTTGGACACCTCTTCAACCTGCTCCTCCTCTACAGTAGCCTTCCCGAACGGTGCTGAAAAATCGAAAGAAGGAGGAGGGTTGAAGATTTCACTTAGAGGCCTTTTCGATAACATTGCAGATTTTGGATGCACGCCTGGCCGAGAGAAACTGCTGGCGTCGAACCGTGGGTGGTCAGTCTGAGAATCTACAGACATTTTTCGAGGAACCGCGCTGGCAGCCATCCTTGCGCGAACTCGTTCCTCACGAATAGCAGCAGAGTCCCTGGCCGTCTTGATAGATTTCTCACGTGTGGGAGACCTTTGCGGATTGTCTCTTGCTGGTGGGAACATCTGCGGTGGCTGGGCCCCGATGACGGGGGCGATATCCTTCTGTAGGGCAGATTCTAGCCATGAAGACTTTGTCGGGCTCCATCTACGAGGGTTCATTGTCTTTGAAGGGGAAGTTGGTGGTGTAGCTTCCGTTCTTGCCCTCCAACCGTCAGTGGACGTCGTCATATTGGATACTACGGACTCAGCAGGCGACATTTCTCTTCCCCTACGCTCTTCGACTTCTCTTTCTTCCGGTGCCGGAGTGCCATCTCTCGACAAATTGGAAAGGGCACGTTCTCGTCGGGTGGGCGTTGTCCACTCTTTGTCAGAAACGTTGCTACCCGATCTTGACAGTGTTGACATCGTATTCCCAGAAGGGCCTTTCCTTACTGATGCATCTCGTTTTAGCATGGCGCTCTGTACGAACCCGCCGAGTCCTTTCGTTGGGCTGGATGATCTGCCCAGTTTGTCTGGCGAGTTCCTGCCACTATTGGAAACGATATAGGCCGATGGCATGAGAGAGTTCTCCTCCTCTTCATGTGGCCCAAGACCTACAAACGAGGCCTCAATTTGCTGGTGGGCTTTAGACGAATAGGTCATGGGTTTCCATTGCATTGATTCGCCAGCACTGAGCGGCCTTTCATCCGGTAGGGAGTCAAGGAATGATTTAGCCTTCGAGATACTTTTGAATTCCGTCAAGGGAGCAGAGAATGATGTTGTCCCACTGGCATTAGACAGCGACGAAAGAGGTCTTGGTAGCTCATTTGCCCTCTATCTCGAGTGTTAGTTTGTATGAACAGGGAAATGTACATATTCTAGGGGTGTTTAGTTACGAACATCTGACATCCCAGGCAATGCCATCCTCGCGCCACCACCACTGTAGCTATCCTCTGCATCTTTTCGCAGAGCCGCGGATTTGAACCCTCTATCTGCTGTTTGTCGGAAATAGGATGGATCTTTGGAGCCGAGATTTTTGGCAATCTGGTCTCTTGATATCTCGGAGCCTGCATCGCTTTCGTTATCATCGCCTGCGACACTGCTTGTTCTCGAAAATGTAGATTGTGTGAATGTTGGTCTCTCCCGTTCTCCGAATGCTACTGATTGTGGCCTCCTTTGCCAGGAAAGAGGCTTCCCGGCTTGATTGAATGGTCGTCGGGTGGAACCTGTGACGGAAGAAGGGGATGGGGTGAAGGTGTGGCTTGCGGTTGTGAGAGGTTTGGATGGCGGTGTTGGTAACGGCCTCGGCTCGCTCATTAGCTTTTCGAGGGTATCGTTACGAGCTTCAGCAACAGATTGACCGGGTGTTGATACGGGCTTGGATCTGGAGGCCAAAGGCGAGTCTTGTTGGGCAACTGTCATCGGACTGCTGCTTTCTGTGGCTCTGGATCGATAGCTCAACGGTGTACCAATGGGTGTCATCTTTTCCGGCGACAATGATCTAGCTCTCTCTGTATAGCGAAGAGTTGCCAAATGTTAGCCACCGGAAGCCGATATAAAGTGATATATGCATATATGCATAGGCAACCTATATATACCGTGCAGTATATATCTATCTATGTGATAGTACCAGCTACAAGCCGGCGGGGATTCATTTCACACCGGGGAGATGGGATTTCACGAACCTGCCCGTAGTTTCTGCCGGGCCTCTCGACGGGCCAGGATATCTTCTTCGAGTTTTCGCGTTCGTTCTTCATCTTCCCGGTCTCTCCTATCGTCCAGTTCGCGGATACGCTGCAAGAACTCGGTGACCTGGTTCTCATCAACTTCTGAGGGAGGGTCCATAACGAAGAGCTTCCGACACGGCACGGTCCGTCTATGGGCAACGGCGGGTTCCAGTTAACGCATAGAGTCTACCTGTCTGTTTGTCGGTTGGATTGAGTTGAATTGGGTCGGATTGGTCGGGAAAATTGGAGCTAAGGTGATCGGTAAGGTGTTCGATCGATGCTGGAGGTCTTGATGAGATGTGATCGGGAGAAGCAGAGGAAAAGAAAAGAAAAGAGAAGACTAGAAAGGAAAAGAAAGAAAAAAGAAATCTACTGGACCGGCAGGAATGAATGCTGGCACGCAGATATAGATACAGACAGGGACACAGGTACAGGCACAAGAGAGACACAGACACGGTGCACAGGATGGTTCGGATGTCGACTATTGATCGGTGGGCTGGCCCAAGCCCCGCAGGAGAGGAGCCTTCAGATGCACGATGAAGTCGCTGCCCTGAGTCGCTGGCAGTGGGAAGCTGGGAAGCACTGAAGCACCGAAAGGAGAGTACAAGATACCTGCTAGGCTGGCAAGCAGCTGCAGAGGAATTCAAAGAGGAAGAGGAGAGACTAAAGCAGTCTGAGGAAGACGGATTCGGTTCAAGTTCGGGTTCAGATTCAGATTCTAAAGTTCAGATTCAATGCCGAGGAGGGGAGGTTCACAGCTGGACAAGGGCATGGACAGGTACATTATGAGCGAATGGGGGAAAGAAGATTCGAGTACCACCAAGCAAGTAGGTAGGTAGGTAGTCAAGAGGTAAGTACTTCTCAGCAGCTACTTCTTGAGCAAGTACTTCTTCTTGTCAGTTGTGCCTTGGTGGTAATTAATTAGCAGTTGTTTGGGGGGTTTTTTGTCCAATTGGCGGGCGGGCGAGGGACAAGGACCCCTGTCATTCTTAGCTTCGGTTGGTCAATTTAATATTTTGATTTTCGTCGAGCGAGCTCGAGGCTGGGTCGACGGTGTCGTTCTATACACAATCAATATAAACATACAATGCAATCCGGTATCTCAGTGTATAGCAGGTAGGCAGTCGGTACCCAAGTAGGTGGGCCTTGAGTAGGAAGTATATATTGATATATTGATACGCAGCAATAGCAGGCGATTGCTTGGATCGGGTTTTATCGACGGCACGCTGAGAGAAACGTAAACAAAAGCTAGAAAACGAAACAAAAACAAACCTGGAGGGTAAGTATATTTTATTATTGTTGTTCATCCATGATCATGACGGGATGCTAGTTTAGTCCCTAACCCGGGTCAAATTTAAACGTTCGATATCTTTCCATGTGGCCATGGCCATGCGGAGTCGACCTCGAGGCCTCTTTCTTATTTTTGCTCCCCTTCGCCTCTTGGCGAGAAATTAAAGGTCCTTAAATTAAGGCTGACCGGGCAGCCCGACAATCAACGACTGCGCATGTATGTATGATGATGTATGTGCTCCGTGTGTGCTTATAAATTTTATATTATTATTCCCTCAGCTGATCGGTCGGGCACCGTCGGGGTTAAGCTCCTGTTGATGGAAATATATATGTGTATATGGGTATATATTTTTTCTGTATATTTGACATAAACCAGAGTAGACCTGGAATATATCTAATATAAAAAAAAAAAGTATATAGCTGGGTACTGGGGTATACGCAGTCGATTATAATCACGGGGTCATCAGTACAGGAACAGTCGTTCCTTCGCATCCGTGACGACCCAGTCGAGTCCTTCTGTGAGGTTCTCCCCAGTCATTGCGCTGCACTGGAGTATAGTCCACTTGTGCGTGACAATCTCGTCAAGTTTCAGGCCCTACAATAAAAACCTTAAATTCACTTATTGTTCTCATCATTCAAAAAAAAAAAAAAAAAAAAAAAAAAAAAAGCCTCAACATTTTCTTAGGGGCAAGCGTCGCGCGTTGGAAAGAAAAGAGAGGAACTTACCTCCTTGATGTCATCGGTTGACATGCAACCTTTCACATCGGATTTGTTGGCAAATACCAGCAAAGATGCGCCCACCAGCCTCTATGTTGTAGCAATAGTAATAATGCAGTTAGATATTGTTGATTCAACAGATACTGTTAAAACAAAACAAAACAAAAAATAAAAAGAGGATGAAACTAACCTCCTCAAGTAGGAGACCGTGGAGTTCTTCCTTGCAATCCTCGAGCCGAAATCTATCAGTCGCGTCAACAACCCAGATCAAGGCGTCTGTCTTTTCGAAATAATTCCGCCAGTACGACCGGAGCGTCTTCTGGCCGCCGACGTCCCCTGAAAATGGTCATTTAGCCAGCAATCCTCAAGGTACATAATTCGGACTCCTCACAGGGCGGCGTGTACATACAGATATTGAGTTTATACCTTTAGCCGTCGGTAGACAGATGTTAGCTGGAGGTTCTCGATACTAGTACTAGCTGGTCTGCCAGCACAAACGGATATTTCAACAGGCAGGACGTCACTTGCCCTTGATACTCAATGGTCTTGATGATGAATCCTAGAGTAGGGCTCACAGTATTCACATCTTCATGCATAATCTGCTTCACGATGGTAGTCTTTCCGGCATTGTCAAGTCCCCTAATTAAGTCAGTATAGGTATGTGCTATCTTGTTTATAGCTAGGTAAAGCGGTAGATAGAGGAGCGTAGGTCTATATAGTATGGTCTCACCAGCAGTTTGGTGCACTTACAGCATCAGGACCCTCATCTCCTTGTCCTTTAGCCTTGCCTTTCGCAGTATCGACAGCATCGTATTTGAGTTCTTCGATGATACTATTAGTTACCTAGGTAGTGTTCTTGCGAACCATGTTTTGACACAGCTGGATTTGATTTGCGGTTGGCCTTGTGCTCTCGATCGGGTCTATTGGTATTGGTACTGACTCAATCTTGGGTCGTTTCTTAGCTTGGGTAGCTTAGGACGAAGGTGCATGTCTACCACACAACGCAAACCACTCTAGTAGCATGAACATATAAACCAAACGTTTAAACGTTATTAGCACATGAACTCTAGCTTAGTCTCGTAGCCATGGGTTAACGTTCGGATTCGGAGGATAGGCTGGACAGTTTTGCTGCTCGGCCCGCATGTTGACTAGACAATTTTATAATACTATACTTATAGGCTCTACTGGAAAGCATAATGGCTCCAGGACCGGGGAGCGGCACCAGTATACCATACAATTTGTCGGGTTGTATGTGAATGTTATTTTATAGCAATACAAGTCTGGAACAAAGGCCCTTTACAATCACACAACTTGCAACTATATATGCGTAATCGATACCCGCAGCAATACGACGAAACAAGAACGATTTTAGTGCGTACGCGTATGATAAAAGACAGGAAACCCAATTATCGTTGTCTAATTTATACATTGCATTTACTCCAGCAACCAGAACCAATCGTTTTACACGCTCCTATCCGGCCTTCCCGTATCATAGTCATTTAAAGATTTTCTCATATTACCAAATCTCTTCAAACAAGGTCTCTCTGGTGGTCGATACATGATTTTAGGTCCTACCACCAGCATGGTATTTCAAAATAACTTCTACAGGCCATAACGTTATAAAGTTGTTTGGGGACTCCAATTCTCCGGCTTATGCCTTCGACGGGGGCTCTTGGATGGTCGTAGAAGTTTTCAGTGTTAAAACGCTGGAGTTTTGGAAAATCTTGGCTGGCTGTGTCGTGGGCGCCGCCGAACGTGCTTCAAGAGGATCTCTGTTCCTGTCCAAAGGGTCCGCAAGCGGGTCCACGCTTGGCTGGGCCACGGAAGTTGGCTTACTACCACCTCTCATGACAGTCTTGGTGACCTCGTACTGGAGTTCCTTAAGGACTGTGGTGGTAACAACGTCGGCATCTTCTTCGTCGTATGGGTCAACATCGTCGAAATCATCGTCAACTGGGGTCGGATACCCGCCGCTATCTTGCTTTCCAGGTGGACCCGAGGTCTGGACTGGAGGCTTTGGATTCGATTGCGTCTTGTCGCCCGAGTTCGAGGGCTTCTGAGATCTGGGTTTACAGTTCGCCCCATCGCCGTCACGTCTACAGAGCATATCTTCTGGGGTTATACCCGCTTCCAGCTGTGTAATACCAGCCCAGATGACTGGTGGACCGGTCGATATCCTTGGGTATGAATTCTTTAAAAGGAGATCTCTGGCTCCATCTGCAGTTAGTCTGCGGTTCCTGCTGAGATAATTTGCAAGTGTGGCCGCCGCAAATGCGGATGCTGTGTATTCGTGCAAAATGTTAGAATCAAGACCTAGTCAAATTCCCCTTTCTCTCTTCGCTTTCTTTCTCCTTTTGGATTTTTTCTTTTATAGAAGAGAGGGTGGTGGGGCGTATAGATATATGTTTTTGCTTACCGTAAGAGGTGCCGGTGGTCAACTGGTAACCAATGTTGGAAGCAATTTTGACAGCATAAGCTGGAGCGTATACTGCCTGGTAGTTTGGATGAGGCTTTTGGAAGATACCGTTGCCTTCAGGATCCACCCCTCCTACAACAATCAGCCTCTGATTATTCGTGAAGTCCTCGGCCCTGCGGACTGGCCAAGAGAAGGACACATTGTCCTCGCCCTAAAAAATCATTTAGCGATCGGATTCACATACGAACGAAGAAAATCCACTGTTTCTCTCATTTCTTCTTCTTCTTGCATCTATTGGAAAAGGAATTCACGAACCCATTCGGATACCCCGCTAGCAGCCGTCACCAAGACATTTGGAAGCTTCATCAATTCATCGAAAACAAAGTTGAGAACCCCCCTCAATGCTGTCTTTACTTTATCCTCGCCCATTGGGAGAAAATACCCAGCACTCAATGATAGATTCACAATAACAGTCTTATCTGCATTATATTGGGTGATGTGGTTGTAAAGCTTGACCAAAGCATCAACGTAGAGAGCCTCGCTGCTCATTCCATCTCTATCCAGAGCCGCGATCATGACTATATTAGCCTTTGGTGCGAGTCCGGTTACTTTACCGGCGATGACGCCAGCGACGCTGCTACCGTGACTGAATCTGAGACTTGAATCGATATCAATTTTTCGGAATGCAGGGAGTGGCGGGAATGGCTCTGCAAAAAGAACCTCGAGCCGGTCTTCTTCAACTAGGTCCATGAATTCCTAGATATTATTTCAACGCCCGATTGTCGGGATATATAATGTTAGCTGGAATATGGGACTAACCCATACAAATTAGAGGTACTAGTACTAACCGGGTGGTCTCTATTGATCCCGGTGTCCACGATATATACAGTGACACCTTCTCCTTGTGAATTGTGATGATAGTATTTGCTAATCTTCTCATCACCCTGCGACTGCGCCATCATAAGCCGCTCCTGTCGCTGGTTGATATTGTGGTCAATGGTGAAGCCTGGTGATTCAAAGGCCGTATATAGGGGTTCCCGATGGGCTCCATAGCTTGTCCACTCGAATATCTGGGGAGAAAAAACGAAAGAAAAAAGTTAAGAGGTTAGTTAGCTACTTGCACTAGTATATTTTAAATTCCCAACGGTGCTAGAATATGCACCTCTCTAGATCTATCACTTTCAAGCCACCCTACTATAGATCTAAAAAGACTGTAGCATAGGCTGCTGGACGAGGTGGATATCATATATATATCTACATCTATTGCAAGCGACTGGGAACCTTTCACACTTGCGAGTTCATGTGACTTACCATGTGAGGGTGCTTCTTCACTACGTCAGCTGCTTTTGGCTTGGTGGTATTGCACACCAAAAAGACCGGCCCTTTAAAGAGGGTGCCATATCGAGTGTTAGCCGGTGCCAGCCAGTTCCAAGGCGGTTCTGCATCAATCGCCGCAAGGGAAGCATGTAACTCCGCAACGCCGTTACCGGGCTTAGCGTTGTCGTTATTAATCATGAAAATAAAGGGTTCCGCTACAATCAGCGAAAGCCGAGAAAGTAGAAGGGTTAGAAAGAGTAGAAAGTTATTAGGGTGCCGCATTTTTGAGTTCTCAGGTGCCCCCTATCGGGACTGTATATGTATCTATAGTGAACTGTTGAGAATGCAGAAAAAGGGTCGAGTGATTTTAGCAGCAGATTAATGTGAAGTATTCGCTAATTCCAGGCTGGAACATTGGCTGATCATGAAGTATTGAAATTAAGACTATATCACTGGGCTTTGAACTCCAAGGGGTTAGTTGGGTAGTGAAGTTAAACAGTCCCTATCGATCTTAAGCTTTTGGTGGACCCGGTGTACATCGATCATTAAAAAAATATCAGCCGCCTTTTTTCTTTTCTACTGTGCCGGTTTCGAGGCCGGTTTTTAAAGAATCTTTCAACGATCACTTATTGACCACTCGTTGACCTTCTCCCCTATCAATTTCTGCGCTCCATTGACTTTTTTTTATCTGCCATGACTGTGCCGTCGCGAACAGTTTCAAGTCTGCACTGCCTGAAGGGCTACACCTAAATTGTGTCAAAATATGTCGAGGTAGGGAGCTTGCTGTGCGATTTCAGAGTAGAGTATAATGTTACGTTGTTTTGGCATGTACAGTTGATCGATGCTTGTATGGCCTTCCTGTACTTGAATCATCGCATGTGGAAGGTAGTAGACACATGCGTCGATGCTCTAAAGGGTTTGGTGGCGTGGAGCGGAGCTGTGTGTACGTGTTAAGGATTTAGTTGTGATATAATCCAATACTAAGCCGGGACCTAGTTAGGCTATATCCAACTATAGGGACCCTAACATAAACATTATCCACCCTTGCTGGCGTAGCTGTATACGTACACATTTTAGGGTGTAATTATTGAGGAAGTCAATTATTAACGCACGCCTAGCTCAGACTCCTTAGCTTAAGGCTGGCATATATCTCACTCTCGAACAGCGGTCCAACACAAACTTGGCTAGAGAAGGGTTGTTGGATTTGACGGAACCCCCCTTGGTGTACCTCCTTAGCTTGACTTGACTAGTAGCCCTATCCATGCTTGTGCACAGCGGCGCAACGGACGCTGTAACATGTATTGTTATGTGCCCTCTACCAGTACATTATTTGTGCCAGAACTAACAGAAAATGGCACACACTGCAGGCAGAATTTATTGCACAGCTAGTGGTTCGAACTCCATCCAGCTATGTGTAGTCGTTCAGATCTGAACGCTTAGCTATTAATTAACTTGATCTCTATCGAAAAACCCTTACTGCCTGATGGAATTCACGTTTTTTTTATTTTATTTTTTTTTTTTAATGTGTGATTGTGGTAGGCTTACCGTAGGGCGGTGCGCATATCATAGGTTATGGACCAGGGGTATGGGTATTTTTTATCTATTCCTTTTTTTTGTATATTTCTACATTTATATAGTATGGCTACGTGGCCACTCTGGACATTTGCTTCAAACTGAGTTTTGATAGCAATTCTATTTAGAAGCAAGCCCGGCCGTAGGGTCTGAGCCGAGGCTGTACCTGTATGTCGGGAGGATTGTAACTATAATTCGATATATGTGCTCGATTTTAGCTTAGGATGTGTATCTAGCCAGTTAACTATCTAGTGATATTGGTTAGCATTTATGCTATAGAGTTTTATTGAGCCGTTAACGTTCGCAAAATTTATAATTTGCAAAATCCGTGACAGATGTTAGCACTGACCTCGTGATTAGTTTGCGTAGTTTACGTAGCATACAGTATTTTATTAATATAATGTACTCATTAAACTGTCCTACTGCAAGACTAGCTGCAAGTCGCACCTAGAAGTCTAGAAGTGCACCGCGTGTGCAGTCTGCGTTTTATATACTGTGGAAACGTGTGTAGGCCCTGAGACCAAATATGGATTTATCGCCATTATAGAAAGATGATTATGTACATAGCATAGAAAATATTTGGTTTTACTAAGAATTTGGTTTGTAGATTTTAGATCAAGTATGCATAGATTAAGAAATTAAAGCCGCGGCTGGGATTGCAGGTAGCGGCCCAGATTATACACGCTTCTCAGCCCACCCGAACCGCTCGTGACATCCGACAGGACAGACTCAAGATTATAAACATCACCAGTCGGAAACAATACATTCCCTCCGACATAGAATCTGTTCCCCTGGAGACTGGCGCACATATCCCAAATCATCCTCATTCCTCTGACGCATTCAGCCGCCGTGGGCTTCTTGCTGCTTAACATCCAGGAAACACTCATCTTCTGATGTCCCTCTATGCTACTGCGGATTTCATGCGCGATACCACTGTCAATGCGTGCTGCTGAGAGTGTGTCAGTGCAGAAATTCTCCTCAATATAGGGCATTATTGTTTGAGATGCAAGATCGGCTTCGAAGGGTGAGTTGCTGGTGATGCATTTTATTTTCGGTGCGTTCATATCCAGCAGCCTTTTGGCAAATAGTGGGAGTCGCGCTGTGACATCCACGGTTGGTTCCGGGGCGCATGCGAATTTTGTTTTGACCACGGGGTTGTCTGTGGGCACTACTTTCTCGAGGATGCTTACGGTTGTCATGTCCCCTTCTTCATATTCCTGTATTAATAAAAATTATTTAAAATTAGGAATTAATGGCTTTGTATGTAGAGCAGTGTGTTTTTTTGATTGAATTTACTGACCTCATCATATTCGCCTCTTCTGCGGACAGGGGACACCGGTATGCCGACGGACTTTGTTATGGATACTATCTTGGTCATGGTATTACGCTTCTTTCCGTCTTCCACCCTTTTATCATGTGCTTTTTCTTCTGTTTTGTTATATTCGCTGCGCTTGTTTTTGTTCGGCCTGGGAGGAGAGTAAATAACGCCTCTCTTAACCAGAATATCTTCCTCCGTTTCCTCTCCCTCTTCCACCTCTTCCACCTCCTCGCTCCCCAAAACGCCATCAATATCATCAGAAACCTCAAAGTTCTCTAAAGCAGGAGCGAAAACAGAAGGCTCTGGGACTGAACTTGGAAGATCTCCCGAGTTCGCCCCTATCGAAGTTCTTGCCAGCAGTAGTCCATCTCTTAGTTTTAATTTGGGCACTGATGACCCTCGGATATGTATGTTACTATGGTCTGCGCCCGGAGCTGCTAGAGCGAGGTTTAGGTACTGTGATAGTATTGCTGAAAGGCATAGGAGAGACGGCCATCCCATGTGGGATAGTGATTTGAGGCGGTGGTTGGAGCGGTGCATCTCAAATCCACTGGTAGAACCGATACGCCCCCTCAAAAAGGGTTCGAAAATGAAGTATAGTTAAGCCCTTCCCCCTCAAAAAGAAATAAAATAAAATAAAATCAAGAAAAAAAGGTGAGAAAAGGATTAGTGTGAAGGTTATGCATCAAAGGGGAGATGGGATGGTGTACGCGGAACTGCATCCAGTAAACTTGTTGGTTTACGCCTTGGCCGGGGCCTCGGGGCTGTACCTTTCTACGCAGAAAAACTCTCAACTCAACGACGAAGGTCTTTTATTTTTACCTAGCTATGCTTATTTTAATCGTCTACAGTTCTTTAATGATGGCGATATTATATTGGTGTCATTTGATTCAAAACATGTGGCGAGTCCTGGGACAGTGTTGCCCGTTCAAAGCTATGAGTATTATAAGGTGGCCTTAGGGTGAATCAATTCATTGATTTGTCTTGAGATAAAGTCTCGATTCAATACAAGCTCCGAGAAGCAACACCCATGTTAAATATTTCCTATCATTTAAACTTATATAGGAGCAGTTATATTTGTGTGGTCAATATATTAATAGATCTAACTGTTCGGGCAATATGTACTGATATCTCGTTCTCTAACACATACACATCTTTTATTTTATATATTTGTTTATAACAGTCTTACTGCCCATATTTCCTGCGTAATAATATGGACCTGTTCCCATCCCTCGCCCTTTGCAAAGCTATTTAATCTGAACTACGAGACTGCCGACTGCTACCCACCGCTGTTTTAAACCTCAAGAAGGTTTAATCCATTTATGCGTTGTTAGCGTTGCAATTTTCAGCCCTGTATCACGAAAACGGAAAAAGCAAACACCTCCAAAAACCGCGTGCGCAAAAGCAGCCATCCAAATTTTTAATTTTTTTTTTTTTTATCTCCAATGCGCCTGCCCTAACTTGCAAGTTACAACCGCCAACAGCGTTTTCAACGGCTTCGAAACCTCTCTCTCACCAACCAATTCAATCCTCTCACGACATAATACAGAGAATTAAAGAGAAGAGGGGAAATCCACAGAGAGTGTGTGAGAGGGAGATAGCAATGGCGAAGCACAAAAAATCAGTTTCCAAATCCCAACAAACAAAGGTTGTGATCAAAGGAAAGTCTTCGCCGCAACCACAACCTAAATCTACAAATGATGTTGCGAACAACAGCAAAAAGTCGCTGCGCCGGCAAGACGATTTCGTACTTACGATATCCGATTCGGACGATATCCCCGATGAGGAGTCGGATATAGATGCGCCCAGCGACGATGATGCGCCAGAAGAGGACAAATCGGGCCGATTGCCTGTGATGTCGAAATCGAAGGGCGCGGAGCAGCAGCAGGAACAGAGGGGGAAGAAGAGGAAGCGTGGTGGGGAACAGGAGAATGGGGTCAATGGTCACGCATCGAAAAAGCAGAAAGACGAGGATATTGATTCGGATTTCGATTTCCAGATTGGGGATCTCGGTGACCGGGGCGCGGATGAGTTCGAAGGGTGGGGGTTTGAGGGGGCGAAGTCTGGCATGAACGATCAGAAGAAGGGGGTGGATATCGACGAGCTCATTAGCAGGCGGGTGTCGAAAGCTGGTAAGGTTGCCGATGAAGAGAGCTCCGAGGACGATGATATGGAGGACGAAGACGAAGACGACGAAGACGAAGGGGAGGAGGAGGACATGGTGGGGAAACTGTTGGAAGGCGAGGAAGACTCTGAAACCGAATTCGGAGCCGGGGCATCATCTGAGGACGAGGACGAGGTTGAAGCTGCCAACGGCGAAGCCTCATCTGGCTCGGACGACGACGAAGACAAAGACTCAGATGCCGAATCTGTCCTCTCCGACGTCCCCCATCCGGACGACGACGGTAACGGCGGCGATGACGATGATGCAGCTTCAGACTCCAACAGCGATTCCGAAACCGAAGAATCCCGCGCCGCAAAAGCAGCCTTCTTCGCCCCTACAACAGATCTTCCAACAACGTCCTCGACAACCACGTTTCAGCAGATGAACCTATCCCGCCCGATCCTTCGAGGTTTGGGTCACATCAACTTCACAACCCCAACAGCAATCCAAGCTCGAACCATCCCAATCGCTCTCCTCGCGCGGGATATAGTCGGAGGCGCAGTCACAGGTTCCGGTAAAACGGCGGCCTACATGGTCCCGATCCTCGAACGTCTCCTCTACCGTCCCAAAAAGGTGCCTCAAACCCGAGTCGTGATCCTAACCCCGACACGTGAACTCGCAATCCAAGTCCATTCGGTTGCTGTAAAACTCGCGGCGTTCACAGACATCAAGTTCTCGTTGGCGGTCGGTGGTCTCTCCCTGAAATCGCAGGAGGCGGAGCTGCGCCAGCGCCCGGATATCGTTATTGCCACGCCTGGTCGTTTCATCGACCATATGCGCAACTCTGCGAGTTTCCACACTGATGGCATTGAGATCTTGGTTCTCGATGAAGCCGATAGGATGCTTGAAGATGGATTCGCAGACGAACTCGATGAGATCTTGAAGACTCTGCCGAAGAGCAGGCAAACTATGCTGTTCTCCGCTACCATGACGGACAGCGTTGATAAGCTCGTCCGCGTGGGGATGCAAAAGCCAGTAAGGCTGCTGGTTGACTCTAAAAAATCAACAGTAGCAACTCTGACCCAAGAGTTCATCCGTATAAGACCGGGTAGGGAAGGTGGAAGACTGGCCATGCTCGTCTTATTGGCTACGGAGCTATATAAAACCCGTTGTATTGTGTTCTTTCGAAGTAAAGTGTACGCCCACCGCGTAAGGATCATATTTGGCTTGTTGGGCCTCAAGGCTGCAGAGTTACATGGCAGCCTAAGTCAAGAGCAGGTACGTCCGCATTTCCATCCTTTTCACCCTTTCAAAATTATTATTATTTTTTTTTTTTTTAAGAGAAAAGGCTAATAATCCGATGTTACGAAAATAGCGTATCAAAGCAGTGGAACAATTCCGAGATGGTACTGTAGACTTCTTGCTGGCCACGGACCTGGCTTCTCGTGGTTTGGATATCAAGAATGTCTCATACGTTATCAATTTTGAGCTACCGCAGTCACACGAGATCTACACACATCGTGTCGGTCGTACCGCCAGAGCAGGTCGTTCGGGTCGAGCTATCACGCTTGCGGCAGAAGCTGATCGTAAGATCGTTAAGAAGGCGATAAAAGCGGGTCAAGAGAGCGGGAAAGTTGTCTCGAGAACTCTTGATATTGCCAAAATAGATGATTTGACGGAGAAGCTAAATGGCATGGAGGATGACATTGAGGCTATTCTCGAGGATGAGAAAGAGGAGAAGCAGCTGCTACAGGTGGAGATGCAGCTGAGGAAGGGAGAGAATATGATTAAGTATGAGGACGAGATCGCATCTCGCCCCCGCAGGACTTGGTTTGAAACAGAAAAGGACAAGAAGAAAGCCAAGGAAGCCGGTAGCGCAGAGTTGAACGGCGCTAGTGCCGAGAAGAAGAAGAAAATGAAGTTGAGCGGGAAGATGAAGAAGAAGCTGGAGAGCCGGGATGATATGAAGGACGACGGGGTGCGTATCTTCAAGAAGACGAAGGTAATCAGGGATGAGGCGAGCAAGAGGGGAGCCAAACCCGGAAACCTGTCGAAGAAGAAGATGAAGGCTGCGGGGATGGCGGGCAAGAGCGGCAAGAAGTTCGCGCAGAAGACGTCGGGCAAGGGCAAGGGCAAGAAGAGGTAGCTGTAGTTGTACATATCATGGCCGTGTAGTTTTAGCATTCTTGCCTCACCTCGTGGCTCCCCGGGGCCATCATATATGACCCAGGCATTCAAGTACTGATTATGATCTCTCGAGCAGCAGTTACCATGGGACATCAATACCTTGTATACACACCCCCTTATCTGTCCAAGTAGGTACCTATCTGAATAATACTGGGCTTATATTTTATATATACTTTGGGATATAGCCCCGTTGATATCGTCATATCATATAATAACGACGGGCATCGATAATGGATAATAAACCGGAGCTATGAATATAAACTGTAGACGCCTTTTCCCTCCCCTCCCCATCCCACTCTACCCCCCCTCTCTTTCTTGGAACTAAGTAGCCCCGCAGTACCCCTCCTCACACCCCCCCTCCCCTCCCCTTAGAAAACCCTTGGATATGGCTTACAAGTTATACGCTATAGCTAAAGACGGCAACACGGCGGAGTGTGGTATTCTGACTCTAAGACCCCGGAACCCTGTCCTCCTTCCTTCCTTCCGTTGGCTGAGAACCTTGGAGGAAAACAAAGGGAGATGATGACACCGATTAATCAATCGTAATCAGTCAACATTAACGGCGGGTCGGACACGCATTCATCTTCCTCCAATCCTCTCATCTTTTATCACCACTACCACTACCACAACCACACCACCACCACTACCACAGCCGCCTTTATTGGATCCTACTTCTAGACTGACCAGCGTGTTCAGCAGCGCACATAGATTCATAATCCAAAACAGCAGTTTAGTCGACTCTGGGAGTCCTTATTTATATTCTCTCATCGACCAAGACTATTTCGACTTGTCCTAAACTTACCAGCGCATTCATGGGGGGAACTCCAATCTACCACGTACTTCATCCGCAATACTAATTAATCTTCACGCCGCCAACTTGTTCGAACGCACCCTTGCGCGGCCGTCATGTCCTCTTCTACTGCCGGCGGTGATGTTTCCGCCAACCTCTCAGAGTCCCAGCAGGAGGCTCTCGCGCAATACCTCTCCGTCACAAATTCAGACACGCCAGCTGCCCTATCCCTGCTCGCCCGCTGTCAGTGGAACGTCGAGGTCTGTTTATCTTTCCCTCCACCACTTCCCCCCCCCCTTAACCACTTGCCGCCCCACGTCATTGTTGTTGTTGCAACTATAACAAGGCTTGAACAAAAACTGAACTAGTCAACGCCTACATAAATTAGATCGCGATAACTCGTTTCTTCGATGGAGAGCCAGCGGTAGACCCCGTAGCAGAGGCAAGAGCCCAAGAAGAAGCCGCAGCAGCGGCGGCTGCCCTCCGAGCTGCCACTGCTGCCGCCGCTCAACGACCCCCACTCGCTCACATCCAACGACCGGGAAACCACAGGCACGCAGCCTCATCATCGCGCTCCAGATCCACCGATATAATCCCCGCCCCGCGCATAGTCCCCCAACCGAATGTCTCCGCCCGCCGCCCGCCTAGCATCCTAGCCCTATTCTTCCTCCCCATATCCGTCGCCTGGCGAATCACCCAGGGCTTCGCATATCTCTTCTCATCGCTATTCCCTTTCCTCCCCCGCCTCCTCTCCAACTTCTACTCTCCGCTAAATCGCCGGGGCGGGTCCACCGGCTCCAGCCGTCGAACGCTAAACCCGCGTGACACGGCCAATCGGTTCATCCGAGAGTTCGAGGAAGACAACGGCGTCACGGGCCTACCCTGGTTCGAAGGCGGATACGCGCAGGCTCTAGATCTGGCCAAGAAGGATCTAAAATTCCTCCTAGTGGTCCTCGTGAGCCCCGAACACGATGACACAGCAACCTACACGAAAGAAACACTCTCAAACCCCGAGGTTGTCAAGTTCATAAAGGACAGGGATATAATACTATGGGGTGGTAGCGTTGCGGACTCGGAAGCATACCAGGTGTCAACGGCGCTGATGTGTACGAAATTCCCGTTTTCGGCATTAATCACACATACACCTCAGACTTCGTCGACGGCCATGTCGGTTGTCACGCGGGTTACGGGGATTGTGTCACCGCAGAAGCTTATTTCTAAATTAACGGCTGGGATTGCAGCCCATTCCGAGGCGTTGAATACGATACGCTCGAGGAGGGCGGCGGAGGCGGCGGATAGGAGCATTAGAGACGAGCAGAACAGGGCTTATGAAGCGTCACTCGCTCGGGATGCGGAGAGGGCTAGGGTCAGGAGGGCGGAGGAGGCTGCAAGAGCAAAGGCTGAACAGGAGGAGAAGGAAAGACAGGAGGCTATTGAGCTGGAGGAGAGGAAACTACTGACATGGAGAAGGTGGAGGGCAAGGAGTCTGAAGCCTGAGCCCGAGGCTGGGCCGACGACATCCAGGCTGGCACTTACGCTATTGGACGGGCAGAGGATAGTCAGGCGGTTCGCGCTGGAAGATTCAGTTGAGGATGTTTATGCGTTTGTAGAGTGTTCCGGGATCGAAGCGGGGAGTGAGCCTGCGCCACCGGAGAAGTATGAACATCAGTATGGGTTCAAGCTGGTTAGCAACCTGCCGAGGAAGGTGTTTGATCCGGATCAGGGACGCACGGTCGGTGATAGCTTTGGAAAATCGATGGTCTTGATCGTTGAGCCCTTAGCGCATGATGAAGACGACGAAGATGAAGACGATGAAGACGAGTGAACCATTCCCCCTTTGTATACATGTATACTATGACTTTATGTCTTATATTCTTTTCCTCTGAGACTGGTACCTCTCTCTTCGCAGTAGCAGTAGAGGAGGAGGGGCAAGTTTCACCTAATTGGATCTCATCATTTTCCAATATTCCAAGTCTTGATATTTAGGCTTCGAATGAACATATTAGGACATTAGAACTAATGGAATTCATGGCCAGGCTGGTTCAGGTTAGCTTGAATGAACTGCCGTTCCAGTACAGTCATTCTTGTGCCTCCCCGTCCGTCGGAAACCGAAATATAATATAACCTGGGGCCTGGGGGGCGAGGCTTATAAATTAGGAAGTCTATGATTCATCGGGAATCATGAAAACAAACACCATAATAATTTCCCTGTGATCGATCTCCTTTGCGAAATTAACCAGATCCAAGAGCCGTGGAGTCATTCTAAAAATCCCACCAGAACTGGATTCGCAAAGTGCAACAAAGACCAGGCATGACTCAACGCAGCACAAGCAAGCAAGCGTCATTACTAATTGAGGCCCTCTCGATGGAGATATAAATTTATGGACTCAAACGTCCCTCCTATCTCCTTTTTTATTTCCTAGAAATACACAAAATAGACTTGTTCTTCAGTTACGGTTTTCATTTATTTTTATTTTTATTTTCTTTGGCGATAAAGGAAAAGTTCTGATATATACATAAAACAGATACCCACTTATAAACCTATTCCTTTCTTCGTTTTTATATATACCCATTACTCGATACCTCTTTTTATTCAAAAGAAACCAAAAGCATTCGCTTTAATATAAATACTATATACTAGTTGTATAATTAGATCCACTACCCGATACATCAAAACAGAAAGAAAAAAAGAGAAAAGAGAAGGAAAAATAAGATGCCGCACGCACATTACACGTTGATACACAAGCCCCAGCATCGGGCCAGCAAGCACACCGCCTGGGAGAAGAAGTTCTGCACATACTGCCAGCCACCCAACTCTTCTTCTCCAGAGGCCAAATCTCTCCCCTGGGAGCACTACGAAACTATTTGCTCGAACCCCTTCGCAATCCAGATCCTAACCGACAAAACGTCGTTGTCGCGACAGGCCGTTCTGAACTCCATGCTTTCCGCCAATAACAACAGAAAGACAGCGCCCAAGATGGTTGATCCGCTGTCTGAGAGAGCTACTGTCGTTGGCAGGAAGGCGAAGGGAAGGAAACGCTCGGGGAGGGATTATAGTGATGAGATGGATCTATATCAGGCGAGACTTATCAACTGCGACAGCGACCTGAACTTTGAAAGGGATGATGTGATTTGGGAGGAGGACGGCCCCACAGAGGACGAACTCGTGCATGGGGAGTATCTGAAGACGGTATTTCCGGGGTTCAGGGCGGCAGTACTCAGCCCCAGGGCGGTTGTGGGCGAGCCTGTCAGCGATGAGGTATGATTCTTCTCTCTCCTTTACACATACATATTCTAAATGTATACGTATCCATACATGGATACTAATGAATGGGAATTATAGGAACTGCGGGCGATGGGACTGCTGTATGACTCCGAAGACGAGCACGAGCACGAGCACCCGATGATGGGGTCGGTTACACCTGTTTCCTGCACACCTTTCCTACGACCTGTGTCACCGGGGTCTGACTCAGGCGATGACATGGACGAGCTGTGGGAGTTTGTGGAGGACAGGCGGCTGCCGGTCGAGATGAGGGGCGAATGGGACATCGTTAGCGAGTTCTGAGGCGGCCTCCTCCTCCTTTTTCTCCCTTTTTCTTACCTATGTTTTTCTATCTCTCCATTTGCGTCTTTATACCTATATACCCATGGGCGTTGTATCTCCGGCGTCATTTTATGAACCAGTAGGAGTATTTTGATTGGTTGATTGGCCGATATATACTCATGTATCGATATACCTGGGGAGTTGGGAGTTTATATTGGATGGCTTACAACCGGCTCTCTCTTTTTCTTGTCACATGTCTCTGTGTATATATTCGGTCAGGGCAAATCGGGATGAGGCGTCTTCGGCGAGTGACTGGATATCACCGGCTTAACGACGGCGCATTGGTGGGCACATAGGTGGTGTATATTCTATACTTTCGGTATTGTTAGCATTCCGGCGTTCAGGATGCATGCAATGGCGTACTTTCATTGTATTTTATCCTTTATTGGAGTTCGAACTAGCTGGAGCCTGGCGTATTATATTCATTACTTTGATACCCTCCAAAATAATCATATACCAATTATAATACCCTTTCACGAAAGTCTCACGTGCAATATGTATACTAGTAGGCAGCTAGTAGTTAGTAGTTAGTGGTCGTGGTGATGTTGATGGTGTTTAGTTGGTTGACTGTCGGATGTCGTTCTCCTATATAAATACCCATTAGATTTCTCACAAGCTCTCTCCTTTCTCCCATTTCTCTTCACTCAACCTTCCTTCTTTTATCCACCCCTCTCTTCAATTCAGGATTCTTCACCTACTATCAAAATTACAACAAGAGCAAAAGCCTCTGCCTCTGCCTCCACCCCTCCCACCAAAAGATCCCCCCACAAAAGAAATAAAAATAAAATAAAAAGGGAAGAGGAGATTAAAGATGGATCCTCCAAGCATCTCCACCGTCGTCTCGGCCATCACTAATACGTCACCGGGAACCGATACCCTTACTGCCAGCAGCGCGGGTCCTACCGGTAACGTCCAGACAAGCATGTCCGGCGGAAGAGGCGGGCCTCCTCGTGGTGTTAGTTTGTACGGGTGCACGGTTATGTGAACATCCTTCCATGGTACATATTCCGGTGCGTATGATGATACCCTTATACCTGCTTTTTGATAGTGGTATATATATTTATGGATCTATCAGCTAACCGCTTGTAGCTGCGTATACTTTTGTCTTCCGATGAATCACAAAAATGGAAGTGACGACGAAATAGGGTCGACCAGGTCTTTCTTTCTTTTAATGAGTCGAGTGGGGGGTTTATAACAAAAATACATATTCTCCTTTTATATTCCTTGCTCTGACTAATAAACTCTTTTCTCCCTGTGCTAAGAGGCGCTTGATTACTGTTTCCATTCTTTTTAAGTTACTAAGTATGGAGTTAGAGCGAAACATTGTTAGATCTGTTTTTTTGAGATTTATTCCCGTTTGAAGCGTTAGATTTGGGTTTTGGAACCGTTATGGACCGGTCTTTACTGCGATTCTCTATATTTGACATATTTTATCAGCGAGCTCCAGATAGTTAGACTTTACTTTGAAGAAAGTTATAGATTTGATTTCATGGTAATATTTCTTAGACGCCGGTCCGGCCAGTCCTCCATGGTAGGAGATAATATATGCGCCTCCAGCTGTATATATCCGTGATAGCATTTTGATTCTTTCAATCTGCTAGTATTCAACAAGTATGAGGGTTCTTTCCCAGCCTTATTAGAGCCGCCTCACATACTACCGTATTGATTCGAACATAGACCTGCGGCATTATATATAATATGATAGGAGTGGATCAATCAGACTTCCAATTCCAGTTGTTTAGTCTTCTCCAGAGCCCCTTCAGAATACCACACCTCCCTCGCGTTGTTCTCGACGGCCTAACCTCACCTCGGCGTCGACTTCAATGCAAAACCTCAAATCTGCAATTCGGTATATGTCTTCTAATTGACCTGAAGAATCAGATATAAATAGACATTGGATTCAATTGCAGAAATTCAAGAAACATTAGGGAAAAAATGACCGCCGCAATCCTACCCTCCGCATACACTCTCAGCTCCACCACCGAAATCTGCAGCCTATGGTCCAACTACGGCTCCATCTCCCGCCTGCACGTCTCACACCCTTCTACCAATTCCAAATCCCTGATCCTTAAGTCCATCCTACCCCCGCCGCAGTCGCCAGGATCATCGCCTGACGAATCACATCTGCGGAAACTCATCTCCTACCGCGTCGAGCGGTACTTCTACGCCCACTTATCTCCGCTGCTGTCTTCGCAACCTTTCACTAAAGTCGCGGAATCGATTGCGGTAAATGATGAGACTGGCCAATTGCTTCTTGAGGATCTGTCTCCGCAGTATCCTATCACCTCATATGGCTCTCTTGATGGTCCCGCCACGACTGCCGTGCTGAACTGGCTCGCAGGGTTTCACGGCACCTTCTGGGCCCCTACCGTCTCTCCTTCTGTAGTAGATAATAATGACGGAGAAGAAGAGGGAAGAGGAAGTAATATAAACATCGGCACGCCAATCCCCGCCCCGCTAACCGTCGCCTCCCCGACAACCACAGCCGGAATCTGGGAACGCGGCGGTTACTGGTACCTCTCCACAAGGTCCTCAGAGCTCTCCTTCCTCCTCACAAATCCAGACTCCGAGGATTCCTACCTAATACCATGGATCCATGAAGTCGATTCACGCATTCAAAATGAAAACCCACAGTGGAAAACCCTGATTCACGGTGATCCCAAGGGCGCGAATATCCTGCTCTCCCCTATCAGTCGTAATGAAGATGGTAGTAATAATAAAGATGGGAGTGGGGAAAAACCGAAGTCGAAACAGAAGGGAACAGGTGAATTCAAAGCCGCGCTATACGACTTCCAATACTGCGGCATCGCCACGCCGGCCGTCGATCTCGTCTACTTCTTCGGGACGACAGTCGACCGCTCTCTACTGCTTAAAGACCTAGACCTTCTACTGACAACATACTACCGCGAACTATGTAATGCATACGAAAGATCGCATGATGGGAGGAAACTGGAACAGGAGACGGGGTATTCGTATGATATACTGAAGGAGCAGTGGGATGTTGCGGTGGTCGATTGGATGAGGTTCATGGCTGGATGGGGGGTTTGGGGAAACTGGCGCTGGGTCAAGGCGCAGGCTGTCGCTGCTGTTAAGAAGTGGGAGGCCCAGGGCAAGACGGCCGTCTCAGATGCCTCCTAACTTACCCAATTGGCCCTCCCCTAAATTTCATATATGTTAAACCTACCATGTATATTATCTAGAAGTAGATGCTTTGATATTTAGATGGGACTTGGAGTGGGAGGGGGGTTAGAGCGAAGTGGTATAGATATATTGAT
Source organism: Orbilia blumenaviensis (assembly GCA_036872755.1). Classification (NCBI taxonomy): domain Eukaryota; kingdom Fungi; phylum Ascomycota; class Orbiliomycetes; order Orbiliales; family Orbiliaceae; genus Orbilia; species Orbilia blumenaviensis. The sequence goes on along the minus strand of JAVHNS010000008.1, from coordinate 1,649,167 downwards.
GCCCCCCATTCATATATTGGAGTTTGGAGTGGCGGTGCGCAAATCAATACAGTAGCTAGACTGTACTACTAGTTTTATTGTACAAAAGGATATATTATAACCAATGATCATATGATTTGAAGACGTGGAGACTAAGTTGTTAAAAAGAGGAGAAAGGAGAAGCAGAAAAAGCGCTCTCAGAAACATTAACGCCGTGAATGCCCACAAAGAAAGAGAAAGAAAAAAAAGCAGTACCAATAGTGATGGTTGGAGATAATCGGAAGAAGAGAAGACTTTGCTTCCGCCGGAACTGTACACATGGCTGGAAGAAGGCATTTTTAAAGAAGAAGAGGAAGAAAAGAAAGGAAAAAAGGGTCATAAGTGCACGAGGGAATAGAATCAGTAAAGTAATAAGATGGAAATACGAGCCTAAAGCCCAAATAACGGCTGGACATCTGCAACCTGCTGCGGTGGTGGGTTCGGCGGGTTAGCAGCGCCTTGAGCACCCTCCCCAGCCGGTCGAGCCTGATTCTGATTGATATCGCCGTCAGCACCCTGCTCACCTTCGCCGGCAACACGCTCCCTATGTTCTTGCTCCGCTTGTGCCGCGCGTTCCATAGCCTCGATCGCCTCCTGCTGCATTCTTCGAGCATTCCCAACCCGCTCCCCCAAACCAGGAACCAAACTTGCCATGAATATCCCAACACTGGTCTGGATGTTATCCCAGATACCACCGTTCTGTCGGTTATTGTGCTCTTGGATCAGTCTATCTGCTAGCTGTTGCGGGTTCGGCATCCCATCTTGTTCACGGTTGTTGACTTGTTCGGGCTGCGCAGGACGCTCTGCATCTGGGACTATTGCGTTTATTCGATCCAGGATATTTTGAAACCGGTTGTGCATTATCAGATGTAAGATTCCAGATTGTGCGACTTAAAGAATTAGAAAACGGGGAAAGAACACAGCGGTGTTAGTATAGAATTCGATAAAACAACTGTAAGATCTTTAGGGCAAAACTTACGAAATACGATCGTGGCGGCGACCCAGAGGACAATGTCACGACGAGTGTCCCTGCCACCACCAAGAAGGTAAACTCCAAAGGCGAGCTTGACGGCTAACCAGAAATTCTCACCCAACCATCTCAAAGCCCCTTCAATAGCAGCTTCATTCGGCATCACAAGATTTCCTCCAAAAAACCACATTATAAAACTGAGCAGATAGTCGACCGGTCCGCGGGGCCGAACTGGGACAGGAACAGCCCCTGCAAGTGCAGCTCCGGGTACCTGGGCAGGTACAAACTGATCCGGCGCTGCTGCTTGATTGGGCTGTGGGAGGGGGAAATTATTCCTGAAGTCTCGATCTATCATATCAACTAGTTCCTGCCGTCTCTGCTGCAGCATCCGGTCTCGAAAATGGCCATTGATCCCTGGCAGTTGTTCCCGGATCCCTTGGCGTTCTGCATCGACCCGACCTAGTTCTTGAGCGGCGATTTCGGCGGGTAGACGCTCATTGACACGCTGGATCTCATTCAGATTCAGTCCGGGAGGTGGTGTCATATACGAGCCGATGGGAGCCAGTGGGGACCTTATTCGTGGAGGAGGAAATGTCCATGGATGGAGAGACGTAGCGGACGGAACAGGGGATAGAAGAATGGAGCCCTGACCCTCCGGGCCCTGGAGTAAATAGTATTGCTGTTGGGGTGTCCCCACTGATCCTGACGTATCATAGTTTTCCAAAGGAGAATCGAAGTGTGAAAAAGGCGAAGACTGCGGATTCGATCCCAGGTTCAGGAAGCGGCCAGGAGAGCTGGCATATTGACTTGAACTTGCTGCCTCTGACCCTGGGGTGCTGAAGCGAATACTAGTGGTCTATAGAGTAAATGATAAGAGGTGTGTCAGCTTTCGCTCAGTTCTACCAGGCCAATAAGGTTGATAGATCATAATCTCGTCTTGTTCTACTTACTTGGGGAAGATATTGAGATCCAGAAGCCGCATCTGCACTATTTTGACCTAACGAAGTAGAAGATGATCCCTGGCCACTACCATCTGAGGCGCCTTCCTGAATGCGAGTTCGAGTGGAGCGAATGAATGTTCCGGTTGCCGTAATTGTAACCTGCCGGTTGAAGCTGAAAACTTGTGTATTACCTTGTGAACCAAATCCCAGTTAGTCTCAAAATTTATTGACAGATATAAACACCATCTCTTTCCCTTCTACCCAAACACTGATCAAGGGATTTGAAAGAGGTAGTGTAAGAGGAGCTGCTTCAGAAAGTTAAAAGAAAAATATGTGACTTACCACCGTTTGGATTTTGGGCACGACCTTGAGGAGTTGTCGGTGTAGGAGACGGCGCAGCCGGTTGGGGGGTAGGCCCACGTGACGAGCCCGAAGAAGCGGGCTGGGACGAAAAAAAGCTGCGAGCGGGAATAGTTGTGCTACGAGGAGGACTAGGATTAGGGCGGATAACAACGTGGAGATAGATGGGATTTGGAGATTCCTGGAAGACACCATCATATATCAGCATCTATGAGCGAATTTTATACCTTATTGATGATAAAGAATAACCTTGAAAGGGATCAAACTTACCAGGCCAGAGCGGAATGCTTCCCTCAAGGTGGTATCATCGGCCAACTGCCTTCCTCCATAGATCAAGCGTAATGAAGCGGCGGCCGGGTTATCTGGCGCGCTTTCCTGAATCTGGTCCCTAAGTTGGCGAACGGTGGACGATAGGTTGACGTTGATTGTGAAGTTCTGAGGCTCACGGGTACCAGGCTTCATCAACTTGAGGATGACATCGACGGTCTCAGGCGCACCAGATGCGGGCGGGGCCATGGCGGGAGGAGGAGAGCGTATCGAGACCTCGTGGTATTAGAAGACAATATCACGAGGCCGGAAGGATAGCGTGCGGATTATATAGATAGATGCTTTGTCTGCCGCTGTCTTTGAGAGACAGTTGAATTTAATGATATTGACAGAGTTGACTGTAGTTTAGTGATTAGCTAATGCAATGTAATGGGGTGTATTGGAAGAAGGCGATGCATCTCAACCTGATCATGATGCATGATGGGGAAAGAGCCTTACATCTATCTATCTATATCTACGAGGTGGGTCACGTATACCCCGATGTCCGTGCTTGATTGTAGTGTTCGGAGGGGGTAGGAAGGATAAGAGGTTTGGGGCGGTGTCTAATAGTAGCCTGGGGTAGACCTAAGTATCTAATAGGCCTGGGCAATCGTGTGTTGCGAATGTTGTTCAAAGCAGCGATCCCAGCACGCAGCACGACGATCCAGCTGGCGCTGCAGAGAGGCCCCACGATATCGATGCCTGATCCTTTGAGGCTCTGAGGCTCTGAGGCTCTAAAGACGCCCGCTTACCAAGATCGTGATAGTTCAAAAGGCGTCGTCGAATCGATGGACGGTAACGTAATTTTTGGTGACCACGCTGTCATGATCCTGTCGGTTGTATTGGTCTGGTCTAGCTTGCATTGAGGCATGAAACGAGGGCCGGCTGATGACATGATGCAGCAGCTGCAACACCGACCGCAAACCAGACATCCTTGCCTTGTCTCCAAACGTTTTCGCTCCGACGACCCGCACCAAATCAGATATCAGGCCAGGAACGACATATCGATACTACACTAACCACTAGCACTAGTGGCAGTATTTTACAAACATCGAAAAAGTCTTGACGACGGAAAAACAACATCGATCCGGGCATGGTATATACGTCGACGGCCGTTTGATATCCAGCTGCCTACGCTCCCAATGAAGTCTTCCCGAGCGGTATCCGCGACTCTTCGAGGGTGCGCCAGTGCCGCATCCGCATCCACAGCCTCCGTGCCCGACCCGGCCCGACTTGCTCGAATACTACCCCGCAATGCACTCCGGTCGAGGAACTATAGCAGTGCCTCCAGGCCTCTACAATCGATATTCTCGTTCCTGAACCGCAATGACCCGGATAAGGTCCCTGAGCCCGGGTTTCCGATCATGCAATCCCATGAACGTCGAAAGGAACGGATCAAGCAGGCTAAGGAATCGTGGAAAAACCCTAAACCGGTCAAGGCGCCTTCTGTTGCTATGCTGTCCCAGACAAATCTATTCCATCCGTTATCAGAGTCGCCTATCCCGGAAATGAGAGAGATGGGGAAGAGAATCCAAGAGCGAGCAGTGTGTCCGGTCAATGTACCCCACGAGGTCGGCAAGCATCAGGTCAACTTCGAATGTCCCGACTGTGGAATCCCGATTTATTGTTGCGAGGAACATTGGATGGACGACTATGAGAATCACGTTTTGGTTTGTGAGACCATGAGGGAGATCAATGAGGATGAACACGACTTGCGGTCCGGTAGAGAATTCCCAGAGTTTGAGTACCAGTTGCTGGAACAGGAGGACGATTGTCTAATCAACTTTACCAACTGGGACACTTTCTTATACACAAGAGAATTCGAGGCTATCAATGATATGAGGGCTTTGCGACAGGTCACCAAGCTGTTAACATATCCCGTCACGGTTGGAAGCATTATTCACGAGCTGAGTCCATATAATCTTAATAATCGGTTAACATATGAAGGATTGAAGAGTCTTGCTGGTATGGAACTATCTTTTCGTATGATTTGAAACCACCAAAACTGACGCCAGTATTAATACTAGCCACAAGATATTCACTCCACCCGGTCCTGTCTGGAAGTGACGGCACTCTCAAGGGCCAGAAACAGATCCCACCACCAATGCGTATCTTTGTCTTGGGTGCTCGTGGCGAAGCTTCGCTCCCCCGTGAAGTCTGGGCACAGCTTCCGTTCATGTTCCCACGTGTCAATTTCCATCTGGCATTCATTGGCCCTGAAGTCTTCCTCCAACGCCCGAGGCATCTGGACTGGCCACCCCCGCCACGGTCGCCCGGAAATCCATTTGGAACATTGTACGAGCGACCGGCGCCTCGTATGAAGATCTCAAGTACAAGCGAGTATTTCCATACCCTGCACAAGACGGGGATGTTCGCACCCTACGACCCGTACTTCGATGTCTTCGTATTGTTCCATCCAGGATTCAGTCATCCGGCCAGCATGACGAATTGGGAGGAGACATTGCCAATGTTGCTAGAGACGAAGTGCCCGATCATCGTGACCGGGTATACCAAGGAGGATATGGACAACGACGTGGAATGGGTGAACAATACGGCGAAGGGCGAGTTTGATGTTCTGATGGAGCCCGGGCAAAACCGGTTCAGCAGCCTGAGGTGGAACATCCTGGAGTACGTATACCCCCCAGAACAGTGCTATAATTATAAATGTGTGGTTTCGGGCTGATTCTAACTTGTGGGGTAATTCAAATAGGACGGACCCGAGTGGGGGGCTGAGTCAGAGCAATTGGGGTGTGTGGGCATTCCGAGGAAAACGGTAAGTGGCCACTACTACTAGCAATTACTACAACCTGCAATAGTCCGACTGCACTGCGATGCAATGTAGGTGTTGAATAGGTAGTAAGTTCATATGCTAACGTTGAACTATTATGACAGATACGAGACGATGCAACGTGTGACGACGCCCGATGTCATCCAGCTGTAGAGAGAACTGTAGATAAGTACTATATTACCTTAACCATCAAGATATTCAAACATGGAGAATATGATAACCTGTACATACCATACCTACTTACTTACTAGACTACTCGTACATACATATGCACAAAATCTCATGAAACTACCACCTATTATCAAAGTACTTATATACTCAAATACATAATAATAATAATCATATTCTATGAACTCAGTGAGCCAGCTGGATTGAATGTCTGAAACTGAGCAAATTCGAATAGACAAATACATGAGTATCAATTTGAAGATGTTTGCGACCCCCACTTGCCCGAAATAGACCATCCGTGTTCCCACCCCCCGCCCCGGGATTGTCGGCTCAATTATACATAACTTAGCCTGGCCGGCCTGTCTGGCCTGGGGCCCCAACTACCTACTACCAACAGCCCCGGTCCGTGCAGTCCACAGCCCACACAGCCCACAGCTCTGGGGCATAATATAGTGCCGGACCTGCCAGTATCTGGCTATCAAAGGTAGCCCTGGAGGTGGTTAATGCGTGTGCGTTGGGCCTGACGTCGAAACAAACAACACCAATTGGAAGCAGAAACCGCGGCAGCTAATAAGAAGGCTAGCCAAACCAAAAGTCAAGGCTCCGACGTTGGAAGAAACGAATTAACTCGAACGAGAGGCCACTTGTTCTCACAACCTCACCGGCCTGCTGACACCGTGGCGACATTCCGGTCTTATTATTACCCTCGCATTAGCTAACAATCAAGTCATCGAGCCGGCCGGTTACTAAATCGCAGACCAATTGACTCCACAGCGTACGTTTTTTCAGTTGGATCCAAGCGCCTTCCGCTTCCCTGCAGGCGTTCCTGGCGATATTGACAGGCTGTTCAAACTGACCCGACCTCATAGTTTCCCTAGGCCGCAGGAGGCTACAAGAGCAAGCCCAACTGGCCACATGGAACCCGCATAGCCATAGCCATCTCCGTGTCCCTCTCAAGATCTCTCAGATCCCCCGATTTCGATTTCTTTCTGCGAAATCTGGTTGCATCTACTAGGAGATATCTGCTTCTTATTGGATCGGTTTGACCTGCCTCTGCCAGCAGCTTCACCTCCACAAAAACAAAACTACTGCAGCTGGGCATATCGATATTTACGACAGTCGTTTACTCTCTAACGTAAACTTTGGATCTTTCTTTCTTTCTTTCTTTTTTTTTTTTTCATTTGACTTTTGCATAGCGGGTCGTACATATACGCCCTCGGTCTGAGAACTAACTACGTAGTTTCTGAGCCTGCAAAGGCTGTCACTTCTCAACGAAAATGCGATACACAAACCGCACAACCACCATTGCGGTCCTCACGCTTGCCTTCACCTCGCTAGCGTCTGCATCTGCATCGATCCTGGGTATCGATTATGGTAGCGAGTTCATCAAGGCTGCTCTAGTGAAACCAGGTATTCCTCTGGAAATTGTCTTGACCAAGGATTCCAGACGAAAGGAAGCCGCCGCCGTTGCCTTCAAACCGAAATCCTCAACCCACCCCGCCAACAGCAGCCCAGAACGACTATATGGCGTTGACGCCGTCAACTTTGCTGCCAGATACCCAGATGATGTCTACCCAAACTTGAAGCAACTTCTCGGCGTCTACGAAGCCACAGATGAAAGAGTAACAAGATATGTCGAACGTTTCCCGAGTCTCAAACTTACACTTGCACCAAATGGCGCTCGTTCCACCGTTGAATTCCGCAGCGGCGCTGCTCAGGAAGGAAAATTCGCACTCGAGGAGCTCATTGCGATGCAACTGGCCAATATCCGTCGGTCTGGGGAGGCTCTTGCCGGTGACGGAAACACCATCACGGATTGTGTTATCGCTATCCCCGCCTACTTCACTACCGAGGAACGCCAGGCGATCATGACGGCATCTGAGATGGCAGGCATGACCGTTATGGAACTTGTTAGCGACGGTGTTGCTGTTGCTGTGAACTACGCTATTCCTAGGACATTCGTCGCGGATGCGAAGGAAGAGATACATATCATTTATGATATGGGTGCCAGCTCCACTACCGCTACCCTCGTTCAGGTTCGGGGCAAGACCGTGAAGGAAGGAAGGACAAATAAGACCGTCACTGACGTTTCCGCTCTCGGTGTTGGATTCGACCGAAGCCTTGGTGGTGATACCTTCAACCAGAAGATGTACGAGCTCCTTCTCAACGAGTTCGCAGAGAGCAAGGCCGGCAAGAAGATCGCAGAGAAGGAGGGTAAACCAATCAAGGACCTTCTTAACGCAAAACAAGTGGCCAAGCTTTGGAAAGAAGCCGCCAGGGTTCGACACATCCTTAGTGCGAACACCGAAGCCTCCAGCTCGATTGAAAGCTTCTTCCCAGATGTCGATTTCCGAAGCAGAAAAATCCAACGCAGCGAATTTGAGGAACTCCTTAAGGAATACATTGTCAGAATCTCTAAGCCAATCATCGACTCTGTTGATAAGTTGAAGGGTGGTTTGGAAGCCGTCGATAGTATCATCTTGTTCGGCGGTGGCGTCAGGGCACCATTTGTTCAGAAGATTTTGACCGAGCTCGTTGGAGACAGACTTTCTAAGAATGTCAATGGAGACGAAGCTGCTGTCATGGGTGCCACCTTCAGAGGTGCCTCTCTAAGCAAGCTCTTCAGGGTTAAGGATATCAGAGTTCAAGATGTCAGCACCTACACTGTGGGAATGAGATATAACTCCGAGGCTACTGGAAAAGGTATACAATCCCCGCGTCTTTCAACATGACTATTGATACTAATAAGAGCGATATAGAACTCAACCAAAACCTTTTCAATGCTCCAGCATGGAGAGGCCACAGCCGTTTCGTCCCACTCAAGATGACAAATGACTTCACCTTCGATCTTTATCAGATCACTGGCCACCCTCTCGACCCCGCCGCTCCAAAGGAAGAAATCTACAAGGTTACTACCACAAACTTGACTGCTTCCCTCGCTAAGCTTAAGGCCGATGTCAACTGTCTCGAGAACACAGTCGTGGCAACCTTCGAGATCAAGATCGAGGAAAAGTTTGGTCTCCCAGAAGTTGTATCTGGTGACATTGGATGTGAATATGACGAAAAGAAAACCGGCATTGTTGATGATGTCAAGGGGTTCTTCGGTTTCGGCAAAGACAAGGACCAGAAAGTTTTGGAAGATGAGAAGTCAAAATCTGGAGAGTCTTCCACCACCACCAAGTCCACCACCACCAAGTCCAAGTCTACCACCGCTACCCCAATCCCCACCGGTGAGAATGGCAAGCCAATCGAAAAAGTTCCAGTCTCCTTCACTGTTGAGAGGTCCGGTCTTACCCCACTTACAACTGCAGAACTCGCTGCTGCAAAACAAAAGCTCAAGGTCTTCGATGATGATGATACTACAAGAGCCCAGCGCGAGGAGGCCAGGAATAACCTTGAGGCTTTCAGCTACCGTGCAACCGAGTTGCTTTCATCGGATTCTTTCATCGCCGTCTCTACCGAGGAACAGCGAGAACAGCTCCAGAACAAGATCAACGAAATCTCCGACTGGATCTACACCCGTGAAGCCGATATTGCGGACCGCGCCACCCTCCTTGGAAAATTCAAGGAGCTTAAAGATCTCGAAGGCCCAATCAGCAGCCGTAAGAAGGAAGCCAGTGAGCGACCAGACGGCATCATCCGCCTCAACACCAACCTCAAGGACGGCAAGCAGCTTTTGGAGAAGATGAAGTACGCCGTCTCAAAGCACACTTTAGATCTCGAGAGCTGGTCTAGCTATTCCACCAAATTTGTTAGCAGCGTCAGCTCCTCTGAGTCGGCAGCGTCTGCCTCCTCTGCTTCAGCGTCTTCTGCCTCAGTAGAGCTTGAATCCAAAAAGAGTGCCGAAGCCGCTGCATCCGCGTCTGCCGAGGCAGCAAGCAGCTCGACTGAAGCATCCGCTTCTCCAAGCAGTAGCGGAGACCCACTCGACAACCTTGAGGACACCACCTCAAGCAGCAGCAGCAGCTCTACCTCCACTACGACCAAGAAGACCAAGTCTAAGCCAAAGTCAACCAAGAAGCCCACTCCAACTCCAGCTCCAGTCGTCCTCTACACCGAGTCCGACTGCGAAAGCTTCGACAAGGCCCTCCAGGAAGCCCAAAAATGGCTTGACGGAAAGACCAAGGAGCAAGATGCCCTCAAGGCCCACGAAGAACCCAAACTCCTCGCTAAAGATCTCAAATCCCAGAGCCAAAAACTTGAAAAGGACATTAAGAAATTCTCCGGCCGAACAAAAACCAACTACGTCCCTCCACCACCGCCCAGAAAGCCAAAGTCTGCCCAGAGCGCTGCGCGGAAGGCGAAGGAGGCTATGGCAAAGAAGGGGCTCAAGCTCGAGGGTCTGGCAGGTGTTGAAGGCATCGCCGATACTGTCGACCGCATGCTGGAGGGCATGAGCGACGAGGAGCTAGACAAAATGATCGAAAATATGAAGCAAGAGGAGGCCAAGAAAGAGGCCGGTGAGGGAGAGGATAAACCAAAACCAAAGGTTGAACACCTCTTCCCCGAAGGAACTGAGCCTGAACCAGAAGCCGAAAAGAAGACTGAAGGGGAGGCAAAACCCAGTGGACATGATGAGCTATAAATGTTTCGAAATGGAACTTGATAAGTTTTGGTGTAATCTAGTCATAAACTATTTTCTTTTGTGTTTTTTTTAGCATATTGTGCATAGTAGATAAAAAAATTCATCTCCAGTATTAGTAGTTATCCTACACAAAAGTTCTTCATACTACATATCGATACTATTGTTGACATAAAAATCATATAGTTAAAGTCGCACCCTCGCAGTAACTCGTGATAATTATAAATGCAATCATACGGAAAAACTGGCAATTTGTCTCCCAACATAAGATCTCTCCGCACATTCTGTTCTTCCCACCAACGATTCCGTTAACATGTGACGTCCTAGTTTATTCTGTAGTCACAGTAACTGTAGCCTCCCCAGTCACATCTACAGTCTTAGTCGTCGTCGCATCAACATCGACCGTCGTCGTGGTTGTAGTCCCAGCCTTAGTCCCCGTCCTCGTCCAGGTCCTAGTGTAACGATTTGTCCTTGTCCAGGTTCCATTCTTAGTGCTCCAGGGGCTATCCAGACAGTCACATAGCGCTTGGATCATTGTATCTGGGAGGCTGGACCAGCTGCTTGGCTTGCCGCCACGGTTTGAACCAGTATTTTTGGATACTGGGCTGTAGTCTAGGAACGGACCTTTAGCATCCGACCGCTTGATAGGGTTCCCGCCGATGGGTTCAAATTCTTCCTCTTCTTCGTATTTTCCTGCAGCAGCAGCAGGCGTGGCCACAGCCCGGCCGGCAAGGCCTGGGCTTGACGTAGTAGTAGTTGTTGCGGATGCTGCATCAAGGCGACAACTATTAGAAATTCCTCACTTAACTAATTGACGGTAGAAGGGAGGAGAAACATACAAGTCTTAGTGCGCCTCCTCACGGTGACAGTTCGAGTGCGACTATGTCTCGAATAAGTCTTGGTTTGAGTCCTAGTAGTTCTTGTCTTGGTAACCCTCCAACCGCCGCCGTTGCTACCTCTATCATCCGTAACCGTCACAGTGGCAAAGTAATTAGCCGTTCCATTCGCGACGACGGTTTGCGCGGAACACCAAGATTTAACGCTTGAGCTTGCAGATGTGGCGATGTTGTTCACGTAGCGATCGATGCCACGGATATCGCAGAAGCCTGGCTTCTTGCGGGCAAAAATCTTGGGGTCGACAGCTGCCGCTGAGACGGTGAGCGGGAGGACTACGAGGGTGGCGAATGGGATATGCATGTTTTGAGATATATAAAATAATATTTATAGATCTTAAAATGGTGCTTTAACAAAAGATGGGAGCCATTTATAGTGGGGCTATAGAATGATAACAGGATATCAGGTATGCGATGCTTGTATAACTGTATTCTTGGAAGATGGAAGACAGACAAGACCATGGTTATTTATGCATGGGGCACCGGATTCAAGATATCAAACCAACTTCTCAAGGTTCTAATTAACACCCCAGACACATTTACCAGCGAACTTGATAAATAGCCATGCATAGTCGCAGCCGCGAAACCCAATTCTTGATACCGGGTACGATCTGGTCTGGATCTCGACCCATCACACATTGCTAAAGTTTTAGCGACCCGCTTGCAGTAAGGAATTTCCCGGTTCCTGAACCGGATTACGTTGGCTGCTCAGGGGGGGATGCGTAGGGCTCATACTGGTTGCAGATAGTACTCGGAAAGCTTATTGAATATATCGAATATTGAGTTTAAACTTTCAAGATGATCGAAAAGAGGCTGGATCGTGGGAGTGGCTGTGCACGATGTTTTACGATTTCTTCATCTGTGAGAACGAGAGGGATTCTAGATTTTTGCTATTATATTTCTTGAAAAGGATATCTATAGATGGGCTCACCCTGGTTTAAAACCAATTGGGCGGGCTCACGATGCAATGGTTATTTTTTTAAAAATATTCACTCTAGAGCACTAACTATATGGGATGCGTTGAAGATGTGGTAAGTCGCCCGATTAGGAAGACTCCCACTAATTCCAAGAGGTTGCTGTGGCTTGTACAATCGCAATTGTCGATGTCGATTGAATTCATTCATCGATAGGTACCCTCAAGTATTGTTATTCACAGACAAAGACAACCTCCTGGAACTCTTCTTACATCCAATGCAGTACAACGAGTCTACTTGCACTAGTGAAGGTATTCTGAAAACGGCAATGGCAACAATCATTACGCACTATCAAACGTTGCAAAGTGTACCGCAATGGTTATGGCAAGTAAACTCATAAAAGTTACTGACAGGTTCTTGGACCACCAATCGAAACCGGATACGAACGTTATGGAAATCACTATCTATAGGATTCAACTGTTTAACATATGGCATCATAGCGAGCTATCAATTGTCTGACGCGCACGCTCTGATATCATGATTCAGCGGACCACTAACCAGGGGTCTCAGCACGGTATTTTATACCCCTACCATCTACAATCAATCATCTTCTAATAGCTCTGACAACGACGGCAGGTCATGTCATTACGGACAAATAAAGTCCCCTAATATTTGAGTTACAACTATGTGACCCAGCGCTAGGACAGCTGTTTCATTATAGAGCACCTTATAATTGGTCACGAATACTGCTGATATACACTAGATGGGTTCAGTGTACTGTCTCGAGTCTTCTGAAATCGGTCTACTTGCCGCTTGCTCGTGCCGAATATTTCTAGAATTCTCAACTTTGACTTTTCGAACTTTACAACCGTTGGCTCACGTTCGTATAACACTAGTTGTATACGTAATCAAGTCGAAAACAGGAGCTTGCTCACATTGTGAGAAGATTTGTAAGACCCCCACCCCCCAAATAAATATCTGAAAGTTATACTGATAACATTGTGATTTGGGGGTATGCTGTATCCTATGATTTTTGTGACATAATTCCACCAGCAGGTGGAATCTAGCGAATGCCTTCCATTGATCGACACCAAAAACATGTGTTGGGGTTGGAATTCCCAAACAGGCTCATCGCCAAAAAAGCTCATGAAGCTAGTCACGTGGCAATCTCGCTTAATTTACCCCTTCCAGCCCCCAAGCATCGATAGATCACGTGCACTCAGCTCCCTCAGGATTCACGTGTTCATTTTGGACGTCAAAACTAGTTGAAACGGTCAGAATCTGACATCTCCGAATTTTATAAAAAGTGTCTCAAAAGATGCGGGCTGTTAGTGCGATTCGATTGACCCTAAAATTATATGATTCCGTGAAGAATTGGGTGATGCGGTGATGTTTTTGTAGATGTTTGGGATCTGGTGGGCCGGAAGGAGTGATTTAGGTCACATCACCGAATTTTATAAAAAGTGGATCAAAAGATGCGCTTAGCTTTGGGGATTCAATTTATCCTAAAATTAAGGATTTTGGAGCAGAATTGAGCAGTGCGCGGTCGTTTTAAGTATTCTCGTACACACGATTCTCGGTTGCGGCAACTTTGGTGGGGTTCTGAGGACAAAGATCCGATTCTTGTCAAGGTTTGGGGTCGATTTGGGTCAAATCACTGAATTTCATAAAAAGTATATAGAAAGATGCGCTACTTCAAGGCGGTTCGATTGGCCCTAAAACGAACTGTTTCTGATCAAAATTGGGCAATGGGGGTCGGTTTTAAATCCTTTGCGGGGACACACACTGTGTTACGAGATTTCGGGACGCTTTTTAGGTGGTGTAGGTCAAAATTTCGATTTCCATAAAATATTGATAGAAAGATGCGGCGGCTTCTGCGGCGTCGATTGGCCCTAAAACCAAGTGATTTGGAGCAGAATTGGGTGATGCGGGGCCGGTTTTGATGTTTTGCGGGTGTGGATGTCGTGGGTGAGCCGTGGCTCGGTCGACCTGAAATGGCTGGAGGTGCGTTTTGTCCCCCACCTTCGCTCTCCAAGAAGGAAATACCACACAAAACCACAAAGCTGGTTGCGCCGATACAAGTTCACCAGCCATTAATTAAGCACTCACCACTTGGTACTTGCCGGCCAAGCAGGTATTTCAGAGAGAACAGTATATCTAGCCCGTAAGAGATCGCTCACCTGCAGGTCAGCATGTATATAATACATTCTCACACAGCGTGTTCTGCATGCCTGCACATGTACTCGGTGTGTAAGATATCCCTGCTGTGTCCACCCTTCCCCGGCTGCTGAATCATCGAGTTTTTTGTTCAAATACTTTGAACCTGCAAGAGCCGCTTCTATTTATAGCGAAGCTTACCCGAAGGCTTTATGTTTTTGCACCCTCAGCTCAACCCTCAGCCTTACACGAGAATTTTTCTTTGTTTCTTTCTTGTATCTGCCGGAGCCTGGTTTACCCCCCCTGCCGAATTTAAACTGCAGTATTATGGGTACTTTTTGTTTTTGGCAGGAAGTATTTCAAATGATTATCATTGATCCCTGAAAATTAATAAAGTAAAGGAGCGCCCCATGATGATTTCTTATCGTTAGATTTAGAGAGTAGAAAAAACTGAATATCAGGCCGTTTGGTATGACAGCGCCGTTAACTACTAGATAGTTAAAAAAAAAGAGCACGAAAAAACAATACAAGAAAAAAACGACTTGGCCCGTATAGATATCGCAAAATAGAAACCCGTAGAGTAAGGAAAGATAGAAAAGAAAAAGGAAAAGAAAACCAGCAACCCCCCCAAGGAATGTATTTCTTGAGTCTAAGAAGTTATAAAACTACACAAATGGTTGAATAGATTGTAAAAAAAAATATCTGGGATCCGCTTACACACTAAACACTATGATAATGCTCGCTTTTTTGAACCTCTGTGTGAGAGAAAATAGGTGTAGTTATATTTCCCAATTTTTTTTTCTCTTTTCAGATAGAAATTTTTTTATTAGCAAAACCAACTCCTTAAATGTTCATGTCATCAATAGTTTTAAGCAGCAGAAGTGGCGCTAGTGACAGGCGAAGTGGCAGTCGAAGCAGGTGCGGCTCCGCCACCATTGGGATCTTGACCTCGGAAAATGCTTGGATTGGCGTAGTCGATGCTAGGGTAATTGGAGGTGACCCGGGAAGTGACTGGGATGGAGGTGGTGATTGGAGGTGGGAAGGATTGAGGAGGATTGAGAGACACAATAGAGATACCACCAGTGAGAGGGCGGAAATTCTCTGAAGCCTCAAAGTCAACCGAGTTATAATTAGCACCGAAGGAGCTTGGGAGAGTGTATGTGGTAGTAGCTGGAGTCAAGACTGGTGGTGGGCCAGTAACAGAAACAATCTCGATGCCACCAGTGAGGGGACGGAAGACATTGGGATCGCTATAGTCTATGGGATAAGAGGTGGGGCGATCAGTTCCGGTTGGGCGGGGAGGAGCAGGGCCAGTGGAAGTGTTTGGAGCAGCGGTCTCGGCCATTGGTGGACGACTGCTGGTACCGCCGTTTGGCGCTGGTCGTGGGGCTCCAGTGCCTGGGCCACCACGGAAGACGTTCGGGTCATCATAGTTGATGCTTGGATAACCACCGCCACGAGTCCAGGTGTATGGACCCTGGCTTTGCGCTGGTCCAGTGTTACCACCGGTTGGAGCCTGGGTTGGATTTGGGGCAGGTGGTTGATTATTGCCTGTATACCCATTGGAAACAATTGGAACGGATTTACCACCATTGAAGACATTTGGATCATTGTAGTCAATAGATGGGTATGGCCGTCTACCACCGCTGCCGGTAGTGACAGTGAGACCTCCCCCAACAGTTGGGGTAGCTCCGGCACCGGTATAACCTCCAGCAGTGCTTGTGCACTGCTTAGCATAGGGAGCAACGTATGGAGGAGTTCCGGTTGTTGTCCATTGGGGACCGACAGCATCCGCCCGAGTGGTCGTCCCAGCCTCGACGTAAACCTCAGTGAAGATGGTATAATAGGTAACGACGGCGCCGTTGGTGGTGCCAACGCTTGGTCTCAATCCAACGAGGGTTGTAGCTGTGCAGGAGGCACATGCAATATCCGCAGCATAACCAACCCACCCGGTAGTCACTGGTTCTGAACACTATTTGTATCAATAGTATTTAGCATATGACACATAATTAATTGAAGTTTAAAGTGAATTGAATAAGGACTTACAGTGATTGTAGTTGGCATGTACGCATAAATTGTCGGTGGGCAACCAGGAGGACCAGAGTACATCCCGTATTCTGAGTAGTACACTGTTCTAAGTGCGTATTCGGTCTCCCATGATGTCGTAAGGCCTTGTTCTGTACATTGGGCTTGAGGGGGTGGTGGATTGCCCTCAGGTTGTGGTGGTCGAGGTTCAGTCAAAGGCCTGGTGGTGTATATTGGTCCTGTATTTGTCCATCCAGGCGGGTATACTGTCTGCGTAATTGTCACAACATCGGGACAAGAAAATACCGTCGTGATGTATGCGGGGATTGCCTTAACAGAGTGCAACAGCCCAGCACCTGCTAGTATGTATCTCGACTTCATATTGAATTGAGCCTTTGCGGTGCCTATTCAGCACACCAAATCGAAGAACGAGTGGGAAAATTTTTGGAGTCGTTATATGCAGCCTCTCATCCAAGCCAAGGAACTTCCAGTGGTATCAAGGTAGCAGAAATCAAAATAGAAAACCCAATGAACCCGAAACCCCGGATTAACAAAACGAAAAGGAAACTCGTCAAAAAATATGTCGGGAACAGTCGAGGGAGGAGTAGTGTCGTTAAAAGAGAGAATGGGATCAGAAGCCTTCGTAAGGTCCACCTGGGCTGAAGGTAGTATAAGAACTAAAAATCAAGCAAAGGAACAGCTGCTAGTAAGGCTGAGAGAGGTATCAAGAAAAGTAAGCTGCTTCAGCCCCACCGTCAGGATTGACGGCCAAAAAAAAAAAAAAGAAGACGACCTTGTGCAGGTAGGTCAGGGTAGCTCCTCCATGAGGAGCTAAGAAAAGCCCATGGATCAAAAGAGGGAAGGAAGTTGCCTCAGCCTCCATTCATTTTGGTGGGAGCTTCTGGAGATCTAGTCCAGAAAGCTCCACACATTAAAATTCAAATCTCAAATCTTTGTGTGTCGGCAGAGGGCTGTGAGGGGAGGAGCTTGCTCCCCACCAAGGGCCAGCTAGCTTGGTGACAGGGATCCCGAGCTACCGAATGCAGCCTACGGTCCAGCGAGGATGAGGATTTGATATGGGACAAATGATTTGTGTTTCCAACGATAAGTTTAGAAACCGTCGCCCGCTAAGAAAGCTTCAGCCGCAAAACCGTGCAGGGGCTGGGTGGATTCGGCCCAGGGCGACCTCTTGGCCGTGAGCCAAAATCTGACACGACCGTAAGACTTATCGATTACATGCACGCAAGTATTTGCGTTTATAAGGACACTGGTGTCTTTTCTTGCTTGTTTGAAAATTATCCCAAGTTTTGCACGATATCGTCGAGACTGTTACCATTTTTGAGATCTGAATGGTCAAATATGTTTTTCCTTGCTTGGGGGGGGTCGAAAGTCGAGTACCGTAGCTGAATTTTAGGATGCCCAAGTCAACTTCATCAGAATGCGAACGATCTCAAGAGTGGATCGAATTTACGCTCTAGTATATTACTGTTTGGCTTCTCGTAACCCGAGGGATCAAATGCTTATTTTTCTTCATCAGAAGAGGGCCGTTTGACTGCCAAGATTAAGCTGGTCAAGCATCAGCCGCACTGCCTGCTCCAGATGTGGTTAGTGATATCCTGAGAATCTCAAATATGTGTCTGGGCAAAAGGACTGTTCTGTCAGACGCATATCTTGGCAGGTTCAGCTTTTCTTGGGAAGCCAGTCAAACTATTTTCAATAACGTTAAAAACTCCGTGGTGGATTTCTATGCACTTTTTGGAATTGGCGGACGGGGGCAGGCATGATGCTGACGAGAATACGGAAGAAAAGCCTTGGTACGAAGGATTTTTGTATCAGAAGTCGAGTCTATGCAGAGAACCTGAATCATTAATGCTCAAAAAACCACACAACACCAAACCCCCAGTATACAGATCAATAGATGCATGGACCCAACTAAACCACTTGTGTATCGATGTTATAGAACTTCAGGCCATCCTGCTTTAGGTAATGCGCTTGAAATCCAATATATGTCTATGCCCAAACCCATCGGCGGATAGAATACCCAACTTGCTCAAGCAGTCCAGTACTCTTCTTCGCCTCTATAACACTCACAACGTCCCTTTTCTCTACGAACGGTGCGACCACATCTTTTCCCGTGCTACCATCCTCCTGTACAGACCCGTTTGTTGTCGAGCTGTTTAAATGGGGGTTCACAACTTTGCAGGCTCTCTCAATTTCACTGCATATACTCAAAATCAGAGCTTCTTCCCCGGAATCTGCAGATTTACGCAGCGGGCTCGGTAGACGGCTCGCTGACTTGATAGAAGAATCTGCCGGGATTGCTTTAAAAGCTAGAAACCGTTCAGAATTTGGGTCGGACGGGGACCTTGGTTTTTCTTTTTGAGATTTCGCATTGTCGGATTTCTTCGTGTCACCTTCGTCTTTGTCTTCAGTCTCGGGGGGCACAGCTGCATCTGCCGCTATGTCTCCGTTCTGGCGAGACACATTGGAAGTCAGGGATCGGGTGTTTATCCGTAAGATGTCATCCTTCCCGGGCTCATATTTAATAACGAGCCCCACATTTTGTTTTTCGTCCACTTGTGCGGACGTCAACGTTGAGGTAATGTACGCGCCTGCGTACCAGATCAGTATTCCATTTCGGCATAATAGTATACTAGGAGGCAATTAATCATACCATACTGAACCCCCTTGACATTCTCAAGCGATATTCGCTCGAATGCAGAGACTTTATCCATCGAAAAGTCGAACTTGCAAAAATAGAGAGCAGCATCGGTGAGAAGCAGAACAATTTCTTTGAAGGGAAATGTTCGCCTATGGGTTGGTTAGTTTTGGCAAAAGGGCACTGGCCGATGAATTATATCACATACAAAGTGTTCTCTTCATTGGGTGTGCGTAAAGTCCATCCTCCAATCATTTCTTCGTTACTATCAGCGATTACAAGGCGGCAACTTGTTTCAACTACAGCTCAGTTAGTTTCAACAGATCCGCAGGCCAGATTTATAATGATAAGGGTTAGTCGAGTTTATTTCTACTTACTCGCATTCTGTCGAACCTTTGAAACGCTAACAGCGGGGTCGCCGCTCATCATTTTCGCCTCAAATTCGACAAATACTTGTGCCGATACGTTTCCCAGGAGATAATCGATAGCGGCTTGGGTAAAGAAATCGCCAATTATGTTATTCCAACTAGGTTAATCTAGTTAGCCATGTCTGTGTAACCTTGGATATATAATAGTCCTGAAGGGGAAATACTCACAATCGGGTGAGAGTCAGGCCAAAGTCTGCCAGGGCTCCGGATATGTTGCGTTTCTTCGTACGTGTAAAATCACCCTTTAGAGCAGCAGTGGAAGAATACTGCTTCGATACAGCGTCTCCGTTGTCTGCCCACAAGAGATTCATGAAATTTAATGATGTGTCAAGTTTTGTTGGATCAATGTTGAGCCTCGTGAGCTGAATCTCGATAGCCCTCCTTGCAAAGTTGCTCATAACGACATTACTTCGGTCAAGACAATCCATACAGTTCGTGCGGATGACACTATCATGAAAGTTAGTTTCAAAGGGTTTTCCGTTAACAATAAATATCCGCAATCTCACCCTGTCTGAGACTTTTCAATCCTGTCGTTTTTCTCCTCCGTCCAACCAAACTCCTCCACAACGTCTCCAACTCGATCTAAGAGCAGGTTGACATTCTCGAATTTCATTCCTCGGCATTCCGAGTGGAAATCAAACCATTCGAACTTTATTTTTGGATCTTCGAGCTCTGTAGCGTATTTCTCATACATATCGCCTACTATTGCTTCAAAGCCATGCTTTTCGACTAGGTTTACTGCTTGTATTTCTCCGTAGCGGTCCTTCATCCGTTTGAAATGTGCCTGGAAAGCAGCTTTGTTCGCATTTTCGCTATGCATGAGGATTGGTTTTGGTTTCAAAGCGTAAGGAGATTGTTGGAAGAATAGCGGGATGCTGCCTCTAATCTGAACAAAAGAGTATTCAGCATTTTTATCTATGTCGCTAAGAAGCTGTTCCGTTTCGACGCAATTGGCAACATAACCATGTTCATCGACACCCCGCCGCAGATATCTCAGACCCGCTCTGTTGACGCTGCGACGACTAAGTAGTGTTAGTAGGAAATTTCGAGAATAACCTTCTTTGTTAGGGATTTGGAAGTGCTGCTGAGCGACGAAGCCTTGCATTAACGGGAGGGCAAAGTGATGTTGACCAGACTCGATAAAAGGCTCAAGGAGATGTTGATTCCAGAAGAACTGCACTGTATTAGCTCTGTGGCCATAGGCTATGGCATATGGGAACAAGTACCTCATTGTCTACTTTCTTGTGTAAAGGAACTTCGCTACTTGTAGCAGAAGTTTGCTTGACTATTGACCGAGTAATATCGTAATCATATGAGAAGTAGAAGGAGCGTGAGGCAGATAGCAAGAGTTTTGTCGTGCGCAAAAGCTTTGGGGTCAAGCTATTCGCAACTCCCTCGACGACTTCACTGTCAACCGGTTCCTCCAACGGCTGATCTGGATCGGTTGGAGCATCAGCCCCGGTACCGTCTCCGGTCAAAGTCATCTCTCGTTGCGATTCCTGAGCTTGTTCATCTAATCCTGGAGAGACAGCTTTCTCTGCGGCTTCCGAGTCTGGAGAACCAGTACGAGATTTCATTCTCCGCATCTGAAAACTCTCGCCTCCAATTTCACCTTTCCCGCTTAGCCCTTGCAGACGGTTTCTATCGACCTGCCAGCCTCTCTTTGAGAACCAACGTTCAGCGAACCGTCCGTAGACGCCTTTCCTTCCGATTACATCCTCTGCGATGGATGAGGATAGCGTTCTATTATGGCTCGGTCTTCGCGGCGGGTCGTCGGATACGTCGTCGTCGCTCGACAATATAGATTCCCCATCATAATCATCGTCTGAATCCACATCTTCTATTCCAGCATTGCTTGAGCTCCGCTTCGCCGCCTTTGCTTTAATTCGAAGTATTGCAGCTTCGGCCTCAGATTTCGAATGCAGTGGAATTAATGCGATATCGGTAATAACAAATATCTGGCGACCCTTAATTTCCGCTACTGGTGATCGCTTGGTAATTGCGATAAGCCACGAACCGGACGGTACCGATAGCAGACCTACGTATTCGACGTTAATTGGACCGCGCCGTGAACTGAGGGGCCATCGAACTAAGCCCACCTGCTATTCCAACAACTTCAAATGAGTTGCCCGAAGCTACTGCCTGCGAAACTGGTGTTTCATCGATGGAAGCATTCACGGCGCCAGTTTTATAGGATATTTTAGTAGGCCCCTGACCGCGAGATCTCGGGCCGGTAGGAAGTAGTAGAAGCCCATCTACGGCGGCGAGAATTAAGATTTTGCGAACGAGCCCGGGCATTGTGTTGAAGCAGCGAGTTGGGCGGGTTCAAAAGTTGGATGTTGAATCGGGCGAGATGAGTTTATGAGGTAATGTAAGCTTTCGGTTTCTCTGTGAGAAAGAAAGAAAGAGATCAGACGATTATACGTCGTCCCCACTATTGGCATCCCTCAGAGTCCGCATCGGCTATGCTGGATTGGTCTCATTCGCACTTCGAGCTCAGGCAGTTATCTTCAGCGCTATACATAATTCGGGAAGCCGGGCTCCATCAACTCCCCAGCCTGCAAGAGCTCTCATGACGTACAATGCATGTAGCCTTCCCAGGTTCTGGTTGGCTGATATCACCACACTAACAACACTTCATCGGAATGATGTATATGTGCATGCACTGATAGGCCGATTACAATTGGGCTAAGCTAGCAAAGTGCAATGCGGTGGCGAGAAAATGCTACTCTAAAGGCCTAAACTGATGTGATCTGAATAGCATTATAATATTACGGCTTGGTCTTAATAATTTGTGGGTTTCTTTTCTTATATACAGTTAAAATTTGTAGTTAAAATTTATCCACGCATAAATTGTATATAAAAACCCAGATATCTATTTACAAGTATCAACGATGAAGCCTGAATCTGAAATGCTTCAAGACAAGACCCAAAACTATTAAGTCTAGGCATCGCGTGCAAAATTTACGATGGCTGGATACACCGAGCTACTTCTTTTTCTTGGATGCCGATTGCTTCATCTTATTCCAACCAGGGCTTAGCCAAGGAGGGACAGTGCAGGGTCCAACGGAACTCGGAAACCCACGCTTCGCCTCTTCTAAGAACGCCTGGTCGCTAATCGCTAGTGGTGGCGGGTCACTTTTTGCTTTGACGAGCATCTTCAAGACCTCAATAACACCGTCTTTCTTTCTATTAAGAGGGCTACTGATCTTGACTATCTGTCCTGTAGGAATGTGTAGTAAGTAGTTTGAAAGACCCTTAACTTTCTTGGCCAGAACTTCGTTTTTGAGATCATTGTAGTCGATATCCATGGGAATCATGGGCTTTGTCTTCCGTTTGGCGTATTTCTCTTGATATTCGATTGGTTGACTATCAAAATATTCTTTCTCGTGGAATTTCTTGATCCTTGATCTCTTGTTGACCGCTGCATACAATGCTACCTGGAGAACGTGCTCCGGACGTAGAGCTCCGGTCCATTTCAATTCCCATAACCTTGCAAAATCGAATACATCGGTCCGGCCTCTAACCGTGACATTTTTGGTTCCAGCTTTAACGTCAGCGAATTTATGGCAAACATTAATTTCATAACGTGCGCTATCGCTAATCCGAGTTTTGAGTATCGGAAATGCGGCATTGAAATGTTCGATCGTAAACCAGGTGTATTTGTCCAGTGGTATAGATAGGACTTTGTGGATATAACCGGTCATCAGCATATTAGAAATATTTGCCATGAATAGAATGTCTGATATCTCCAGTTTTTTTTCCTTGAGACGGTTTTCGATAGCGAGCATGTGGTCTTTATACTTGTCATGCTGCTCCAAGAGTAAGCAAAGGGGTGAAGGTAACTCCTTTAGTTTCCCAACCATTTCAGTAATTAGCGCGCACTTCTCCTGGTCCTTGGAAAAGTACTCGTAAATTGCTGGCACCGCTGTTCCGGTGATATCCGCCACAGCTTCCCACTCTCCAGGTGCGACTTCGATTTCTGTAGGCGGCCAGACTCTTTGTTTATTCGGCTTTCGGACCATCTCCAGCCCGAGTTCTTTGAAACCTGTTCGAAACATTGTTAATAGCGTACCTGATTTTGAGTAGGAAAGGGAAGAAATCATACACTCGGAAAGAACTGTCTCTGGTATATTCCTTGTCAAATCAGTAACCCTCCATTGGTGCTTCGGATCTTCCATTTGCTGGATCTCTTTTTTCGTTCGGCAAGGCTTGACCTCGGAATCAGGCCCAGGGGGTAGGTAACAATACTCAGACAATGTATCCTGATCGATGAAGGGTAGGTAGTCATCTTTGTGGTGGTGAATTAAAACTAAGTGTTTTCTTGCCCTTGTGGCAGCGACGTATTGAACGTTCCCTACATGGGTTAACGTTGTGGGGTATCGGTCATAGAAGTCATAGTAAGAACTAGAAAAGTTAAACAAAATAGCAGCTTCTCTTTCTATCCCCTTTGCTTGGTGGTAAGAGGCGAAAACAATCTTTCCTGCGCTGACTGTTTTTGAAACCTCTTTATTGTCGTCTGATGGTACATGGATCTTGACCTCAGGCATCTCCAAAGCAATTCGATTAGCAAGTTCAAGGATAAAGCCTTTCATTGACCTTAGAGATGGGGCCATAATAAGAATATCTTCTGGAGGGATTCTTCCCTCATACAACAAGCGCTTAACTTCCCTCAGCGGTACGTCTCCGAATGCGTCGCAGACTACGTATCTTGGGAGTGGACCGCTCGGTTTATCCTTGGCAACCTCGATATGTGGCCCAGAATCCTTTAGGAGTTGGTGATTTATGAAGCGGATGATTTGACGGGTCATTCTGAACGACACTGTTTGATTGATTTCCACCCAGGTTCTTTCGTGCACTTTCCCGTTTGCAATATATTGCCCAGGGAATAGTTCTCGACAATGGGTTAGAAATCGCTTATCGGCGTTGTTGAATTGATAAATCTCCTTTTTCGACACCAGCCAGCTGTCAGTATCTCATATTCATGGTCACAAAGACGCATCAATACAAATAAACATATATACATGCTGTACACGTTGTGGGAATGCACCTGTCTTGGGTCACCAAGAAGCATCAACTGAGGGGACTTAGTCCCAGTCTTAGCGCAATCTCGTAGTAGTTTGAGGACAAAGTTGTAGATTATCGGGTTCATATCTTGTTGCTCATCGAGAATTAGAACATCGAACTCGGGAAGTGGTCGAATTGGTGACATATTTTCTTCGACTATTCGTTTCAACCCTTGATCTGTAGCTGCCTCCTTTGAGTAATGATGATACCTGTAAGTGGTGGCAGATTGGTCAGATTTCAAACGAAAACTTCTTTTGAACGACGAGTTTTATAGGGCATACGCTAGACCGTGATAATTGTCGATGGTAAGATTGTCAAGTTCTAATTCTTTAGCTCTAGCTATTGTCTCTGCCTTCAGCCTCTCGTTATAGAGCAAGGCAAGGAGCCTTTTACCAATACGAGCCATCTGCAGAACTGTCGTCGTCTTCCCACTTCCCGCGCATGCATTTATAAGAATATTTTGCTTGCCTTCCGTCAGAATCTGCTTTGCTTGTTCTTGTTGTTCCGAGAGCTGGGGTAGGGGTTTTCGGATGCGGCAAAGTTCCGAAGTACCAGCATCTGGTCCTTTACTCTCATTATCATCGTCATCTCGACCATGGCCGTCTTTAGGTTTTGGGGCTTTTGAAGATGATGACAGAAACCGTACTTGGGACGCCAAACCCAACTTTCTGACTGGCGTATCAATATCAAAATGATCACCGCAATTTATGTTAGATCTAGGCTTGGGCAAAAACCGGATTCTAGGAGCTTGGTTTGGATGAAATTTGAATTTAATACCACGTAATGTGCGCTTGAGGAAAGGAACGCCTATAGCCAGTTGGTGATTAGCTATTCTATATGTTGCTCTCCTTCTTACCTACTCAGGTATGTACCATTAGGTACGCTATTCTATATAATTTAAGGGCTATAGTATACAATTGTGGTGCACATGATATATATTAATATGTGTACTGGACTGGCACATACCTCGGGACATGGCGGAGGAAAGTGCCATAATACAACGTCACGTGAGCTGGCGTTTTGGGACCCGTCCCGCGTCTTCCTGTCGTTCTGAAATCTTATACTGCCGGCAAAGTACGACTTAAGATAAATAAAGGATAAAGATTAGACAGGTTTTAGACCCAGAGCTGGATCCTTGCAGGATATTGTAGAAAATCAAAGTAAACTGTTTTTTGGAAAGGTGTAGATGTTCCTCTGACAGCGAGGAACCTAAATTGCTGAGTCAGCGAAGTTGCTCGATGAGGCAGTGAAACTATTAGCTTGGCACCAAACAACACGTCTTCCCGACGATTCAAGAAGGTGTTCGCGTTTTCCTATATCTTCCGTACATGTAAGCCAGGTTCCTTACACCATAACTTTGTCAACATCAGTTTACCTTGGCAAATATACAGAATGTACCGGAAGAAATTTATACCACCACTTCTCAAGAAGCCTCTAATTGCAACGACTGATAGCTCCAGTTCAGAGCCTCCACAAAAGAAGATCAAAATCGAACCACAGAGCAGTAGCCAGAAGAGCTCCGATTCAGATGGTGGGCGATCGTCGCAAAGTTCTAGTGGGGTCAGGAGGGTGCTACCAGTATCTAGGGTGACAGCTGGCCCTGGGTCCCGGTTTAACCCACCAAAGATCATACGCAAACCCTTGGTTCCAGTTTCAAACCCACCTGCTGAAAGTGAAGGTCCGAAGCCTGTCAGTGATGGTGGCGGTGGTAGACATTATTTCAATGTTTTATGGTGGGCCCTACTATCCCATCGATAATATCACCTAACTGGTTACTGATTTAAATTACAGGCGCAAATTCCAAGCTCGAAAGCACAAAACATGGGATGGGGACGGGGTATTGGTCATTGTCAATGGGAACGCCACTTTGCAGGATGTAAACGGTCGAGATATCGGTACCGGTAGGGTGTCGAAAGTCCCAGTGGAGGGTGATGTTATAAGTCTTGGTGGAAAGGAGGTCGAGATTGATTCGGTCTTACCAAAATCTGATTTCATGGCTGGAAAGCCGTTCCTGAAATCTAAAGGGAGCCAGGTCGATGCTGCACCAACTATTAACCCAGTTGAATTTCATGCCAAAAACGTCTTCAAGCCACCGCTGTTGTCTGGGACTACGATTACGAAAGTAAACCCTCAAAAACCGGCCGCAAGGTTTGATCCTACCGCTGAGGGGGCATTGGTCATGAAGCGGCCGGATGTCTCCTCATCGAAAAACAAGGTTGTGGTTGATGTTGTGGTGGATCCAATACTATCTCGCCATCTTCGACCCCACCAACGTGAAGGTGTCGCATTCCTTTATGAAGCAGTAATGGGACTACGGCCGTATGAAGGCCGAGGTGCGATTTTGGCCGACGAAATGGGTCTTGGGAAGACGCTGCAGACAATAGCTCTTTTGTGGACCCTCCTTAAGCAAAACCCTATCCATAACCAGGGCCCCGTCATCAAGAAAGCTATGATTGTCTGCCCTGTCACATTGATCAACAATTGGCGCCGAGAGTTTAAAAAATGGCTTGGGAATGAACGGATCCACGTTTTCGTGGCAGACGGGAAAAGCAATGTCAGAGATTTTACACATGGCCCAGTGTATAATGTGATGATTGTTGGCTACGAAAGATTGCGAAGTATCCAGGACAAACTGAAACAGTGTCAGGTCGACATAATCATTGCGGACGAAGGTCATAGACTCAAGACGGCTGAAAATAAATCAGCACAGGCCATTCGATCTCTGTCGACACCCCGAAGAGTTGTTCTCAGCGGGACACCTTTGCAGAATGACCTTCGAGAGTTTTTTGTCATGGTTGACTTCGTTAATCCTGGGATCTTGGAGAACTACAGTACTTTTAAAAAGCAGTTCGAGAATCCGATAGTTAAAAGTCAGCAACCCGAGGCCTCGAAGTCGGACAAAGATCTTGGTAATGCTCGGAAGGCATCCTTAACAGAGCTCACGAATAAATTTGTTCTTCGGAGAACTGCCAAAATTCTGTCGAAGTATCTACCTCCGAAGACAGATATTGTCTTGTTTTGTCGGCCAACAAAGCAACAGCTCGAATTGTATCAAGCTATCCTTAATACTTCTGTTGCGAAGCGGCAAATTGGAAGTATGGATACGGCATTACAGCTGATCACACTTCTAAAGAAAGTTTGTAATTCAACTTCACTCCTCAAGCCGAAAGGGAAAGAAGATGACGAGACCAAATTATCAAGCTCCATTCTTGAGGAAGCTAAGGTGGCAGGGTCCGCTCTCATCGCCCAGAACAGCTCTGGCAAGTTGAAGGTCTTGGAAAGGTTGCTAGTTACTCTCAAAGAAACAACCCAGGAAAAGGTTGTCCTTGTCTCGAATTACACGTCTACCTTAGATATCCTTGAGAAAATGCTCAATTCAAAAGGGTTCCACCACTTGAGGCTTGACGGTAAAACGCCCGCAAATAAACGGCAAGACCTTGTTGACAAGTTCAACCGGGTCAGTTCTGATGTTGCCTGTGAGTATTCCTGTTGGTGCCCCTATCTGTCGACTCTAAACTAACATGCCATGCTACTAGTCGCATTCCTGCTCTCATCGAAGAGTGGTGGCGCTGGGCTCAATCTCATTGGCGCATCGCGCCTATTTCTCTTTGACTCGGATTGGAACCCCGCGACAGATCTTCAAGCAATGGCTCGGGTTCATCGAGACGGACAAAAGTCTCATGTTTACATATACCGTATGATAACTACTGGATGTATCGACGAAAAGATATACCAGCGCCAGATCACAAAGCAGGGCCTTGCAGACTCGGTGATGGACCAAAAGGCTGGTGGTTCAAATTTCACATCGGCTGAATTGAAAGATCTCTTTAGGCTTGATACCGAGACTGTCTGTAATACCCACGACTTGCTGGGGTGTGAATGTGGTGAGATTGGTGAGCCCCCGTGTGAGGACATGGAACATGAGGAGGAGGAAGAGGAAGAAGAACCGATCCAAATGATCGGGTGGACGAAGGCATCGATAGTCGATATGGACAAGCAGGAGGAAGCTTATAGGAAAGCGACCTCGAAAGCGCGGCAGAGGATGAAGGCATTGCTTGAATTCTCACATATCAACCCCGACAAAATCCCAGAAAATGGAATCCGCGATTCTTCACCAAAACGGTCCAAGCAAGAAGAGGGAGAAGGCAGTGATGACGGAGAGGAAGAAGACGATGCGGAGGAGGTGCCTATACCTGTTGTTGAAGATGAGATATTGAAGAAAGTCCTGGACGGGAGCCCAAAGGCTATTTCATTCATCTTTACCAAGAATTCACTATAGAAAATAAATAATAGGTGGTACCAGTAGCTAGGTAGCTGATAGACCACAGTTGTGGTCAACAGCGTCTGGGACCGAGACTATTGATAGGCTTAATTAAGCCATCGTTGTGAAGATTTCTCTCGGATTTTTATTTCCACTTAGCAGAATTCTAGCCATGACGTTCTTGAATGAACACATTTAAACATATATCTGTTACTTGGGCAAATACTCGACATCTAAGCGTAGTCTCGTAATATACGACGCTTCATTGGCAAGGTGGCGGATCTATAAGCTGGCAATCCACTACGTTGGTGTTGTCGATCCTTGTGTTGTGCCATCCACCAAGGCCAAACTATTTGTCCTCAGCAGTTCTACCAATTCTTTACTAAACGGCCTGATTTCGAGATCAATCGATCGGGCTACTAAAGTTCTTCAAAACGTGAGCCTGTCTTAAATTTGCCTTCAATTCTAAGACCAAAATCTGTCACGTGATCGATGCTATCGTGATGCTTTTATGCCAAGACTTATGTCTGTGTTGTCGTACCTTCTATAGGTTTGATTTTGGAGACCTTCCTGAATGGGACTAGTCTTACGATTAGGGCACAGCTTGCTTAGGCCCTGGCCAGACCACAATTGAATTTCAATTTTTAAACATATCACCGAAACCTTGTCTCCATCTTCAATTCACGACATCACGACACCGCCAACAACAACCACGGTCTACCACCTCCCCGCAAACCCTTCCTCACGTATAAGGTACGGAAACATCTACAACTATGCTCTCTCTACGAGGCGGATCAAAACGAGTGGACATAAATTTTTCAGTCAGGGTCGAGTCTTGGTCTGATCAGAGAAGAGCCCAACTTTTCTCTGATACCGCAAGACGGCCTCTTGAACCTTTCTTCGATGTTGATGATTGGCATCCCGATCAAATTTTCTATTGATGGGATGCCCTTCGACACGTAAAGGCACTCATGATGGTTTTGCTTTGGAAATGCAAAAGAAAAGAATAGGAATGATCCTGAAACTAACATGCAATACTGGATAGCCCTTTTTTTCTTTTGACTTTCAAGTCTTCCTAAACTCCTACCGTCAAAATGGTTAAGACCTCGGTTCTCAACGACTGCTTGAAGTCGATCAACAATGCCGAAAAGGCCGGAAAGCGTCAGGTCATGATCCGACCTGCCTCCAAGGTCATCGTCAAGTTCTTGACCGTCATGCAGAAGCACGGTAAGCACAGATTCCTCCTGGATATTGCGAGCACATCGTCTCCCGCAGTCTATCAAATCTGTGATATCGCATTCAATCGAGTGAACGCATTTTTTCGAAACCTCCCCGAGATGATAACTAGACGATTGGCCCTCTTGTAACGCCTCCACGGCCCTTGTCCTTTAAGTTCTCGGAACATCAATTCGGGAGCCGCTTTTTCTTTCCTTTTCCTCGCATTTGTAAGAAGGCGAGGTTTTTTGGTGGGATCAAGCGACTCTTCTCGGGAATCCTTCTTACACGTTGTCTTGTTTTCTCCGTATTTGACATCGTTTATTTTCCTGAACATTCTTTTTTGCATTCTGCGCGCCGATCTGAAACCAGCGAGAGACATTCGATGCTGATATGACTATAAAATAGGATACATTGGTGAATTCGAGGAAGTCGATGACCACCGTTCCGGCAAGATCGTTATCCAGCTCAACGGTCGTCTCAACAAGTGCGGTGTCATCTCCCCCCGCTACAACGTCCGCATCGGCGACTTCGAGAAGTGGGTTGTCAACCTGTTGCCATCCCGTCAGTTCGGTTTCATCGTCCTCACCACCTCCGCCGGTATCATGGATCACGAGGAGGCCAGGAGAAAACATGTTGCCGGAAAGGTCTTGGGATTTTTCTATTAAACGTTGCTTAATACCCTTTTCCTTTTTTCTGTTTCTCTGATGAGATGATGAGCAACCTCTGGTTTATGGGTTGTGCTTCATTTCTTTCATAGTATATAATTTTTCTTCAAAAGTCATGACGAATAATACATGAAGGATTTGCATACTGTGACGATGGGAAGTGCTCTAGTTGTCACAGGTGTCATTACTATAGCATCATCCTCTCTCTCCATCTCGATCACTCTGTGTATTACATAAGCACGACTGTAGGATTCCTTCAGCAAGAACAAACTCTCAAAGCAGAGCTCCTAGCTCGGGGATTGCGATATCGATGTAAGCGGTAAAAAATCCGTCCCACACAGGATCAAACCGCAAATACGAGGCGTTCGCATTCCGATGCTGCTATCCGCTGGCAAAGCAATCAAGGCTAAAGTCCCAGTACTGCAGGTTTCTCGCCCCATATCCAGCATGAGCAGCCTGAGCAACACAACCCAGGTTCAAAATACAACATCGATGCCCCACCAATGCATTATCTTCCACATGCACAAGAAACGTAGATGCCCAATGCAACATCCAAGTCTCTAATATGAACTAATTGGAGATAATGACGACGATGAAAAAGGATTGAACGATATCTCATTCGTTCGGCTATCCAGGCGCTCGCGCCTTTCAGAAAGAATGTACGCCTCGATACCTCGATATCCACAGGACAATTCAGGCCTGCATGCAGCGAGCTAGTGCAGTAAGTGCATGCTCGATTCTGTGTAACATTGTTCATGCTGGGGAGCAAACTTCATGCGTATGCAGGTTTGAGTTGTCTCGTATTTTTTTTTTTTTTGTATTTTTTTCCCCTTCCCTACCAATTTTATTACTTTATTTTTTAGTCTAGTCTTTGATAAGAGAATGGTTATGCTGAGGCACGGGTTACCCATTGTTCCGTTAGTGTGTTTCCCTGGTCCGAGGCCGAAAAAATAGAGGTTCGGCTTATGGTCATCTTTCTTATGCACATGCGCAAGCAAGGGTCGACATTCAACAATGGCGTGGTCTGACGGAAGCTATAGCCGGTCGGCATACTTATGATAATAATAGTATTAATACGGCTCTCGTTGCAACCGTAAATTTTGTCCTGTACGTAAGTACTGTATCTAGACTTGGTTCCTAACCGATATCTAATATCCACGGTAAAAGTGTAGCCCATCATATGGCTGCTATTGCATGTCAAGAATTTTAAGGTGCATACCAAGTACCGGTAGGCCTGGTCACTGATTGTGGTTCCACAGACCGGCCTACCTAATGCAACGCCTCGTGTGCAGTTTGCCTGTACCAAAGTGATTCAACCGAGCCTAATTACAGGCGCTTATGTTATTTCCGCATGTCGATTTACAATTAGTCCAAGTTACCGGTACCAGAGCTGGTTATCGTTTATAATTTACAAAACAAACAATTGGTACTAACCACGAGACTGGTACTAACCATATCTTTTGGGAAATATTTGTTTCAAAAAAAGACACAGCAGTTTGAGTATCTAATTATAATACAATGACCGTGGAAAGAACAAACCAAAAAGCTTTTTAAAGGCAACATATGGCTAATCTGCTAAATGAAGTGTGTGGGGCGAGACTACCTAAGATCTTAAGAAAGTCAGGCCAAACTACTCAAGGACGTCAGGGTCAAAACTTATAATTTAAGACGGTATACGTAAAACATGGAAGAAAAAAAAAAAAAAAAAAAAAAAAAAAAAAACGAAAGCAGGAAGATCACTGTCGCAGTATGACAAGATGCAGTGTCATAGCGTGCAAAGAACTATCATTTCGAATCACGTTCTAATCAGGATAAAGTGCATAGGATAACTTCAATGATCACTTGGTACGAAATATGTAAATGCAGTTGATATTGACGGAATTTAGATCGATATTGTCAATTAAGTACTTATAGTAGTTATCAACTTAGGGGTTTTACATTTGTTCAATCGACGAACCTTAAGCTTTAGCGTCTAAATGTCATACCAGGCCTAGTAAAGTGTCGGTACATGCAGGACAGATGCTTAAAGCCTCGACAAATTACCAGCGCATAGTAACGGTAGCGAGAATGCGTAATGTTACAGCGGCTCGGTAGTATACAATAGTGATACAAACTTTTCGTTCCATCGCATGGTACATTAGGCATGATACAGGCGTGGAACGAATTCGCGAAGTTACAAACCCTTAACAAAGATTGATCATGTAGCACCATCGGGCCCGGCCCAAACTGGTAGCATGGCACTATAGTATTGATGTTGCTAAATCGTACAACCTAGCCTAGGTAGATGATACAGTTCAAAACGTCTCGGGCTGAGTAGAAAGCCGTGGTTTCTCGCAGGATGCATGTATCCCTTCGCTATCTGCTGTGGTGCCATGAGCACCCTGACCCTTCAGAGGGGATACTTTGCGGTTTCACTAGCAAAGGTAGGAGAGAAAGAGAGGGAATGAGTAGGGTGAGGAGGGGTTTTATTCTCAGCACAGAGGCATCGAGGTGTGGTAGCGAGATCCGTGGTAGAGCCGAAGCCCGGTTGCAGACGCATAAGCTATAGATATTACTCTTGATGTTAATTACTTAAGTGCTCAGGTAGTCATCATAACTAACGAGAACCCCACTGCACGAAGCCATGGTTACCATCAATTGCAAGAAGGGCTCACGGAAAAGGATCCGAGTAATCTAAAATCCGTATCGCCGCATGCACAGCGGCAAGCGAAGGGATAAGGCTTTTGACGGTCTGGAACCAGCTGAAATGGTCCCGTAGACAGCAGAGCCTGTCTGGTCTGTGTACAGTCCAGAGTTTAGAGGCAATTTCGTTAAACCGTGGTGTTTTCATAGTCAAGATCCGTATGTGTGATATCAATCCCGGTGGATATGTTGGGAACCAGGGGCACATCCTTTACATTGGCCAATTGGCAGTTGATGCTTGGTACACATCGTGAATGTTGAAATTTATATAATTACTCTGTGTAGGAGGCTCTTTGATTGAATACTGGAATTGATCCATCCAGGCAAGCCAGGATATATTGATACATACAGTATGCTACCACCAATCCGACCGCTGCACCAAAGATGCCACCACATGCTAGACTAACCAACCTACTATCTACCTAGGTAGGTAGCCCCCATCATCCAATAATGATATCACCAAAGATTATACTTTCGAGGTCAGAAAGAGTCTTCTTGTCCGAGATAAATCTTGATGCTTCTGACCGCATTGAGCAGGTCCCAATCAATGTTGCTGACTAGCTACGCTACCAGCTAGTACATCCACATTTCCTTTCAGGCCTCCATTCCACAATAGCATACCACTGCACTATGCTACCTACAAGTGATATCAGCACATCATATTCGAGGCGGTTCTTCCGCATGCACCCCTACGAAGTAACAATTATGCAAAGTCGAGTGTTTGTTGACCCATCTTGAGCTAACATCTTTGAGATTGATATAGTATACGTATTCGAGCCATGGTCTCGAGATCTCGTAAATGCAACACGATTGTGTAGCTGACGGATTAGCGAACGGGTCTGTGAGACTTTGTCCACTTTATCGGTCGATCGATGGTTACTGCCCAGAGGCACCAGAATTTGCATGTGCATTTATGTGCATCAAGATAGTAGAGTCACAGTCCGTGAAGAAGCTTTATTCTTAGCTGTCGGGCTAGCTGGAAACCGAAAATTAAGCTTGAATGCTTCTCGGGTCGATATCACATTGCATTACATTAGTATGTATGCATCGATCGCCGTTGGATTGATATTTCCTAACAACCCTAGTAAGCTCTCGGTGTTGCATGTATGGCTACGGCTATCCAGTTGGCTTCCTTCAAGGGCGTCATGTTCCGACGGAAACTAGTGTTTTACTAGATTTTCCTAACTGGTTCGGCAATAAATGCAACCTGGAGGATAATTCTAACAGCGAAGAATCACTCCGTTTCTGCAACTCTGGATTAATCGGTTACTATGAGGTTGGTTTACGAGACCAGTTACTATTCACAGTAGCCTTCCGACACTGATTCGGGCGCCGAGGGCTAGACTTTTTTTCTTTCGGTATACTGTTGGTCAGTGAGCTGGTGCCGGTCGACCAAAAGAACTACTGACAGACGACTAAGCATAATATCTTCAGTCTACACCACTTTGTGTCCTTTCCCATCAAATCGTATCCACGGACCTGCATGAATTTGGATAAAAACTAGCCAAATAGAATAGCAAGCACTGACCTCTTTCAACGTCAGTTATACCCCTCCTAGCACCACTTCCAAACGACACTAGCCGGTGGCAGGATTTACGAGTTGACGCTATATCATTCCTGGGTTCCTGCAGAAAACAGTTTCCAGGCCTAGCAGTTTTCGTTCTCAGCCTGACGTTAGTTACTGCCCAAGACATCATCAAGGATCTGGATCTGGAATATCAGACCGACTCGGCCGCCCAATAACAGATCGCTAGCCTGCAGGTGCCGGGGGACAGGGGTGCCTGGGTACGGAAGAAGGCTGCAGCACAGCGAAGTTCTGATACTGGAGCAACTATCACCTGTCCGCTTCGCGAATAATCGATCATTACTCCGCAATCTTAATTTCGCGCGGCTTAATTAAAAAAGCCCATACTCTATGCTTGACCACGGTTCGCTCATGAGATCGAGTGAAGAAGGATGAGATAAACACCATAGACACTACCG
The DNA here is from genome assembly GCA_036872755.1 of Orbilia blumenaviensis. Lineage (NCBI taxonomy): Eukaryota > Fungi > Ascomycota > Orbiliomycetes > Orbiliales > Orbiliaceae > Orbilia > Orbilia blumenaviensis. The sequence continues at coordinate 1,614,082 of JAVHNS010000008.1, read as the reverse complement.
CCCTCGGTCCACAAGGCGTGCTAGCCTCGGTCTCACCCCAAGCATCACTGCACTGTACTGCAGGCTCTGCTGCAGTACTGTGGTAAATTTAAGCTTGGACGGGTTGGCGTGTGTTGCATGAGGGGTCCAGCGATACTTTGTCTTGATGCAGTTAGCGCGGCATCAAGTAATTAAGCTGCAACAAGCGATCGGTAACTATTGTCGTTTAGGTAAGTCAGTTAGGACGTACGTTATCAGGACGTATGTGCGGGCCTGGGCGAGCAAGAGAAGTGGGGCAAGAAAAACGGCTTTCCCCTCCCCCGAGTTTGCCTTTTTTTTTTTTTTTTCCTTTCCTCTGCTGACACTGACTGACCCGCCTGATGCGACGACAGAACAGAAAAAAAAAAGGATTTCCCTTGGGAAAACTCCGTAGCTTATTGTCTGTCATCCCTCCGTTCATGCATGAATCGAGTACAATGCCTAAAATAAACTGAGCGGGAAAACGGATGAATGAATACCAGTATCAACAAACAGGTTGATAAAGGGAGAAGAGGGAAAAAATAGAAATTAGTTTTGATACTGATACGTTAAAATGGAAACTGATTTGGCCTGTTGGAAGCATTGAAGGGTCGAATAGGACAGGACAGGATCTCGATGAGAGAGTGTGTCCGGTGGTGCATGCCAACCTAGTAGGTACCCAAGTACCTATACACTACACTAGTTATAGCCTATGAACCGGCCAGCCAGTCCTGTTACCGCCCGCACACACACACACACAACAACAACACCCAAAACCTTCCCTTCATGGCCATCCACCCACCCACCCACTGAGCCCATCCACCCACCACTGACCTGCCCACCCACTACTGCTGCTACTACCACCACCCACCACCACCACTTACTTAGTACGAACTTGCCTTTACCTGCTTTCCCTCACTGACTACGCTACCGTATCTTAACCTCTGACCTTCATCGATATCTACAGCTCCTTCCTTACGCCTTCGCTGTTGGACAGTGTAGAGTATCATCCGCCCGCTCATCCTCCATCCATCCATCCATCCATCCATCTATTCGTCTATTCATCATCATCATCGTCGTCGTTTCACTCCTTCCTTCTTTCCCTCCCTTCGCTGTGGGCTGGGCTTTCCCCAGCTGCATACCCAGTCCTCAGCATAGGACAAAATCTCCCTGAAGCCTAGCTACTATAGATCGGCTTGCAGCCAGTCAAAGCTCCCCGCCGAGCACTCAAAGCAAGCAATCAAAGCTAAATTTCTGCTGACATCATATCCAATCTCAAGCAACTTCAATTCTCTTTGCTAGTCGATCTAGCCACAGAGCGATTCTCAATATCAATATCAATATCGATATCAACATCAACATCACACACAGCGTTCTTCCGCTTGAACAACCTCAGACTTTTCATCAAAAACCGCCAGCCAATATCGTCTTCATTCCCGGTTACATTGTCCCACCTTCCCTTACAACATGCAGTGGCAGCCACAGGAAGAGCCGCTGCGGCAGCTGGTGGGCTATTTGGTGGACAGCCTTGGAGCAGATGCTGAAAGAAGAAAAAGAGCTGGAGAGGTACGAGAAAAAATATATTTATAACCATCATCATTTTAATTTTATCCAGTATCCTCTTTCAAAGAGACTGCCGGGAGAGCCTTGTTTCGACGTTTGTCTGTCATGGATACTCTTATCTAACAGAAATTGCCTCCATTGGCCTGTCCCGTCATTCTATAGATGCTTCATCGAGCGGAGGGGTCGCCGGACATCTGCAACTATCTTAGCTACATTCTCATCAACCCGAATCCGCCTCAAAATGTCCAACCGACCGAGTACCTTGGCGCTCGGTCTGCTGGTGGCATCTTGCTCAAGAACCATCTAAAAGAGGCTTGGGTTCGCATGCCACCCGATGCTCAGAGCTACGTCAAACAATCCGCCATCCAAGGACTCGGGGACCAAACCCACCAGATAAGATCTCTCACCGGCTCTCTCATAGCCGAGATCCTTCGAAGCGCTGGATTGCTGCAATGGCCAGAGATTTTGGCCACCTTAATAGGGTTGATCGATGGGAAGGATGTTCCTATGACGGCTAGGGAAGGTGCCATGAGCTGTCTTCACAAGATTTGTGAGGACGATAGGAAGACTCTCGACAGCAATTATAACGGAGAACGCCCTCTCAATTTCCTTATACCTAAGCTACTCACGTATGCGTCTGCTGGCTCTGACAAGATCCGTGCACTTGCCCTTGCCTCTATCAACATCTTCATCCCAGGCAGGCCATCGGCAATCACAGACAATATCGACAACCTCCTATCTGTACTCACTCAGCTTGCTCAAGACCCATCAGATGATGTCCGAAAAGCTGTCTGTCGTTCATTGGTTCAGATCGTCGATATTCGGCCGGATAAGATAAGACCGAATCTTGGTGGCATTATTGACTATATGATCGCTCAGCAGAATCGTCGAGATGATGAAAATCTCGCCCTAGAAGCTGCTGAGTTCTGGCTCAGTCTGGGCGAGCACGATGTCCTTCAGAATGACATCGGACCCTATCTACCGAAAATCATCCCTACGCTGCTTAATAGTATGGTTTACAGCGAAGAGGATATGTTAATGCTCGGTGGCCGAGGCGATGATGAAGAAGTTGAGGACAAAGCTGAGGATCTCCAGCCAGTTTTTGCGAAGAGCAAGGCCCGGACTATCAATGGCGAGACGCCAGCTGAGGGCTCCGAGAGTCGTGCTAACCAAAACAAAATGGGAGATGACGATGATGACCTGAGCGAGGGAGAAATCGAAGATGAGGATTTCCTGGGAGGTGGCAATCCCGAAGAAAGGTGGAATCTACGCAAGTGTTCAGCTGCCGCTCTCGATGTCCTCGCAAACGTCTACCATGACACCATTTTCCAAATCATTCTACCCTATCTCCAGAAAAACCTCGAACATCCTCAGTGGCAATTCCGAGAAGCTGCCGTATTATCACTGGGTGCTGTAGCAGATGGCTGCTGGGACACTGTCACTCCGCACCTCCCCAAATTGATCCCATTCCTGATCAGCCTTCTCAACGATGCAGAGCCACTGGTCCGCCAGATCACCTGTTGGACACTTGGACGATACTCGAAGTGGGCAGCCTCACCAACAGATCCGAACATCCGCCAAAACTTCTTTTTACCAATGATGGACGGCCTTTTGAAGAAAATGCTTGATAGGAACAAGCGCGTTCAAGAGGCTGGGGCGTCGGCGTTTGCATTTTTGGAGGAGCAAGCCCAGAAGGAACTGGCTCCATATTTGGAGCCTATTCTGAAAATCTTCATGATAGCTTTTGGGAAATACAAGGATCGCAACATGTATATTTTGTATGATTGCATCCAGACGCTGGCTGAGCACGTTGGTCATGCCATCGCGGAACCCCCAGCCGTTGACATGCTTATGCCAGCACTGATAGAAAGATATCATAAAGTTCAAGACGATCACAGAGAGTTGTTCCCGTTGCTTGAGGTAAAAAGCCTAGTCGCCATTCCCATTAGACTTCTACTAATCTTTTTTGCTTCTTGTAGTGCCTTAGTTTTGTTGCCCAGGCCATGGGTCCCGAGTTTCAACCATACGCTCAACATATCTTCTTCCGCTGTTTGCATCTTATCCATCGAAATCTGGAACAAGGTGTTCAATATGCCCAAAATCCTGATTTAGAGGAGCCCAACAAAGATTACTTGATAACTTCCCTCGATCTTCTAAGCGCGATTATACAGGCCCTTCACCTACAATCATTAAACCTCGTACATGCTGCGAAGCCAAGTTTCTTCCAAATGCTTACTCTCTGCCTCAGCGATTCAAACAACGAGGTGAAGCAGTCAGCTTATGCTCTTCTCGGTGACTGCGCCATCTATGTGTTCAGCGAGTTGGATCCCGTCCTCCCTCAGGTTATGGGCCTTCTAATTGAAGAGCTCGACCTCTCTAAGATCGATGGAGATGAAGAACCTGAAACCGCCTATAGTGTCATCAACAATGCCTGTTGGTCCTGTGGGGAGATCTCTTTACAAAAGGCTCGGCAGCAAGAAGCAGGGATGGCACCATATGTGGACAGACTCTTCACTAGACTCCTCGCCGTTGTCCAGACCCCGGACATTCCTGCTAGTCTCACGGAAAACGCGGCTATAGCACTCGGCCGACTTGGACTTGGATGCCATGAAGAACTCGCTCCCCATCTTGCCACTTTTGCTGAACCTTTCCTTCACACGCTTGCAAGGGTTCAGGAGACTGACGAAAAGGACACCGCATTTTGCGGGCTTGCAATGATCACTATTACCAATCCCCAAGCTCTTGAGGACTGTTTGGACGTTCTCTTCGGATCCATCGCTAAATACGTTAATGCCTCAAAGCAATTGCAGGTACTGTTTCAGCGAGTAAGAACCCCACAATCCAACCCTCTAACCAGCCACGAGTACTAATGGTGTTACTCTAGGTTATCGATAAATACAGGGAAGCAATGAATGACTGGCAGTCTTTCTTCAACAAGTTGCCTATCAAGACCCAGGAGAGACTCCGTGCCAACTACGTAGTTTAGGGACCCTCCGTAGGACAGATGCACCAATCCCCTTCTGGCTCTAGTCCGTCCAACGGGAACCTGCCTCGACCCCGCCATTCATTTGCTTATGAATAACGATCGACCCTCTTGTTATGACTGTTCCTTTATCAAATCGAATTCATGCTAGACCTTGGATGACATTACAATCGGGTTCGAGGTTGAATTACCCCCCCCTCCCCCCTTTTCTTCTCTCAAACTTCATTTAACCATCCCTTTATTTCCTTTTACTTAAACGTGTTGTACGATAAAAAGTCCTGGAGAAAGACAGAAAGATATTAACTGGCATAGCGAATTGGATGAGGAAAAACCGTTTTGTATCGGTGTGCGTATGTGGGAAAAAATAATGGGATTTTTATACGGCAACAGCAAGATACTCCGATTTTTTTTTTTTTTTTTATTTTCTGTTTTTCTTCCTTCCACTTCTTCTTTTGTTCTTTTCTTTCACTTTATTACGACTGTTTTTTCATTCTTTGCACACCTTTCATGTCTATTATTGTCTATTACGACCTCTTTGTTTCCGTTTTGTGTTAAGTTTATGATAGACGGGGAAAAATAACTTGAATCGCATGATACCGTCACCGCTGGTTGTTTCTTCTTTCTTATTATTTTTGTTTTTATTTTAACATGCTAACGCCCATTCACGATGTTTCTTTCCCTATCGACTTCATGTATGTAACTAGGACCTACTATTATTATTCCCTTTTATTCCTTTTTTCCATTATTCTCCTCCTCCTCCTCCTCCTCCATTCTATTCTTCCGTCTCCTCCGCATCCTCTTCTTCTCTTCGAATTCGTTCCCTAATTCTCTTTTCTTCTTTTCCTTTCACGATTGACGTCATGACCTCCAAGGATATCATGTTTCATAGTTTTCTTTCTTTCATTCACGAAACTGTCATTCCTATCCTTTTTGTCTCCTCTATGGTCGCAGAAAGAGAAACCTTGCCCCGAACGAAATACACCCCCCCCCCAAAAAAAAGAGAGACATAAAGAAAAAGAAACAAAAGTAAGAGGTGCTGCCACCATAAACCGTGCGCGTAGTTCGCGGAACACCTCCACTGCATGAAGTTTGATGAGATTATTGTTTTTATAAGAGATAGTAATGGAAGGGGACACGCACAGTACCAGCATACCTATATGAGCCTGAATGATGAAGTCTTAGAAGAGGAGGGATAACGAAACGAAACGAATAAAGAATCTATTAGTATAGTGTATATATATATATTTTTAAGAAAATTTTGGACCTGGTTAATCAGCCAGCGGCCGGCATGCAGCTGATATCATGAGGGGAGTTTTTTTCGATAATTTTATATACTATGCATTCAATGCCTGGTATAAACCAAAACTAGGAAACGACGCTATTAGCGCCGGGTGCAATGGCAGGGGCAGAAGTCACCCAAGCGACCTATCAATCCTGAACAATAATGTAACTATAACTTTGGATACAAATACATCGACCATAGGGCAAGTATTATACACTACTTGTTAGCTAAATATATATTACACAAAACCTACCCTCAACTCTACTACAAGTTCCTTTTAGACCTATGTCAGCAGAGTCTCCAATTTCTCCCCATAGTACTCTTCGATCTTCACAATCAACCTCTGTACCCCCCTCTCAACTTCCTCTGCATCGTCTTCCATCAGCTCCGCAATAGCCGGCATAGTCTCTGGCAGCAATCCGATCCATTCTTCTTTATGTCTTTCATACAGCTCCTCCATCATCTTGATCGCCACCAGTCTGACATCTGCCTCTTCGCTTCTCATAGCCTTCAGAACGGCAGAGTTTATAGCTTTATCGTGGTCATCTGTATGCGCTGCCATCGACAGCTCGCCGATGGCTGGCACGACAAGAGTCGATATCGGAAGGACCTCCTCGTCTTCACCACCGCGTGCGAGTTCCAATTGACCCATCAGAACTGGTTGAATCTTTTCGAAATTTGTGGGATTCTGCCAGAACTCGTCCTGGTCGTTTGCAAAGCTCTTGGTGAGAGAAGTCACAACCAGAGTGTAGAGCTTCTCGACAGTACCAGCCTGCTCATCCTCGCCGAGTTTCCGAACGCCTTCCAAGAAACCAATAGCATTGTCCAGTACGTGAGAATAGTAGTTGGTAACGATGGATCCTAACCCTTCCTGGAACATATTGAAGAATCCATAGAAAGTTTGAAGTCTTCTATTCTTCTTTTCTTCCACGTCGTCTCCCTTAACCTCATTGCAAAACCTCAATAGTCGGCCGAAGAAAGGTCGGAAGACCTTGTCATTGAGTTTGAACACCATCTGCAGCATTGCCTTGTACATCAACTCTTCGACTGAGCCAAGCCCTTCTTCGTCTGCAAGTGGCAGATCGAAGTTTCGGACATCGAAGGCCAGAAGGAATATCTTGAAGAGCATGTCTTGGATAGGCCCGAACTCTGGTTTAGGGCAGAGCTCAATCGTTTTAGCCAATAAAGTAAAAAGTTGCTTTAGGGCTGGTACTCCACATTGGATAGCATTCGTCCAGGTTCCCAGAGCAGCCTTGACCAGCGACTTGGCAGGAATCTTCTTCGCCACAGTGGAAATCAAACTTGCAAGAACAGTAGGCGCTGTCGCCAAATGTCCGGCGACGTCCTCGTCGATGTCCTCGTTATCACTTTCTTGGCTAAGCTGTGCTTCCTTTAGGACAGCTGTGTAAGAAACCTTGAGCATTCGCTCAAGGTAACTAACCATAAAGTTCGGTATCGTCTTAACGAGATCCTCAAGTAGTGGGCACACCGCGTTGTGAACCAAGAACATAGGTGCTTCTTGGTCAAGCTCTTTCTCGAGCAATGTCAAAGCTGGAGGTGCAATCTTGGGCAGGGCTGGGATGATCCGGCCGCCCAGACACTTTGTCATCGAGATCAAGCAGATGGTTGACAGGACTTGCAATCCCTGGTCATCACTTCCAAAGGCCTGCTCACCAGTGATAGTGTCAAGCAGATTTGCGATTGTGTCTTGCCTCTCCTTGCCGTACTTGTCAGTAATGACTGTGACGCAGGATACAGCTTCTGCCCTGAGATTCACTGGAGTAGATGCATCCTGAAGCAAAGCAGCCAGTTCGGGCAAGAAATCTAATGCGGCATCTTGTGACGCCCTCTTGGTTTCCGAAGTAATTCGTGATTTGAAAGTTGCCAGAATTCCAGTGCGATAAGGTGAGGTCGCATCCTTGACCAACTCGCCTGTGATAGTGACGAAAAGGGGTATTGGGAGCAAGTCAAGAAGAGCCTTTAGACACGATTCTGCACCTGTAACAAAGTTAGCCATACCCTCAAATCCGTCTTCCTGATGATGAAACCTACCAGCAGCAATCTTCCCACTACATTGACCAGCCTGTAGACATTGCTTGACAGCATCTACAAAGTATTTCTTGAGTACCACAACCTCCTCGCCAGCTCCCTTCTGTGCATTCGACACCAGATTCCTCAGCTTCCTCGATCCCAAAATAACCCCCAACAACTCCAAAAGAGCTGTAACAACTTCAACTCTCTTGGTTTCACTCATCTGCTTCTCCTTGAAAAGCTGGAGAGTCCGCTTATTAGGCGAATCTCCAGCCAAGTCCACACAAACTTCCAAATACTTCACGAATGCGCCCATTTGCTCGCTCGCAGGGAACCCAGCACAGAAATTTTCACAGAATTCTGTGATTGTAACTGCCATGTGTCTCCCAGCTACCTTCTCTTCATAGCACTTCTCACCAAGTAGCAACAACAGCACATAAAGATATTCATTAGTCCCCATGCTCTGACTCAGCGACAAATACATCTTCATTCGTCGGTGAGCTGGAACATGTTGGAACGCCGCGACGAAATTAGACATAATCTCGGATACCCCAGCTGCGGGGTCCTTGATATGGCTTCGCCTCAAAGATTCTAAGAGCGGAGGGATAACCCTGTGAATGGTCTGTTCAATAACATGAGCAGAATACTCGTCATCTTGACGAAGGACATTGGCTCCCATGAAAGTGAAGATTGGCATGACACTATGGAGAACCACATCTGGTGCAGTATCCGCAAGAGCGGCGATGAGAAGTAGCGCGCTGTTCTGGAGTTGTGGGCTCGATGTAGACCGAATGCAATTAACGATAAAATCGGCTCGCACGCTGTTCGTATCAAGAACTTGGCCAGGATGTTGTTGTTTATAGCCAGTGACAATAGCGGTCAAACAGCTAAGGATGACTTGGATCATGTAATCACCTCCCATTGGGGCTGCCTCAGCATATTCCAGTGCCTTTCCGAGAACAGTAAACATCAATGGTAGTAGCTCTGGGAATCTTTCAGGTAGGTCGCCCTCCAAAAGCTCAAGTACGATCGTAAGTTCCTTCATATTCTGAGGCAATCTGGCCTCAACCTCTCGACTAAATGATCTCTTCCTTCTTGCATTTGAGCGTAGGTTATCAGCTGGGTGGTCGGGCGCAACTTCGTTGATAAAAGCCGTGTAGATTTCGGATGTAAGAGTGACGTTTCTTAGAACATGAAGCGCCTCCGATGAAACGATATCATGGAGATCGGGTTGCCGGTTTCCAACGATCAACTTGATCAGGGACATTGCCAAACCTGGCTTAACTTCGGCCCGGAGACCATCATTCCACAGATTTTGTAATTTAGCGGAAGCCTTGGAAGCATACTCTTTCTTCCCGGGGTCGGCGGAACTAGACTTAATGACGGCCACCAAGGCATTAACACCATCCCCATGATCTTTCACGTCGACAATATTAATAAGCTGGTCTTGGAACTTCTGGATTTCTGCCGGTGCAACCCCGGAAACCTCCTTCGTTTCGACCGCCTTCTTCCACCAAACGAACAAAGGCAGAAGTAATTCAGTACGTGTGCTCCCAGGGACCCCATTGATCAACGAAAGCAATGCGGTTTTGGTGTGCAATAGCGGAGTGTTCAGGACATGGCTAGCAGCATACGCCAGTACACTCTTCCTCATCGCAGTCTTCAAGGATCCCACAGCTGTCGCAAAAGATCTAATAATCTGACTGCTGTCGAGTATGCACCCTTCGACGCCCGATGACGATATCGCATCCACAAATTTATAGTGCTCCTCGAAAGAGATCCATTTAACCTGCTCACTAGAAGACCCGTAGATATCGTTCTCAGCCCATATCACAGGTGTCGTTGACTTCCGTGCTTTCTTATCCACAGATTTATACTTGGCGTAGATTGCTGCTATGCAAATAATCGCCGCTCGCCTCACCCGCTGTGATGCATCGAGTAAAACGATCATAAGATAGGGGAGAAGGACTTGGTAGTCTGCAACTTCAGCGTTTTTGATATCTTCCTTAAGAACCTCCAAAGCAGCTTCCTTAGCAACGACCGGGAAACCGTCCAATGAGAACCTGATGATGAATGTTATTCGAAGGGTAGACGATGCCAAAACTGGGTGCGAAAAGAGCATTGGCACAAGCTTTTCCTTATTCGCAGCAGCCGCAAGCAATGCCTGACAAAGCAGTGGGTAAAGAGCTGACTTCGTAGTCTGTAAGACCGAAGTTTCGTTGGTCGTTTGGGGAAGCGCAGCAATTGCGGCATCGAATTTCTCCTGAACCTTTTGTTCTTGCTCTTTATGTTTCTCCTCATCCATAGATTCGGATTCGGCGGTGGCTTCAATACTCTTTATTTCACCTTGCGGGTCCTCGACAAGAACCATTCCTAGGCTCAACTCCAATCTTTCCAGCTCATCATCCCTGCCCTTCAATACTTTAACAAGTACTTCATTCTCTTTGAAGCTTCCCAGTAAATCTTTCAAGGGGCCTTCAGCCCCACTAGTCTTCAAGACTGCTTCAATGAGACTATGCATGACAGCTTCTTTCTGAGCTTCCGTAACCCTTCCTTTTTCAAAGATTGCCTTCACGAAAGAACATGACTTGAATCCCCATAGCTTCTCGGTTTCCAAAACTGCCAGACACAAGCCAACTGCTAACTTATCCACCCTATATTTCTCCCCCAAAGCTAGCAACTTGTCCGCGACATTGTCCACCTTCAAAAATGCTGATGCAACTCCAGCAGGAGCAGCAGGTACAGACCCCTCCCTCTGCTGACTCAAAAGTGACAAAGCAGCAATCGCAGGCGCCACAGTCTCAGGACCCCAGGTCGCAACCACGGTCTCCATAGTCGCACAGAGAACATTATCCTCCAAAACCACTCGTGAAGCTAACAAACTCAACAGCATATAAGTACCGATCTGAAACTCCGGCATCCGTTTACCAACTTGCAGAGATTCGGCAATAATCGGGAGCATTTGTCTCGCCACATCATCTTGCGTAACTCCAGTACGAGATTTTGTCGCGGTTCGGTCGAGCATGGCGCTAAGAGTTTCAACGGACAGGGCAGACCAGAAACGAGCAAGGGTAGCATGGCCATGGCCTATTTTGATTGTAGAAATGATATGTTCGGCGACGACTTCAAACACAGTAGATCGTGTGGTGAGACTTTGGATTAGGACTGAACGTGGGATAGGAGTGCCAATGGATTTGCGATATGAGGTCAAAAACTTGAACGCATCTGGCAATGGCTGTGGAAGGATCGATAGAAGGCGAAGGAAGAAAGGATGCTGGTGATATGGCAAGAAAGTAAGGATTAACAGCGAGCTATTATGGTGATGCACTCTATAGCAATCATGTCAGTATATAGTAATATTATCGATGAGTAAGTGCAATGAACTCGCATACCTAAACCGCCTGACCAACCACTCGAGAGCCTTCACCCCGCTCTTCACCAAAGCCCATGCTCCCAGTAGTCCCAAGAACCCCTTGACATTTTCATCGAGCTTCTCGTTGTCTGCTTTGCTCAAAACATCTCGATCGACGGCCACGCTCTGCTCGCTGAACAAGGATCGTTCGAAGACTGCAAATCGTCGGTCGAGCGAACAAAGCTCTTCAAATCCTTCATAACAGATGGAATATATAGTTTCAAAGTCCTGCGTAGCAGCATGTTCCGGAGTGAATAGCAGCGATACTGAATGGAGCTTTCGAAGAGCCTTTGGGTCGACAGTTGACGAGAGAGTAGAGGGACGGTTCTTCTGCAGCGACTGCAGCTGCGAGGCAAGCGTCGATGCCATGATATCAGTGTTAGGGGAGATCTGTCCCCTTTTATGACCGCTCAATACGGTAGAAAGATGTAATAAGGGTACGCGATCCGAACGGTATCGAATGCGATAGGTTAAATGATGTAATTGCGGTTCGATGCCATCGATGGGAATAACCTGGTCACCGTTGAGCGACTGAAAATGTTTGAAGGAAAGTTTTAGTTCACAAAAAAATAATTTTTAGGCCCTTTCGCGGGTCGCAGCCGAGATTCCTGATCCCTGTCGTTCCTAATCGGGAAAGCGCCTGAAATATCACATACTCAACACGTCTTTTAGGTAGTAGTCCAATTCAATATCCAGATCGCCACCAGAATGCATACTGTACGCTGTACTCCCTCTGATGCATATTTCTCCAAATAACCTCCAATAGGAGGTCGAGGATGAAGAGGCGGGGTTTGCTGTGGCCCGCCGAGTTCAACATCGTTTTGACTACCCCCACTTGTCATCCCCAAACGACCGTCGTCATCTTCAGCGTCAGTCTTCTTTCGAGATTGTGATTTGCCTGCATCCCCGAGCCCGTCCTTGAATCCCAAAACCCAATTGACAAGTATCTCTCGGGAATCTCCCACTACCCAGCAAAGATACAGAAATACTAAGGTCCAAAACACCGTGTTCCATCCAGCACCCTCGTCGTCAAACCCCCAAAACCCGAGATCTACCACTCCCCTCCCATCCGCTGATAGCCAAACATGATTCATCATCGCCAAAATGGCTGCTTCAGCACTACCTAACCAGGCAAGGAACAGACTTTGTCCCTTCCTCCCCCCTAGAAACCATAACCTTACAACCCCAAACCCGGCGATCCTAGCGATACAGCTAAATGTATGCCAATCATCCAACCATTCGTATCCTAGGGCCCTCAAACCACAATAAAAGGCACCTAGTGCGAAAGCCACGATAGCCGTGTTGAATTCCATGTCACTCTTCTGCTTACCCTTGGAGGTCAAGAAAAGTCTTATATAAGCCCACCCGGCCCCCATACCTGCATATGCTGCCCCAAAATGTTGAAAGACCAGACCTCTGATCAGTGAAGCATCCCATCGGATCCCACAAAAAATATTGAGTATCATCAGGATAAAGTCAAAGACTCCTCGTTCCCAGAAGAAACCCAACACCAAGAGTGCAGAAACTGCCAATTTCCCAGAATACCATTCCAGGTCTTTGTTGCTCCAATTACGAATTTTAACCGTCAGATATACCACAACAAACCACATCGAGAGCAGCGCAGGTAGCTGATAGAAGGCGTATTCACTTTGCATCATGAAAACCATGGGCACGACCACATAGTTTAGATTCACCAGTTTTCTAGCGAAGTATGAAGCTCCAGTCCTAGGCGAATTCGTGGTTAGGAGTGAGATGGACCACTCAACCGAATGCAAGAAAACCAACGCGAATGTTGAGAAATCAGTTGGACCTCCAAGGTAGGATGAAATCATGTGGATTGCCAGCACCACGCCTCTCCATTCGCTCAATATCCGCTTGTCTAGTTCCCAGGGTCTCGTGTTCACCGCGGCTCCACGTAACGTGATGACACCAGCCACAAGGAAACAGAAAAGCAGTTTTCCAAAATGTGTGCTGCTCCACATTCGCTCCCTATGATAGAAGACGGGTGACCGATCCGTGTAGATGCATAGGATCAGGGTGAGCGTCAAAGCCCACACTCGGCTTAAAACTTTCCGCTTTGTTCCATAGCGATAAAACAATGCAATTGGATAAGTAATCCCTAAGTGTTATCAGTCAGAAAGAGGCACGAAGAGTAAGGGGAAATCATAACAAGGGAGAAAACGGACAGCTATTTTGTAAGTTTCGTATTGTTGCCTCTTGAAGTATATAGTCATGCAACCACCACAATATTCTCAGCACCAAAACTGCAAGCGCCCCCTTGAACATCACGAAGTTCTGAAACCAAGTCAACCTCCGTGGCAGAACACAACAATTACCCTCCAAGCTTTCTCCGAGCTCCCTCAGGTGGTTATTGCATCTCAATCCTAGGATCATATCAACTCTTCTAGCCGCCACTTCACTTAATAGCTCTATTCCATCTTCTTCCGTTGCTTTTGAATGATACTTGTTGTAAACGTGGTTCGAAACCACCAATCCCACTTTGTCATCCGACGTAACCTCCCAAGCCCTGATCACATCCAATCCTTGGACTGTTGCCCGCGAGTGTAAGTATTTACCCATATCAATTGCAACTGAAGGCATCATCAATTTCCTCGTGTCCTTATCGAGCTTCTCCCATGCCGGATGTTCGACCGGCGCAAGCATAAGCATATCTTTACCGCCCAAAAACGTAGGTCGAGGGCCCCATCGCATATGTCTTTCCACACGGTCCAGAGATTCACGCCATGCCCTGAGTGGGTTGTCGTCGAAGCCTCGTTTGGCAAACCGTATTCCAGCACCGACGATGAAGAGGGCTGGAGGGTCATAAGTGGGATCTGCTTGGTATTGAGCCGAAACGGACCCATTGTCCCAATGTTTCAACTCCTGTGTGAGCAGCGTAGAGTTCAAATAGGGGTCCCATATGAACTCGACAGTGACACCGTTTTCTCCTTCACTTGTAAATTTGCTAACATCGTCGACCTCCTCCTGGCTTTTCCCCGGCAGGAGTTTCTCAACTGTGGCACGGTATATAGATTTTATACCTCGGTCGCCAACTAGGAGTATCCGCCGTTTAGGCAAACATGCAGTTATATCCTTCCTGCTATAATGATGCAGGAGGCACCCAAGGGGCTGCCAGGTTTGGAGCGGGCCAGTGGAGTTTGAATTCGACTCTAGCCAGCGGCCTTCATTTGTGATAGCAGCACAACCGTAGGGATCTCTGCCATCTTTTAAAATGATAAAACATTAGTAGAATATTCTCGTAAAAAAGAAAGAAAGAAATGTTAAAACTCCCTCCAATTATTTGTTTTCGAATAGCTTTCCAAGGAAGGGATATGATCGTGTGACCTCACATACCGTCAGAGCTAAATCTTGCCGCCGTTAGAAAAAGTAAAGTCAAAATCCCGAGCACTGCCAGCCAACTAAGAATCCTCAAGATGGCAGCATTCAGCCTCTCCCGCTCCGGGTCGACATCATTGTCGATGTTGTCTACTGTGATATACTTCGGCCGGACGCGAGGGGTCGTCTGCGTCACTTGTCTATAGCGTGTGGGTCGTTGACGGTCCATTGGAATGGTATAACCGGTACCGGTCCGGTATCGAGCTCGAGCTTGTCCCGTAAACTAAAACCGCAGCGTATACGCGTACAAAGGATTCGCATTGCGCAGCAGTGCAGAGGGCCAGCAGATATATATATAATTTTCGGAGCTGGTATTTACGTAAAAGAAACCAGAACAGTGATGTCGCAGATCTTGACGCGCAGTACGTCCGCCAGGGCAACGCGGCCTTGCATCCGCTTTTGTGGTAGACGAGAGGTCACAATTGTGGACTGACAGGGGTCTCCTGATCTGGCACTAGTGGGCACTGGCAAGCTCCAGCAGCTAAATTCAGCTTGGTCCAAAATATAAATGGTAGCTCTGAGAATTTGTCGTTCGACGGACAGACAGCATGAGAATAGTAATTGGGAAAAATAAAAACGTAATTAATAATATCTAAACCTTCAGCAATATCTAATCCTGACGTATTTATTTCCTCACCGAGAGAGCGTCCTTAGTAAAATATATATTGAGATTAATCATATATACTCTAAACCTTTGCTATAAAAGATTTAGGTACTATTGCTGTGTTACCAGAGACTATCTTTGGACAGTTTATAAGAAAATGAGACATTAAAGACATCCTGAAGCTCAAGTCCATGATACTGAGCGGGTATATCCGAGCAGCGGATATTCCCTAAATGATTGAGATTATATTACTACCTAGGGTTACGCACTCGAGTAACAAAAGGGGCGTCGCGACGTCGGCGTGCACGTGCACGTCTGGGTACAATACCTGGAGTTGGTGAGCATCTGAGTACACCATACCTATGGAATATCGAACACGTATTGGAATAATTGATTTTTGGTTCGTATTATAATATTAAAGTAATATAAACTAAATTTATGTTATACTTGGGGAATTACCATCTGATTTCCTGAACCATACTATTTATTGCCTCGTACAGCCATATCACAGACCTTGCAAAACCAGACTTTATGCTCCATAGTACTAAAAATCTGAAGAGTGTAAACATCTGGGTAGGCTCATGGCATACGACACATCCGTAGCAGGGTGCATGTAGGCATAGCCCTGTGCACGTGCCTGCAAATATACCTAAGTATCCTACAAACGTCATGAATTACTAATATCACGCCGGCACCAAAATGTTCAAGAACATCGATATTAATAGGACACAGGGGCTTGCTTGCTTCTAAAACCTAGATAATATATGTAAGTTTTCTGTGATATTTAAAGACCACCCATGCCGCTCTCAGTGTCGTGTGGCTCATATCAAGCCACGCCGCAAACCGGTTCAATACCATAATTGTTTATTCATGTGATAACCATGCTTTTTTCTGAAAACATTGCATTGACGGGGACGATGATATCATGATTGATTATTATAGCCACCGCCGCATCCAAACCACGTTTTATTCCGAGGACATGCGCGCTTAAAATCTCCGATGGGCAAATCCAGAAAAAAATGGGATTGTGAGCTGAATGGCTTGCCTTCATGACCGAGGGAATTAGGGAATTCCGAACCATGACGGATGGGAGGGAAAGAACGTTAAAAGGGGGACACGCATGATAATCTAATATCATGATAAGATTGTTCAAAAGAGAGAGATAAAAAGAATAAAATAAAAAAACTTATAACAGCAGAAGCCGTGATCAGCAAAACCACATATCGTGGAGGCCAGTCAGTTTGCGTGACGTAACGAGCTGCAAGCCAAGCACCTCAGCTCAGCGGAAAGCTTGTTGTACTTGTTGCATTTTTCAGCCAGCTAGACTTCAAATATTTGGATATGATCAAACGTTGAATCAGACTCGCAACTTGAGATATCCATTACTGTGTATTTATGTGAGCCAATACCAGCTCCTGTAAATCCAATAGCGGCCCGGGACCGGGGCTTCGGGTGGCGGATATGCCAGATCGCATACAAGCATATCAATGTGGCAACCGATCGATCCACACACCGACACTAGCTAGCTCCGGTCCAGCCCAGTGGATATAAAGCTCCAAACTCCGTTGCTGATATAGCCTTATATGATCATCTCCATCCCACCCGTCGATATCGATATCGATACTCCCGTGTCCTATAAAATATCTGCGCATCATGTATCAAGCTACCATCCCACCCCCATTTACTGCATGCTCAACCTGCCAAACCCTTCTCGACAAGATCACACACTCCGATACCTTAGTTTTAAATGAGAAGCAACCCGCCTTTGATGACAAGTCAGAAAAGTCTGTTTCCATCGAACATTATAAATCTGAGTGCTGCGGACGTTATGTCTGTTTCATATGTATTTCGGTTTGTCTTTTCTCTCCACTTTTGTGTGATTTACACCGGCAGCAGCAAATAACCAAGTTACTCACTAACATGATACCGTATATATCAAATGAACAAAAGAAAAACCAGAGATTCATTACATACTGTATGTATCAAAGAAATCTATCCAACCTCATTAAGCAACTTCGGAGAGGAGACGAGGCCCCAAACAAAAACAAAAAAACGGAAAGAAAGAAAAATATGCACAAAAGCCATAGGCACAATTACATCTAAATCAAGAACTCCTACAAGAAAGAAAAACGATAAAGCACAGGGGGAATCAAGGGTCGCTAATTAAGAAAAAGAAAAAAAAGCCAAACCAAAAAATATAAAAAAAACCTCCATGGATCCAAAATGATGTTCGAGTACTGACGCTGGTAAAAACAAAAAAAAAAAACGAAAACATGATAGGCCCGTTCTGCCCTATAAAACGCCCTCGAGTAGATCAAGACACCGACACTGAAATCAAATCAGAACTACCGCCGTATACGCTAGATAATACATATTCGTCGCCACCGCCATACTCCATCGAGGCACCTAGAGCGATCAATCCTACCAACTCATTAATACACTATCTGATGCCAAACGATTCCATAATATCGATATCATTTCAGTACTCCATTCCGCCTATTTCGTTACGTTCTCATAATCGACTATACTCCGATTCGCTCATTGCCGGGCGAAGTTATATTCTAATCCCTAGGGACCAGTATAATGGACCATCACTCTCGCCCAATCCGGTGCAATCCGAAGAAGGGAATTTACTCAAAAGGTTTCAGATTCGCACTAAATGTGTGGAGTATGATGTAGCGAAGGTGTATCTTGATGAAAACGGGTGGGATCTTGAAAAGGCAGTCGAGAAGTGGGTTGCTGATGAGAAGTGGGAGGCTATAAACGGGGGAATGAGTTCAGAGGTGAGAGTTGGAAAGGCAATGCCGAGTAGAACCGGGTCTGCGGGTCTGCGGAAAGGATTCTTTCGGTAACCGTGTCTTCGGGTACGATGGCATGGCGTTCGAGCGTATCCGAGGTGTTTTTGTAGATTGAGTAATTTCAACTGACTCCATATGTCCTGCGCTGTTGCCATATAAATTGATGACTTCGTTCCCGTCCGTATTTAACGCCGAGCTGTGATAAATAATCCAAAAAGATGTGAAACCAAAACCATGTCCAAGCAACCAAAATAAAAAGTAATTAATCAAGACTTCTTCGTCAATACTGCCTTTCCACCCAGATACGGTATGCCGTCGTCCCCGAGCTTTAGCTCGAGATCGTAAACCAGGACATTCCTATCATTGGTTAGCAAGATCGGGACAAAATAGACAGATAGATAGCATTTGATAAGACTTACCGGAAGGAACTCGCCGTAAAAAGCCTCTTAATTCTTGAACAAACATCCGCAGCACTAACCTCCCCACCATTCCCCGCAAAACACGTCATCTGGAGGACCAAATCGCCCTCTTGATTGTTCCAGTAACAACCCTTTAATCGAATTTTGACTCCCTTCATCGGTGGGTCGGTGCAACTTTCCGTCCAAAAGAAAGTTTTAGATAGCCATTCCTCAGTGACACTCCCTTCAGGCCACCAAGTCCCGTCAGAGCGCTTATCTAGCCTTAACTCATCGGTGGGGCGTGTCCATAAGTATGACATTGTGAGTGAGCGGAGGAGTTTATGAGTTCCGCAAGTATATCTCGCAGCTTTCGATAGGGTAGTCGGGAGAGGGGTTAAGGGATCCGGGTATGTGAATCGTGTGCGACGGAGTGCTTTCGAAATGTAAGAGTACCAGAGATCGGATACATGCCGGAAGACGTCTTGGTCTTCCCAGGCGCAGAGGGAGAGAATTTCGAGTATTATCTCGGGAGGGAGATCTATATGGTGGGATTTATGTGAAGATGGAGAAAGACCGAGAGGTGGTATTGTGAGATCGGTGGTGGAGGATGATGGCGTCGAAACGTCGAGATCCATTTCGACGTCGGAGTCCATGGCTGGAGATGGCGATGGGGGAGTGTTGTTTGTGAGCACAGGGATACTGGTTGTTGAGGGTATTTTGAACCGTCGATGCAATGTTGGAGAAGAAAGAGAAGAAAAAAAGCGGGAAAGCTACTGAGAAATTGAGTTTCAAGAGAACGAATGTATGAAAGGTAGCCTGTTGAAGAGGAAGAGCCTCGACGAGGCCGGCAGAAATGGGAAGATGGTTAGGTTTTAAGGATGTAGGATGGGAGATGTGGAATTAAGAAATAAGTCGACTGGTGGGAATCAAAAGGGCTGTGTGTCGTGTGTTCGTTGAACAGAACAGTTCGAGGAAGAGCAACCAAGCAACGTAACTGATTAGATCTGAACCGGACTGGACTGTCTACACCGAAACTCCGGAGGGACACTGCACATGTGCATGTACAGGTACAGGTACAGCCATGCACATCCACACACACCCACTCACACACAGAGAGACAGGAGGACAGGGAGAGAGAGAGAGGGAGAGGGAGAGAGATCGTTGTTGGAGAGTCTGGCAGACCTGCTACTACAACGACGATGGCGACGGTAGCATGCAGAGCGACAGCAGCTCAATTCCCGTCAATTTGATGCAACGTGGAGTCAATTCTGAGCTTGACTGGGGAGGGATATTATCTGAGCGACTCCGGAATCTCAAGTGCTGACAGCGTTCCTAGCGGCTGGTTATGCGTCTGGCTGTGTGTGTGTCCGGGGGGCAAGGCGGTCGTAGCGGTACAGGTAGCAGGTAGGTTGGAAGTAGCGGTAAACCGATAGGTAGGCAGAGGGCCAATCCTGGGAGGGATCGAAGCGGGAAGAAGAAGAAAACGGCTCGAGCGAGGGTCGAGGAATGGAAGACGGTGGATAGATGAGTATGGATAGATAGATGATGTCGAGAGATGGAGATCGAATTGGTAGGAGTAATCAATCGATCAATCAAATCGAATGTGATCGCAATCACCCAGTTAGGTTGTGGGTATCCCACTAACGAGAGGAGGGCCTGCAAAAGCGTTGACGACTCGACTGACTGACCAAACAGAGAAATGTTGGAGATGTTTGTTTAGTACTAATTGACCAGCAGTATTGGTGAACGTGATAATGAGAGTGAGAGAAGGGAGGATATGTTTTGGTTTTAGTTTAGTCCGGTTTTTTTTATTAGTTGAAGGGAAGAAATCCGAGAGGTGTCGAGGATGATGGTGATGAGAAAGAGGGTGATGATGGTGATGATGATGATGAGGAAGAGAAGGAGGGTTGACGAGGCCTGTTGGATGCAATTTTAATTGATTCTGATTGTGGATGGGGTTTCTTCCTCGTGATGATGGCAAGTAACGTAACTACCACTTCTGCTTCTTCCTCCTCTTCTTCTTCTTCTTCGAATCGTCTTCTTACTAGCCCACA
Source organism: Orbilia blumenaviensis (assembly GCA_036872755.1). NCBI lineage: Eukaryota > Fungi > Ascomycota > Orbiliomycetes > Orbiliales > Orbiliaceae > Orbilia > Orbilia blumenaviensis. Next base: position 1,593,564 of record JAVHNS010000008.1, on the reverse strand, counting down.
CTAGTTACTCCAGTATATTATATAAGTATCTTGGGACTTTAGCTCAGTCGACCCAGATAAAAGAAAAAAAGAATAAAATATGATAGGAAAAAAATTTTTCTGTTTTAAATTTAATTCTCTCTTTCTTTTTTATTTTCGGGGGCCCCGCCGGCGAAAGGAGGAAATTCGAAATTGAATAAGACGGGAGAACAGCACAGCCTTCAAATCGAATCACTCGAAAATTCAATTAGATCCGTTCAATACTTACTATATTATTGCAATCGAAGTGAGAGTAAAGTGAGTTCGATTCAAGACGAGGCCTGTCGCTCGATACACGCACACTAACTTAAATTTCCCAATCAGACAGTACCAGGCGACTTCTTCTTTCTCTTCTCATACATGCATATCTTGAACTCGCGCGGTCAATGCGTCTCGTGGTCATGCCCATAGCCAAGATGCGCTGTGCTGCCCTGCCCAGGAGCTCTGGTTGATTCAGACTAAATTAATTATAACGCTGGCCGACTGACCGACTGGCCGACTGCACTGCACTGCACTCGATCGATCATGGATTGGACTGGGCTGGGCTGGAGTTTATCGGATCAGACTGTGACTGCACCGACGGTATCGATGCATGCGATATTAATATAATGCTATTTACAAAGTGCACTCACCATCCAAGTACGTAAGTACTCAATTACTTATGTATCTGAGAGATAACCACTTAAGCACTTAACTACTTCATTGCTGTGGCCCGTTATAATGGTTGGCCATGTTTGATGCCGTCTCTGATCTGCCCCTGCGCTCCATGGATCCACCAGCCGGGATGTCCCAGAAGGAGGAAATCCGCCGGAGCGCCTGTTGAATGTTCCCCATATTTCTTCTATTTTTCTACTTTTCTATTTTTTAATTCTTTCTAATTGCATTGGCTGCCGAGAAATGCAACCAGACCAGGAATGCGAAATGCAGTGTCGAGGGACAAAAGTATACTAGTACATTACATGGCAATTACATCCATCTACGTCTTTCATGTCAGCATCATGGTCACCTATTCTATCTGTCCAACCTCAGTCGATTATAACTAATTATAAGATTCAAGAAGAAAAGTACATGTACATACATGACACCTCCCGTCGCGGAAGGGAGAACCGACAATGCAAAAACGCCCATCGACTGACAATCACCATTATCGCCTGTTCGGGCTAGCTGCGGCTCTGAAAGTGGATCTCGGACATGGTCACTCTTCACTGACAACACAAACCCCGGTCGAGAATACTTACTACGGGTCCATTTGGAAAGTAATTAATCTTGGAAGGGAATGGTCGACTGTATACCGACGCAAGGGCCTTATCGCTGGGGCGGCGGGGATACAGAAGTGGTAAGTGCTACTCGAATACCCGAGTAATCCTAGCAAAACTTTTGGACCTCATTTTTATATTTCTGCATATATCGCCCTTCATGCCTCATGTCTGCCCATAGTCCAACAGTGCAATACCATTATCAAACCCAAAAACCATATTCAGTATGCCAGTGTTGAAACTATAACGGCGGGAATTTGAAGGATCTCAAAGATCATTGAGGAAAATGATTTACCGCGGTTGCTAAACAGTTAATAAATTTTGACCGAATGTAATTGGGCAGTATGACTTCTCAATTTAGACAAAACGGTTGCTTGCATCAAGGCGTAACATTGAAAATACGCATTTTCAGTGTGACAGACACAGCCTTGTCAATATTGGAACTCATGGTCACACAAAAGCTCTTGACGCTGCAGCGGGTGGAATGTGCATGGACAATCAGACAAATTGTTTGCTTGCTCGTCGTTTCACCCTAATTTTCACCCTATATACGCCAATATCAGACAAGGAATCTGTTAGTGATCTCCTGGTCTAGTGGTAGCTCTGGTGACTCTTGGGTTTCGAGTTATATATATTTCACCTATGTACCTTGCTACCGAAGCTTCGTATGCTCCAAGGCTATATATATACTTTCGAACATTTCAGCTTGCTTTGTATATACATTGTGTCCTTACTGTCGCCAATCTTAGAGAATATTCATATGCGCGTGCGCGAGGTTGTATCCACCTTTAGTACCATGATGATTAAGCTATGCTATCAAATTTTTGGTGCTCTTTTATCCCTCCAAATGGGTATTTTGAAATGAAATTAATAAACCGTGACAATACCTTTATTGGTACCATTCCTTCAGTATACCTGGTCTTTATATTATAGCCTCTCGTCTCCTAAAATATGTACTTCTACCGCATATAAGTGTCTCGGTCGTTTAGGGAATGCGCTAATTTATATTAACCAACTGCTGGAATATCGAATTGATCCGTGGCAGCTAACTCGCGGGCAACAGACGAGGAGGTAATTTGCCGTTTAATAAGCCAATTAGTCCCTTCTATGGATAAGTTTATAAGATATCATCCCATGGTCTCAATCTGGTAGATAAGATTGAATTGAATTGAAACCGGTTCTCGTCCGGCAAAAACGCTCGCACATATGCACATGTCATGCAGGATGTCTTGCGTTGGTTGGTGTGATATTTCAAGCCTTGTCTTGGCATGCGCTATCAAATTTGCCGTGTCACAAAAAAGCCCGAACCCTCAACCACATCCTCGATCTAGACATGCAAACTCTTTTATCCTCCAGTTCCCTTCAACCTCTACACGCCTGATTTCAACGACACAAAATGCATTAATGTATCTAATCTCTCGAATTAATATAAGGCAAATACCAAACTTATCTCAGTGCTTTCCCCCATAAACCCCCCAGCTCTTATCCTATATGTGCTTTCATGGTATGGCCCGGCAACGTCTGACGTCTTGTGCCTCGCTCGGTCTGTTCTTTTTCCGCTGAACTTATCTTGAGCTGGATATCCCGAAGTCATCATCATCTCGGTGGTTTATCATCGACAAAGGACTTTATGGATAATAGACAATATGAATCCTCATCGTATCAACGATCTTTGAGTACGCTCTCAGTCTATACCTAGGTATAGCTCGCTTCCGTGATTGAACAGCGTAATTTATCTGTTGACACATCTCAACCCCCTCTTGTACTGGACTTAAAAGATGGAATGCAGCCTCATAAACGTCAAACATAGCGTAAAAGTACATATCTACATGGAGTCATACGATTGAATATGGAGACCGTTGGTTATTCCACAAGTCCGAGCGGCTCTCCCATCCTGACTGTCTTCCCCTGTTTTACAGTCCATCTAAACCCCTTCCCATCACTCCTTTCCGGGGCTTCAAAGACTAAGACAATGGTACTTCCAAGTCTAAAACCTCCCATCTCCTCTCCTCTCCTTAGAGGGTGACCAGAAAGCAACTTCGACGCGAGTTGATAGTGTGCCTCTGCGTATCCGTGCCCTTCAAGAGTATCCGCCTTTGTGTCCTTGGTCAAACTATTTGTGCGTAGTTCCCTGTCGAAATTTAGGACAATACTGCCAACGTTGGTGGCACCGACGGGTGTCATTGAGAAGAATCCATGCTTCCAGCGGCCGAGGAGAACGACACGCTCGTTAAGAATAAATAAGGATGGAAGCAGTGCCTGTAAATAAGGGGAGACAGAGAAGAGTTCGCCTTTTATTATATTTAGTAAATTAATCAACGTAATCAAGTTCAATGGTAGCGTACGAACCTGCGAAATGCCTCCTAGTCTCAACTACCCATTCTGTCGGCGAGTGAAACCTGTGGTAATCGCCGGGCGCAAGATAGATGACGGCGAAGTATAATCGTTTAGGCCCTTCGAACTGGTTTCTGAACCAACTCGTGCCCTTCGTACCTACGACAGCTGCCACATCGCCCTTCTCTCCAGATGGCAGCGACTGGTCCTCCGCCTTTGCATCTTTATGGTCTTCCGTTCCAGAGAACAGCTCACCAACAGTATATGATATCCCGTTCATTCTCGCAAATTCTTCATGACTGTCTACGACCTGCCCACCGGGTGCTGTGGCCTCTGTAGTTCCCTTGTCTGCTTGTCCAAATAGTACAGCCGGTGAAGATGGATTGCTTGATGTCTTGGTTTCCCCATGCCCACTCAGCAATGCATCGAGACTATACGTCATTCCCTTCACATTTTCGACTCTCCCACCCTCCCTGACCTCGCCCACCATTAATACTTTCCCATCTGACGGCGATACAACAGCCGAAGATTTGTCGATCGGCCGGGCGGCAGGATCAATCTCTCTGTAGAAGAACTCGGCAAGGTTCCGGTAGGACGTTAGATCCTGGTTCTTGGCTTCAGATATGTTGACGCCAAAGATAAAGGCGTAAAGTTTGAAACCGAATGGGCGAAACATGACTGGCAGGGGGATTTCATTGAATTTACCCCAAAGACGAGACAGCGCCTTTAGAGGAAGAGTCGACAGAATCTGGACTTGCCTGATATATTACGTTAGTATATAATTTGAACTTCAGCACAAGAAACTTTGATAGCTTACCAAGGTCCAGTTGGCCGTACTCTTTTCTTCTTATCAGGGTCATTAGGGTCGTATTTGCCATCTTCTTCAGCTATCCTTCTTTCACGGTCCATAACCGTGGAGTAGTGCTTGAAACCCAGATATGCAATACCCAGGCCCACTGGTATCGGCGTCCATTTTATCGGCGTTTCGTTCCATGCTATTTTTAACCTTTGAAAAAACGGCCTCTTAGGGTCTGAGGATGACGAAGAAGAAAAGTGTAACTTCTGGCTGACTCGGTCGTAACTGTTATTGCGAGGTATCGGCCGGCAGGTAGCATTGCGGTAGAGGTGAATGCAGGTTCTGGCTCGTGCCCCACTGCCCGCGTGCCGTTGAACAAGTCTTGAAGCCTGCTGCATGGTGATGGTTGTCTATGAAGTCGAAAATTCCATTGGCCTCAATAAATAGATTATGGCAAGCCCTTTTTACTTCGAGCTTGTTTATAACAGAGGATATGCGACCTGGTCGTTTGCATTCGACGTCATGATACATTGAATTTCTGAACGGGACAGGGCCCACTTTTAGCGTATGTTGAAGGCCTGGTCGGGGTTAAGCCCATCACTACTCGGACATAACCCGACGCGACCTTTTGGCGAAAAAGTTAACGAACCGCAAGAACGAATCACGAGAGACGACATCTTCCAATCTAGCTCGTCGTCGCCATCACTCTGTCCATAACGAAAAGTTTCACGAATACCTCGGATACTGTTCGACATAACAAGTGAACTAAACCATGGTACTTATCACCGCCCTGTCCTTCTGTAATAGGTTGTCTTGAGACTAATACATCGCAGGCGACGACCTCGAACTTCTTCCTCTACTCGCTGACAATTCAGCAACCTACTGTCATCACCCAGGCTATCCTTGGCCAATTCTCCGGCCAGAAGCTCCAAGAGATTGTAGTTGCCTCGGGCTCCCGGCTGTCCCTCCTCCGTCCCGATCCCAATGTCGGCAAGGTCAATACTATCCTCACTCACGATGTTTTCGGTATCATTCGATGTCTGGCCGCGTTCAGGCTGGCAGGAAGTGGAAAAGGTATGTCGTAGCTCTGCCTCCCCTTGGAGGCAAGCTTCCCTTCTTTCTATATTTTTCGTTTGTATCGTATTTTCCACAGTCAAAGAGTATTTAGTGATTTCTTTTAAGGAGAAAGTCCGGCCTGAAAAAGAATCCCTTCGTTCCTCCTCGCCCACGCGTGTGGACTGGCGCTTTCGAGCTTTTCGAATGAAGGTGTAAATGTAAGGATCGGGGGGCTATCGCGTGCCTGTGGCTCTGGGGAGAGATAAAAGTGGGAGTTAGTTGTGTATGTTGAGATGATGAACTGTGGGCTAATGATCTTAATATTTGAACAACAGACTATATTATAATTGGTTCCGACTCCGGCCGCATTACCATCCTGGAATACATACCCGCTCAGAATAAATTCAAACGACTGCATCTTGAGACATTTGGAAAGTCTGGTGTTCGCCGTGTGGTTCCTGGCCAGTACCTCGCCTGCGACCCAAGAGGAAGAGCATGTCTCATTGCATCGGTGGAGAAAAACAAGCTTGTTTACGTCTTGAACAGAAATGCACAAGCAGAGCTTACAATCTCGTCGCCACTAGAGGCGCATAAACCTCATTGTCTGGTGTTTGCGCTATGCGCCCTGGATGTTGGGTACGAAAATCCAATATTTGCGGTTCTTGAGATGGACTATTCCGAAACAGACCAGGACCCGACTGGCGAGGCCTATAGAGAAGCAGAAAAATACCTAACATACTACGAATTGGATCTTGGCCTGAATCACGTTGTGAGGAAATGGTCGGAGCCGGTGGAGAGATCATCAAACTTCTTGCTCCACGTGCCGGGAGGCAGCGACGGCCCATCTGGTGTTTTAGTCTGCTCTGAAGATGCGGTTACATATCGCCATATGAATCAGCCGGAGATGAGAGTTCCTATCCCAAGGAGGCGTGGCGCCTGTGAAGACCCCAACCGAAAGCGATTTATCACATGCGGTGTCATGCACAAGATGAGAGGTGCATTCTTCTTCCTACTGCAGAGCGAAGATGGCGATTTGTTCAAGGTTGGGCTGGATTTCGACGAAAACTCGGTCGTAAGGCTCAGGATAAAATACTTTGATACAGTACCAATTGCAACTAGTTTGTGCATTTTGAAGAGTGGTTTCCTTTTCGTTGCGAGTGAGAACGGCAATCAGTAAGTTTTTTTTTCCATTTCTTCTACGATGGGTCATAGAATATCGCCGCTAACCTTACTATAGTCACTTCTACCAGTTCGAGAAACTTGGCGATGATGATAATGAGACAGAGTTTACGTCGGAAGACGAAATCAACGCTGCATATTTTTCGCCCCGATTAGCAGAGAATCTAGCTCTTATGGAGAGCGTAGACAGCATGAACCCGCTTCTTGACTGCCAGGTCGCAAACCTAACAGGCGATGATGCACCTCAAATCTACACAATATGCGGATCCAATGCCCGGTCTTCCTTCAGAACACTAAAACATGGCCTCGAAGTCTCAGAAATAGTATCTTCTGAACTTCCTGGTGGCCCTGTCGCCGTGTGGACCACGAAACTAACAAGTCAGGATGAGTATGACGCATATATAGTATTATCGTTTACAAATGGCACGTTGGTTTTGAGCATTGGTGAAACTGTGGAAGAGGTAACAGATACTGGGTTTTTGTCATCTGCGCCCACTCTAGCCGTCCAACAGTTGGGAGATGATGGACTATTACAAGTCCACCCAAAGGGTATCCGACATATCCGCGCTGATAGGAGGGTAAATGAATGGCCTGCGCCTCAGCATCGATCTATTGTAGCTGCTTCTACGAATTCTCGTCAGGTCGCGATCGCACTATCTAGTGGCGAGATCGTTTACTTTGAATTAGATTCGGACGGGCAACTCGCAGAATACGAGGATAAGAAAGAGATGTCGGGTACTGTTACATGCTTGTCGCTCGGCGATGTACCTGAAGGGAAAGTGAGAAGCTCTTTTCTGGCTGTCGGTTGCGACGACAGCACCGTCAGGATCCTCTCCTTGGACCCTGACTCGACTCTGGAGTCTAAGTCAGTACAGGCCTTAACCTCCGCGCCTACAGCGCTGAGGATAATGTCGATGCCCGACTCAGCTGGTGGCGAGTCGCAACGTACCACATTGTTCCTTCACATCGGTCTCTACTCCGGTGTATACCTTCGAACGGTCCTTGACACCATTACTGGTGAACTCACAGACACCAGGACCCGCTTCTTGGGGCCACAGCCGGTTAAACTCTTCAGCGTCTCTGCGGCCGGTACTACTGCTATTCTGGCTTTGAGTTCAAAACCATGGCTCGGATACACCAACGGCTCAGGCCAATACCTCCTCACCCCGCTGTCTTACTACCCGCTGGCATACGGCTGGACCTTCTCCAGTGAACAATGCCCGGAGGGCATGGTCGGCATCCAGGGAAACAACCTACGGATATTCACGGTTGAGAAAATTAGTGAAAACCTCCAGCAGGAATCGGTTCCACTGAGCTACACGCCCAGGAAGATGGCAAAGCACCCAACAGCGCCCTACTTCTACGTCGTCTCCTCAGACGCAGACACTCTATCCCCGGAGTCTCGCAATAACCTTATCGCCAAAGCCCAGAACGGGGATGCTACGGAACTGCCGCCGTCGGAATTCGGTTATCCACGAGGTGAGGGTCATTGGGCATCTTGCGTCGAAGTAGTAGACCCCATAAACAAGGAAGTAACCCACAAGATCGATCTCGGTGAAAACGAGGCCGCTCTCTCTGTTGCCGTTGTTCCGTTCTCCAGCCAGGACGACGAACACTTCCTCGTCGTCGGTACGGCAAAAGACCTGGTCTTAAACCCTCGCTCTTCATCCTGCGGTTACGCACAAGTCTACCGTCTCTCTGACGGCGGCAAAACCCTGCAATTTATCCACAAGACCAAGTTAGAGTACGCCCCACTGGCATTTGCGGCATTCCACGGTCGTCTTCTGGCGGGTATAGGACAAGACCTCAGGATCTACGACCTAGGGATGAAGCAGTTGCTCCGAAAGACGCAGGCCACCGTCGCACCGAATCTAATCACCGGCCTTACAACCCAGAACAACCGTATCATAGTCTCAGACATTCAAGAGTCCGTTACATATGTTGTCTACAAACAACAGGAGAACAAACTCATTCCCTTCGCAGACGACATGGTTCCACGTTGGACAACCTGTACTGCTCTGCTTGATTATGAGTCAGTCGCTGGAGGTGATAAATTCGGAAACCTATGGGTTGTCCGCGTCCCACCCAAGGCATCGGAAGAAGCCGACGAAGACCCATCCTCCGGCTACCTCCTTCACGAGAAATCATACCTCCAGGGTGCCCCAAATCGTGTTAACCTCATGTCTCACTTCTTCACCCAGGATATACCTACTTCAATACAGAAGGTGAATCTTGTGGCCGGTGGGAGGGATTGCGTGGTTTGGAGTGGTCTACAGGGGACTATTGGTATCATGGTGCCGTTTATTAGTCGTGAAGATGTGGATTTCTTCCAGACGTTGGAGCAACATATGAGGACTGAGGATGCGCCGTTGGCGGGTAGGGATCATTTGATTTATAGAAGTTATTACGTGCCGGTTAAGGGGGTTATCGATGGCGATCGTAAGTTTCCCACCCACTACCTTGTTCTTTTTTCTACTTCTTGTTTTATTGTTTACATCTACGAAACTCGTTACTAAAAATTGTGGGGGGGTTTTTCTAGTATGTGAACGATTCGCTTTACTACCATACGATAAAAAGCAAATGATTGCGGCGGAACTTGATCGAAGTATTCGGGAAGTCGAAAGGAAAATTGCAGATATGAGAACTAGAGTGGCGTACTAGTCAGGATGAAGCAGGGAAATCATTTGCAAGATTCAAATATAAAATACTGACAGCAGCGAAGGGGTTTAGCCGGAAAGGGCATTACTGTCCATTTCACTTGATATCTACTAGTACTCTCCTTCGACTTTTTTTTTTTTTTTTCTCCTTTCCCGGGTCAGCAATATGTATTACTAGAAGAGCCTTCAGTTTCAAAGTCGTCGTAAGCCCAACTTTTGCTACTTCCTAGTCATTACTCTATTTCTTCTTTTTTACGAATTCATGAATAAAAAAAAAAAAATCTTCACATAAGGTTTTCTTCTGTCCTCTGTTTCTTTTCTTTCGTTTCCATTGTGATTATACCGATAGTGCGCTGGTAGTTTGAGTGGGAAGGATGGGATAGTGGGGGTAGGCAGGCGTTAAGATCGGGGAAGTTACATGTTTAAGTATTTCTGGTGGGCGGGTGTGGGCGTGAGAGTCTGTTACAGTCCGTTCGATGTCTACATGAATTGTTTAAAAGAGAAGGGAAGGGCAAGCCACATTCAAGAGAAGGGAATACTAATAAAAATGGTTCTAAGAAGCAAATAGGCCGGAAGCGAAGAGAAGCAGAAACGTAGTTATCAAACTTAAGGAGATCAACCGGGATAATGAAGAATAATAACTAGGCAGCCGCGAAGCAAAGAAAAAAAGAGGGAAAGATAAAAAATACTGCCATGATTCAGGGAAAAAGGATACAAGAAGTATACATGTAAAGTGTGGAGTCCGATAAAGGAAAATTTGGGAAAACCGGGGTGAAAGGAAATACAAATACCTGTGCAGGGCAGCAGTGGAGGGTGAAGCGGTCTTCAAAAAAGAGGTTGTTATTACTAATTTCTTCTCCGGGGAAGGGAATACATGATGGGTATAATGGGCTACAAGCTTTAGTTTTGTTCTCAAGGAAGTCTTTTAAAAGGAAGGGTTCTAGGTTACATGATGGTGCATTTGCATGGGAGGGGGCGTTAGGTTGGGGTGTATCAATGGGGTGGAGGGGGACGAGGGGCACAGGCGTTGGGGGGTGGGGACGCGGGGCAGCTCGGGGGGCTTAAACGAAAGGGATCCGAAAGAAAACATTTTTAGAAATAATTTGTTATTCTCTCAATCTGTTCGTTAAGGGGGGAGGGGAAGCCGGGGGGCCTGGGACGGCGATCAGCGGTGTATGGGTAGATGTCAACTCGGTGTACTGCTCGTCCCAGGTCTCCGCTGTCTCCCCGACCCAAAATCTCAAATGTCGCACGAATAATCTCCTTAACATTTTGTCAAATTCTTCACATTACCATAGCAAAATCCATCTGAGTGTCTGAGTTCGATGGCTTCATCTGTCCTCCGGGTGTTGGCTAAGCAGGGAGGCTGGTCTGCTTTCGAACCTGCTCTTTGGCCCAGCGTGTGGTATCGTGGGTGCGGCTGCTGAACTCACGGTTGGCTCTGATGTCTTTGATCATGGGCATGAGCCATTCTGAACGGAAGAAGTTGGCGTATTCACCATTCGGGAACGAATCGGCGAGATCACTATTAGGGACTCTTGTCAGCATAAAAATATTTGTGCCTTGATGAGCAGACAAACTTACCCCAAAACGCCCATAGAGGACCTTAACAAAGCCTCTGTTCTGTTCTGGTCCTGTGCAATCATGGCAAGGAAGCCGAAGATATGCTGAACATACGGAGCAAGGAGAGCGACCTTGCCACTTGATTTCATAGCAATAATGACACCGTCGTACGCGTCCATTATACCCTCTCGTAGGCTCAAAACGTAATCCAACATATCGATAGAACTATCAGGAGTAATTTGAATAAATGATGCCTGTTGTAAGACCTGCATGACAACTTGGAGGTAGGTCTCAAAAGCACCAGTGATGGCCTGGGCAATATCGCCAAAACATTGAAGGATGGCGGGCTTGTATTGTTGATTGAGATGATTGCTCTGAACAATGTATTAGTAACCAAATAGAGCAATTTATTGATACCAAGGGTACTCACCCTCAGGTTAGTCAGCAAGAAATTCATGAAGCTATCGCAATGTGGGACCGCCCTTTCTCGAACAGATCTAACGATGTCGCTAACCAAGCCAATAGACGTCGAGCAGAGCTGGGCATCCTCAAGGTTGCCGAGTGCGTTGTACAAGAATGGTGTGAAGGCGTCCAGGTATTTACCGAAGTCTTCCTCTAGAGCATTGGCCATGGCACCAACAGCACCGAACATCGCCTCGGGAACAGTTGAGGTGGGAGGGAGGGACTGAAGTGTAAGCAATATAGCTTCCATCGTAGCGTCGGCATGAGCAAGAACCTCCTTATCGAGACGGTTGATAATGACGGAAACGACGCTGGCCAGGCTAATTTGCATCTCCTCGAGGGTGACCCGGTCGTCAGTGCTGACGATCTGTTTCTGCATCTCAACGGTCTTCTTGATCCGATCGACAAGATGGTCTAAAAGATTCCCAATAAGTGGCATTTGGTCCGCTCCAACGTTTGTGACAAAGGAAGACAGAACTTCGTAGGCCGCGGTACGGAGGTGGTTGTCGGCATCAGGTCTCTCGGTAGCTCCCAAGAGAGCCTTGACGCTGTCGGCGAAGTGCTTCGACAGAGGGTTCTCCGGCTGCGATGCACTATCTCCGCCGAAGGACTCCGCCAAGTTCATAAGGGCCCAGCAGCATGATCCAGCCATCTTGGTGTTGTCATCGAGACCAGTGAACAGAGCAGTAATCAGCCCATGGAGATGCACATTTGGTTCGATGGCTGATCCACAGCATTCGCAGATTCTTCCGAGGGCATAAGCTGCCGAATCCTTGACCATAACGACCTTATCGCTCATCATAGAAACAAGCACCGGAAGAGCCTGCTTGATTAGAGGATCAAGCATCTTGACATCAGGACCTTCCATAATCGCGCCGAAGGCAGAGACGGCAGCGTCCCTCATACGCCAGTTCTCGTGTCGGAGGTTTAATTCAACAAAGGTGAGAACAGGAGTAATGATAAGGCCACCGACCGTTTGGGCGTAAAGGCATAGACACTGGTAGGCAGCACGAGAGATGTTGTATTCGTCATCAGTCGCGTCCTCGTCCTGTTTTGTTAACAGCTCCAGGAGAACAGGAACCACCTCGTTAGTGGCGACCCGTGCAAAATTAAAGAATGGGCGAGTGGCGTCGATGCCATTCATAGCAGCATCGGAGTTATCCTCCTCGATTGTCAATTCTTCTTCACACACAGTGCACCAGAATTCAACAGCCAACTTGGAAACTTCCTCGTCCTCCGATTTCATTCCGTGGACCGTTAAACCGAATAATGCCTTCTCCATATAGAATCTCATCTTGTCGTAGTACAAACTCATGATTCTGTTGAGACAGCCGAACGCAGACTGCTGTATCCTAGCATCTGTGCTCTGAGTGGCCTCGCAGACAACCTGCATGATATAGTTTCTTTCGCCTTCTGTCTCAAAGTTGCTTCGGACAAACTCCAGGGATTCGCTCAAAGCTCTCATGGCGGCATATCTAACTTCGTTATTTGGTTCTTCTTTGCGTGCACCTTGGACGACAGCCGTCAGGATAGCATTGGAGTGCTGGCTCAAGCTTTCACGGAGATTGTCATCCTCGAACTCGCATATATAACCAATGGTTGTTAACGAGGCCATTTTGAGGGTATCACTGCCGGTATTGACATTCTGAACAAGAGAAGGCATCAGGGCATCCCATTGGCCTGTAGGAAGGTCGATGGCAGCGATGGCGGCCACAAACTGGGCAGCACTGGTAACGGACTGACGGTCGGCGGTCGCCAGAGTTCCGAGACCTAGCCCTCTTATGTTCTCTTTGACTGCCGGTTCTAAATTAATCCATTTTTGCTGGTTCTCGTGTACTATAGCGAGATCTCGACCCGAAAATTCATTTTTTAGAACCAGAGCGGCAGCCGCTCTGACAACCGAAGAGTTTTGGGCATTGGCCAGTTGTTGCGATAAACCTTCTAGGTATGCTGGCTATATATTCAGAAACGAGAAGACAAGAGGAAGAAAATGAATGTTAGCATGATGTCTATAGTCAGGAAGAAGAAGGAATGGAAAAGAAGAAGGGAAGAAGGAAACAGAGAGGGTAGGAGCAGTGGTATCGTACAAAGTTTTCTTGGGCAGCATTCTGGAGAGTCTGTTCGGCAGCCTGGCGCTTAGTAGCATCTACAGAGGGGAAATTAAAAAAAGAACAAAGTCAGTCGATGGTATTCACGAGAATGACGTAGAAGATCATGTTAGATGGGGGTATCATGCGTGTCTTCGATGCGAGATGTGGGGTGGGGGGAAGCTTGGTGGGGTGTGCAGACCGGCAGAGATAGTGTTTTCTAAGACCTGTGCAATCTCCATGATGGGTAAGACACAAAAGTCAACAGGAGGTGAAAAGGTGGACAAAGAGGATATCCAGAAGAGTGAGGGCGGATGCTGTAGAACAAAAGAAAAGAGAGTCTGAGGAGGGGGGTTATCGTAGTGAAAGGGTGGGTGGATGCCGGATGGTGGGTGGGTGTGGGAGTAAGAGAGAAGGAGTAAGAGGGAGTATGATGAGGAGGAGGAGAGGATCTATTTGTGGAGGGGCGGGCAGAGATGTTTTGGTTTCCCCTACTAGAAACAGTGTCAGGATCGTGAGTACGGCAGCACGGCAGCAGAGAGAGAAAAGATATATAGACTATATCGGGAGAGGGTTGAGGTTGGAGATGTTTCCCGTCCTCGATATAGTTTTTTTATATACCTAGAAAAGGGTGGTTTTGGGAGAAGGGCGTCTGGAGTTGAGGGAGGGTTGAAAGGTGACTGGTGACTGGTGGAGAGGCGTCTGTGGTGTGGATGCAGTCAAGCTGTGGGTGCAGCGGAGAAGCTCCTGACAAGCGAGAAAATTTTGGAGGGCCCGGCAATAAACAACGACCACCACGACCACTAGTACCACCAATACTGCCACTACCGCTACTTCTACCTATACCACTATTTTTGTATATGATAGGAAGTATACGGATATATGATAGTAGTCTACGTCGCTACAAAAGCACTGCTAATGAAGCGGGTAGGGCAGCTCTCCTTCGACCAATAGGCGTAATAGGTGAAGAAACTTGGGAGTATGGTAATAAAGTGGTGATGTGATAATGGCGAAGACTATGAGGATCGAGGACGAAAAAAAAAAAAAGGGAAGCCTTTGGTGCTTCAGGGAAGGGACAGAAAGATAAGATATATATAGGTATATACTGGGTAGCTTACCTTTTTATGCGAGCGAGGTCCCGGAAAGCAGACCGATGAGTCTTTCTTTTCTATTTTACTTCTTTATTCCTTCGTTTCTTTCTTTCTCCCTTTCTTCCTTTTCTTTTCTTTCCCTACCGGGATGTCCTGTTTGTGTGCGTGCGTGCGTGTGCGGGAAGTAGCCGTTTTGAGGCCGTATATGTATCGTATCGATATAATACGTTCCGGTCTGAGACAAAAACGGAAGAACGCCCGGCGATATGGATGGAAAGAAAATAGACAGAGACAGAGAGGCAGAAATAGGGAGCCAGGAATAGGATGGCAGGCTTGTTGAAGAGTGGTCGCGTAAAAAACTGCTCCCGTCCAAGGTCTAACTTCTGTCCAAGGGGGTGGTGGGAGCTCGGATGCAGGCACGTCAAGGAATAACAAGGACAAGACGACGACTGGCTGCTTGCTTGCTTGCTGTGCGTGTCTGTACGTCTAGTTACTAGCTAAGCTACGAGATAGGTATTAGTAGCTAGCTAACAGGTATGGGAGCTAGTTAGGAGAAAGAGGCAGTGGCTGTTCGGTTAGACCGACCGACCGACTGATTGACTGGGTGGGTGGCGAATTATTCGGACTAACTAACCCGGTGGGAGAACTTGAAAGAGAAAAAAAGGAAGCAGCGGCAGCAGAAGAAGCTGTGGAAGCTAGAAGCCGGCTGATGGTGATGATGGTGATGGTGATGGTGGTGATGATGAAGAGGATGAGGTGGATCAGGGAAGAGATCTCGAGAGATATGCTTACAGGGAGACCATAAACAAGCAAGGACGAAACGGACCGAAGACAGACAGATAGATGGGAGGTTGCTTCAAGTCCGAACTACGTGTCTGGCTCTCTTTCTCTCTTGTCTTCCTTCTTTCTTTCTCTCCCTCTGAACTTGATCTGCCAGATTGATTTTAAATTAGATTACGACTCCGTCTCCCCCCACAGCACTGCATTGTCCCCCGGAGGACGTGTCGCCCTCGTAGAACTTCACTTCACGTCTGACAAAGGAAATCCAAATGCAAAAAAAGAAAGAAAGAAAAAGAAAAGAAAGAATTTACTACTAATAGTCAGTTGGGTACTTAGTAGGTACTATACTACTCAAGCTGTTAGGCCTAGAACCGGCACTCCAAGACCAAGGGAAGCTGCACTGCGGGAGCTCGGGCGGTGCCTGCCATTGGTTAGATTCAGATCAATCGAGCTGTCGGTCCCAAAGCAGGATGATTCAGAGCTGCAGCATCACACATGTACAGCGGACGGACCTGAGGAACGAACTTGACTATGCTCATGCCCTTGTGTTTGCCAGGGGGTCTCCGTCCAAGGCCTGTCTGTGATTCGCTAGACTCCTGACAGCCCCAAATCCAGGGAGCGTACGCGAGTATTAACTCATATTTCCAACTAATATAATACCATTCGTGTCACAAGCTAAAGGACCATTGGGCACTTACTCATTAGAATTATTTGCTCATGCATTGACTGGGAGGCATCTTCCTGACCAAATGCGTATCCGGGGCCATAGAGGGACCGCTGTGTTATATTTTGAATTTCATTTATTGTATGTACACGAGGGTTCGGTTGTGGTTCGGTGCGCGCTTTGCCTTGGAGGGGCAGTCTTATCACGATCCTTATCAAATTGTGGGGGATTCGACCTGGGGTCCCATAGGGCTCTCGGGCGAGAGAAGTAAGATATCAAAAATAAAGTAAGCGGACATAAAGACTGGATTCAGGGTCCCTCCCCGGGTGTCTTAAAGTCCTCATCGAAATCCTCATCTGTCGACCCGTATTCATCGCCTCCCTTCTCTTCCTCTTCCTCTTCCTCCTCTTCAACCACCACCCCCAGATCGAAGATAATCCACCTCAACCTCTCCCTATCCAACACACTCCCCAGCCTTCTACCCTTATTAACGTTCACAGTCAAAGCAATTGGCGTGATATCATTGTGGTTAAACGTAAGCATCCTCTTAATATTGCAGACGTAGTTCGCATCAACCGTCATCGCGAACTGGAAGATCCCGTTTTGATCCGTAAGTTCTGTTGTCGGCGACGCTGGCAGCTCCCACCAACTCTTCGGAACCGGTGTGTATTTCATATGGGGGGAAGTACATCGAAGGCTCATCATGTCCGTGTTATCTTCATCATAAAATAAAACGAGAAGTGTTTGGTTATCCGTAAACCGTAGGTCAGAGACGACTTTATGCGGCGGCGCATTAATCCTCGTGCATGAAACGTCGCTGACCGAACTGAGCGTGCCATTCTTAACGATCGCAATTCGGATCATGACGACTGTACACAATAATAAGTCAGTCCTTGTAAAAAAATTTGATTACCGCCAGGTATGAACATACTTGTGCTCTCTGATGCAGCAACCTTCTTCCCGAAATCATCAAGCTCACTCTTCGCCATAGCGATATACCATACCGACTCGCCGTTCGCACCACCGTCGTCACAAAGCCTGATATCCAAAATCCTATACGGCTCGTTGTGAATTACAATGCTTTGGCCGACGTGCACTTGTTGTTTCATGGCGTTTGCTGGCTTCGAAAATATGTTTTTCGAAACCTCATGTATCCGGGCGGAAACCTGATGGAAACCAGGTAATATTTCCGGTCCGTCATCTAAGCTTTGGCCTATTGCTGCACCTGTAAAACTACTAGAACTTTCCCGTTTCTTCAGTCCAGACCCAGATCCGCTAATAATGTTCTTCACCGCATCTCCACCGGAAATACTCGGTTCTCCATCCGCAACCCGAGTGAATGCGGCAAATACGCTTTCCCCTTCCCTCCATGTCCACTCCGTCTTGTCGAAGTACGCTGCGAGAATACTGTTCTGCAGATGTTTCCCTATAAACTCTGCAACTTTGAGCGTATCGACCAGGAGTTCGCCTTCGGGTTGTGGGTTAGGCTCGTTCCCTTCTGTCAAGCTGTTAAACTCTTCGTACGCAGTCTTGAGCCAGAAGATAAATGCCGAAAAGAGATCCAGTTCATAGTTGACTTTCCCCATGAATTCATGGCAGATAGCCATAAGCCCAGATACAAGATCGAGGAGCTTACTGTAGTCCACCGGATCTAGACCAAGAGAACTATCTTTGTCCGTCCAGCGGGCCAATCCTCGCAGCTTACTTAAAAGAACAATTAAGCGGTCGCAAGAAGGTAATAGGTGCTCGTGAGCCAGCCGTCTTAATGTTTCATAGCCATTCACGTAAACCTTCTCCCACTTCTTGTGACCTTTCTCCCCTAGAGAATCTACTAGCCACTCCTTCATTTTCTCGCTCGCACAGCCTGTAATTAAAAGCTCGAAGAACTCAAGTCCTGCCGTTTGGTCTTCAGGCGCCTCTAGGATCTCCTTCTGGGCGCGCATATATGCAGTCTCGACAGCCTCCATAGCTTTCCATTCTGCCGCCATAGCCACGACGGTTTCATTGACATATCGGAGGAGATGTTGAACTTTCGTGATGGTATATGTGACACGTCCCAGATAAGGACCATAATTCGAGAGAAATAAAATATCGAGTGCGTGAAGAACGGTTGGTCCTTGTTTCTTTTCCTTGCTTGCTTTATATTTCGGCTGAAGTTGCGAAGTTGTTAGTAGAAGATGCGTCTTGAGAGACCTTGTGGACTGGTGGTGAGTAATCTACTGCAGCATTAGCCATGAAATACGCATCATTTTTCCGAATATAGCTTTTATTACCTTATAAGAGTATCTATCGTTTCCACCAATCAAACTAAAGAGGTCCATCGATCCAACCACGAAGGAATCAAAAACGTTCATGGCGAAGCTTCCCTTAGACGTTCCCATCAACAAAACATCCATCGTATCTTCCTTACGAATCGATGGGACGTTGATGAGACTGTCCAAACTCTGTTTCGACGAAAATGTAATATCTCTATGAGCAACAACATTAGCATATAAGCACGAGACAAATTGCTGAGTTGAGGGAGGCCTACGCATTGGCGACACCAGGCAGTACACTCAACTTAGGGAGTACGGTGCTGACGTCAAAATTGAAAAGACCGAACAGATATCCTAGATTATCGTCTTTCAAGGTTCCTCCAATATTAATGAAGTCCGTCTTGGTCTTCGGTTCAAGTTGTTCAGCATCTTCAGTTGCAGGGTCGCGGTTGTCGACCCAACCAATAGCTGTGATGCGTCCTTCCGTGACATCCTCCATCTCGACCTGATGGCCGAAGCGTCCTGTTTGAACATCGACGATTCTGGTTATGAAGTTGTCGTAACTAACAGCCAGAAGTTGACCTGTATGATTTAGGTGAGTATTATTGAATATCCCATTAATCATAAAAAAATATATATAAAAAAAAACACGAAGAGGGTTATTAAAAGCGAGGGAAAAAAGGAGAGAGGGATGCGTACCATCAGGTCTCCAACATAGCTGGGTGACATTGTGCTCCTTCTTTGCCTGGCGTTGACCTGTCGTGTATTTTTGTGTCTGCCATACCTTCTGACCGTTCATACGATACAGGGCGACGGTCTGATCCACCAAGCCATAGGCAATCAAGTCTTTAGTCGGACACCATGCTGCAAGCTGCCGTTGGGCAGGAGAGACGAGCTTTCGCTCGCCCAGGATCTCGAAAGTGCTCGATGGTGGAGGCATCTGATCCTGCCAGCATTCAGGGATCAAGCATCGACTGCAGTGGTAGAGCTGGTGGTGCGCTATAGCTAGCGAGTTAATGTCAATGCGTTGGGTGGATGTTGTTTATGCAACCAACCAGTTGTTGTGCATGGATTCGATCGAACGAGCTCGTGTAGTCGCGGTCTCCAGTTACCTAGTTAGCCGGCTGGTCAAGTCAAGCTTTGTAACAAGTTAGGTATCAGGTACCCAGCTTATATTATAGGCTCTAAGCTGACGGTTAGATTAATTGAGACAACTGAGTGGGTATTCGGTAACCAGGTATTCGGGCCAGGTAGATGCTAGTACTGTTCTGTTGAAAGAGTTAATGATACAAGAATGAAAAACTGCCTCTAAAAATATTTAGATTCGCGGGAAGGCCTCATATGATTGTAACCCCCTACACACGCGATATTAGGTCGGACGCTGCTTAGGAGACTGAGCTCGCACGAGGACGGGCAGAAAACCAAAGGGCTCTGATGCTAATAGGTACCTAGTAGCTATGTAAGGTAATATCGTGCGCTTAAGATCTGATATCTGGGTAACCTAGGCAGCCTAAGAGGTGAAAGTTGACAAGGTGCAGTTGCAGGTCAGTGATGTCAACACGCAGCTATGCAACAGCAGCTCCATATCCATTCCAACGTAACCCCCAATATAAAAAATTATAAACACCGCTGGATGTGAAATCCAAATGTATAGGTACCTAGATAGCGGGCTGAATTAGTACTATGTAGTAGACCAGTAACAAAATGAAGTTTGCTATCCTAATTCCATACTGCTTATTGTTAGTTAGTCCTCGGATGTAAATGTTCTAGCCTTAGTATACTACAGGATTTAAATTTAAATTCAGAGATCTGTCGACAGCGACGGCAGGTTTAAGCGGGGCACAAACATGGCACATGGCACCCGAATAGACATGGCCTTTTCTTTTCTCCTACTGTTGATTAACCCTGCCCCCCGGCAAAAAAAAGCTTGGAAGTTAATTATAAGTTAGCTGGAAGTAACTCTCTACTGTGGCCTGGTCTGCAGTTACTTCGTCTAAACCTTGCAAAAGTTCCGAGTTCTATCGCGGGCAAAGCTGATTAATCGTACATACATACTTTGCCTTTGTGCTTCTCAACTTAACTTACCACCTAGCTCGGCCTGGTCAGAGCTTGAAGGGATACATAACAGGTACAGGTATAAGTACATTGGGGAATGGCCAGGAGGATATGAATATACTTATCAGTACTAGTAGTATATATGAGACTGCTACCGCACCGTCGACCACGACCACAGGCATCCGATATAGTCCCCGATAGCTATTTACTTGGTTAGACATCTCGACATCTCGGCACCTCGACCTCCCCCGCCATGTTCTGATATACCCACGCGAGTCGCCCGGCGTTAGACAGGCACAGGCAGAGCTGGCTGGGAGTACGAGAGGACCTCTGATCGAGTATTGTACGTACGTTTCATTCCCGTCGGTCTCGTGTGTGTGTGTGTGTGGGGTCTGGTCCATGGCCGTGCAATGCAATGCCAGTCGGTTCTACGACTCGAACATTCGATATCGCTAGCCATAGCTACTTCATATAAATATCTCCAATGTTGCTAACCGCCGCCCGATACAATTAGAACTTCGCAATATGTCCCCGGTGACTTTCCCGAGCTGCCTCGAACTCTCATTACATTATCCTCTTACGCCGCCGTTGGTATCGCCGCTTTGATTCAAAAACTTTCCAAACACTAGAAAATTCCAATCCCGAGAACAAAGGTCACGACTTCTCGTCGTACATACCCGCTGCACTCGTACTCGCACTCGCACTTACACTGCACTGCCAGAGGTTGCACCCGTCGTGGCACCGAATCTCGAACACTCCAGATCTTTGGCACTGGATATAAACTATACTTTTGCCTATTCCATCGTATCACGACTGGAAGCCTTATTCTACTTTTTATTTTTATTTTTTCTAGCTTAGGGTTATTTTTATCTTTCGCTATTCTTCGCGAGCCAATACACGAATAAGCCGAATTATTAATCTGAGCTGTTTCGCCTTGCCGTCGACGTCGAACGGCCCTCCAAGGGCAAATGTCAAGTCTAAACCCGCGGGCTGAAGGTCCATCCTCACCGCCTCCGTTATACGCTGCAGTTTCCGGTCTCAAAACTCCTCCACCGAACGGCCGTGCCGGGCTGTACAATGGGAACAGCGTGAGCCCGCGACGAGGGAAAGGCGGTACGTAGACTTGGTTCCCTGTGCCACAGAGAGCATGGCAACCAACCCTTCTCTCTATACCTATGCGAGGAGGCTGCGGAAGTTGTTCTGCCCTTTTTTCTCTCCCTTCGACAGATGTCATATGCATATTTAAGCAGAACCGCAACTTCTCCTTCCATCATCCTTCACCCTGCCCGACAGTCTCTTCGAAAATGGTTACTAAGACTCGATTAGAAGCTGCGAACCAAACCCAATGTCGTAACATTGTGATATACGGCTACTGCCGCTACCAGGAAAGAGGTACGACCCCCCTCGTTATGGATACACAAGGGCTACTAGGATATAATGCTCCTATACCCGAGTCCGAGGGAAGACCCCGCTACTAACATGCTGGGGCAACAGGGTGTATCTTCAACCACGATACCAGCAATATCTCCCCCTCCAAGAACCCCGCGTCGCCCGGCCAATCCGGCAACCACATTAACGCCGATATGTTCGTGCTCTCCCTGTCCAACCGGTTGTGGAGTATCTTCGACAGGCAGGATGTTGATATGAGAGTGTTCTTGGTTCCAGGTCGAAAAGAAAGTTGAATGTCGAATCCGCTTCCTTCACGCCCGGCCAGTCTCCATCCTTTGGGAATGCTGTCATGGCTTCTCCTCCGCAGTCGAAGCTCAGCACAAAGGCGTTAGAAGCAGCCGTATTCACTCCTAGGATGAGTGCTTTAGGTAGGTTCTCTTCAAGAATTGAGCTTCACCTTCACCTTCACCTTCATCTTCATCTTCGTCATCTTTACCCTCTTCCTCTTGACATCCAGCTAACCATTCATGTTTTTACATAGCCGCTGCTTCTCCACCTATGAGCAACCCTCCACTGCCGCCGCAGATGAACATGATGGATCCAATGATGCAAGGAGCAGGGTAAAGTTTTTTAGCTGGCGTCTGGAATACAATGCGATCTGGCTAACCTCCTCGAATGATCAGGTACATGCAGCCGGAGATACCGCCGTTCCCGAATCTCTCTCAGACTTTCGACGGCATGGCGCTCGACCAGGTAAACATATCGCAAAACATCCTACATAGGCCAGCCGGCACCTAACGAGTATTATACAGACTCCTCTCCAACAGAATCCCTATGACTACAACCCGGTCCCTCCCCAGCAGCATGCACAAGTGAACCCCTATGCTCATCAGAATAATCCCAACGAGGTTTATTATGCTCAGCAATCTTATCAACCTGTATGGCTAGGATTCCAGGCCCCTTAGCTACTAATTTACAGCGCTGATATAAGATTATGAAACAGGTTCAATACCATCTCTACGCCCCAATAGGTCCACACAAACAGAATCTGCTCTCCTATCAAAGGACAGTTCATGATCTTTTCTTAAAAGATAGTGTGAGAGAAGATTTGCAGAAAAAGGCAGAAGCTTCTCTTCAGACACTCCCCAGTAAGTGTTGCAAATTTATCGAGGAAATACAGAACTACATGTTAACATCTTAAAGACTCTACTCTCCCAAATGTGGATTCATATCATAGCTTAGTCCCTCTCGATCTTCATGTTGCGAAATCTCAAGGGAAAAATGCTCCGGCGCCACCCCAGCCTACTTTCGGGTACACAAGTTGGGTCTACAAGGCGACAAGCACGAAGGATGGGTCATACTACATCTTGCGTCGCTTGGAAGGTATAAAGATTTGAAATACGATAGATATACCCGTGATTGTTCTGATTATCGAGTTTGTAGGGTTCCGCCTTTCCAATGAGAAGGCTATCCGAGTTGTTGAGCATTGGAAGCGAGTTATGAATGCGAATGTAGTAACCGTCCACGATGCCTTTACCACTCGCGCATTCGGGGATAACTGTACGTTATACCACCAAATCCATTGGTGCCAGTCAGCTAATTGATACCAGCAATCGTCTTTGTTTTTGACTACTTCCCGCTTTCACAAACGCTTCAGGATGTCCATTTTGGTCCGAACTCACGCTATCAGAACCGACAGCACGCAAACCAAACTCAGAATGCGAACACAGAGCACATGTTATGGAGCTACATTGTTCAGCTAGCATCGGCTCTTAAGACAATTCATGCCGCTGGCCTGGCAGCTCGAGTCATCCAACCAAATAAAATACTTCTCACCAACAAGAACCGGATACGAATTAACTGCTGTTCGATATTCGACGTCCTTAATTTCGATTCCGGCAGGCCTTTGGTTGATCTACAGCAGGAAGACTATATCGCCTTTGGGAAAGTTATATTGGCTATCGCATGCAATAACCCCCATGCGGCACTCAATGCCCAAAAGTCGATGGACTATGTCAGCAGAACTTACAGCCCAGAACTCAAGAATTTGTTGCTCTACATATTCAACGGGCCAGCCCCCGGTGCGCCTAGGACTATGGACGAACTTTTAGGAATGATTTCCTTGCAGTTGGTTCGAAATTTCGACTCTTCTTTGCATCAAAATGACACTCTCGAAACACAACTGGGTAGGGAGTTAGAAAACGGAAGACTTGTTCGCCTGCTTTGCAAATTCGGGTTTATAAACGAGCGACCAGAATTTGCCCATGACTCACGCTGGAGCGAAACAGGTGATAGGTATTTGATCAAGTTATTTAGGGATTACGTCTTCCATCAAGTCGATGAGGCGGGCAACCCAGTGATTGATTTCGTTCATGTCCTGTCATGCTTGAACAAACTTGATGCAGGTACAGACGAACGGATCATGTTGGTTAGCACGGACGAACAGAATTGCCTGATTGTCAGCTTTAGAGAAGTATGTCGTTCCCTTCCCTAATTTGTATAGCGAATTGATAGGCTGACATAGATATTAGCTGAAACGCGCAATCGAATCGTCCTTCTCGGAGTTACAGAAGAGGGGATAGGACCCTTCCGATGTGATTAAGAAGCCAGCAGACGCACCAAAACCCACCTTGCGACGTGCATCGCCTTCTGGAACCCTCAAAACAGCTCCACGCACGCCATTCCAGCGGACGGACTCGTTGCCCTCAAGCCCTATCATTCGAAAACCCACCCCGCAGCAGACTACCTACTATCACCGCCATGCTATAGCCCCTCGTCCTTCCCCCCCTATGATGCAGGTGCAAACGCCCACGATGTATTCCCAACAGCCAGTACTGTCTTATTTGCCTAACCCACCCCAACCCTATCAAATGCCCATGATCGGGCCACCCTATGGACCCCCCATCCATCCTTATTCCCAGGGCGCACATATGCCGTTCCCTGAAAACCGTGGGAAGATGAGAGCGAAGAGGCGAATTTGGCAACCAAGTCAAGGAACCAATAGGGGCAATTCTCCCGATTTCAACCCCAACGGTCCAACCAGCAATGCGCCCATTGATACTGGTTTTTGGTAAAACACTCTTAGACTTCTCATTTCGTCTGCTTGTACTCTTGCTTTCATCATCATCCCCTGCATCGTGAACCCCTTCCCATTGGGGCGGCGGGGAGCCTTTACTGTTTTCACTATTATTCGTAAGGTTATTCTATTCTATTCTATTGCAGGCTCGTCGACCACCTAGTCATTACTATCCTCTTTTTTTCCTTTTTATATTATTTTCCGTAGGTTTTCTTCTCTCTCCCTCTCGTTCTTTCTTTTTTGGCTGTCCCATTTTTTCTCTCTTTGAATTCCGGAATGGAATTTGTCAAATACATACATAGGTACCCAGGTGTGTGTGATGGAAAGTGAATGGGGAAAACTCGATTGAGTCTTCGAATTCGTGTACTTTTAGCCGGTTCGTTTTTTATACAAACGGGCCCCATCGTAGGGCTATCGCTTATAACTTGATTTCACCTCTTCCACTGCAAATGTATACTAGGTAGGTATCCGGATATTTATCTGGAATTTATAATATATACATACCTAAATATCCAGACTATTATAAGGGTTATATTGTTTGAATATTAGTATGGCTTGGAGACGAAATAGAGTAATATTCCATTATTTCATCTATAAGCTTTTAGAAGGGACGTTTTGTGAACTTCATATCGTCCTCTTTCAAAGCCATCGGGTCTCCTTAGGTCATAAACTGCGTTCTTCCTCCTCTTCTTAATCTTAGTGCAGAGATTGCCTCATAAGCCCTTTTTCGATTTCCTTTCTTCTTGTTTTGCTTTTGACTCGACATCTTGTATAAATATGATGCCAGTACCTAACATAGAGCCAGCTATTCGCCCCACAAACCGCTTTTCTTTCCCAGACAGGAGATAAAGGAGATTGATAACGTAAAGTAAGTTTAAGACGGAAAAAAAGGGAGAGTGGGAAGAGTAAAGAATTATATCGTCGGCTGCTCAGCGGCCGCAAACGGGTTCTCAATCTGTTCTGTGCCGTCGACGGGGGATATCAAAACGAGTAGGGGACCACGGGCGACAACCAGTCCAAGCTCGCGGGTTTGTTCGTTTCCTTCGTCATCTAACATTTGTAGAAGTATCATTAGTGCTAACTCTCTTACGTACCACAGTGGTTTGATGATATCTTACCCCTCATGACTTCTTTAACGTCATCAAGTACCAGGTTCATCAATTGGTCGTATCCCTTTAGTGCACCCGTAACTATAGAGTAGTCCTTGTTAGCTATCCACTGCTATACCTCAATAGCAAGTATTATCAAAGCAAGAGGAAGATAAAAGAGAAGATCAAAGAGAGAAGAAGAAAAGGGGACGCACCCTCCCTTCCACCGCTGAATTTGACAATAATCCGCTTGTCCATATACTTTGCCAGGTCCAAGATAGCCTCCTTCTTAGGCCTTTCATGCTGCTGTCCTCCACTCCCACCTTCCCTCCCACCTCTATTCCCACTGCTGCCTTCACCGCCATCACGGTTGTTCTGATGGTTGTTGGAGTCGTTATTGCGGTTGTAGTTCCTGTCGTTGGAGTAGCCTCCTCGTCCACCGCGGTTGGGACGGTCACCGCCACGAGAGGAGCCGCGGTAGTTTCCGCGTCTGTTGTCCATGCTTTCCCTTCCTTTCTTCCGCTCCTTTCACTTCAGTTTCTTCAGTTTCTTCAGTTTCTTCTCCTTCTTTCCCCTTTCCGTGGAGATATGAATGGTATGTATGTAAGGGCGGTGTGGGTTCCGACTGGACAAACGGTGTTCTGAATGGAGGGGTTGGGTGTGTCGTAACTCAGTATTTTTTTTGCTTTGGGGGTGGTATTGAATTGAGCTAGTTGAAGGGGAAAGCTTTAAAACCCCGGCTTCCCTCCCGCAGAAACAGCTCGGTAAGGCTCATTACATACCTTCCCCCAATTCAAACCGAACCCCATAAAAACACCCATCACGATGAGGACGCCGGCAGCTTCAGTTCCAAACCTCCATATCGATCTTGGAATCTCTGACCCTTCCAAGCTGCTGGCTACAAAGTACCCTGGTACGCTCTCTATTTTAATTTGATAAAATAATCCTTGGCATATAGCTAACATGGAAGTAAATGGGAAACAGCGAAAAGCCATGCCCGTCGCACCGCGCAGGCTCTCGACCTCAAGCAGGGCCTCATCTACCTCCGCGGTGAGGTCGCACGCAACAATGAAGACAGCGACATGCCCGCTGTCTTCCGTCAGAAGCGCTATTTCTATTATCTGACGGGATATGATCTGCCAGATGGACATGTGACATATGATATCGAGACCGATACTCTGACATTGTGGATTTTGAGGCCGGATCCTAAAGAGAAGCTTTGGTATTTCTTTCCCTCCTCCAACTTCTTCATCAAACAACTCGAATATTGGTGCTGGTGGCTACTGGAGCACTCGGTATATATAATTATAAAGGAGATGTATTAACAAGTGGTCTACAAAAGGTCTGGGCCGTCGCCAACCCCTAAAACCCTGCTGCAGACGCTCGATATCGATATGGCGAACTACACCGAATCCCTCGCCACCACTATCGCAGCCTACACCGTCGCCCACCCAAACTCGCAGATCCACATCCTACACAACCAGCTACCACCTATGACACCAGACCTGCAAGAATTCTGCACAAACATCTACCTAAAACCCGCCATGGATGTCTCCCGCGTCATTAAAGATTTCTACGAGATCGAACTCATCAAACAGGCGAACCGCATCTCCACCCATGCGCACCTCAAGATCATGGCATTGATAGACGGCATGACCTCCGAACGAGAGGTCGAGGCCGAATTTATATCTGAAACTATAAAGCGTGGTGGGAAGCTGGCGTACGACACAATCGCCTGCTCTGGCAAAAATTGTTCGATTCTGCATTACGTCCGCAACGACCAGCCTTTGCACCACAAACAACTCCTCCTTCTTGATGCCGGTGCAGAATATGGCCTCTACGCAAGCGACGTAACTCGCACATTCCCAATCTCCGGCGTTTTCTCCCCAGAGGCAAGGCAGATATATACTCTTGTGTATAAAATGCAGTCTACGGTGTTCTCGATATTGAAACCGGGCATTCGGTGGAGAGACTGCCATTCTGCAGCTGCGGACGTTGCAATTGAGGGGCTGAGGGAGTTGGGGATCCTAGTCGGTGATGGGGCGGATATAATCCGGTCTCAAGTTCTGGGGAAAGTGTTCTTCCCGCATGGGCTTGGGCATCATGTTGGCCTAGAGACCCACGATGTGCTCTACTCCGATCTTATCTCTGCTTTTGACAACGATACCGATAATCTAATCGGGGGTAGGAGAAAAAGGAATGGAGGGGTCGTGACAATGGAGGAATTCGAAGCGTTTACCACGCATGAGATATATAATCATCTAAAACCGGGGATGACGCTGACCGTCGAGCCTGGAATGTGCGTTCCGCCCTCCTTTATAAAAACGATATGCATTCGTAGACTCGACAAGAGTTAACTAACAACAAACATATAGATACTTCAACAAGCCGCTCTACGAAGACTTCATCGACACATTCCCATATTACAAACATCTTGTCGATGAAAAGGCCCTAGCGAAGTATTGGGACGTCGGTGGTGTCAGGATTGAGGACGTGGTTGTGATAACTGACGATGGGTTCGAGAACCTCACTCCTGCGCCCAAGGAGATTGTAGACATCGAGCGGGTTTGTAGTGCTGGTAAAGGGTTGTAGCTTTTTATTACCAGTAGTATCGATTATCATTATTAATCAATACGCTCGTAGATTTGGGTAAGTGCTCTGTAGATTGGATGTTATTCTTCTTAGCGGGTTTTTCTTTTTCCATTTTATTTTCTACTTTTGTTTTGTTGGCATTGCACGATATCCACTTTTAGAGGGACAGATTGGAAGGCACTAGAGATACCCTACATGCAGAAAGTCATAAACACATCACAAGTTACAAAATACCAGCCGTTTTACTCCAGGTATATGCCGTTGGGCACAAGTTAACAATCGGACGAAACGATTCACCTTAGCCAGTTTAAATTTACTTCGAATGCGTAGAAAGAAAGAAGGTGTATTAGGTCTCATGAGACAGCCACGTCTACATCAAACTGAGAGATCTCTTTATGCATCTACATCTACATCTACATCTGAATCGTTACGCAAAACCGCTTAAATCAAGTAAAAAAATAATCCAATAGTACCCATTAATAATAATAAAAAGAAGAAAGGAAAACTCCAGAAAACGCCACTTCTATGCAATACTTTTAATGTAATGGTGAAGCGGCGATGTAAGAAGAGTAATAGGAAACATCATCAAAAAAAAAAAGAAGCGTATGGATAAAACAACGCTGGGAAAAGTAGGGCTGAAGGCCACAAAACAAAACAAGGAGCCCGTAGGCACGAGAAAAACACAATCGCGGACAGTTTTCAAGGTAAAGAAACCAGAATCGAAGTGCTGCTTCGGTAGAGAAGAGGAAGAGGTCGAGTCGGCTCTTGTGCAACAAGCATGATTCCAAGTCGGATGTTGGGATTGAAAGAGGAGATACTGCTGTGAGTAATCGACAAGAGTTGAATTTAGAAGTCGTATAGATGACTTTTTCACCGTGCGTATGCTATAATCGAATCGCTAGGGCTGCAGCCATACCCAAATACGGTTTCTGAAATAAAAGAAAAGAGGACGAGAAAAAACCACCACCGTTATGTCATATCGGAAAGAAAAATATTTGAGTTGTCAAGCACCAAGTCAGAAGAATTGAGGGAATGGCCTCCTCATCTATTCCCGCGAACGGGCTTCTGACGCAATGGACCTTCTTGACGAGACTCAGGGCGTGTCGACTGAACGCGGGACTGTGGACGGGCTGGTTGAGTGCGTGGTTGGACAGTGGACTGTGGGCGCGAGGACCCAGTACGATTCTGAAGACTAGATGGTGGCCTATTTTGAAGACTAGATCCTGGGCGAGGCTGGGAACCAGGGTCTCGGCGAGTATTGAGACTCGAACCGGGACGGGTATATGTAGACTGCGGCCTCGACGATTGGGTGGTGGTACTGGTTTGAGTACGCGCAGTATTGGCTCTTGATGCCGGACGGGCTGCTGGGACAGGACGATTCTCATCTCCTCGATCTCGCTGATGCTGTCTAGTGCGGCGTCTTTCCTCAATCTCCCCCTTGGCATCATCCCGAGCATATGCAGCGGCGATTTCAAGCTCGGCTTCTGTAGGGCTTCTGTAAGTTTGCGCGTGAGCAAACCTATCCTCCCACATCCTTCGCTCCTCGCGATAATTCCAATCAACCTTTTCGTCAACAGTCATATTCTTAGGATCCTCGGTCTCTCGGATGACTTCTCTCCGTCTCCTCCCCGCTTCGTTGGGCGTTAGGCGATTGGCAATAACATCCTCTTGATGACGGGCAAGGGCAGCTGCTAGCGCAGGATTCTGTCGTCGCTCGATGGTGACGTCGTCAGTCGCGTACGCTTCCTCATTTGTGAATCGCGCTGGAGTGGTCGTAGCTCCGTACAATCCCGAAGCCTGAGCCATAACCGGTGCCGGCGTCGCAGACGGAGCATCCTGCCTCGTTCCCTTAGCACGAGGACTGTTCGTTCTGCTCCTGGCACGTTTTTTGGCATTGTCCAGCTGCAGCATCAGAAACTGCCTTTCCTGTGTCATAAACTCAATCGTTTTCTCGGCCTCGATCCTGGCTCTTCTTTCGGCATCCAAAAGTTCCTGGGCGTGAACGAGAAGTTTCCTAATCTGCATAGGCGATTTTGGCAACGCCTGAAAGCGTGGTGATTCCATCAACAGTTGGTCCTCCTCGGATAGTGATTCAGCTGCTGGCTTAGCCTTTGGAGTCACGTTTTCCGGAACAAGTCGAACTGGCTTAGAGTTAAAGCCCTTCTGATAAGTGATCTCCAACTGCCAACTACGATCCGTGTCGAAGGTAGATGTTTTCATGTTTTCGCGCTTCTGGTCGTTTGTTTTGTCGAGATGCGATGGAAGTGATGGGGGATCGCTGAATGCTCGTGCCCTGCGGGCGGAAATCGGCAGACGGCTGGGGGTTACCTTTCTTACAGAAACAGGCGAGGGAATGTGAGGGGCGATATCAACCATGGTCTTCGGAGGAACAGCCTTGGGGGTCTGGAGGTCTTCAGAGTTTCCATCAGAGGAACTGGAAGGTGCTGGGGTAACCTTCTCAAAGGCTTCCTTTCGGGGCGTTTCGGGAGATTTTTCAGTCGGCGCCGCATTCTGAGCGGATGCGTCAAGATCCTGGAGCGGAAGGCGTTCGGCAGGCGATGTGACACCTTCACTGCGTCTTCTCTTGGGAGACCTGTCGCTGAGTCGCTGAGAGAAGGGCTTGGAGCGCGCCTTGACATTAGCAAGGGGCCCGATCTCCTCCTCGTCATCTGTTTGCTCCAGTTCCAAGATCCTGGGATCGATGGCCCTGGTGGTCGTGCGCATGCCCATCCCCTCGATGGGACTTTCGTTCTCTTCGTTGCCACCCCAATTCATATTGGGAGCTGGCGTGGTGAAGGCGAAATCGCCGGCGGAGGCGGGCTTTGCTGTTCCCATCAGCTGGTTGAGACGCGACTTTGCGAGCCTGGGTGCTGGGGTGCGAGCTACCTGCTTCTCCGGTGAGAAGTTCAGGTACTCGGCCAGGTCAAAGTCGGCCTGTTTGAAGGGAGAAATCCCCTCAAACAGGGAGCCGTCGCTTTCGGCTCTCCCAACCGAAGCTGGGGGGTAGCGTGGGGTTAACGGGACCCCGGGCTTGGTTTTTCCGCCAGTTGACCTCTTGGATCGTCGAGGGCGGATTGGAGTCTCCTCGTAAGGATTGGGAGACTCATTCATGAAGAGGTCCTCGGATGAGGCCCTCAGGAAGGCGGGGGTGGTGAAGACCAGGGCAGCGTCTTCACCAGGAAACTGGTGGATGCCGTTGTGCTCGTCCATGGCGGCAGCGGCAGCGGAGGCGGGGAAAGGGATGGTGACAATGTTCTTCGCACGAAGAGTGGCGAAGAGGGAACTATTAAATTAGATGGAGTCGTCACTTAGCAATCAATTGCACTCTTGATGAACACACAAGAAGGAAGATAGAGAAGCTGTAAGAGGGTAGAGATTGGTATGCGGGGAGGGTGGCGATGAGTATAAAGAGGAGTGGGGGGTATCGAGGAATGGAGATGGGGGAGGAGGAGGAAAGGAATAGAGGAAAAGGAGCATACGCGAAATTGGGGCCGATGGAGAACCCGACAGTCCAGTCGGGACGGCAGATAGGCTTGGAGCCAACGAGCAGAGGGTGGACCACAACGGCCTCGCGCTCCCTCTGGATGGCCAACCAGGCCTCAGCAATGCCCTTGAATTGGGCTTTGCACCGCTTCAGGCGTCTCTGGGCCGCCTGAATATCCTCCTCGATCTCGGCGAAGGCCGCGAGGATTCGATCGATTCTCTGCTGCTGGGACTCAGCAGCAGATGGCAGGGAAGATGGTTGTGATGGCGACAGCAGCGGTGGTAGCGGCGATGGTAGCTGCGATAATGGTGATGGGGGGAGTCGTCGGTGCGGCGTGAGCTGTGATGGAAACAAGTATCTGAACTTGTTCCCAGCTTGTTCCGGTTTCCTGGAGTCTTTCTCATGCGAGTGCTCCATTTTTCTAGGCACACGCACAGTAGGTAACAACACGCTACTTGTTTGTTTTCCTTTTCTTTCAGTTGAAACCAACACACAGAAGCACACGACAGGGGTGGAGATATTGCTTACGCTAGTATGGTTACGGACTAGTATGAAGTTGTATCCAATGGGAGGTCTCCCAGGATAGCTTTACCCCGGTCAAGTGCCCTTTTATATCAGCCCTGCTGTTTTATTGGCCCTTTTCCAATTATCGCAGCTTTCGCCTTGGTTGCTACGGTAACCAGCAGATCAAGCTGCAACACCCACAACACATCTTGCACTTCCCTTCAGATTGTGATCGACCATTTTCAAGATTAACCTGTTAATCGTTACTTAGGTAATGATAGGGCATTATCTGCTGCTCACCACAACTACACGTTAGCTTTATTTACAGCTAATATACCTACTACCATCAATTCGGAAAAATACAGTAAGCGTAATACATACGTGATATGTACATGTAGTAGCTACCCCGCCAACCCCGCCTTCCAACTACCCCCTTTTATTGTCCAATCGGACTCTCATTCCTATTGTCATTGTTCCTTTCATCTCCTCAACTTTGCGGTGCGCCAGGATCCCGCTCTCCATCGTCAAAGGAGTAGCGGGGTTGACTGTATTAAAAGACATTAGATTAGCTCAATCCCCACTATCATATTGTTTTCAATCAACTTACCATCGTAGGCCTATACACACGGGGCTCGAGCTGGGGCAACGGAGTCGATAGTACTGTTTAATCTTTCATGGCAGCTCTAATACCAGAAAACTCAACTGTATATGATGTATCTTGATCATGTCGCATTTATGATCCACCGCTAAGCCACAACACCCTTTCGATGACTTAGCTGGTCGCGCCACAGAGTTGCGACTCTATCGTGCACGGGCCATATGACGTCATTAATTTGATAATTTGCATTGGCCGTCTACTGTTTCAGGCGCAGGTTGCTGGTCGGAGGACCAGAGCTGATACAGAGTAAGCTAGAATGCAAGGGAGAACAGGAGTTTGATGATTTATCCGACGTTTTCGTGATATTCAATGCGATCCGTTCCACAAGTCTTCGTTACAAGCTCCTGAAGTATAGGTATAAATAAGTACTTAAGGATACATGTAGCTCGAGTTGTGTCCGATCGAACCCAAAACATAGAGACCAGGCTAATTATCTATTGAACAGAGCATGTAGGATGCATATGAGGAAGCTACATATACCCAAGCTGCTTGCACGACTCAACAGCCTTATCATCCGCTTTCTCCACGTCTTTAGGATCGCATGCCTCCTTTCTAAGCGCGCATCGTATTACATTGGGACGAATTATATCCCAAACTTTGGGATCACACATGCATGATATAACACGTTCTCGGGAGCCCCTATCGCAGGCCATCGGGAGGGTGGAATCGACGCAGCGCTGGATGCAGGGATTTATACCGTAGAGCATTGCGCTGACTATAGGGTCTAGGCGGGGGGCTGCGGCTGCGGTGACTGTTACCGAAGGGTTGGAGAGAATGACGAGGGAGGAGAACAACTTAAGGATGAGGTTTTTCATCGTGAAGTATGTTGACTATCGAGTAGATGTAATCAGTAATATAATTTATATTGGGACCTGAGATTTCACGAAAAGCTGAGTCCGACCAGTCTACAGATATGGGTACGAAGCCGGTTTGGAATAAGTGTTAGTATACATACCTATATATATATTTGGTCTATCCAAGTCCACTATCGATGGCTCTCCAAATGTCAAGGTATTTTAATTGTAAATCCTGAGGGTATACATCCACAATTAAATCTGAAACAGGTTTTTATACTAAATACCAACCTAGTCAAAGGCCATGAGCTGGTCGGCTGAGAATATTCCGTAAATAGATCGACCCGTCCTAAAAGGTGCGTAGGAGCCCATTTTAAGCAACGGCATCGACAAGTCTATCCGTGGTTGCGTCTCGCATGTTGCATTTTACCTCCGCTTTGTTTGTGTTGAGCACGTATAATCCTGGCAATCTACCAATATCGATAGGTGCTTTTTTTTAGGAAGCACTAATAGTCGCAGATTATTCCAAGTTAAACTCGAGTTTAGCCTTTTCGCTTCCAGAAATATCCCAGGCTTTGAATTCTCGATTTGGCATATTGCCACGAGTTTGTTGGATTTGGTCAGATGCATGTGTTGCATGAGATTGAGTTGGCTCAAAGTACTTGAGGGAAGTTCCCAGATGTCATTGAGCAATTGAGTATTAAGATGTAAGGCTGACAAAGTACGGCCTGCCAAATCCCAGTGCCGTGCAAGATATCCAAGACTTTAAGATGATTTAAGTAGTTAATATCGAGCGCTATGTGTGGCAGGTAGCATACCCAATAGTGCATAGCTAGCTAGGTACTAGTAGCCTTCCGCTATATGGTCTATCCACTCATATATTACAGCTCGTAGATGTATGATTTATTCCTAACCCTTACACGGAGAATACTACTACTAAGCTGAGTAGCGATGGGTATAAAAATGTAGAAATGCCTATTTACTTTGCGTGGGAACGAAATATCAATATTCTGATATTGTTATCAACGATTTCCCAGATTTTTTTACCTCCGCTCCTCGCCCAAGCACCCTAAGTACTTTATGCAAACAACTAGGTACTATACAGTTACAGTACATAAACTGTGCATCGGGGACAAGTAACTATGGAACGAAGTTATCATGAAAACCGAAATATGTGCCGACTGCGAGGTTCGTGTGATCATACCTCCCCTATTCAATGTGACTAGTATACCCTTTTTACATATATCATATATCCCAAGGGTCACAATTGTAACTCTCTCATCCTTTCAACTTTCACGTATACTGCAGCCTAGCTAGTTCAGTAACTGACTATAATTTCAGGATAATTAGGATCTACTGCCGCATAATTTACTATTTTGTCAGCAAGCCAAAATGAGCAGTATATCTAATGAAAGAGTTTTGTCGCAGCCCGCCCTCGGGCAGGATATGCGGCTCTGAATGCTGTACGACATACGCTTCTCAAAGTTTTTTGCTGGATTTTCCCCTTGGGATAACGATGTTGTTGATGTGAATGAGAAACTCGACGAAGTGGGATTCAAAATGCTGATTTCAACTTCTCATACTCTCGAAGAGGCACGCAATAATAATTCTCTCGACATCGAGGCATTGCTGGGTCTCGATCTCAAGTTCTTCAGCGCCACGGGCTCGGCCAAATTTCTCGAAAATATATTAATAAGAAGTTAAGCACCCACGAGGCCCGGGTCGACGTGGTGTGCACTATAGTGCGTCGCACCTGCCGTATACTACAGGAAATCCTAGCACCTGTAAAGTACGAGAAATACGAAATAAGCCTCGCTACATCTACTACGTTATTGAAATTATTGAGGATGGGAGCGCTACCCTCAGCTTCCTTCAATCCTGTTCAACGGCTGAGGAGGTTAAAAGGGTTATGGGCGGGCTCAAGGCAAGCACCCTAGAAGTCCCAGTCGAAAGCTGTAGTTCTGGGTGGAATTATCAGAATTGTCTAAATTTAAATTTGAAGATGTCAAGATTCTATACAGCGGCGCCATGGCTACAAACGTGTCCGATTTTGAGGGTGCCCGCATTGCTCGTGAGATGCCAGCGAGGCTGGCAAAACAACTGGATATGCTCTCTTTTCAATGTGACCAACTCAAAATGACGTATCGGTTGATTTAACACGTTTCGAAAGATCTTAATATGTGTTATGTAATACTGCATACGTAAGTACCCAGTAGATGCACGTACATAGGTCTGGTGCACATGGCTATGGCGAATACTGTATTTGGCAAGTGGTTAGCATTCTGATATACAAGCGGTTTACAGTGTACTTAAGTGTTTACTAAGTATCTATTTGATCACAAAGAGAGAAAAGCTGTTTTGTTTCCGTCCGGAATAGCACCGAGACTGGCGGGTATACCAGTAGTCATTTGTCCTGGGGAGTGGAAACGTATAAACCAGGCTCATAACTAGTCTTCACGAAATCGCCGGAATGAACAAAACGCTAAACTATATAAATACTTGCCTATATACTTGGTCTTGTATATACCTAGGTATATATAAGAAATTTGTGTTAACGTGATATATCTAAGGTAGAAATACGTATGTGCTTTACCATACTGAAAACGCAGAAAGCGGACAAAGGTTCCCCGTTAGAAACTTAACTCAAATGGAGATGGCCAGCGGCTTTCGAGAAAAGAAACATTTGTAAAATAATAAATGATTACAGCCTCCGAAATGCCTAGTACCACGAACTAGAGTTTTTCAAACCAAAGAAAATGCAATTTCTCCAATGTTGTACGTACTTGGATACTTTTGGGAAATGGCATTTAGAGCTGTTATTTCAGATTTGTGTGAGGTGTGTGCACATACTGTGTATGAGTACAGTCCCTGTCATGCGGTCCGAGCTCAGAAATTGCATCTTCCCGCCTCGACCCAGCTTCCAGTTTGCAATTAGCTGATACGAACACAAGGAACTTCGCACCCCACGCCGTAACTCCCTAGGTATGCCCTGCGCGCGTTATAAAAATAAGTTAACGTTGTAGCACTCCATGATGCGCAACATGCTTCAGAAAACCAAGAATTCCACAAACCCAACAATTCTACTTCATGGGAAAGTGGCCATCGATGAGGAGATATTTGGCTGGTTCCCGCGAACGCCCGCATTTAAATTTCGTTGTATTCCTTTGTGTGACTTTCAACCGTTGGACGGTGTGGGCATGTGGTGCGCTACCAGCCTTATCGATAGGGAATTCAACCGGGCTTCTCGTAATCCATTACAGAACAGGCCATCCCAGGGGCCCCCAAACTTTTTATTTATTTTTTGTGATTCATGCTGTCGCCATTCTACAGCATCCTGCATCCCAGGTTCGCACAAAACCGACCGGGGTATGCGTGCACCTCGTGAAGATTTGTGGGTGGTTTTTGGAACTAAGGAGAACGGTTAGCGGGGCTGCTTCCCCATCTCATTGCATTGCATCGCTCGATGCCCTCTCTCGATCGGTTTTCCTGCCAATCACAAGCGCGAACCAAAGTATTTGAGTGGCCATGCCCGCCCCCATCCGTTGATACAATGACATGGGTGGCAGAGTGCACAAATGCCGTCTGCAGTCTGCTTGAAACGGCTGGTTTTAGAGATGCCGTAGATGTCTGGCCTGGGAGAGCTCTGCATATACCGCCTCGATATCGAATGAAGTGAACCCAAGATGGTGTGCATATCAGGAGCACTTGCTGGAATCAACTAGCTCCACTCTTCGAATCCGGTATTGAACTGATAGTCTTTAGTGGCAGAAATGATAAGGCTCCACCAACTAAACGTAAATCTTCATCCCAAGTTAGTAGTAACTAAGCTTCGTATGTTTCTTTTTTAGTTCTGGTCGAATCCGGAATGTTGAAGCAGGCGCCGAGGTGTCAAAATGCCAAACTGTACTTCCGTCTTTTCTCGAAAATGCATCCCGGAATCCTGGGACCGGCATGTCGATTTATGTAGGTAGATAAGTACTTTAAGCAACCAAGTACTCGCTGAGGTACTTAGGTACTTGCTGAGGGCACTTACCACACGGTTTTTGTGAGATGCAGGCGCCTCTCTTCACACCCCCCCAATCCCCTCCCAGGCTAGCTGCTTCTGTATATTATCGAGCACAATCAAAGCTACTAGGGCCGTTGAAGGCGAAAAGGAAGGCGCAGACCTCACCATGAAAAGCCAAGTTGACATGTTCTTCATAATATTAAAGCCTCCCCGTCCCGCTCGTACATGGTGGGCATTAAATTACTTACCTTAACTTACTATTCACCAGCTTGTTTATTTTCCATGCTTATTGAAGTCTGTCCTTGTTTCGCGATATACTCTGATAAGCCCGCCACCCTCCAATACAAGACGAAATAAATAAATTTAAAGGAAAAAAAAAAAAAAAAAAGAAGTATAGACTGGATTGTATTGGTTAGTTTTCCTGGGGTCGTCAGTATTGTCGTCTTCGCCGCAGCCGCCACAGCGTCGGGTAGCTAGAGGGTAGGAGGTCGTTATAACAGCTACCGCTGCAGAGTGCAGAACAGGACAGTGCAGGAAATAAAGACCCCGGCCAGTCAGGATTGAAAGGATGGCCGCAACACAAGTGCACGAGCAGCCAAAACCGCTCCCACTGATGGAAAACCACCCGCCCTTTCTTCGCCATTCATCGCTCACACTCGATCTCGCTCTCGGGCAAACGGCTTCTGGGATGGATCTACCGCCAATTGCAGCGCTTTTCGTTATCCGATTCGACATCAAGGCTGGGTATGCCGCTCTGCTTCCTGCATCTTGTGACAACTTTCCCGACCTGGAACGGGTGGCTGATTAATCCCTTTGTTGACAGTTACTTGATTGAGTGGAAGAGGACAGCGACTGGAGGTTTGTTCGCCCTTCGCCTTTCCGTTCGGCTCTCTCCCGCCCGCCAGCCACCATGTGAACGACGATAGAGTTCCTCCGGATGATTTGGGGATTCACCTGCTCGGAGTAGTTGCTGACCGATGGTCGCTGCTAGTGAATGTCGATGGAGTGGAATATAAATCGCTGCCTTCAGGGCTACATAAGCTCAAGGAGGATTTGGTGTATGTTCTTTACCCTCGGGTACACCTCTCAAGATGGCTTTTTTGGGGAAATGTCGCTTATACACAATCATCGTATGATACGATGCTGGGTCGAATAGGTACTTCGTACATCAGCCCTTCGCTGGTGTCGCTGCCTTCATAAACGCACCGGCAGGCGAGGAAAATCGGAATTCGAATATGCTCTCCGTTGGAGTTTTGGTCCCCCTGGCATACGGCAGACTCGGTCGAAGTTGGAGACACGCTCAGAATCTGAAGGAACTGGCTGCGTATGTGTGACTACCATCCGGGAGTAATGTAGAGAGGATGTAATTGGGGATTACAAGTTGCAGTGCTGACGATGGAGGACCAGCTCGCTGGTTAAGAACCCATCCGACCACGAAGCCCTCGACAACTATTTCACACTCTACCATGCCTCCGACGAACTTATGGAACAGCATATGAGTAATAGGAATACCTCTTCCCATTCGCCAGGGATCACTCGTTCGGTGTCATTCCAGCAAGCGAAAAGCCAGCCACGCATGCACCTTAGGCACAGGTCGATATCAGACGCTACAGCCTTGCTTCTTCCCGGACAGTCGCTGTCACCCCACCACCCCGCTCTGTCGTTACCCGACTTCGTATTAACATTTGGACCTCTTATGTTCCCATTGCACCGGGCGGCGCTCATGAGGAAGAGGATATTATTGGTGGCTGAAGCACCGGTTGAGAAAGCTTGCAATTTTGGTATAAAACTCCCTGCCATTTATGCTCAAAGTTCAGTGGATATACAGATGCTGATGGCAATTTGGAATGCAACAGTCTACGATATTTCTGTCTTGTCAAACATCCCCTTCGCTGTCGCTGACCTGATAACTCCGGAACTACCTCGCTTGAAACCGCTCTTTAGCATCGGCGTCCATGACATCCCAACTCTCGAACTCGAGGCCGCTCAAATCAAAAACCGTGCCTCCGGCCTCCCATACAATACTAATGGCAGTGACTTGAATAATGCCGGAGAGCTTGGTAGCTGGGTCGCAGCGACCACAGATAGCATTCTCGCCATGAAAAAGGATATCTACGACATCCTCGTTAAGCTCCCACCCCCAGAGAGCGAAAATGCCGCAGAGAAAGTCTGGCCGACGATCGAAATTTCATCGACGGGAGAGCAACTAAAAGCGACACAGAGAGATCTACGCAGATACCGTGCGCTAAAGCGGAGCTTAAGTAGATATGCTAGCCACCCGACCGAAAACCCATTTTACGACGATGTCCCTGATACCCACGAAGATGGTGATGCCGAAAGCTCAATTCATGAATACGATGAGAATGATGAGTTGGTACAGCCAATTCTGGAACGCCGAACGTCTACAATATCAGCCAGGTCGATACCCCAGTTCAAGGATATCGATTCGAACTCTGATCTCGAGGAAATAGTTTGTGAGAAGCTGTCATGGCCGCAACTCGCATACGAGAGCTTCATATGGTGGGCTTCGGCGGGTGAGCAGCGTATCGATATCGGAGACGGGGACTCTGAAGGACTGGAAGCGAGACCTGGAAGTGAAGACGAGAATACCGGGTATATCACGCCAGCTACCCCTGGTGGACAGAAACCGGTGTTCCTGGCTCGGCAAAGAAGAAGGAGCACCGGGTTGAGTATCTCGGGTATGGACGGCACAGGGCCCCTAGGGAATGCTGAGATGGATATCATTGCATATTTCCATAGAATGACGAGCCGTATAGTAGGCGGTATGGCGGATATCATTGATGCCAGCGGGCTGAGTGAGGAGGAAGGAGAGGCTGCGCCGCCGGATACAGAGGGCTTTGCATACAGAGGGGAAATCGAACTGAATACAGACGAAGAAAAATGGGTGTTCGTTAGCCCCGATGACATGCTAAGACTAGGACTCGACCAATGGAGCACAAATGATGAGAAATTTCTAAGGGAGGTAACGAGATTATGGTTCAAGAAGGACGCAATGGTGGAGAGGAGTGGATTTCAGATTTGTGGAGTCAAGCTGTGCTAGCATCAGATATTCATTCGATGCTTTGTTTACCATTTACCTGGACTACTTTTTACTCCTTCTCTTCCTCCTCTTCTTTTCTTTCTGCAATTTTGTTCGTGGCATTCATCGGTGGCATAGGTTCCGCATTGCGTGCATGCACTGTCGGTTTTGATATCCCAGCCTTTTCTCTGTTATCCTCTTGCCTCGACATTTGCAATTTGAATGCTAACTCACATCACATTGTCACGCTGCAAGAGCATACAAACTTCGCAGGCATCCACAGATTCCCTCTTCTTTTTTTATCTTTTTTCTTTCTTTCTTCATATCTGTTTCCTACCGTCGGTCTGTTCGAATAAGGGTGTTCCTGCTGGTTTTCCCTCTCCTTTTCCTTCCTCATTTGTTCATCTTAAATCCTTTACTCAGTTAACAATTGTTCAATCGCACTCCTCACTTAGCGGTCAGCTTTCATTTCCATTCATTTCCTCTCGTACATATGTCACATTATGTTTATATTCGACCCCATTCTTATAATCATTGAATTTGAGATATTTATACTATACCTATCTACTATACCCATCTACCCTATTTACTATAAGTGACAAGCCAGCATTGGTTGGAAAAACAAGAATATATTCTGTATAAGGATATAATTTTGTAAATTGAACGAGTAAGTTTATTAGATAATTGATCTAACTTGTGGAGGTAAAAGTTTCCCCCAGGCTTCCTTCGAACCTAGAAATGAAGCCGCAATCAATTAGAAGGCAAAAAAAAAAAAAAACAGAAGCAAAGCACAAGATAAGTACAGTGAAGTATAAAGAAGAGAACAGCAGTTAAACAAAAGACGCCAAATGCAAATGCCATGTGCTTGAATTATCTAAACCCTAGCTTCAGCTCAACGATGCCTTTCGAGTCCATATACAAAGGAGAAGAAAAAAAAGTGACTATTCAAGGAAGTTCAAAATTGACCCTGCTTCTCTAATCATAGAGCTCATTAACCTCATCATCAATCATCTGCTCATCATCAAGGTCGCTCATCTCAACGTCCACATCTTCTTCGGCATCGCTATCGTGATTCGGCACAACAATAATCTTCTCTCTTCCAGCATCGACATTCAGCACAACATGAGCTTCCTCGCCGTCTCGAACCGCCCCCTTCAGGATCAACACAGCAAGGGGATTCAAAACCTCCTTTTCGATAACTCTCTGCATAACTCTAGCACCGTATGCCTGCGAGAACCCAGCTTGTGCAAGGTAGTCCTTTGCGGCGTCTGAAACCACAATCCGAATATTTTTCCCGTTCTCAACAAGCCGTTTCTGAATCTCACCAAGCCTGAGATCCACAATTTTCCTGATGCCACTGCGTCCTAATTGGTTGAAAATGACGATAGAGTTAAGACGGTTGATGAACTCTGGCAGGAAGTGACGGCGGATCGCGCCCATCACCAGTTCCCGGGTTTCGGAGTCAATTCTCCCGCTACCGGAGCGTTTCGAGGTGAGGTATTCGGCTCCCAAATTTGACGTTAGGATAATAACTGTGTTCTTGCCATCAACAATGCGGCCTTGGGAGTCTGTGATACGGCCCTCGTCTAGAAGCTGTAGGAGAACTGTAAGAACCTCCTTTGCAGCTTTCTCAACTTCGTCGAAAAGCAGAATTGAAAAGGGTTTTCGACGAAGCGCTTCAGTGAGCTGACCACCAGAATCATGACCAATATAACCGGGTGGTGCGCCAATAAGTCGGGCCACGGAGTGCTTTTCCATGTATTCGGACATATCAAAGCGGATCATGCTCTTCGGGTCATCAAACAAGAACTCAGCAAGACACTTTGTGAGAAGTGTTTTACCAGTGCCGGATGGACCACAGAAGAGGAAACTGGCGATTGGTTGGTTGGGGTTGTTTAGACCAGATCGAGATAGACGAATAGCATTGGAAACTGCCTTGACGGCTTCCTTCTGGCCGACAACAGCCTTTGAGAGATACTTCTCCATATTGAGGAGCTTCTCCTTCTCTGTAGTCTTGAGACGGGTAACGGGGATACCAGTCCACCTTGCAACGATTTCATTAATCTGATCCGGTCCCACGACATCGGTGACGAGTGGAGATTCGCCCTCAACCGGGTTATTAATCTGGTCGAGTTCGGCTTGGACCTTCTGGCGCTCGAGATGCTTGATTCGTTCCTCAAGCTCAGGGATGACGTGCTTGTCAAGGTCGTAGACCTCACCGAATCTTCTCTCTCGCTCCAATGCCTCTCTTCTATGTCGCTTTTCCTCAAGCCGTTTCTTGAGATCCTGAAGCTCGTTGCTTCGTCGCATTTCGGATTCGTACTTCTCACGAACTGGTCGCAATTCTTCTTGGACGTTCGCTGCTTCCTTGCGAGCGATTTCAAGACGCTCTTTAGAAGCGGCATCTTTCTCTCGTTCAAGGGCATGAATTTCGATTTCTATCTGGCGAAGTTTACGCTCAAGATGATCGAGGGCTTCGGGTTGGGATTCACGGGCAACTCGGACAGCAGAGCAAGCTTCGTCCATAAGATCAATGGCTGAATCTGGGAGTTTCCGTGATGTGAGATAGCGTTGTGCCAAAGTCGCAGATGCAACAAGAGCAGAGTCGAGGATTGTCGTTCCATGATGGACTTCATATCGTTCCTTCAGCCCTCTCAAAATAGAGATGGTCTCGGGCAGCGATGGTTCTTTGACGATTACTTGCTGGAAACGACGTTCAAAGGCAGCGTCCTTCTCGATGTACTTTCGGTATTCAGCAAGGGTGGTGGCACCGATACAATGAAGCTTGCCACGGGCTAACATTGGTTTGAGCAAGTTGGCCGCATCCATACCACCCTCACCGCTGGCTCCAGCTCCCATGAGAAGATGGATCTCATCGATGAAAAGCACTATCATTTCCTTGCTTTCTTCTATTTCTTTCAACACAGATTTCATCCTCTCCTCAAACTCTCCACGATATTTACTGCCGGCTACTAATGCACCAACATCGAGTGATAGAAGCTTGCATTGGGCGAGGTTTGCAGGAACATCAGCGGCGACGATTCGCTGAGCCAAACCTTCTGCAACACTGGTCTTACCAACACCGGGTTCACCAATCAAAACCGGGTTGTTTTTTGTCCTTCTCGATAGAATTCTGATGACTCTTCGGACTTCTTCTTCTCGTCCGATAACGGGGTCGAGCTTCCCGTCTCTTGCCTGAGTCGTCATATCGATCGTGAATTTTGAGAGAGCCTCGTTAGGAGATTCTGCATCTGCAGTTTTGCTGTCCATTCGTCTATCACCTCGGATGGCAGTGATAGCGTCCAATAAAACCTTATTATTTGGAATGTTGGC
This sequence comes from Orbilia blumenaviensis, assembly GCA_036872755.1. Lineage (NCBI taxonomy): Eukaryota > Fungi > Ascomycota > Orbiliomycetes > Orbiliales > Orbiliaceae > Orbilia > Orbilia blumenaviensis. The sequence continues at coordinate 1,549,347 of JAVHNS010000008.1, read as the reverse complement.
TGTTTTCAAGGCAACTTGGATACCCGGGTCCTCGACGACACCCATAATTAAATGGTCGACGCCAATAAACTTGTCCTTCTGGAGTTTCTGTAGATCATGTGCTTTCCGTAAAACCTTGGACATAGTGGGGGAGAATGTGGGGTTTTCGGGTGGTGGATCCTGAGAAGGCTGTCGAACGAGTGCTTTCTTCAGTTCTCGATCAAAGGTTTGGAAGTCGCCGTTGGCACGTTCGACGGCCTGGCGGAAGAGAGAGGGTCCCTGGGGGACTGCATCAGTGACGCCTGGTTTACTATCGTCCGGTGGAGGGGTTAGGAGAGAAACCGCCAGGTTTATCGGGCGGATCTCGACATGTGAGTATTGTGCGGCGAGTTCGATGGCGCTCTTGATGGCTGCAAGAGCCCTGTCCGTGTATTCATGACCGCCTGGTCCGGACATCTTGAAATCTTTGATATCAGACTATTAGGAGGTGTGTTGTGAGAGGTAAGGATCGAAGTCTGTATGTATATGTTTATGTTCGTAACTTCGTTAGATGTGCGCTGGTGGTTCTTATATACGTCTCTGGCGAATGCTCAGGTGACAGTTCGTGATCTGATCACTCGGCGGGTTCGTTCGATTAATTAATATTAGAGCACTGGGAAAGAAAAGAAGGATCTGAAACGAACGAGAACAGGTAAATTTATTTAAACCCAAGCAGTGGTCTGACCTTGTAGCTCAAGACCGCGAGATGGATCCAGACTGACGTAGAAGGCACCGGAAACTGGTACCGGCTGGTGGCTCCTTCGAGAGGCTTCCAGATGCATCACAACACATTTCCAGTTTTGTGCCTGTGACGTCAAAGAGCCCCATCTAAGGTCACGTGTTGCGACCCATCGCCAACTTTTGCCAACTCGAGGGCCACTGATGATGAAGTATCTCCGAAAAGACGTTTACTTGAGGCAAAGTTTGGGGTCCCCGCCAATAGTATCAAACTGCAGCGCTCTAGGACTCTTCAAAAACGTAAAAGTGAGACTATGGTTTAGAAGGGATCCTTGCAACTATGAACAAAAAAATACCGTGCAAAGAAGAAGAAAAAAAAGAAAGGTTGATTAAGAGGTCGTATTGGGAATTGAACCCAAGTCGCCAGAAATCACTGATCAGAATCTGGAGTGCTAACCACTACACCATACAACCAGGCAGATGATGATCATCTATGTAATGCGTATGTTAAAGCTAATACCAACTGGGTTTATACTCGAAGGAAGGCGAAAGAGCTCAACACATCTTCGGTGGAAATCCAACAAGGTCGTTGAAAAGTTTTTCTGGGGTTAGCTGGAAACAACTAGCCTAGCTCCAGGCACATTCTACTAGCACCCTCTTCCTCATATATTTATAAATATACAGCATTCATCAGATGGTTTAGGTTTGGCACGGGTATCAACAGGTCTTCCCTGGATAGAAACCCTCACACAATATAATTCTAGTAAACTAAGCACATTAGATCAAATCCGCAACTATAGCCCTGTTGAATATAGATCCTGAGAAATTTACTCAAACTGTCTATACCTCACAGGGCGACAAGACTGTCTAGTGGCACCCATAGAGCCCTATTCCGGCAAGCGCTATGGATGCTTATTCGCCGCCGTGATCTCCACTCATGCGGTTATGGTTTAGTGGTATAATTCTCGCTTAGGGTTCTTCACGATCAGTATGCGAGAGGTCCCAGGTTCGAGCCCTGGTAACCGCCTGATAGCCTTCTCTTTTGCATCTTAAATTGGTATCTCCGTGCCTCGATGGGCAATATGTTTTTTGCTTATTATTATTATTCTAGATGCGTGTCAGATCGCACACGGAAGGTGTCATTGTTCGGAGACAAAGAAGGTGGAGACACTAGGGCATGATCATATGAGGACTAAGTAATCTCGGCATATTAAAGTCCGAAGTCCAGGCATGAGACAAATTAACATCTATAGATAGTCTTTTACAATCTTGAGGACGGTACTCTAAAATGAGAGATATTATATTTTTATAATTAACTAGCTAAGCTTGATATTGGCGTGTCGGCATATTTCGTCTAGATTACATGACCCGTTACATCTTAAAAGATAGGGAATTGTCGTTATAAGAAAAATTAAAACAAGAAACACAATATGCACCTGAATTCAAAGGCCTATTCTTAAATTCAAGGAGTGTGTGAAGATATATTTCAACTTAGACCACAATATTATTGATTGGCCTTGCCCATTTTGCTATCTGACCCATTTTAGGTAGCCTTCTTTGGCTGGGTATAGGTACTGTATGGAATAGTAAAGTTGGATGGATAGTTGAGGTATTCGACGTTGCCATTAGGGTTGGCTGGATTAACCCTGGTTTGGACGTCGGTGCCAGCCCAGATGGTACCGAGATTGATAGACTGGTCCTTATTGTATCTATGGATGATGGTCAAGACATAACCAATTCCGGTCTTGACCTCGAATCCAAAAGAGATACCGGGCTTGTTGCATTTGGTTGGGAAGGGCGTAGTAGCGATAGATGGCTTGACGGAAGAAGACGCAGTGCAATATGACGACCAGTTGGAGCCTTCTACGGTAAATGAAACGTAGGAGAGGAGCGAATGTGGGACACCGCTGTTAGAGAAATTTGAGATTTTGAAGACATTGGCGGGGGTGTCGGCCCGGGGTTCGAGCACTTGGATTGGGCTCGCGCTCAGAACCGAAGTGAGCGAAAGGATGGGAAGGAGGAGATTGGTCAATTGCATGATGCTGGTTACGATAGACTGGGGCCGAAAGATGGCAGACAGTTAACGAGAGTAGTATATATGGTAGGAGCTGAGCTCTAAAGATCGATATATATCAAGTATTAGAGATACCAAAGATGTTCAAGCGATGTTGAGGCTGTGGATGGGAAGTAAAAACATCGATAGGACGAGGATGGCCAGGCCTTATATACCTCTCAACCCAGTCTTCGAAGCACCCTCGCATCATGCTAGTATCTTTCGACCGATCGGGAATTTACTCGATCTAACAATTAATAGTAACATTTTTGTTGCCTTTAGCTCACCCGTTCAAATGGACAAGGTTGTACAGGCAGATCACCTCATTGTGTAGAGGAGGCTAGCTCCATATTCAAGCCTAAAAAGGGGATAGTCTAGTATTAACTTGTTCGCTCTCGCTTCGCATTGTAACCATACAGGGGTTGCAATGAATATGCCTGTTTTCAGCCCGTGCTACCAAGAATAACACGTCGTTGTGCACGTGTAACTTCCAACGAGGTATGGCTGTTCTCCGTATGGCGGAGAATATTGGTGGAAATTGCCTGACACATAGAACGCCGTTGGGGCAAAATATCGCAGTGGAATCGGGAGGGGTTGGTGAAAGTCGGGCCAAACTGGGGAGTGCTTCCGAGTAAATGGAGAGGAATGCAATGTTCGGTAGATGTGGATCCCTAAGGTTTGTGGAGCTTAATCCTGTATTAATTGTTTATACCGCTTATTATAAGCTTTAAAGCTTGATCAAAAAGCTTGGCCTGTTCATTCTGAAGCTAAGACCTAGTTCTCGGCCTTGGATAAAACGGCTTTCCCTCGTCAAGGATAGCAAGTTTGGCGGATAAAATCAGGAGGCGAGAGGAATTTGAAAATTGTATGTGCAACAACAATATGTAAATTTCTTCTCTCGGCTGGCACATCTTTCTAGATTTCTACAAGTGCATACACATCGCGCAAAACGTCGGTATTATGCTGCTAGAAAATTATTTAGAGTTCACAATCAGGCAACGGACCCTTCTTGCAACGGAAAATGGGGGTTGGTGGCACTTTCAATTGGGAAATCAGAGCGCGAGAGTTTTCAATTCCTAATTCATATGCTGAATGTCGGGATCATGAGGTTATATTAATTGTATCGCATCGATTGGCAGAGGCTTTAAATACGCAGGCGTGAATTATAGACCTTCAAAAAAAAAAAAAAATCCAAGACGGTTGGACTTGCTAGGGCGGCCTATATACGTTATTTCGAATCCAATGTTCTCATCATCTTATGGATGAGCCTGGCGCATTTACGCGCATATGAATATCCGGATGTCTAAATAGGCCTGCAGAAAATTATGGTTTTATGGTTACCACGGGTATACTATGCGCGTATTTAATAGCTGGGAAACTTTCCAAAATTGAAGCACGGAGCTCATCAAATCCATATCCCGAAGGAAAGGCATTAATCTTAGTATGGCTGGTCATGTACCATACTATCATGACTGGTGAGGTTCTGTTGGTTTCTTAAACTAATTTCACTAGATTTGTAAGTTCGATGGAATTAAGCTCTTTGGTACACGCCCCTTCCGCCATCGTCAATGCGTATCCAGTTTATGCAGTCTATCAACAAACGGCTTACAGATAACTCACGCACCTATCTACCATAAATTTGGTAAGCCCAAAGCACAGGATTGAGACGCAGTGTATACACGTAGCTCATGTTCTTAGTCGAACATCACATTTCTCTTCCCATCCTATCCACTTCCCTCGTAAGGTTCTACCTTCATTCAGTATCCTGTCTTCTATCCCATTTGCTAGTTAAGCTATAAGGATCGCAGTTGGTCCTGCAATCTAGATATTCCGGCTAGAACAAGGTCTAGGGGCCATTTGCCAACGGCTTTCATATTCATTGGGGTACCCTCCCTTGCTCGCTTGAATATCTGGAGAGCATCTGAGCCTCGATACAGAAGCTTTCTAGAAATGCGTTACAAATGACGCTATGCATGTCGCAAACTGGGGCCCGAACTATCCCACAGTTTTTCTGTGTTAAATAGCCTGTGCTCCAGCAGGTATACCTTAATTTCTATATTTTGTTTCATTTTCGAAGAAAGCTAATTTATGGCTTATTCAATAAACATCATCATATAATAGTACCTAAAGTCGCACAGTTTGGATTGCGGGGTGTTGTGGAACACGGCCATCTGCATCCCTGCAGGACCAAAGGCGCTATAGCTATAGGAGCCTGGCTGGTCGCCTCCTGCGTCCTGTTATCCGTCATTGTGTTCAGCGGACGGGTGTAACGGTATCAGTTTGCGATCGTGCATAGACGTTTACGGTTTTGTGTAATTGTCAAACCCGGAATGCGCCCCTAGCGTAATAAACGATTTCCCTCATTATATCTGCCGTAACACCGTTTAAAGTGCTTTTATGTAGGTCTACGTAGATGACATCAGTTGAAGACAAATTTCCAACCGAAGTTGGTGCGCCAGCATAGACCAATTTCAGAGAGAAAAAATCTTTAAATTCTGTATAGAGTTATTCGTGCTCCTTAAAGACTAGATTACCTGCATGGAAGATAATGGATCCGAATTTTATGCCTAGCCTTGGGAGATCCACATTCTGCGAGATAGGTGGGTGAATGATCATAGCCGGATTATGATGTCCACTGAAATAAACCACTGACGTAGATAGTACGTAACTCTCATAATGATGATACCCAAACCCTCATATAATTAGGCCTTCCTAGATGCGGTAGCACATCGTAGGGATTTTCAACAAACTCAAGAGACGGCTCGAAGGTTTCCAAACCGGGTTAAGAAGTTACAGCTTTAATTTGGCCACGAAGATTTGGTGACTTGAACCGAGAAGTTTCTACTAAGTCTGCCACGTTTTCCTACGGTATCAAAATTTGGTGGAAATCCCCAGCTATTGAGGAAATTCGCTGTACAGAATAATGATTTGTGTGCCGTTTGTAATAATTCTGGGTACATAGATCCGACGCGAGAAGAGTGTGTCGTTGTATTAAAGCCTCTCAACACACTTACAGTATTCTTTGGAACAAATGTGAGCCAAAGAGACCGATGTTAAGCTTTTTGTGGGATTTTCATGCAATCAATGGTCGTCAGAGAATCCATGCTTGCCATAATCTGATAAAAATTCCCTAGTGCAGAGTTGGTGACCTGCTCAGGTTGGACGTGCACAGAATCGGCATCTATAAATATATGTCATTTCACCTCATGGGCTTGATTCTCAGAGCTTTAATGCTATTTGGGAACCATAAAAATTTCTTGAATGTAAATAGGCATTCTAGATAGACAGCTATTGACACTGTTTGAAACGATTATATACAACAACTTCTACAGTCACGGATAGCCTCGGATCAGTCGGTGTAGGGCTGCCCTGATACTTGAGGGGGGGGGGGGGGGGGGCGCTTACGTTACCAGAGGATTCTGAAGTCTGTATCATTAATTTATTGTAAGCCGTATTAGTCATTCGATTAGGGACAGAAAAATAGTTGCATATCTATATGCTGGGTGGAGGGTGGGTCTCCGAGCCGACTACCGGTTGCCTCGAAGAAAGCTTCAATGGCTTATATAGCTTATTATGAGTTGCTAGACTTGGTAAACTAGACCGCTCTGGCTGTATGGGGGATTTGGTAGTGCCTGGTCTCGTTGAGTGCTTTGTATATCTGGCTCTGTGGAGTGATAACAGGTGTTTGCAGATAGCGGATCCATAGCTCAAATGGGTAGGAGCAGGAGCTCACTGCCAGAGGAAAGAAGAATTCCATGATGAGTAGAGATGGAATAGATGATAGAAAAGAATTAAAAACACGATGGGGTGATGATGGTGGAGATGGAAGGCTTCGAAAGTTTCTTAGGTAACTCAATATATGCCAGATGGGAGGCATCCTATTGGGGATGAATGTGTTTAACACATAGTTATGTGTGCAACCCATTCAGAATGCAACGTTCACGCCAACACATTTTCGGTTCTTCCCAAAAGTGGTGCGTGATCACGGGATCGACACAGAATTTTTTATGGAGATCACGAGATGGGAAACCCGAAGTTTAAGAAACGATAAAAATAGCATTAAACAACACCGCCCAGCCTTGAAAACGAGAGAATGAAGAGGTCTAATGCTGTACTAGAATCTCTGGACTTTGGGCCCAAAAAGCCCTGAGGAAAAAAATTAAGAAAATCAAACAGTATTTTTCTCCCTTCAGGGGCGAGGACTAGCAAAAAAATTGCCTAATCTTATGCGGATGCATCTACTGCTTCTCCAGGATGTAGAGAAGCCCGATGCGGGGGTCGAACCCGCAGCCTTAAGATTGTTCTGTCCACTTTTAGCAAGTTTAAGAGTCTTACGCTCTACCGATTGAGCTAACCGGGCATTTGTTGAGACGGACAAATCCTTTAGACAATATATCCCTCACTAAACGGGCAGATCCGGCCACAGAGTATCGGTAAAAACCGGCTCAAGGTGGCGCAACCAGAATTCCGGTACTTCCAAGGGCTGCAACATTCAATTGAACTCGACCTCTAAAAATCCTAATTTTACTGGTCTGTTGTATGCGTGAACTGTAGAAAATGGTGCGGTAATATCGATATATCCTTACAATAACATTTTTTAAAGCCTTTTACTTGGTTACTAGTGGCTTAAATGAGAGAGGGCTCCTGATAACAGCATGTTAATTTTTCTTCCCCACAGAAGTGGAGGTTTTTGGCTATTTGGACCCCCATTTGTCACACACCTTCCTCAGCTAAGATTATATAAACTTATAAGACTATTAGTCTGGCCTGTTCTTGTAGATAAGCCTCAGCGAAGTAGCCCGGCCCAGACCCTAGAATAGTACCGGTGTAGTTTCAAATTATTGTACTCAAATTATTGGATTCGTGTTTTAGAGCGCTGAGCAATTGCAGACTTAGTAGGACTGGGTGTCCTCTTGCTATTTAATTGGAGACAACATTGTAATTTTGTTTGAACCTAACTATTAATCTATATTCGGATAAGCATCAACTGTTGAGTCTTTGTCAACTGTCTGTTCGTTTGTATACCTTATGTTGCCAAGCTAGGGATACAAGCGTATTGATTTAATGGGTTAGATCGAAGCCAATCTGGACCTAAGAGTTCGATGTGCCCTTTTATTGCGATGGACTTTCAACCGGTACTTTAATAACCCAGGAGCCTCTTCCCTCATCCCACACCCCCCATTTGGCGATCACTGCCAACAGTGCCTTGTCAATCTCTCTCTCTAGTCCGCTCTGGGTGTAGACACTGAACTGGTCCCTTGTCAGTATAAGCTCGACAGGCTCATCGAGTTTTGTCTCCCTGTCCATAATATCGAAGTCCAACTTGTCAGATAATGTGAGGTCCAAGAATTTCTCACAGGTATTCCCCCATGGACAGTTCTTGAATCCGTAGTAGTTAGCCACCAACTGTTCACCCTGCTTTATCTCCCTGTTCGTCCATGCAGCCCAGCCCACCAACGAGTCTTCCGCAACCGCTGTTCCACCGATCTCGACATTTCCAACACCACCTTCTCCTTCGCCTTCCACAATGCCATGGTTAAGAAATCGAAGGTTGTCGACTGAGAAATTGACAGCATCAAAGCGTGGGGAGTACACTGCCACCATTTCAATAGAACTTTGGAAATTCTTCCATTCAGGGTACTTTTTACCGGCGAGGCGGATGGCGATAAAGGTTTTCCGAGGAATAGGTAGATAATTGTCGAGGGATGCGAGGCACCATGCTGTACCCGCTGGAAGATCTTGGGCGGCAACGAGGCCCATTCCCATAGATGGGATGTGGGATAGACGAGTGTAATTGTTTATTATAGAGTCTTTCGGGTAAGTCGATCTGTCGCCAGGTACTATTGCGGACAGTTCGGGTATCTCTGGTCGTGATGGCATCTTGATCTATGGCGCAGTTGGTTTGAAGGTAGAAGATCTCTAGCTTTCATATACAGAATGTAAGTACTTATTCTATAGCTAGTGTTACATGAATTAAGCTTTATAGATCTATACTAAGGATGTTTTGTATAATGATGTAGCTCCAATTGAAAGTTATATCTCGTCTATAGGACTTCAAAAAAATAAAAACTAGTTTCCAAAAATGAATAAAGAAAAAGGCCGCCCCTCCGCCGCTGCCTCTATAAACTTACCAAGAGTTTATAATAAAAATAGATCGGTGGCCGAGTTCGCTCGGATCGAAGATTTCAGTCCGGAAAGACCACTGAAATCTATGACAGAAGGTTTTATAATAGTAGAGAGCTCCTTGAGTTTTATCGATCTTGGTATGTTAATTCGGTATTTTGAGCCTGCAAGTCTAAATTCAATACGACAGGCTCCTTATCTGAGTATTTATATATCGATTGTAATAGCTATAGAACGGTATCGATATCCCTCCCGAACGGCCAGCGAACAGGCTGGTGTCGCACTCGGGATATTCACCTGGCTGCCAACACCTCCATTCCTCAGCGCACTTATGCACCGTTCCACTGCTGTGCCGTTTCCATTTTCGTTGTACATGTACATGTATCTATGCACGTACTAAGAACTAGCCTATTGCTTGCCTGCATTTAGCGGACTATGAGTTAAAATTCTTCCGTACACATCGTACAGGCCAGGGTTTTGCGGAAACAAGTGCCGGCTTCAGTACATGTGTAACCGTATTTTTAGTTGCGATTGGATGTATACCTACTTATGTAGGCTCATATTCGCATTTTAAGGAATTCAGTAGCGTGGGATCTGCAAAACCAAGATTACATAGACTACTTAAGTAGTCAGGGATCAAATACCAGTTTCCAAACTAACGAGAAAGTGGTATAGTAGTCACTCTAGGAATTACTAGGTAGATATTATTATGGATCTTTGGAGTTTACGGGAAGTTGGTCTAGTGGTCGCTCTGACGGGAATTATATTGTGATTAGCCCTATTTAGATCGATTCTATTACTTTTACCAGAGAATAACGAGACAGCGAAGACCATTGAGTGTTATTCCCAGGTGCATGTACAGTCTTGACAATACTTGCTTACAGCTAACAAAAGAGGAAGAAAAACTCCTGTATAAACATACGTACTTTGTCCGTTAAGACGTCCCAAATATTCTGTAAACCCAAGCCTGACCGCGGTTAAAAAGCGTTGCGCTCGGAGTAAAAAACCACAAATACCAACCCAGTCTGGTGGCTGCCTTTAGCCACACCAAGCGAACAAGAAGAGAACAGTCAAGGCAAAAGATATCATGTGCTCAAAGAATGCGCTTCCAAGAAGAAAAACAGAGACTGCCCGAAAAGAAACTGCCCACGTGAAAAATAATGCACCAGAATAATACTAGTAAACACTAAAACCCAACCTAGGAAATTCGTTAATAGAAACCGACCCCTCTTTTACATCTCCATCTTCTTTCACTTATGCTTTGTCATAAGTTGCCCATTCAACCCTAAATTTTTGTTAGAATTTCTATGTGAAAGTAGGCGGGGAATCTAAACTTACACTTCCAACCCACAAATCACCAATATCAGTGTGCTAGGTAAAATAACCACCACATAACTCCAGAACAAGATCTTCGCCATCACGTTCTCGTACACCCCGTTCAACTGACATATCTGGCTAAGTTGTAACGCGCTCGGCGCACCCGCCAGCAAGAAGCATACGATAATAAAAATTGGGTCGCCGAGTAAGCTGATCGGGAGGAACTTAGCGGCGACAGCCAGCATGGGTGCTATTATTATGGTCGGGATGATCATGCGAGAAATCAGTGCTGCCAACAAGATATTGCGTTCGTGGCGGGCAGTAGCTTTATGGTGCCCTGGGGCAGCGAGCGGATCATCTTCGGATTTGGGGATCGTATTTCCGGCGAGATTGGCACCCAGGACGACGAGAATCAATGGGACGGCGACGTTTCCAGACTGCTTAACTGCTCTAGTCACGGAGTTTTCAACAAAGGTTCCTGGAGTAAAGAAGAGCTTTTGAAGGGCTGGTACGGAGGCAACGAGGAGAGCGGCCAACATAGCCCACAGTGGCGGGTTCATGAATTCCCAGAGGCCCATGAAGAAGCGCTTGACGAAACCAGCCGGCTTCTTCGACCATTTTGGTGCCTTAGGGAGGTTCTTGGTTGCCTGTGCGAGGTTTTTGCTCATCTTGTGTCGGAGTTCGGGAACAGCCTTGAGGAGATTGGTCTTCGAGCTCATGGGAGATGTAACGGCTGACTCTGATGGTTCAGGAAAGCTAGTAATGACCCTAGAATCCCGTTTCCCCACTCTTGGCCGGGCAGGACTATCAGACCTCGACGTAGTTGGAGACGAGAGATTGCTAGCACTTGCGCTGACTGCCGTTGACGATTGTCCTGGTGTCTCAATATCGTGAGGTCGCTGGCCACTGCCTCTACGCCGCGTATTCTCGAATGCTTCAGCCACACTTTCCAGGCTCTGCGGTACGGGAGGCAAAACCTTCATCGACCCGGAATTCAACCTATCTGGATGGCTCCGAATATTCTCACTATTTTGGCGACTCATACCAGTGATTGGGCGGCCGATAATTAACTGCGGTGACTCGACAGTGGGACTCGTAAGACCTTCGTATTCGGGAAATCCAGGACGTCGGAATGGGTCTGATGGTTTTCTACGCTCTCCAGTTTCAAGATCCTCGTCCCATTCGCTTTCAGAGTCGATAGATTCGGTGCGAGAAACAATGGGGACAGGTTCATCGGTGTAGCGGTCGTTTTCGTCAAAGAACGGATTTTCGGCATCGTTTCCAGTCCCATCATCTGCCTCTCGTGTACCGCCTTCTTCAACAGTATACGCGCTCGCCGGTGCCAGCAGAACATGATAACCCCAACTCCATCGCACAAGCTGACCCAGCTGCTGAAAGATGAGCAGATACAAGATACCGCGAGCGGCGACGTCATTATCGTTGTCTCCTGGTATCTTACTCCAATGCAAACCCTTCAATGTAAAGGCCAGTGATAGCACCAGGGAAATCGGCAACGAATTCGAGTTTCCAAATACGCCCATAGCGATAACAAAGTTCCTGGCTCGCCGGCGGAATTTGAATGCCTTAGCGACGAGAACAGATCCAATGTAGGAAACTGCAGTCATGACGACAAAGATAGCAGGGATAACGGCGAGGTCAGCAAGCTTGTCGACTGTAAGCTGAGAGGCGAGTTTCGTAAAAACTGTATTCACGCACAAAGTAAGCAGAGGAAACGATCGGACTAAGGGAGAGGGACATACTCAAACATGGCGTAAACAAGCTGACATTTAGATTTGCGATAAACTTCTGATTTCCGGCATCGAACATGCCTTGCCTGGCGATAATGTACCCCGGTAAACTAACACAGACGACCTCCAGTACTGCTTCGAATACTAAGAGAATAAGGTTTCCTAATGACGGGTGTGAAGAATGTGGCGGGATACGTTTCTTGAAGGCTGTGGCCGCTGTCGAAGCAGCAGTTTGTAAAAGAAAGTCGGTGGAATTGTATGACATATCACCAGAAGAAAACCCGGCCATACCGTCACGAAGACGGAAGGCCGTCGGTGTGGTGATAAAAGACATTATTGTATCGAGATTCTGCTGCTGCTGCTGATGGTGATGATGATGATATTTCGTTGTTGTAGACTGCTATTTAGAGGGAGGGTAAAGCGTGGCAGCCCGTCGATTTGGTGGCAATCGAGCTCAATTGCGCGAAAGGAGACAAAAGACCAAGCAGAAGTAGATCAACAGCGACCACGACCTCTGATTCGGATTCAAGAGCTGGTGACGATATGCGACCGGTAGAAGGACCTGTCGATACCTATTTCAGGTACCAGTTTCGAGAAGGAACGGGAACCAGGTTCAGCCGGCCGTGAGTAGTGTAGCCTGTGTTCTGGCGTAGCGTTTACGTAACCACTCTTGCGCAGCCAAAAAAAAGTCAAACGTCAAACGTGAAAGCAAAGGCAGACCTAAGCCAAGAGGGAACCGACAAAACACATTATGACGATAGAAGTAATAACAATATGCCCAACCCAGGGAGAATATATTCAAGGGGATGGGAACAGAAAGAAGAAGAAGAGAAGGAACAATAATTAAAATATGATGAGAAGAGGAAGCAAAGTTAAGTATTCGTCCGCAGACAGCAATCAATCAAATCAATCAATCAAAAAAAAGGGACCAAACCTCCTTCTCCTTCTCATAAATCTCTCTCTCCATGCCCACCGCAGTCAGCCAAGAAAAACACACAAGCCCGAATAAGAAAATGCATTCTCGACAGATGGGATATTAACACCACCCCAGCCGCTAGTTAGTCTCGACTTGCTAGCTATTACTAGCTTCCCTCAGCTATTGACGCCTTAGCTACGATGATGTGATCGTTCGATTTAATGTTGGTGTATCCCAAGCGATCCTGGTTATGCATGCCTGTCCCCCCCGCAGGCTGAAAACATGCTTCGAGCGGTCAATCAATCGATGGGGGGAGATTCACCCAGCCCGCAGATGCATAAAACACGGGCATACTTTTCGGAGTTACACAACTTGGTATCCTTCTATCAGGCTTGTCGTCGGTTACGTTATCCACGATATCTTGGTTGATTCGTGGGGTTCTGTCAAAATTTAGCTGAGTGCGTGCAATGTACCCCTTCGACATCCAGATTGTGGCCCGAGAGATAGAGAGATACAGATATCGAAGAAAAAAAACAAAAAGTGGACCCGATCCTACGATACTGCTGCAGATATTTCCAGGGACCGACCACATCTTCCTTTGCCCCTTCCGTTGTCTCCCGACATATCAGATCATACAGAGAGGCAGTGTCGCCCGCCCAGATTCTTCCCCTTGAAAATCTCCCTCTGATTTGCCGTTGGCATCACTTACCAAAATCAAATCTACTACACTAACCTCACCTTACCTAGATACGTCCCAAAAGTGTAGGATATACGTATACAGCGAAAGAATTCGTGAAAAGAAAAAGGAACATTCGAAAGTGTCACTCAGCCCTTGCCGAAAGAATGCAAGACGGAGAATAAGCTAACCAGCGGGATCCTTCCAATCAGCGCGCCCGAGAGCGGGAACGTGCTGGACCTTCCCTTGCCAAAGACGTCACTTTAGGTAATTCCAACAGCGCATCTCTGTTGCACCGCTTTTGAGGCTGTTCGCTGGGCGCCCAAATCCAGCACCGATTTACACACATAAAGCTGAGTCGTCAGACCTTGCGCCATGGTGGCCAGCTTCGTCACCACACCAAGAAACATTACCGAATTGTTTCTCCTCGACACACATATGTGTTCTTCACTAGTACCTACTCCATTTCGATTAAAAAAAAAAAAAAAAAAAAAAAAAAAAAATAGAAGCTTAATTAACAGATGAAACCCAAATATTGCAATTCCTTGGTCAACCGAGCGCCCAGACCAGCTCGCTAACCTGCTATTTTGTTAGGATACTCGCGAGTGCTAGTTAGCTCCGGGTTCTATCTAGTTGAGTCGGATACTTTGTCATTATCTCCTGCCTTCTCGCACTAATCTACCGCATTTTCCAATATAAAAAATTTTCACTCCCATAACAATTTACAAATTGATCAGATTTAATCGAGGGGACTCAAGCCGCGAGACCTGGCCCCAACGGCTGCGAGTCTAGTGCCGGACCTTCTTTTTATTTAAATTTTGTTTATTTATTTTTTTTGCCAAATATTCCATCTCAATGCAAGTGTCCGCTGCCTGATATCCCAGCGCTGATTTTGCATGGAGCAAGGTTTTAATTAGTGCATGCCACTTGTAGCTTAAGCGGAGGCCACTTGTTTAGATAGTCTCTGTTCAAATCCAGTAAGACGGAGTCTTAGAAGTCTACTTAAGTCTATTGGAAGAAATAATCAGGAAAATCATAGTACACTGGTAAGATATGTTGTACACTGGTAGAAAAGTAGATGCAAGATGATAGACATGCTGAGGTGCATGCTGATGCTCGCGCCAAGGGAACTTTAGTGGTATTGAGGCACGAGACCTCGCCCCAGATTCGAGCTTCAAATTATATATACGTCCTCCTAATTATTCTTTATTTTTTTTATTTTTTTATAAAGTAGAAATAGCTTAGCTATAGTAATGGAGACGTCAATACCTGCAAACTCGAGCTCGGCGGTCGCACCAGCTTCATTCATAACCATACCATCAGAGCTCCACATTGAAATTTTTGAATGTATAACGTCACAGGACGTAATCAACCTTCTCACCACATGCAAGCGGATAGGCCCCATTGCCCTTCAGCGTCTAGCCTTGCCTGGGGTTTGTTAGATCGATTGAGATAGATTCAGAAGATAAAAACGACGGTCATTTCCTCGGATACGCCAGCAAATACAAGTTGGGGAGGGAGCGTTTTACCAACTCCTCAAAACTGGGATTCATTGATCTACCCATATGTATCAAATGCGGGATACCACAAGCGTGAGCTATCGCCCTTGGCTACAGCGAACAAGGGGTAGCGCTTCATAAGAGGAATAATATGGGTCACTTCGGTGTCGCCTTCGATCAAAT
Source organism: Orbilia blumenaviensis (assembly GCA_036872755.1). Taxonomy (NCBI): domain Eukaryota; kingdom Fungi; phylum Ascomycota; class Orbiliomycetes; order Orbiliales; family Orbiliaceae; genus Orbilia; species Orbilia blumenaviensis. The sequence goes on along the minus strand of JAVHNS010000008.1, from coordinate 1,534,136 downwards.
GCTGATGGTGACATTAAGTGGGCGGCTGAAACCTGACTATGTCGAGATATATCTACGCGGTGAGTGGAATTTTGTAAATCAATCAAGTTTGGACAGGATGCGCATATGCATGCATGGACTATGCTTACATGAAACTACAAAAACATACATATACGACTACAAGATACTTCTGCCGACCTCAAATCTCTAGCGCAAAGACATGCCGAACTCGGAGCAATAGCAGAATACTACGAATCGAATCCTTCAAGAGGGATATCGATCAAGCTGCAGGTTCTATTCTACAGCTATTCAAGCATAGAAATATTCGACCCCAGATATATTACCGAACTAAGATTCGGGCTCGTATATCTTCTCCGCAGACTCGACAAGAACGTTAGGGATTTAATAGCCCAGGTAGCAAACGATTTATCTGCAGCCGTCAACCTAGAAACCCTAAGCATCACCAATGAAGAATATGACGGTACCAACTTCGACTAGCCATTTGGCAAATTTTCAACCGAACCAGAACATCTCCAATCAGCCTTTGATAAACTTACCAAACTCCGAGAACTTCGCTTTACATACTGTCTCTTCCATCCAGGATTCTTCCCAACACCACCGCAAAACGTCAAACTCATATGCTGTGAAAACTTTAAAGCCGCTTTTTCCGGGTTGATAGCGCTTTCAAGGGTTACCTTTCCAAAAGTCGAGTGGCTGAAAGCACACACGGCATGGGCTGATTGGGACACGGGATGGAATGGTCAGTTGCAAGGAGCTACGTCCACCTCACGAGGTAGGATCCATCGCGGTTACGACTTTAAAAACATTCTGGCCTATTTAGCAACCTGGTGGTATTCGAACGGATTTCGTCGCTTGTATACGCAGGAGCAACAGCAGATTGACCAAAGTCAACATAATAGATAATTTTGTTGTGAAGCTACATTCTTGAGGGCGGATGATATATTGATTAATTGAGGAGCTCCAAACGGCTTCCATTCAGCTCAAAATACCACAAATTACATAGATACCCATTGTTTTGGAGAGGCATACATAAAGTAGTAACCTTAGTCAGTCAGACACTCTCTATAATACCTGACTTGAACCTGGTTTCGTGAACTAGTCTCAACAAAGTTTTGATACCAAATAATATATTTTTATTCTCATTTTTCTCACAAAGAGAGAGATATTAATGCATACCTAGGTAGAAGGAAGTATTTACACTCTCATTTACAGACCAGGATTATCCCATTACCATGCGAGTGATCATCAATTTGTATACTTCACATAAGCACTATGTACCGCCCCACCAAAAAGTATGCTACTTACTAAACCCCCAAAGTAGACAGAGTATATGAATCATAGCGGAATATCAAGAGCAGCGACCGCAAAAAGGGATAGTGAAGAAGGGAGGAGAATTCGAAGCGAAGGTATCTCATCTATAACGAGCACACAAAAGAACCCAAGGGCAAAGGTAGACAAAACGGGGGAAGGAGGAAAGGGGAATAAGAAAGGGGTAGTATATCAGCGTCGTAGAAGAACAATAAGACGTTGTAATATGCCAGTATAAATGAATCGAGGCAGAAGAAAAAACGGGCCAAAACACACGCGCTCAAGAACAAAGACTAAGAAGAATAGGAAGATATGGTGAAGAATCTGCAATCAAAACGGGGTGAAGGAAACAGGTCCAAAAAGAAGCTCATATGTATAACAAAAAAAAAAAAGGAGAATTTGACAGGGAATTTATGAACAGTCAGGAAGAAAATCAAAAAGCCGGCCAAAATCAAAAAGTAGTATCAGTCCAAGCTGACCTACGAGTTCACCGTCAATCCTCCAACCCCATCTGCTAACTCGTCCTCCCTAGGTGTCTCCCTCACGGGACTCACGACCTTATCTAAAGCCACACTGTGTAAAGCAGGCTTGGCTCCTCCCCATCTACCCCCTTCTCTTAGTTTTTCTTCCCTCTTTCTTAGCTGGCTAACAACCCAATCCCTGACCTCCGGGAAACCGCTTGTCAATGGTGTAGCTGGTTGTTGCTGTTCTACACTTGGTGCTTCTTCACCTTCCTCCGGCTCCTCTTCCTCAGTAATCGTCTGAGTCGTAACCTGCATCTCCGACAACCACGGATGCTGCAGCAAAGCGGCATAAGTCGGCCGCATTTTGGGTATTTTATGTAGGGTCCGTCTCACAAAATCCCTAGCCTGAGGCGAAAACCCCTCATCCGGCAAATCCGGCGGCGGTCCGTCCACAATTGCCTTCATTGTATATTAGCACATCTCCGGGCACAAGGATTGAAATAATAGGGATTACTCACGCTCAACTGGCTGAATATGTTATTATATGTTTCTGGCGGGTATGGATACCTTCCCATAGCGCATTCCAATATACTCAACCCCAAACTCCAAATATCGCTTTGGACGCTGTAAGTTCCATCTTTGTTTCCTATTCCAGGCGTATTACCATTTGCTCCTGTTGCAATTCTTTCAGGTGCCATGTAGCTCTGACACCCGATATTCGTTTTCGCAATACTGGCCACCAAGTTCCCACTAACCCCGAAATCGCACAATTTGACGTCACCCTTAGTGTTGACCAAGATATTCGTGGGCTTCACGTCTCGGTGAATGATGTTATGCTCTTCCTTCAGGTACTTGAGACCCATTACTGTGGCCCATGTTACCTTTTTGAGAACATGTTCTGGGACACCATCACCGTAGAGCTTGTCCATCGATCCACCATCCATCCATTCTATACAGATATAAACAGCGCCTTCCTGGAAGAATGCACCGTAAAAGTCGATGATATAAGGGCTGACACAACGGTGGAGAATGTCAAGCTCCATGATTATAGCTGCGAATTTAGCTTCATCGAGCTCAAGCCTTATTTCCTTCATGGCCATAACAACACCACTCAAGTGCTTATCTTCTACCGGTTCTGTACCGTTATCATTGGATGATCCAAGGGAAGTTTTTAAAGACAAAGCCGGAGCGACGCCAGCGCCAGGGACCCGGACTTTGGGTTTCCGATGAATGACTTTATATACTGTTCCGTAGTTTCCCTTGCCCAATTCGTCAAGAGATTCCAGTTCGTCTAGTGAGATACGGAATGTGCTCCCTGAGGAGAAATCCACACCTTTGCCGTGAATCACAGCTTTTCCGGCGAATTTTAGGGATCCGGTGGCAGTATCGACATAGTTTGAGAATTTGTTGAACAGGGAGCCGGTAGCGGGGTCGGAGCCGTTGGTGGCAGCAGCTGCAGGACCACTACCAGTTACTGGGTTTGGAGCAGTACCCGGGAGGCCGCCTGGGAGCTTTAAGCCTCGGCGAAAACCGAGAGACTGTTTTTGTGGTGTTGATGCTGCGCCGGACACTGGTGACGACTGCCAGGTCGGGGCATTCGGCCGGTTTAAGCGGGGAGATGCAGTGGGGTTGAAGGCTCCGCCCATGAAACCACCACCAGGCGTGCCTGTAGCCAGTGTAGGAGCATTCGAACCTGTCATGGAATGTTGGCGTTTCTGGTGAAATGCTTTGAGGATCGCCTGCATATCTTTTGCATCTTTTGGAAGCTCTGCTTTTGTCGTCGTTGTTGTTGAGGAAGTGGGGACTACAGGAGAGGACGGGGAGAATGGGAGGATAGGAGGCCGACGGGCGGCATTGACGGCGTTTAGCGGGTGGGAGGCATCAGAGGAAGGGTCTGAAATGGTACGTAGATTTGTCGAGAAGGGAGGAACTGCCGGTGATGCAGTGGAGGGGTCTGTTGGAAGCTGGGGTTCGGTCTCGGGAGGTCCTGAAGAAGACATTGTGAAGGGACAGATTTTTTTTCTCTTTTTTCTTTTTTGGTTGAAATTCGCAGCTTCAGGTGAAGCTTCAGCGTACTCCGTCCGGAGATATAAACGGTAACAGTGGTGATAGTATTCGCAGCGGTTCTGCTGGTAGTTGTTGTGGTTGGTGGTTGTGGTTGGTGGTTGAGGCCGGTATGATGATGCAATGGTGCTTGCAGAGATGATGTCAAACAGCAGCAGAAATGAAACGGTTGTCTGCAGAATTTCAAGAGCAATCCGGGTCAGAACACCAGACAGGTCGTACCAGCGAGCAGAAGGAGTGCTAAGCTATAAAACAACTATGATGCCAGAGATCGAGGTCCCTCAGGCGGTGGTATGGAAGTGGATAGCAGAATGTTGTGATGGTATGATGATGAGGTGGAAATGAAGTGAGGAGGGAGAGGAGGAGGAGCAGTTTGGCTTAAGAAGTGGATGCGGAAGCAAGCGGCGGGAGGAGTTCTTCTTCGACTGTTCTGAAGCGACATCCAACAACCACCACGCCAACTATCATGAACCGAGTATAATAGTGAACACCACCCTATCAAATCGGATCAAGCCATCCACAACTGAGAATGAGCCACGACGGCAGAAGCAAAGACAAAGACGACGAAGACGTGAATGGCAGGCCTGAGCTTTCAGACTGACCTCTGCTTGACAATTCGAAAGAGGGATCGAAGGGAAGAGAAAAAATAATTCAGTCCCATATCCCAGTTGAAGAGATATATATATGCATGCAAGGACAACCTTATTTAGGTTTCAAATGATCGATATCTGATCTAATTCGATTCTCTTGCAGGTATCGATCCAGTGCGACAGACACATATCCAAGGCGTATCTTATATATATTCACCTTCGAACTGCAACCATCCAATCCAAGGAACCTAGTACTCGAGCGAAGACCTATGCACTCACCAAAAGGTTGCGACCAAAAGCCCTATCAGAATTCGGCCTCTCCGTCAACCAGGGATGAGGCAGGCAGGCATACACACACACGCTTTGCCCACTTCGAAATCCGCACTGTCTCGTCTTCTAAACTTGCCGGTTGACCAAACAGATTCAATTCCGCGGAACCGTCGGACACCGGCCTCAAACTGCTTTCGAAGAGAAAATACAAAATAAAAGAGAAGGTATAATTTGATTACCCTGCACTGACCTCTAAAGCTAAAGTCAGAGTCGCAATCCTCAGCCACAAAGGAGGATGGCTTCTAAAATTCTTCGGTGCCTTGCCGGCCTGCCGGTCAGACAGCTGTTTTTGTACCACCTGCTCCGGATTCGAAAGATTCCTGAGCTATTGATTGGATCCAAGATGTTTGGAAATGAAGGGACCGGGGTACGAATGTGAGACTCTTCTATCACGGACTTTATATCAAAAGTATCCAAACGAAAAGGTTTTATTTGGTAAAGAAGGTCTTCGAAAGGGCTTCAGGAAAAAGTGAAGAAACAAAAAAGATGTTTTTTCTACACGGATATCTGCTTAGGTATCTTATATATCATACACACACACATACACACACACATACACACACATACACACACGCCCAACAGTTGTACGTGTATATTCCCCACAATCTCACCCACTCCGGGACCTGCATCACCCGTTCCCCCAAAGCTAAGGAATGCCCACATTTTCAAACAACCTAAATCACGTCTTCCCCTATACTCGACAGGTCGATGTCCCCTAAAATTCAAGAGAAAAAAAATAAAGAAGAAAAATACTTACCTAGGAAAAAAACCCTGAAGCAGCATCTGCACGCCGACATCATCGTGCACAAGCTCTTGTACTAAGCAGCAAACGGAACTGCATGGATTATTACTCCATCCAGTCAAACTCCCTATATTCAAAAGAACTTAAAGAGAAAAATTTAAAGGTATTTTACCTAGGTAAGTATAAAAATAGTAAAACTGTGGGGCAAAACTATTGGGGGAACCATCCCATCCCACTACCCAACTGCATACATACTTCCTAGGTAGTGTTGGTTCTTGCAGAGGGCATTAGTAACTTACATGTATATTCCGAAGGATAGTCCAGCAGCTCTACTAAATGCATTCAACCGCTGCAGAACTTTTCCAAGTTTTTTGTCTTTTGTTTTTTTTCTTCACACTACTAGCACATCTCTTCGGAATATTTGACTTGCCAGCATGTTAGCATTTTCAGGTTTTTTATCGGCAAGAATAGCCTCATCATTCTCGAGATATTGCCAGACTAAGATCATACAGGTTTCCAAACCAGCACAGCCAGCAAGGTCCTGGCTCCCAGCTAAACCAACTCCGTCCGTTCTATCGTTCCGGAGACACTGCGGGACACACCTTACCTACTCTGTACCATTCCAAGGAAGATTAGAGCAAGAAAGCGTGAGAAAGAAAAGGGAAAATAGAGAAAGAGAAAAAGAGAGAGATTAACAAGAAAGAAAGGAAGAAGAAAATACCCGACCGTTGCGACCGTCTTTCCAAACCCGGTCTGACATGTATCGGTCCACATGTGGAGCTGGAAACCGCATCGTTTTTTTTCTTTCTTTCTTTCTTTCTTCCTTGGTTTCGTGTTCCTGAGCTATTCTCGGTAGACCCACTTCCAACTAAACTCCCTCGTCTGTCTGCCGCAGACCTGCAGAGTCAAATCTTGATATCGAGATTTCCACCCGCACAGCGCGCCTACCCTGAAACGTACGATAAGATTATTAAAGGAATGAATTATTCAATTAACATTAACTAATGTGCATAACTCATCATGACAAAGAAAGCAGGAAAAAAGAATATGCGAATTAGCTAAGCTAAGCCCCCCAATATAATTGGGATCCAAAGTTACCTCCAAAAAATGCACGCATGCCCTTTTTTTGTTCATCATCATCATCATCATCATCACGAGAGTCGTGGGACCGACTAGCCATGTATAACGCAACAAAAGCACAGTTTCCTCCCTTACCTTCTATCCACCCATCGATGCATCCATTGCAAAATTACTTGCATAAAAGAAATAAAAAATCATAAAAAAAAATCATCCCAAAATCACGAGTGCCGTAGATCAAGCATAGCCATGGGCATGTAGAAGGGGGCTGGTTACACAGGCAACCACTTGAGTTTACTCTTCACATCATCTGCCCCACTCCACTCTTTGACCTCTTCCTCACTAACAACCCCAAGACCCACCATATCGCCCCAAAACAGCATAGCCTTCTGCTCTGCATATTTCACGTAGTCAAATTCATCCTCCTCCTCCTCGCTCTTCAAGCTCTTCACATCGCCTTCATCCCCATCTACATCCTCGTCATTCATTACAAGTCCTGGGATAACAGCCTGTACGATACCCCATAGCGCCCAACAGGCACTAACAGCAGCTCTCCAGTCTCTGCTTTCAATTATTAATCTTTCTACTTCTTTGTCCATTGCTTCCATCTCGTCCTTCGTCGGAAGCCGGCCTTCAAGGCTGAATATCATACTCTGGCGTTTACGCATGTACTCCGGGTCGGCAGCGTCCTCGGTTGGGATAACGTATGGTAAAGCACGGTGTTCTACATAAGAGCGGAGGATATTTCGCTGTTCTGGGATAGTTGGGAAGTTGGCATCATGGATTTTGTGAGCAATTGGAGAGATGACGCTGTTATAGTCAGACATCCATTCGCACTGTTATCGGAGTTAGTACTTGATTCTAGACAATGTATAGATATAATATTATTGGACATACGAAATGATTAGCAAACTCGGCACCACGAGTATTTGCGCCGGCGTATTCGAAGTCGATGACGATTAGAGATTGTCGGGGGGTCAGGGAGGAGATTGGTAGCAGTCCCGGTGACTTCGAGGCAGGTGTTGGCGGTTCCGTCTCTGACATGCGGGACATTATATTGCCGTATTGTGTCTACCAACTTGTTAGTCAATCTGTAGAAGTACTGGGGCCAAAAGAAGAGGAGAAAATACATCGTTATGGCAAAACACCAAATGCTTTTTAATCTCATCTTTCCCACCGTATCGCTCCTCCAACCACGGTCGATACCGCTGCTCCACGATTTCCCTGAGTCTTTCCCAATTCGTAACCAGTAACTTTTTACCCGGCTTCATCTTCTGGAGCTCTTTCATAACTCTCTCGCCACGGCTAACCCACTTCTCCCAGTTCCTCCATATCATCGGCCCACCTGCCCTTTCGGAATCAAGTAACGGGATATGATCATGAAGATCTCGCATACGCCGACCGATCCGACGGGAGATGTCAGGTACTCTGATATCGTCACGGGTAAGTGTTGTCGCATCGAAGAACTCTTCGAAACGGCCGTTATCGAAGGTTCCGAGGAGAGTAGGGCCGACTTTGTGCTTAGCGAGACGGCGGAGAATGTTAAGTTCTGTGTCGCGATCGATAAGGTGACCGACCTGTGGGCCGTAGATACGGAGTAGGAGGGGCCTGTCATGGATAATTAGCATACGACCGTTTTAGTATGGATAGCTGGAAGTTGTACTTTGGTTTCTTTGGCCGACGGTCTTTGTCGACTGGTGTCATATACGGTGTATCCACGGGCTTTGAAGCCTTCTCGTGGGAGACGGTGGGCGGCGTGACTTTATAGACCTATACGTATATATAAATTTATTTCTAAAATCAGCATCATGCACGCTATCCTAACACTCTTTTCACAGTGAAAGAGCATGCTTACGGCGTTGGTAAGAGCACCACTAATCCGACTGACGACCAGCTCCTCCCCACGTTCCAAATCAACTTTCCTCCAATTCTTAATTTTGAGGGTATGCGTTAGCCGCAGGATTTCAGCTCTGAACTCGATGCTCAATTCTTTGGAATTGTCGAGTTCGGCCTCGCAGCCTGGAACGTCTTGAAGAATTGTCTTTTCATTATCAGTGGTGTAGAAATCTTCGAGACTGACGGCGTGAGAGAGTAAAGGTCTGTTATTTTTAAGAGAACGAGAGGAGCGACGACGTATGTGGGAGGGACGCTCGAGAGAGGCAGAATCAAGGATCGCTTCGAGCTTACGAAGAGATTCAAGTCCCGGTCCGGTGAACTGAACGGGTGCGGAATCGCCGTTTGCGAAGTGCTCAAGCTGTTCCTCGTACCAGGACTTGACTTGTTCATAGAAGCTATTCGCAGCACCTTCACGGGTGATCGTGGCGAGAGATTTTGAGGACTTTGATTTAATCATTGTTGAATCTTCGTGAGAGGGACCGATATCAAGATCAGCTAAGGACGAACCGATGGCGGAATCGGTCACGGGGATGTCAGGAGAGGACTCGGCGGTGCGGTTCGTTCGCTGAAACTTCGCCTGGAGGACGGTGGAGAGTGACGCCCGGTGAGGTCGGATGCGGGGAGAGGCACGCGGGGAGACGGCCGGGGAGAACTCTGCCATATATGTGAATTAGCACGTCACACCGAATAACCACTTTAGAGGACCTTTCCTTAAGGCCTTAGTAAGCAGAATGGAGACAGATTATTCGTCAAGGAATCACAAGACAGGATGCCGAAGTTGTATTAGGGCGTGCATAAGTGAGGGTCTTGTGTGTATGTACGCACCGACTTTGTTAGGGACGAGAGACGTCATGGTGAGAGGATTCAGCCAATGGAAGAGATTCGCTCGACAAAGAGATTCAGGGGAGTAGCAAGTTCGATTCAGGACAGTTTCTTAGCTTGCAGGCTGGGTCGCATTTAAATCCGGCAATGCAAGGCTAAGTATGTAACTTATGTAATGCAGTATAGCAGTATGTTATGTAAAGCAAGCAAGCAAGACAAGGCAAGGCAAGGCAAGGCAAAGCAGGTCTGCAGTCTGTCTGTAGCTGTTTCGAATGTTTCTTTTCGCACTCTCAAAATATATAGTACTAGTCTCTGGCAAATGTAATAAAAGAGCAGGGCCAGGGCAAGCCGGCAGGGTGTCACTCAATTTATATTCTTTTCCTCGTTTTCCCTTCAAACTCAAAAAGAAAATCAATCTTTGAGGATGAAAGGAAGAAAGGAAGGAAAGAAAAGGAAAAAAATAGAAAGCTAGAGAGAGAGAGACACTAGTCAGTGGTGAGTTCTCAAGTAATTAAAGAGGAAGAAAGAGAGGGCAAGAGGTCAGACGACCACTTTTTATAAGAGTGAAACCAGTCCAGCCAGTTACACTCGCTGAAAGGCTCCCCACGATAGAGGAATAAACGGGAGCAGCCCTATCTTAGCTTTGGGCCATCTCTTTTTCCCCACGCCGGGTCCGTGCTAGCTTGCTTTTCGTCGTGAGACTAGAACAGATTAGCAAATGGGATCTGGCAGAGCCTCCCTCTCCTGCCCGATTGTGCGTGACCCTTTTTTTTCTCACTAAAAATTTTCGGGCGCACGAGCTGGAGTTCTGGAACGCCGTTGGACAGACCTTGGGACTCGGATGGACCTGCATTTGAGGTGAGGTGAGTCTCATTCTCGCAAGCTTGATCGAGAACCGTACATGCACGTATAGCGTGGGGAACACTCGTTCAGATGCCTGGAATTACCATATTCTCATATATTATCGTCGGCTTTTATATAAAATATTTTTTTTGGTGGATGCATGATGCTGGCAGCTGCTCTAGGTACCTAAAACACACACTTGACATATGCATGTATGTCACTCCACCGTAGTCCACAGTCCAAGGTATACGGCCGGCCAGTCAAATCATATCTATAAGTAATGATAAGGACCTTTTGTGACAAAATATACGTACACCTGGTAAGAGCAGAAGCGGCAATTTGCAAACTACTTAAGTAGGTAACTAACTTAAGTTCTTCGTGGCCGTCTAATACCTGATCGAGAAAGTGCCTACGGGAACTTATGCAGCCGAAATAAACTCGGGCCGATGGCCAGTTTGCAGGCAATCAGCGAGCAGTTGTTTGGCCGCAGCCTTTGCGCCAGCTGATGGTCATCGATCATCTCGCAAACAAAAGTCGTCGTCATTCTGGGGCTCATTCTTCCTTTTCCGTTTCAGATTTTTCTCTTGTTTGTTTGTTTCTGGCTGACAAAGCCATTGGGCTGGAATGGCCAGCCCTGTATGCATTCATTCGTTCAGGTTGGTTTGCCGCTGGGTGATGATGATATGAGGCTGCGGCAGTTGATTAAAATAAATTAATACTCTATCAAGCAATTGTAATATAATTCCTGAGAAAAGATTAGACCAGGGAAGGGCTTGGTACCTTTCCCGACGGAGCTGAAAAAAGTGGATACCTCACTTACATAACCCGGTTCCGGATCCCATGGTTTGGATCGAATCAAATCCCAATTCTGTCTGTCCGCCCGCGTCCGTCTGCAGTGCAGCCTGTGGACCATGCCCGGGCATGGACCTGTGGACCTTGGAGTGGGGCATTGAGGCACATACGTTGCAATCAATTGGAGGAAAAGAAGGTCGATTGATGGCTAGAATTGGTATTATATGATATTATACCGTCTACTGCCTACCGGACGCAATTGGAATGGCGATGCTGAGTTCCGGCTTCATTGGTTTCCGTTGTAATCACGGGCATAGATAATTCCGACGCGATCATGGTAATGAGCACAGCCCAAGATCCACCGTCATCTTCGCGGCATACACATTTACATGTGTACACCGTGATGTTACTATACTAGAGCTATAGTATACAGCATCTTTACTAAAAGAAAGTACCCAGGTATATATACCGGGCGAATATCGATCGTGAGTCAGGACAATTCGATTCCCAAGCGTCGGGATAAAACTGCTTAGTCAGGCAGCAGCCAAGTCGATAGCGTCGCCAACAGCTGTCCCATTTAGCCACTTGAGCACATATATATATCGTATCAGCCCCTCATCATATCAGACTATCTCCAATTGTCAATCTCGGCTTCGCTATATGCCCCCCCCCTTTTTTTAGACACTTTTCCCTCTTCCCTTACTCTTTTCTTTTCTTTCTTTCTCTTCCCCTCTCGCTTTTTCTAACCTATCACTTTTTTTCTGAGTTCAATTGTTTGCGTTTGCTCGTTCTTGATCACGTTGGTTGATTGTCAAGATGGCGGACGAAGCTCCCAGCCGGACCAGCTTCAGCTCCAGCCACGGGTCCATATCCTCCTCCTCGTATGTGCCTCCCAAGTACCTACTTACCTGTCTATAGCCTACTGGCTCACCCACATTCTTGATATTTCCCAAAAATACCTACCCTCACACCCCTTCATACTAAATTTAAAATATATAAAAAACACACATCACGCCCTCCTTCCTATAACTTCGCCAGATATACATCCCTTTTCCCTTTCTCTCTCTCTCTAAAAACTGTCTGTCCTTACACAAGAATTCAAACAAACATCTTGGAAACCTGCAGGCTACCCTCCAGGTGGATCATCTGAAGCACCCTGCTGACAACTCCTCCAAACCAAATTCAATAGTCACAAACGGTCTAAATCAGCTATCGCCCTCTCCCGTCTGTCCGTTGGCTACCACAAATCCAAGAGCTCCGACAAGCTCGCGGCCTCTCCAACAACCCCCGCATATAAACCACCTCCCTCGGCTGGTGCATCACCGACCACATCCACCCATCCCTCAGCGGCCTCACTGCTGTCCCCCACTGCTGCCATGGGCAAGAGCGAGAGCATACGATCCTCCGCCTCTTCCACAAAGGCGCACAAGCGGGCCCAGTCCTATGCTCCTTCTTCCCAATCTACCCCTTCTCTCACTCCGGCATCGACCTTGGACTCAAGTATAGCTGTCGCTAGGACACTCAGTGTCTCCCAAACAGTTCCCAAGCCAACCTCTCTTGAAGAATCCGTTAGAACTTTCCGTCTCTTCGAAGCTCTGCGTAATGGCGACACTTCGGCCATATCCAAGGCTATCAGAGATGCCTCTGAGCCTGGGTCGAGCATCGAAATGGCTTCCATCCTGCTGTTAGCTGTCCAATGTGCTGAAGTCCAGGTCGTCGAGTTCGTGCTTTCATCGACCTCTCGCGATGCCTCTGATACCTCAAAACCATACTTGGACATCAACTATCGCGATCCTAACACCGGAAATACTGCCCTTCACTTCGCTTCCCACCTCGGACGTCAACCGCTCGTTACTATTCTTCTTGCAGAGCCGAATATCAATGATGTCATACCCAACCTCCAAGGTTCTCAAGCTATCGACCTTTCTCGCACACCAGAGATAGCTCAAGAACTTCAAGTGTCCCGGGACCTCTATCTCGACAACCGGCTGGTTGACTTACACAAACTTGTCGTGACCCATGCTTACGCCGACCTCGAAACTTTCCTCGAGGTACCTCGGACCAGAGCTCTCCTTGACTTAAATGCTCACGACGGTGGCATTCCAGGGAGCACTCTTCTTCACGAGGCTGCTAAAAACAAGGATATTAGGCTGATACAGATCCTGTTGTTGCATGGTGCAGACCCGTTCCGTCGCGACAAGAAGGGCAAGCTTCCACAGGATGTCACGAAAGACGAGAAAACACGTGCTGTTTTGAAACGCTCGCCGGCGGCTATTGCAGCTAAGAACAGTATACAGGAGAAGGCTGTCCTTGGATCAGGTGCTGGAATCCCTGGCGCCGAAGAAACGTCTAGGGATGGAACCCACCGAGAGGGCAGAGAGATGAAGGGACACCTTAAGAAGTGGACCAATTATACAGGAGGATACAAGTTACGTTGGTTTGTATTGGAAAACGGTGTGCTTAGCTACTACAAGCATCAAGGTACAGTTTCTTTGCGACTAGCTATACTACCAAGCTAACGTGAATGCAGATGACATGGAATCCGCCTGTCGTGGTGCTATCAATATGAAGATCGCAAAACTCTACATGGACCCCCAGGATAAACTCCGCTTCGAGATTCATGGGAAATCCTCCGTTAAATACCATCTCAAGGCTGACCACCAGGTCGAAGCTAAACGATGGTACTGGGCTCTCAACAACGCTATCCAGTGGGCAAAAGACGAAGCGCGAATGGAAGCTCAGAAGGCCGACCGGGCGAAGGTTAGACTGACGACTGCTAGTAGCACGGCAAGTACAGACCAACTGTCCAACAACGATTCTGTCACAGATATCCCTGGTACGCCCGGCACGCCCAGCTTCTCCGGTGAGCGCCGGCAGAGCAAGGTCTACGCACCCTCCGCCAAATCCCGACTCACCGCTAGCGGCGAGCTCTCCTGGGAGGATGTTTCGGAATCTAAATTGGAATCCGCAGAAAACGGACGACCACAACGGATGCCTAGCGACGATGACGATGACGATGATCTCGACGACGATGAGTATGATGACGCAGAAGAAGGGAATAGCAAGATGGCAGACCCGGTATATAATGAAACCTACCAGATGATGGCCCATTCCACCAAAATGCAACTCGACATGCTCGCCGGAGCCTGTGCCGCCATAACCCTTGAGACGTCGAGGAATCCTGCGACACCCATCAGTGACCCAGGAATTCTTGCGGCGTTGACGGGTTACGAAGGAGCAGTTAACAATCTTAGGAGTCTCGCCGGAGATCTGTTCAAGTTAAGTAGGGAACGGGAAGTATATTGGAAAGCAAGGTTGGATAAGGAGGTGCATCTGAGGAAGCTGTGGGAAGAGAATATGACACGGCTAGCTGTAGAACAGGAGGAATTGGAAGGCAAGATGAATGAAGTACAATTGAAGCAGAAGAGGACAAAGAGAGCCTTGAGGGAGGTATTGAGGGAAGGAGCCGTTGCATCCCCAAGTGGAGCAGTAGAAGAGCTACACGAGGCACTCGAAGATTTGGCAGTTATAGATGAAGCGGGCGAACCCTCGACGGCCCCACAAACAGCACCCACGTCGGTGGTAGAGAGCGCGCCAGTATCTGTCTCCTTGGCGAGAAAGAAGACGATTAAGGTTGCTAAGATGGAGTTGAGCGATTCTGACGATGCGGATGCTTCTGATGAAGAGTTTTTCGACGCCGTTGATGCTGGTGAGATCGATGTGCAGAAGGAGATGCCAGCACCTTCTGTCAGCGTGGAGATCCCGGTTGCAGCTGATAGGGCTAATATCGAGGAGATCGTGGAGGAGGCGGTGAGGAAGAGTGTTGAGTATCAAGACGAGAGTGACAAGCGGCTAGTCGCCATCAAGAGGAGTTTTAGGGGATACGAAGATCCGCCTCGATTCAAGTTCGATAAGAGTGCTGATGACAGGCCGAAGATCTCGCTCTGGGTAAGTCTTCTGCTTAATTACATGGTTTATGGTGCATGGCGGCTTATAAGATTATAGGGAATTTTGAAATCCATGATTGGTAAGGATATGACCAAGATGACACTTCCGGTTTCCTTCAACGAGTGTACCTCGTTACTTCAGCGTGTCGCTGAGGATATGGAATACACGGATCTTCTCGACATGGCCGCCGAACGTGCCGATTCTCTTGAACGTCTCGTCTATGTTGCAGCCTTTGCGGCAAGTGAGTATTCTTCCACCATCAACCGTATCGCCAAACCGTTCAACCCACTTCTCGGTGAAACCTACGAATACTGCCGACCAGACAAGAATTTCCGATTCTTTGTAGAGCAAGTCAGCCACCACCCACCCGTCGGTGCCGCATGGGCTGAAGCTCCGCGTTGGTCCTACTATGGTGAATCTTCGGTTCGTGCGAAGTTCTACGGCAAGAGTTTCGATATCAACCCTCTCGGGACATGGTTTTTGAAGCTACATCCTGTCACTGGTGGTGAGGAACTGTATACTTGGAAGAAGGTGAATACCGCCGTTGTTGGTATTATTACCGGATCCCCCACAGTGGACAATTACGGACCCATGGAAATCAAGAACTGGACAACAGGCGAACAGTGCGTTCTCGACTTCAAGGCACGAGGATGGAGAGGTGCGGGTGCCTATGAAGTTAAGGGTCGGGTCGTGGACAAGGATGGAACACAGAAGTGGAGTATGGGCGGCCGATGGAACGATAAGCTCTATGCAAGGATGAGTCCTGGGTATGATGCACAGCTATCACCCGCAGGACAAGGGCACGATAATGCAGCAATCAGCAAGAGTTTCTCGAGTACCCAGGCATTTTTGGTTTGGGAGACGCACGAACGTCCACCAGCACCGTTCAACCTTACCCCATTTGCGATCAGTTTGAATTATCTACCAGAGGGACTGAAACCGCATCTTTGCCCGACAGATACACGGTTACGACCGGATCAGAGAGCCATGGAGGATGGAGAGTATGACTTCGCAGCTGAAGAGAAGAATAGACTAGAAGAGAAGCAGAGGGCTAAGAGACGGGAGAGGGAGACCAATGGGGAGGCTTATAAACCGAGATGGTTTACAAAAGAACGCGATGAGACTACGGGTGAAGAGTACTGGAAGACAAACGGAGAGTATTGGGAAATGAGAGACGGAGTGGGGAATGGAGGAAGCTGGGATGGAGTACCGGATATCTTCTAGAGATCTACTATTATACTTGTGGAAAAGGATTGATGGTTGGGCTAGTGCTATCCAGGCGTTTTTAGGACCCAAGATGCGGTTAATCGGTGTGTGAAGCTTCCGGGGAGGGTTTGTATGTGATGGGTCCTGGAGCTTACTCGGTATCCGTATATCTTTTCTGTCACAAGCACCAACACTGTTTCCTTTGGTGTGCTTTCGTCAAAAATCTTAGCATGTATTATGTATTTGCGGAAGCGGTACGCTATATCTTCTACGCGAGACAGGTGCCATGGACACCAGTTCGCATAATTTTTTTTTAATTTTTTTGGAAGCTTTCCTTGGGAATCGAAGTGCCTTTCTCTTCTTCCTTCATAATAATACACTTACGGATCCATCGTTCCATTTTGTGCCTGGTAGCTTGATATTATTTGGGATAGAGTAGCTAACCTATATCGCTATATGTTACGGAAACTCAGATCTCAATTCCGGGTACAATCCCAGACTTGAAAAAAAAGCCGGGGTTTCTGATTCGAGGTTTCCCTATAATAATCCGCGAAGTTTCGCAGATCAACCTCCTTCCCCACAGCGGGTGGACCACCCTCCCTCCACTAAATCTAGTTAACTCGGGCTCGAGACGAGAACATATGCTGGGGTCCGAATATTTAGCTTGGAACGATCGTTGACGTGATACATGTACAGGACACCTGCAGAAGACAGGCAAAGAATGAACGAAACTCCGTAGAAAGGTATTATCACACGGCATTCCTAGTTCATATGCTGAACGGCAGGTCTTTTGTGGAGTCGCAGAATTACTGGATCGAGGTCCGGTGGGAGTACTGTTGAATCCGATTGGCGCAGGTACTAGTATACTATGTAGCATATTCGAGCTGCAGAAGCTTTAGGACTGAGCTAGGACGGTTTCCGCTTTCATAATGACATAGGCAAATCAACAGATGTATGTATGCACTTGTACGCCCGTGCGTGGGATCGTGGGTCCTTAGCGGTGCTTTAGTACTTCGATTATACACTATATGCTGATGCTACTGCCTATAATGGGGCATCTTATACCCGACCAATGGATTAGCTAACTTTTGGATGCATGGCTATATAGAATTTGCGAGACAAGATGAGGGTGGTCCTTGGTTGAATAACCGGATTGGGCATGTCGGGCTCAAAGGTATCAATGTTTGGGAGTATATAAAGACTCCTAGGGGACCTTCCAGTTGCTATGCTACTCCTCGACAGCTTAGTAAAGGACTGGAAGCCTCTTCAACAGGATAGCTTAGATTTCAGCACTCACTAGACAGCTATGAAGTCCTTCACCATTTTTGCCCTGCTTTCCCTAATGGGCGGCATTGTGGAAGCTATACCTGCGTCACATGGAGATCCCTCAAGTTCTGGTTCCTCACCGAAAGCTTACATTCGCAACGGAACCGTCTTTGGACGTCATAGTTCTGAATGGAACCAGGATTTCTTCTTGGGGATTCCGTATGCCAAACCGCCTACGGGGCCTAATAGGTTCAGGCCGCCCCAGCATATCACAGAACGGAGGGACTTTCAGGCGAAGCAGCCGGGTGCTTGGTGTTATGGGTATAGAGTAAGCATATAAATGCGGTTAACTCAGTATTGATTTCGTTTAATGGAACTGTTCTAATATAAATGATGTTTGAACAGGGCGATCAATGGGAGTACCCACAATCCGAAGACTGCTTAACCCTGAGCATCGTCCGTCCGGCGGGTATCAACTACAATGCTCGAAAATTACCTGTTGCGATATTCATTCATGGTGGCGGTTTCTTAATCGGTTCAGCTCACGATCAACGTTATAATATGACCTTCTTGGTCGACCAGTCTGTAAAGGAAGGGACACCAATTATTGGTATTACTATTAACTATCGCTTGGGGGGACTGGGTTGGATCGCTAGCCGTCAGGTCGCTGGTACACAAAATCTAAACCTTGGGCTTAAAGACCAACGTACGGCTCTACATTGGGTTCAGGAGAATATTCGTGCCTTTGGCGGGAATCCCAAAAAGGTCACTATATTCGGCGCATCCGCTGGCGCATTATCCATTGGCCTCCATCAACTGGCTTATAACGGTCGTGATGATGGGTTATTTAGTCAAGTCATGCTTC
Organism: Orbilia blumenaviensis; assembly: GCA_036872755.1. NCBI lineage: Eukaryota > Fungi > Ascomycota > Orbiliomycetes > Orbiliales > Orbiliaceae > Orbilia > Orbilia blumenaviensis. The sequence continues at coordinate 1,515,923 of JAVHNS010000008.1, read as the reverse complement.
TATCCGGCGCCCCGACGTTCTTCGGAACAACGCCCTTCCCGGAGGCAGGACAAGCTAGGTACGATTATATTATCACACAAACCGGGTGTCTGGATGCCACAGATAGCCTGGATTGCCTGAGAAGTGTACCGATTGAGACGCTTAATGCGGCCATTAATACTACTTCGGGCCAGTTTTCGGTCCCTACGGTTGATGGCGACTTTATAACTGGGTTGCCTAGTGAAAGTCTTAAGAGGGGGAGGTTTGTGAGAGTACCGGCTGTTGTAGCGGGGACTTCTGACGAGGGAGCTGGTTACTCGAGAATGTTGGTTAAGTATGATACAGAGGAGCAGTTGAAGACCTGGCTTCGTAAGTATATTCTCGAACTCAACGAAATTTAATTATACTGATATATATATATCGATGTTTATACAGAGGCTATCACGGTCTTCAAGCCAAACATGATCGATACCCTCCTTTCGCACTACGATATTTCAACTTCTATCCCACATCCCGCTGAATTCTCACCTGCATACCCAAATGACCAAGGTACCCTCAACCATGGTCTTCAATACCACCGCTTGTCTGCTATTTTCGGCGACATATTGTTCATTGCAGGTAAAAGAAACTACGCCCAAAGAATGGCACAATACAACGTCCCCATCTGGTCTGTCAGATCAAACGTGCTTCCAAACGGCTATGCCAACTGGTCGGGAGCCGTGCATACCACCGATGTCAACTTTATTTTTAACAATCTAGAAGCACCAGGGTATGACATCGGTGGCGCTGGGGTAAGAATTGTACCTGACCCGATGGGCGGGCCAAAGGCTTTACAGTTTAAGGAACTTGCGGACTTTGCAAGTCGGAGTTTTGTGAGGTTTTTTGCTAGAGGAGATCCGGCGGCTGGAAGGAGGCCTGGGGATGTTAACTGGGTTAGGTATAAGCATGGAGGGGCTAATAAGGCTAATCAGATCGTGTGGGATGTCGCGGATAGTGGGGTTGGGATTGATGTCCATGTTGAACAGGATACATTCAGACAGGCTGGGATACAGCATATCATCGACTATCATCTGCAGGGAAGTTTTTAGTTGGGGTTTCCCATGTCTTATATAAGCTATATACATACCGACATCTATCTAACGTATACCATTAATACGGGTTAATTTAATTTGATTTTATCATTAATTGTGGGGACCGTTGTCGTTAAACTTGATGGAAGTTCTTTGAGACCGTATTCATAGGGGCCGGTCTTATACCCAGACTGACAAATAAGTACTTATCAAATTGTCATCTAGGGTACGGTCCAGATAAAGGGCCTTTAGCTAGGTAGGTACCCAGTTGGATAAAGATGCACAAGACCTATACAATACAATATAGTCAACATAATATTAATGCACAAGCCTGATAAAATATACGTTATAAAAATGCAACCGAGCGAATGAGAAGTCGTACGTCGGACAGCTGATCGGAACCGGGCGCATTCCTCGGCCTCGGAAATACCTCATATCAAAGCGAAAAAAATGGGATAAAAATTTTATCCATCCCGCCCGAACAGTTGGACAGGAGCTAGGAGTTGGTGGTCAGGGCCTGGATATTTAAAAAAAAAAAAAAAAAAAAAAAAACGGCTCCGATGTCTACCGAAAATTCAAAGTGGGTGTCTTTTTTATATATTTATACACCCTCCCCACCTACCTCGACACCATAACTGTCCATGCTATTTATTGTAATCTTCCCGCGATAAGATTACCTTGCGTTGCAGCAGACTTGACGGACGGCAAATTAATTTTAAATTTCGGCATCCTCCCTTTGCGCTGGTTCGGCACGGCGGAACTACCAAACTAACTGAATACGCGAGTCTGAAGAAGGCCTGGCACACAGTCTCAGGGGTCATCGATTGGCCCAAAAAGGCTTCGAAGCGTAGTGCAGGCCGAACGAACCCTTTCGCGTATCTCCACCCCAAATTAGTGGCCCGAGCGATCCTTGCTTGAGCATCCCATCCTATCCACGTTAATTGCGCGGGATATCAACAACCTCTCTCACTCAACTCAGCCGGTGGGGCGTCCAATACCGTAATTTATCTTTGTCCCTCCTGTTCTCTTTGTCGTTCCCTCTCCTTTTTCTGATTCTCCTGACTTTCGGCTTCATCTCTCAGTCCTCCGTCCTTGCTATCCCTTTTTTTCCCTCTCTCCCCGTTTCTCTGGACGGTGCAATTCTAAAGGTTGTTAAATTTTTCCTTATTTGAAGGCTGTTAATTTTTTGTTAATGTTGTTATTTATTCCTTTGCTTAAGTACTTACTTACCTCTTCCTTTCATTCGGACAGATATCGATAGAATCATACTTTTTGTTATTTTTTTAAGGAGAGAAAGAGGCATCTACGGAGGGGGAAAATGGGTGTCGAAGTCGAAAATTTTAGTCCAGATAGAGAGTTAGCTCCGGCTCTAGATCACGCCCTACCTGTCGAAGAAGAACTTCAAACCGATGCTCCGATAGTAACAACAGCGGTTGAAGAATCTTCGGATTCAGTTGCAGCCACAGCGGAGGACCCAGTACCCACTGAAACTGCATCACCAAGCCGAGAACTGCCTCGTCCCGACAAGAAAGAATCACGTCTCCCACTTCCTGGTAGTTCCCGTCTGCCTAGGAAATCTAGTATTCCCGCTCTGGCCTCTCCGACACGTAGTATTCCAGCACCAAAAGCCAGCGGACTGTCACTTGTCACACCTAAGGCAGGAAGTCTGAGGAAACCATCTACAAATGCATCTCCAATACGATCACCTGGCTTGTCGCCAGGTCTTAAATCACAAAGCTCAAGTGGAAGTCTTCGATCTCCGTTAACTCCCACACGGACGGGGCTACCACTTCCCAGGTCGCCTATTAGTGCAGGCGGCCAGCGAAGTGCAAGCGTGTCTGCATCTACACTTCCTAAAACACTACAACGGCCCTCATCTTATAGTAATTTACTGGTGAATAAGAAGTCATCTGGGCTGCCTACACTTACAAGGTCGCCGGTTAGGGAACCGACGAGGTCAGCATCCGTATCTGGCGCTTCAGTCCCAGCGAGAGCTACTCCACAACCAACTCCTCAGCCTAAACGAACGGCACTTACTCCTGCTAAGATACCGGCAAGCCGGAGGTCGGTTAGTACTGCGGTCACGACGCCTTCTGCACCTACGCCTGCGAAGTCCACACCGGTGGCTCGTGCCCCCTTACGAGTTCGCTCGTTCCAAGCACCTCTACAGTCTCAGCAATCTCAGTCGCCAAAACCACTTACTCCACGCCTTGCTACTGTATTCCCAAAGGCCGCACCTCCTGTCTCGGCTACCCCTAAGCTTGCAGCGCCGGGATCTATCAAAGTCCCAAAACGAGGACCTCGTCCTAGTATTCTCCCAACTGAGGAACCAGCAGCAGGAAATAAACATGAGCGTGCAATGGCATCTTCGCAGGCACTTCGTGACCAAATCAAGGCCGCTCGGGCTGCACGCCGAGAGTCAAACGCTGCGACTCTCGTTGGCAACAGCAACGGCAACGGTGGTGGTAGTAGTAATGGTGCCGGTACTGACTGGCCTCAAATCGTCATTGCTGGAGTAGATGACAAGAAGCCAGAGGATGACGATGAGCTCGAGGGGCATGAACGCCATGAGGGCGCCGAAGAAGACGAGGAATCGGATTACGAACACCCCTTCGGACCCGAGTGGACCCGCAAAAAGCCGGCGAAGCAAGAAGAGGAAGTAACCAAGGGTCTTCCCATTCGTCCGGGCGGTATCCTGGATCTTACAGCAAAAGATATGCAAGATTTTACAGAGGAGGTGTTGGGTGAGACGGATACCCTCATGGTAAAGGTGTTATTGCTACAGAGGAACTCTCTGAGCACCTTTTCGCCAGTTATCAAGACTTTCAGAGGACTGTATACTCTTGATTTGAGCTGCAATAGCTTAAAAGGAGAGGATTATTTGAGCGTTGAGATGGAGTTTCCTTATCTTAAGACTCTTCTATTACATACCAACTACATGGAAAGTTTGGATGCAGTTGTTAAATTCATTGACGCACCTCGACTAAACTACCTCGACGTTCATGCCAATAAGCTCAAGGCATTCCCGGATAACCTGAGCAAAAGGTACGGAAGCCTTACGACTTTTGTGGCGAGTGACAACAAGATTGAAAACGTGAGCGTGGAAGGATTAGAAGGTGTGCAAGTTGTGGATTTGATGAATAACAGCATCGGACAGTTGCCACCTGAGTTGGGTTTGCTTGATGGAAAGGGTTTGAGGGAGCTGAGAGTCCTTGGAAATTTGTTCAGAGTTCCGAGAAGGAATGTGGTGGAGAGGGGGACAGAAGCTATCCTTGAATGGCTGAGGGAAAGGATCCCAGTTAGAGTGGAGGAGGTTGAAGATGACAATGAAGAGGATGGTGAGAAGAAGTTGGAGCAGGCTAAGGATGCTAAGGAGGATGGGTGGGATGTCGTGGAACGGGATGAAGGTGCTTCGGATTAAATAAGTTCGATTACTTCTTTCCTATGGCGGCTGGGGGGCAAAACCAACGACAAGATTAATGTGCTGGCGTTTAATTCGGATTCATTATAAAAACGCAGGACGGGATGTTGATACATGGGGCGATGCCGGTAACTTGACTTGAATTGACCTTACTGACCTTGATGAGTTTTTGTGCAAGACTCTCTCTTCTCTTTTTTCTCTTCTCCTTCTTCGTTTCATACCCCTTCCCCTCTCTTTACTTTTTGTCACTTTGGCAAGTTTTTTTTATATCCTTTTCTCTTTAATCCTTTGGTTCGTCTCTTATTCTTTGTAGAAACTTTGGACGGGTACTAAGCTAGTACTTAGCTACTACTTGTGTAGCGTATAGGTTTGTAATGGTAGTATTATTATTAATATCATATTATTCTTTACATACATGAAGCGAGTATCGGTAGCGCAATTTTGTGAATCCATAAGTTAGATGCTGGACAGCCATGGTTACCGTATACGTTATGATTGTGGCGCTTCAGAATGCATGGCCTTAACCATTAGTAAAAATTCGAACTTTTCTCTCGTTCAAGCTGCTATCTTGTCTCGTGCCTAGACCTCGACTATGCATAAATACTCTAGGCAGGCCGCTATCCCGACTGACGTCAACAGCATGCGCAACAGCTGGTGGGGATGCAGAATATGGGAGGACTTCCTAGTTGACGATGAGAGATGCGCCTACTGTTAACTTGTTGCGGTCGATTAATAGGAATATCGATGCAAAACTTCTGGAGGTGCCGTATGCATCTGCTCATGAAATGTTGAAGCACCTGCGGGCATCGGCATTGATCACGGTGGACCGATACATACAATTGTGTATTTTTAGAGATATGTCTGAGCTAAATATTACCTTTTGATGCATCTACGAGCCCTTTTAGATATTTACTGATGGTATCCTGCATTATAAATGGTATCATATAGGTCAAATATTGGGGGTAAAGTAGACTTTTGCTTTGATATCGTCAAATTTTGTTGAGTGTTGTAATTTGGCAAGTACTTGGCCTTTGGTTTTATGCTACATCGGTGGACCCATGCTCTGGAGCTTGACATCATGGATAATCCTTTGAGTGCCGACTGACGTGGCGGGAGAGTGGCGATTTATTCATTGCAAACCCAGAATCCTCCCCGTTTCAGAGTTGTTTCTCGGCGGGTGGGTCGCAGAGGATCAATTGGATATTATTAGGCCTCAGCGCGCGGGGAGCCTGCAGTCGGAGTAACGTTATCGCGTTGTCGAAGGAACTCGAATCGATTCTAGAAATACGATTGGAATCTACATGCGCATGCGAATGCTGTCTTTTCGTTTTGCGCGCATGCAAGTGTGTGGTCAAGAAAATGGCAAGCCACGGACAGGAAAAACGAGGCGGAGCGGCCTTGTCGCTATCCACTAGCTACCTACACAGCTACCTGATCATAAGAGCTCAAGTCATCGCGATCCCGTAAGGGAAAAATCCCGCTCGCTAGGTCGGCTGATAACGCCGGAATATATATTACAGCTTCTAGTTTGGGGTATATTGGTATACACAGTTGTTCTGAAGTCGGGTCCAATGGGGAAGCTATCGATCATGGTGCAGCGATGCTTTGAAACTAGCGACTAGAGCTAGCTAAGCTACCAGTAGAAGCTTCAAGCTCTGATTTGATTGGTGCGCCCGGCCGAACTGGCGGGAAAGTTTGTAAAACGTTTTTGACAGCTTGCTCGCGAGAATTTTCAGCAGAGAAAAAGTTCCCGAATCGAATTTACGAGATGGCCGAGCGGTAAAGCATTCGAAACGTTTCAGAACAATTAGTAAAACGGGACCCGACGGGCCCATGTTGAATTGATGGGTGAAATCGCTAGCGTACGATGAGCTTAATGCTTGAGGTACCTAGGTAGGGTACTGGTACCCGCAGATGCAAGTCGCTGTTCCTGCAGATTCTGACAATGCAACGCAGCTTCTTAAGATCTTCAAATTATGATTATAGCAATGCACAATTGCGGCAGTTCAGAGCCGGGAACGTCGAACGAGCACGAGATGATGAGTTGGCGATACCTGGTTCGCACACTAGGCCTCGATCGATGGGTTGATCCATGCATTTAGGATATCGATCCTTTGATAGAGCTGCGGAGCCACCACGGCGCCGCGCCGATGGCTACGAGACAAAGGATGGCAGGCAACATACACATGATGGAAAAGCGTTGTCCTATTTGTCCACCCCAATTGATGCCATGGCATATCTACAGTCTCGGCGCAAGACCAAGTGGTATATTTACTCGAGCTCAGGTGCTCCTTTGCGTAGCAAACGCCCGTAAATATTTATGTATATTTGGGATTGATCGAAGGATTTTTTCCACGCTGGCTAAAACCCGTAAACTAATTCGCGAGAGTACTGGAACGATCGACGTGGTGGCGGCGCCCCACCAGTCTGATAATAGAAGTCCGCAGCTAGGGTAGTTTTCCCGTTTTTTAAAAAGTGGATTCTGCCGACGCTATATTAGCGGGTTGCAGGCCCTTATCGCTGCATGTTGCATGCATAGAATCATCTGTAATTTAATTGAGACGAGATAGACAATGCGAGCCGCCATTCAAATTTGCTTCTCGAGGTTGTAGATACTTCAAGATGACCAACCACGACATATGGTATCATTGTTTTTACGAGTTTAATATGCCACTCTTATGGTTATTTCAGGTACCCAGGGAGGTACGTATGCCATACGGGTCATTGTTCTTTCGGGCAAAAACATTGCAGTTGTTGGCGCTGGCATGAACCGGAACGGGCAACCTAGTCATGGCATGAGTGATTTCGTGATAACTTGGTATCCGTCCTGGGGCGCACCCAGAGATTGATAGTAGGCGTAACCGAAGTTAAAGTTTTTTCCATGGGCCTATAGGCCTTAAAAGTCAGGTTAACATCTTTTTTTTTTTTGCCCCTGATCAGAAGCCAGGCACCGGACAGATACAGAAATTCAAGAGTCGGCCAACCTGGTAACATGTCATCGGCGGCTGGTGATTTGGGGAAGAGACCTCGTGTTTCAGGAGTAGACAGTTTGGTTGATGACCGCTGTCTGCTTTCGTATTTAGGGCACAACTTAGATAATCAATCATAAATAATAAAAGGCACCGGGACCACCGCCGGCAAGTAATTCTCGAGATCTCCTTAGGGCAGAGCTAAATGGTGTCGAATAGCTAAAAGCCCCGGGTTCTGGCTGACCCACCTAGAAAAACGGATGTCAAGACTGCCAAGTGACTTGACTGCAACGATTTACCTCTTTTGCGATGTAGATGGCTACCCAAGAAAGGAATCGAAGTATTTAAATCAGGCCTAGAATCTAGTGCATGCGTGCATTGTGACTTTTCTTGGATAAAATTTGGGTATCCGCGGTCGAACCCCACCATGGCAGTAGTTGTACCCAATGGAATGCGATCTTCTAAAATGATATATATCTATTCACCATGGCTTCCTCTCCCTGTATCTCTATAGTTGCCATCATGTAAGCCTTGGGTTTTTGCAACCGGCTCGGTTTCAAGGCTGTCATTGGTAAATACAAATATAAGCCATCAGAAGTTCAAACCATACAGCTCAGCTGTTAAAGTGGTTCCTAAAAGTTAGTATCGGGGTAATCCTTTGCATGTGTATCAACTATAGAACTTGTTATCATGGAACCCTGCCCACCGCACCCTAATCCTTGCTAGCTTCAGGGCCGATTCAAGCTCTTGGTGCTACAGGCACCTACCTTCGGGACAAAGTACTGGAACAATTGTATCACCGTTGTAATATCCTCGTGGGCCACTAGACAGGGAGGCTTAAGTGGGCCGAACTCACTCGGAAAATACTAGGTAGTTAACTTAGTACCGGTTTGGCAGGATAGTTTGATTTCCCTTTGACTACCTGTCCCGATCTGTAGGTTGGCAGGGAATACTTCCTCGCATAACACAATGCGCGGAACAAGCGACGGTATGGCTGTAAACATTTTCCTAGGCGAATTTCCAATATACAACAGCTTGAGCTGGCTATTCTGATACATTAAATTGCAGCGCCGATATAAATGAAAGAAAAGAATAAGCACCACCCCTTTCAATCGTGTATAAGTGGGCCTGCCCCTCCACATCTTTTATGTGGCTGTCTTTCAAGATGTTGCTTCTTTTTCTATCAGAACATACCTTCGGTTTTATCTCTCCCTTTTGTCGTAAAGGAAATACCACCACCTTACAGCGCCGCTGACGAGCGCAGGTTTATCAACACTGTGGACCGTTATTTTATTCAATTTTTATTAAAAAAATTTCTTCTTTTTATGATTCTTTAATATATCATATCCAAGTAATATATTATTCTTTAGAGTCCTTCCATTGTTTTGCCTACCCACAGAATATCGAAGTTAGATACTGTACTTCCCATCATGGGTTTGCGGTCGTGGATCAGGTCGGCGTTACTTACTTTCCTTTGCATACACTGTTTTTTCACGACGAAGTCCCATGCGCAGTTAAGTTTAAAGAGAGCAACTGTCATCAATGTCTCACCGACACTTTCAAATGTGGCCGCTGCGCCTACAATGGATCGATCGTTCGTCGGCTATTCGCTAGAGCATAATGCAATGCCTGGGTTCGTACAAACCCAGATGCTAAATAACCTCATGAGTATTTGGAGGTCGAAAACTGGAGGCCGACCTGGTATCCGCCTTGGAGGATCCGCAATGGATAAGACTACCTACGTACCAAACTTCAATAAGCCAGTTATATGGACCGCCAATCCTTCCTCGCAATATCTGATCGGCCCGTCGTACTTTAACTTGATCAGAGGTTATTTCCCGGACGATACACAGATCACATTTGGCCTGAATTTAGGTAATTCAACGGATAATTGGGATAACACTATCGAGTTTGCGGTAGCAGCGGATAAGAATATTCCGCAGGTCGATCTCTTCGAGATTGGGAATGAAGTTGACCTTTTTAGTTCAACTAGTAAACACAGGCCGCAAAATTGGACGGGCATAGAGTATGCGGAAGAATGGAAGACTGTAGCAAATCTAATGAAGGCCGTTCTCCCAAATGTTCGATTCCAACCTGCAGTATTTGCAGGGTCTTTGGAAGACGGATTCGATCTTAGCTCATTAATAAAGGCTGGTATTAATGGTACCGAGTTCAAGATACCAACTTACTCGTTACACTTCTACCCTCAAAGCGCCTGCTCTGGGAACCAAAATCTCGATCGATTGGTCGACCATGGTACACTCAGAGAGCAGTTGCAGCGCTTCGACCCTGAGATTGTCGCCGCGGAAGCTGGGGGTGCCCGGTTCACACTCGCAGAATCCAATAGCGTGAGCTGCAGTGGGGCGGTCAATATTTCTGATACATTTGGGTCTGCTCTCTGGCTCGTCAATTACGCTCTCTCTGCCGCCACCAAGAACATCGAGCGAATATACTTCCATAACGGCCCAACGACTGCATATTCCCTTCTCATCCCCAAAGGTGCTGGCGGGCTTTCATCAGGTGTCCGGCCCATGTCCTACGGTGTATACTTCCTTGCTGAGGCTCTGGCACTTCCAGAACAGGGTTCTACCACAAAGTTTCTGGTTACACCGGTCTCACTACCAGACAACCCTCCAGATCTCGCCGTGTACGGTTTATACTCAAACCGGGTGCAGAAGCCAGACCTAGATGCGCCTGGGACTACGACGATGACTTTTAGTACTACGGTACTCGCGACAAGCACGATAGCCCTCGTGGATAGGCTTGAAACTATCAAGGATGTACTCACGAGAACAATCAGGTCTGTGGTTAAGTCTGTTAAAACAATCACTACCTCTACAGTCATTACTATAACAAAACCTACCACAATATCCAAGAGGACGACACTTTCAGTCACCAAAACCACTACGACAAGAGTACGGCTTACAAATGGGAGGATGGTTGTCCGAACGATCCGAATTGTATCTCCCCGAGTCACTACGACTGTTGTGCCATCTATCACTTATATTAGAAGTACATCGAAGAGAACCATAACATCACAAGTCAGATCAACCATCTGGACGACTCGACTCCTAACCACGACCAAGACCGTCAGCCGAGCGAAACCACTCACAAGTACCAGCTACTCAATTTACCCAGTACCTACAGCTCTTACCTCTACAGCTAAAGTTATCATGAAACCTCAAGCTTCTGATATAGGGGATTTCCCCTTGGGTGATGGGGTTTTCCTCGCACGCGCCGTCATCTTGAATTTATCTCGTTATAATACTTCGGACGAAAATGTACTAGATTGCCCTTCTTGCTCTGGACCGTCACCGTCTGGATTTGGTACGCAAGGTCCGAGGAATTTGACGTCGGTCACCCTGACCGGCTTTCAGCCAAATCATCGTCTCAAGTTGGTGCGACTTCGGGGTCCCGGATTGAACGCTAAAAGTGGGGTCAATGTCAGCGGTATCGCATTCAGTGAGGAAACCGGAGAAGTTACAAGTGCTCCAAGGCCGGGGACCGTAATCGTCGACAAAACTGGGAGCGTTAGATTTCAGATATTGGCATCTGAAGCAGTATTGCTGGTTGATGAGAAAGTTAAATAAGTATCGATAACGATACCTTTTTGGGCTTTCGATTTCATGCAATACCCATATGTGTAGGCTCGAGCTCATCTTGTTAACGTTAGCCTTCTTTTGGTACGCTCTCTTTGGGTGGGATAATGTTTCCGGAGTTGGATCATTCATTTTTTCTTATTTTGTTTCATGGTTGTTTTGAGGATTTGTCTCCCGTATATGTTGGGCTTTGGGGATCTTGTGGCACTGGATGCCCTTGTGCAAATAGAGGACTATAGACGCCTTTAAGGCATTAGATTAGGTGTTCGTGTATATAGGTCCCTGCTTAAGCAAGTAGGTGAATATAATATTACCTGATACTTAAATCAGGATATACGTATATGCTGAGTTCTTGATAGTTGTGGCTACCCATCAAACATAATCGACAGGGGCTTCTCCCGGAGCCACATTACTCATGCACGGGAGCTTTGATGGTAAGGACTGATTCAGAAGTTTTCGAATGGGTGTGTGTTCTTCCCAGAGCTTGCGTTTGACTCTTAATAAATACATTAAAATCCACAGGCAAACATTAAGTGTCTTCCAACCTCGTCTCATACCCCGAACCGTTCCATCTCCACGTAAATCCCTTGAGTATGACAGCGGATCATTCGATAGCCCTCAAGCACAGAGCATCAGCCCTCCAGCGCCTTAAAAAATGAAACCATATCCCCAATCCCCTTCAAACTCAGAAAGACAGTGACACGTCTTAAGCATTTCTTCAGTTAATTTTCAAGAGCTCCACCTCAAAGATCAAAGTCGCGTTAGGAGGAATCAGGCCTGGGTATCCACGCTCGCCGTAAGCGTAGTCGCCGGTGATTGTCAACTTGGCCTTTTCACGGAGTGACATCTGGGGAACACCTTCGTCCCAACCCTTGATGACTTGACCGACGCCGATTTTCGTCACGAATGGTTCGCCGCGGTCGACGGAGGAGTCAAACTTTTTGCCGTTGGTGAGGGTCCCTGTGTAGTGCATGGTGACCTTGTCGCCTTTCTGAGGGTAGTGGATTCCGTCGCCGGGGGAGATCAGCTCTTTAGTGACACCCATTTTGATAGATAGTTAAAGTTTTTTTTCTCGTAGAGTGTAGTTGGGAGATCAGTATGTGCGTCAGAGGATACGCGGGGGCGGGCTTGAATTGTGGGTGGAGATGGAGCGTGGGAGAAGAGGGGCGATAAGAGGTTTATTTGAGGGGCCAAATTTGCTCGCAGCGGTCGCCCCACCATGATCTCTTATTAGGACCACCTGCTCAAGAGCTCAGGCTCAGGAAAAACTTGTAATTAACGCAACTATTTGGGCTACTCTCAGGTAGCGGCTTGGTTCAGAGTGCATACTCACACCAATCGCCTTATCACATCTATTTTTACATGTCTAGGTATTTTATAAGCATTTACAATGTAGGTAAGTATCATTCTGAAAACGCTCGAGCCCTGTCATAAAATTTTAATGTTGCATTAGTTCATCATTCGCTTCGAATTCCTTGCCGGTCTCATGATATCTAATGCTATCAACACAATTTCTGGCATCAGCCGGCACAATATTCTGTAATAGAGACGACTTAATCTAGATCTTTACTCCGGCTACACATTACGTAGCATAACTATACAAGAGTTGGTTTGATAGTATATAGGAATAAGAGTATGGATAAAATATGACTTACAGCTCGTTATAAAGATGGTTGTTACTATTTTTCAGCGCCGATACAGCCTTTGCAGTAACCCCTTTGGTCCACTCCTTAGCCTCCTATATATGGATTAATTAGTCAGTAGGGTTCTTAATTCCCATGAACTCTTCAAAGTTTTATGCCGAATATGGGGAAGCTGCCATGCATACCACTTGCCACGATGGAAGCATCAGGGAACTTGTTTGCAATATGTTGAGCCCATGTCCCACCAGAAGCCTTTTGTATCCAATATATTCTCCGGGTTTTCGTTAATTAGAGATAGGTCAATTGCCCCTTCTGATCTTCGGAAATTGACGAGATGACTGTAATATAGAGACTGTTAGTAGTCGAAGCGGTTCTAAAGCATGATAATATTGATATTGATATCAATTAGGGCCCACACAGATTAATATCATCTCCTTCCGTCTGCAAATTTGCTAGTAAAGTAGTTCTTATGTACGTATTCACCGTGCAAATACAAAATTATGGGTCCTAAGTCAATACATACATACCTTAGTACCCAGGTTTGCCTCCTTTCATGTTCAGGATTTTGATGGGACTCGGCCCAGGCGGGCGATCCCTTCTGCCCTTGATGCTCCTGCATGTCGAAGCCGTAGAAATGCCGTAGGTCACGTACATAATAGGTTAGCATGGGTTCCAGACCACAGAGTCGACTTATTCTAACACTAAATTTTAATGCAAGCGAGCGCCAGCTCAGGTCCAGAAATGCGGCATTACACTATGGTCTCGTTGGTATTGCATAGCTGCATACCTTGGACTCTTTGCTTGGCGTCTACACAACACATAGAATCCAACAAAGACTTGTAAGTTTCAGCCGAATCGGCTTTTGGGCTAACAATTGTTGTCCGTACAACTGTTCCCTCTCATTCCCCTCCCGGATTCCGCTGCGCTTTGTCTGTAAACTTACTATCGCTGAAAATCTACGATGCTTGAAACAATTTACATTGTGCGCCATGGGGTATGATATCCATCTAGCACTTGTAGCTTACCCCGCTAACCTCGGTAATGCAATCCTTATCAATTGAATAGTTCCGCTCCAACTGGGTAGTCTCCAACGATGGAACTTACAATGCAACTATCAAATCTCCAACGGGAATCCCTTCAGACCCTCCGTTGACATCATACGGTGTCGATCAAGCTAGACAGCTAGGTGTTCATCTCGCGAGCTTAGATAGCAAGCCTGAGCAGATATATTCTTCACCATATTACCGGTGTTTGCAAACCTCGGCTCCAATCGCGAATGAATTGGGACTTGGTATCGAGGGTGTAGAAGGCGGAATTGCGTACGTAGATCCATTGCTACTTATATTCTATATATACAAGCTGATAAGGAAGAATTCGAAATACAGAGAATGGTTCGGCACCGCTCCCTTCGACCACCCACTTCCTGCAACTGCAGAGCTTTTGAAAACATTCTTTTCAAACTTGAATACTGATTACAAGCCAATAATAACGCCTGCTGTGCGGGGTGAGACTATGGCGCAGGTACACAATCGCGCCGCCTATGCGCTAACCCGACTTGTTGAATATGTTGATAAAGTACACCCGCAAGTAAAGGCGATTGTACTGGTATCTCACGCTGCGACGGTTATCGCAGCAGGTAGAGCACTTGTTGGTGATCCTGAAATGGATGTTGGCGCTGGAACATGTTCTTGCTCTGTTTATAAACGGAAAGATTTAAACTCTTCACCAGAGTGGATCGACGTCGATGGCAAAGAGGTTCAAAGTACCGGAACATTAGACTTGAATAAAGTCCCGGTACCGGTGTTGCCGTGGAGGGGTAAGGGAGTTTTGGGGGGGTGGACGTGTGAAGTAAATGGGGATTGCAGTTTCTTAAGTGGTGGCGAGGAAAGGAATTGGTGGTTCGGTGGCGATGAGGCCTGGGATTTTCCGATCGCAAAGGGGACTGGAGTGGAGAAAACTTTGAGTACTGAGATGTCAGAGTCTAAGGGCCCTGGTAGGGACGAAGTCGTGAACAAAGGGGAAAGTGCAAAAATATAAAGATAAATAGGCTAGTACTGTAAGGCGAATACATTTTACACGAGACCTCCGTAGCCTCGGATGTAGTTGCACAAGGCGAGCTGTTCACCTGGAACCTTTCTCTGAGCATTCATTTCCACCGTCTAAATAAATATTTCAAGTTCCAACTAATTGGCATAGATGTTAAGCCAGCTGCCAATTAATTAATAAATATGTTCTAAGCATTACGAACCTATTCCACCAACGGGCTACAAACTATATCCCCAATCATAGATTTGGAGGGATGGATAGCCATATCCATGGCTCCTTCATATTCGCATTTCTTAGCGTAGTTACGTAGGTGGATGTCCAGATTACACACCAGGCATTTAGATTTAACAAGTAAAAATCCCATCAAGTTTAGTCGCATTTGGCGCGGAAGGTCGGTTTCATGCAGTATAGTAACATCGGGCCCACACAGAATGTGGGATATCCGACGTGATGGTAGACTCCCTTCTCTTGTATGGTCGTGAATTTCATAGCATAGGCTGTGAAACCCACTAATACGACTATAGCGAGCTACTGCAGAAAACAGGCGTACTAACTTGAGCACTTAAGCTATAGCTCGACAATCACGGGCGCAAATTCCCCTCGTTCATCCTCTCCTTCCATATCTTCGAGCTCTACTTCTATTCTCCCACCGCCTTCCTCCGGTGGTAAATCGACCATTCCTTTCCTAACATATTGGTCATCAAGGTACCACCCGAGCCTCCGACAAGCCCTTTCCAGTTTTCCAAACGAATCTCTAAGTATTTCGAGCTCTTTCTCGTCTTTTGCCTCGTCAGCGTCCCTGAGTTCCCGATTGAATCCTCTGAGTAACTTAATCAACCATGCATCTCCACCACTCACAAACTCTTCTAAAACACTATCCTCGACTGGGGCTCCCACCGCTTCCTCGTCATCTTCCTCCTCTTCGCTCTCTGCCTTTTCTCCAACCACTAACCTCGCGGCTTTTAGCATTTCTTTGATTATGTTTGTTACTTTAACGAGGTAGTCAGTCTGCGACCTTATTGCTTCTCCTGCGGTCAAAGATATTTCTAGGAGATGTTTGAACTGCACGGTAGACGAATAATTGGCTAGCAACACTGTCAGAATATATGAGACCACCAACTCGGCCAGCAGCGCGGCCTGCCCTTCTTCTGTATCCTCTGATGATGGTAGGTTCCCTGACAGTGACTGGGCCGTTGAATCTGCTGTTGCAAGACTATTATTTGACTGTCGTTCCTCATACTCCGGGGATAAACGTCGGAATATGTCCGTGAGGACCCAACTTCTATCTCTTGCCCACACCGTCCGTTCCCTCCCAACGGCATTCAACGGCCATGTGCGTTTGAGGTCTACTTGTGTGTAACCTAACGATCCACCCTCCTTTGTAGACTCATTTTCGGCACTCGGAGGCTTTTCTGGTCCAAAAAACTTTCTTGATCCAGTGATTTCAGTTTTCGACCTTATGGCCTCGTCCAGTTCCTCTTTTTCCCATTTCGTTTCCCGCGTAGACTCACAGCCCCAGCTTGGACCGAGTATTCGCGTTAGCGAGGCTTGTGATTTAGATAACGTTGTCGAAACTAAGGTGTTCCAGACAAGTAGTTTCTCTTCGGGAACTTGAAGTTTCTCGTAAGGACTCAAGTGACCGTGGTGTATTTCTTGAAGACTCCTCTTAATGTTTTCGATTTCGATCGGAGGGATTTCGGGTTCGGAAAGGAGAGATTCCGTTTTCGAACACCATTTTTTTATGATGTAGGGTATAGATGGAGAAGTAACAAAGAAGAAACCAGTACGGAAGTGGAGGGATGATGAGTTCAATGTTGGATTTTCGAGATCTGTGATTCGTGATTCAGTGCTCGACGGATCGATAGGATCAGACGTCGGAGAGAAGTAGCAGAAGTGGATTCCTGGCGGAATGTTCTTGATCCCGCGGAAACGAGGAGCGGTTGTGAATGAAGCTAGGTCTATTGCGCAGAAGGAAGATGGTGGGAGGCCGAGAAGGATGAGTGATGTCATGGTGGGATTTAATGTTGGCGAAGCGGAGTCTCTGAATCGCATCTTTGCAATTGAATGTCGCGAATGAGTCTCTTAGGTTAGTAGCATCTCAAGATCACGTGATACGACTTTCAAAATCGAGAATGCGCATGCATATAGACATGCCTATGGACAACCTGAGCCTGGGCATTGCATTGGAACCCGATTATAAACGAAGACACTCAGAAATGATAACTGCTTCATATCAGCTAAGCTTAACTAAGAAAGCGAAGTCTACCAATTTCTGCTGTGATAATTTGGGTTTTTCGGCGAGCACCCGGCTTTCATATGGAATCCACCAATGACCGGATATTCGATTATATTGATATGTGCTGTCTGCCGATGTCAATCCCTGTTCCAACCATTACTCCGGTTGGTCTCGTAGTATACGACGCCTCGATATCAAAGCGTGCTCCGGTATTACTGTATCGTTTGGCATGTATTTATCTTATTTGGAACCTTCAGCGGCCTCCTTCGAAGATATGATCCATACCCAGCTTGTGGCACATCCCGCTGCTATTCCATGAAGCTTATAGTTTGCTCCCATGGACCAGTCGATGGGTATTTCGTGTTTCCATCTTACAACCTCTCCTTGTCCCTTGCTAAGCGTCCCACAGTTTCCGTGTTCACCCCATCCCCAAGCGTAAAGCTTGCCGTCCAACCCGATTCCAATCGCATGTTCGCTTCCCACGGCTAACTTTTCTAGCAATGGGAGATCCTCTGGTGGTAATTGACCGTGTGTTCCTCTACCCCAGGCAAGAACTCTTCCTTCACCTGTTAGGATGTAGATAGCGCCCCACCCAGCAGCGAAAGTTTTCCATTCTGGTACCTTGATGGATGGCCTAGACTTAATAACACCCCATTTGTCACTCCCAATGACTTCGATTTCTCCCTTGAGGGATATGAAAGCGGAAAACTCCCGTCCTGCTGCAATCCCGGCCACTTCAAAGCCAGCCGGTAAATCTAGTTGAAGTTCAATTGGCACCCAAATATACTTTTCACCATTTGCAAGAGGACCCAATTGGCCCTTTCGTCCATTCCCCCAGCCGTATACGCGGCCATCTGAAAGTAATACCAATGTATGTTCAACACTGCTAACAACCTGTACTACCGTAGTACCAGCCGGTGGGAATGATGCTATTCGGGTTAAGGACTGGGCTGTGGTCACGAAGGGGCCTAGTCCAAGTTCTCCACGCGGTCCATTACCACAAGCATATACTGTATTGTCAGAAGAGACAAATATCGAGAACTGCCACCCGGAGCCTATAGCTTGCCACTGTGCTGTGGGGCTAGGTGGGAGGATAGACGTAAACTTGGTCGTAATTGACTTAGACGGCGGGTCATTGCTAATAGGTTGAACAGATGATGACGCAACAGAGCATTGGCCAAATGTATTGTCACCAGTAGCGTAAGCAATATTAGAATCTCTAGAAAAAATGAATGTGTGGTTCCCACCGGCTGAGATATTTATGGTGGAGAGCGAGGGCGGGAACACCTCCGTTGGAACATGAACATCCTCGACATGGCAGATTCCAAGTTGTCCGAGAGAGTTGGAGCCAAAGGAGAAGAGCCTAGCAGCAAAATTGCAAAACGACGGTTTAGATGCTCCGTCCACGGATGGCACACACGGTGGTGGTGGAGCATCGGCCATGGTGTTGAGTGTGGTTGAAGTGGAAAGTGTTGTCAATCACAACGCAATAAAACATGTTTGACAGTTTGGCGGTAAGCGCCTACTCGCTTATATTTGAATTTGACCTAGCCTTTCTTGGTATAGTTCCAGGTAAAGGAAATTTAGCAGTCACACATTTGAAGATTTGCTGCTCGGCACCTAGTCGTCTAGTCTCGAGCTTGAAAGAACCTTGAACTCAACGGCATCGACGACATCTCCATCTTCCACCAACATCACCAATCCCGCCACCACCAATCCCCTAGGTACGAAAACCCGCCCATTGAGTATCACGATCCTACCCAATTCGTCTCGAAGTATTTCATTCCGAACCAGCTTTCAATTCTACTTGTCTTGACAGACCACGATATCTTTCAAAAGAGGGAACGCTGGCACAAGGCCTGTCGAGACACGAAGTATTGAGGAACGGAATGAAATACTTGAGATGCTCTGGAAACGGAACGATGGATACCGCCTCAGGAACAGAACAAAGGCTAACAGGGTGATTCCTGGCTGATATAGGCCTTCAATCTACCATCACATATCATCAAAATGCCACCAAAGAAGAAGACAGAGCGCCCAAAGGAGGAGAACATCTCCCTTGGTCCTCAGATCCGTGAGGGTAGGTTATCTTGTTTATTTTTGCACTTTATTGTTGCTGTTCAGCTTCTAACATCGCTATCAGGTGAGCTCGTTTTCGGTGTCGCTCGTATCTTTGCCTCGTTCAACGATACCTTCGTCCACGTTACCGACTTGTCCGGCCGTGAAACCATCTGCCGTATCACCGGTGGCCAGAAGGTCAAGGCTGACCGTGACGAATCGTCGCCATACGCCGCCATGTTGGCTGCTCAGGATGTTGCTGCCCGATGCAAGGAACTTGGAATCACTGCCCTCCACATCAAGATCAGAGCCACTGGTGGTAACGGAACAAAGACACCTGGTCCTGGTGCTCAGTCGTATGTCTATATTCATATAATACGATCTGTATGGAAAAGCAAGTACTAATCGGTTTTAATAGGGCACTGAGGGCTTTGGCTCGTGCTGGTATGAAGATCGGACGTATCGAGGACGTCACCCCCACACCATCCGACAGCACTCGTCGCAAGGGTGGTAGGAGAGGTCGCAGATTGTAGGCGGTGGATGTTTCTTTCTCTGTTTATTTTCGCTTGCATCATACCTTCTCCTTGTGCAATATTTTCCTTCCCTCTTAAGCTGAGGCATCCCGTTGGGATCCCACTATGACGCCGACAATGCAAAAATTAGCCCTTTGCATTGTCACGAAGCTGGTCGGATATGCCGTTTGATGGATATCCCTCCTGGCCTTGCCCTTCGAACTCTTATTAATATCAAAAGTCGGGCTTTCACTCAGATGTTACGTAGTAATGACACATGCTACCTCCTTTGCATATAAATAATGGAACCGGGGCGTTTTCCTTCACTTAATTATTGTCTAGTAAAAACTTAAGCACTTAGTATAATCTTAGAGACATGCCTGGATCCCAATTCACTTGGCTGGAACTACATACATAGGTGCTTTGGTCCTCTCTGCACTAGAACAGGGCGCTGGACGGAAGACTGTTCTAGAAAAGGCTGTGGTTGGTTAATTCTTACGTTCACCTGGCAACCGTTAAACGGGTCGGAGGTGCGCCCCAACCTCCCTGGTAACAACCTCCCCACCACACACACAACACCAAACGCCAAATTCACGTTTCACCAGAACCAACTAATATAACTCACCACCGCCACCGTCTACGACTTGCTCGCTGTTTGGTTTCGGAGAACCACAGCTCCCATGGCCCCGTAGATATCCGGATATATCTACACACCTTCTCTAAATGCTTCTTCGTTGTTGATCGTGTGCCCTACAGCTCTATCCTTTTCGGTCGTTCTAATATTCTTCACGAATTCATCACTGTCATCGCGAAATTCCATAACTAACCTCGTGATATATATCTGCGAAAAAGAAATTACGATCGACTCGTATATCTAGCCCCATAATGGGTAGGTGTCTTTACTTTCTTCGGATACTCGATACTTGTATGGAAGCAAGCCGGTAACAGTTATACAGTTGATGTTGAGAAGGAATCTCTCTACCCTGCATTGCCGCAGGTAGTGACCACTCCTCCTCCCTCGACAAACCTAATCACACCGTTGGCGACTCAAGGCACAGATCGGAAATCCCCCACTTCACCCACAGCGATTCTAAGAGACGAACTCACCGCTTTTCTTTCCGAGGACCCAATCCCGCTTACTACCACTACCGTAACTCCAGACCCAACACCCCGTCTGCCCGCTATAGTCTCCAAAAACGAAATCCTTACTTCTCCAACCCAAAGAACGGCCACAATTCCACTTCTTAGTCCCTCTGAAATTGCAGTATTATCACCGACTTCGCTTCGCGAACAACTTACCATATCACAAACACATGTCTCGACTCTCCAGCGTCTCGCGGAAGAATCCAGAGCCGCCGCTCGGCATTGGATGCTCCAACATAAGATGCTTGAAACAGATTATACGAATGAAAAACACCGGTACGAAGTCGAAATAGCATTGGCTAAACGGGAAGTCGAAGTGTTGCGGGGTCGTGGGGGGACTGGTAGTGCCAACAATAGTTTTGGGGGCGAGGATGAGACTGAAAAGTTGCGAGAGCGGCTGGCAAGGGCAAAGAATTTGATACTGGAAGAACGAGCAGCGAAGAAGGACTTGGAAGATATGGTGGAGAGGTTAAAGAAGCGAATTAGGGACAACCGTAAGCATGATAATATGGTAGATCGGGCGATATTGCATGTTGAAGCAAGTAGGGGACTCAAGAGAAGCGAATCGGGATTATCGACCACAAGCCAGCAACGGGAAGATGGGTTAGCAGCGCTGGGAGAAGTCGCCAGTCAAGTCCTGATGGAGCAAGAAGCTAGGGCAGGGAGCGGGACACCGAAGAAAACCGCACAAACTCCGCAGCGTGGGAGCCTCGTGTCCCCGATTGAGATGGCTACAGTGATAGCAGGAACACCATCCAAGAAACGGAGAAGAAGAAAAAGCAGAGATTCGACGATCTCCGCAAGTGATGGTGAAGTACCAACAGTAGTCAACACGCCAGCAAGGAAGGTGCAGAGGAAGGAAGGTAGTGTAATGATAACTGCCGTAGCGGCTGCAGGCCTCGGTGCTAGTCCCGGCACACCCAAGAAAGCGAGAGCAGCTCAAGGTGCTACAACGACACCGAGAAGCGCCAAGAAAAAGGCAAGTAGTGGGAAGCTCGGCGCCGGGAGAAGCCCGCTGATGGGTGGGACTGATGGAGGGCAGGATGTGAGAGAGGCTTTCGGGGCAGCATTGAGGTATACTGGAGGAGACGGGACATGATATACATGCTATAGTGGACCCGAGAAGCCGGAAGAGGTGACCTTCTTGTATATATTGCCACGATGTACTACGCTTTGATATACGGTGTTCTGTGATGATTTTGAGGGTATTTGGAGTTTTTCTTATTGCCGACTCTCCTGCGTAGGTTATTACTCCTTTGTTTATACTTCCGGTGCGATTTATTCTACCAGTACATCTACGAATTGGGAGTTCGTATCTCAATTTCTGTGATTCTAACCTCACCGCAACCGCAATTAAACGATCGCCACTGAGAGCACTGCTCTGAATAGGCTGTTTCTTAAAGTTATACACCATATGGACCAAATGATCTGCTAGCTATCTAAAGTATATATAAATCCTTCTTATGATCAGTATACCTTGATACAGCAGCATCACCATTCCTACGTGCAAGTTATAGTGTATATGCTTTATATAAATTAATTCATTTGCGCAGATACACATCATATACGCCGTTACGGCTACGTTAAAGTTGCAGCATCCGATCAATTGGTTGTAGCCAAATTATTACGCAGGTGACGCTCCCTATCACTAAGTGAGACTAGGGGATTGGGGACGGCCCGGGCTAAAACATCCGAAGTTACATTGCATTAAACATATTGTGTCGCCCGTAGTACGACATATTCAATGCACATCAACGCTCGTCGAAAATACTGGTTAAGGTGGGTTTGAAGCTAACATTAGGTTAATTAGCGAAATGCTTACATCCAAAAGTTATGTTACACAGCCAGCTGCCCAGCCGCGAGTTCCCGTAATTATAACCGAGGCCTCTTCACATTCCATACGCATGATGTAGTTAACCCATAACCCCAACCAATATTTCATCAATCTCATCTCACCGGTGCATCAAAATCGTAGGTGCAACTAATATCAACAATATGCTATGGATTTAGTATTCTAGAGGTTTCTTGCTAGCCAATCGGATTTAAGTAAAGATTCCGCTGTCGTTCTGAATCCATTGGGCATTCATTCCTCTCAAGCTCTCGCTTGCATGAAAAACTCAGATCACTTGCAGCATCATCAACTTGAAGACGCCTTTTTCGATGAGAATGAGGTGAAGAAAAATGCCGCACCCTGTGGCCTCTTCTTCTTCTTCCTCTTTTGTCCCTACTAGCTGCAAAGCTAGCCCGTTGTCTTACATACACAGGGGAGCAACCAGGATTTCTATCCAACCACCCCACTATTTTCTCAGACCATGCAGATCAAAGGCTGTATGCAGCGCACCAATGCAGTTGGACAAATCTACCCGATGCGATTCGCGAACTCGATGAATCTGACCTCATTATAGCTGCAGCCCAGGGGCTAGATCTTGTTGGCCATGCAAAATGGCCGGGAACCCATGAACAGATCCAGTTGAACCCCATAAATTGTCCGACGCCATGCTATTGTGCGATTGTGCTAGTCGGGTTATGTATAGTAGCTGACAAAATTCACGAACCAGATCTTAGTGCCAGCCGTCCCATCGGTCGGGTTGCTCGCGGAAGGCGTTCGTCCAGCTACCATTTAAAATTCATTTAAATTGGTAGAATATCGAAGAAGCATACAAAGGAAATCTGTTTCAGGGAGGGCTGCCTATTCCTTCCGCTAAACGGACCGGACCAAATATGACATCAAGCTCAAGCGGCATCTCGCATAACACGGCTATTGCAGTGTATGCCGTGCATGCAGATGAGACCTTGCCGGGCTGGGAAATATCAGAGTCAACATTAGAAATTCTCCAATACGCATACTTGAAATGATGCATGTTAGTCGTACTTAGGCCAATCCACCCGCTGGCTAGTCGGTGTGGTATGCGCCGCCTCTAGGGGGGCTACTCCAACGAGACCAGGTCTACCTCACTTTACAGATGGTGATACTTCCCAGAAGCGTTAGCCTAAGACCTCAACAGTTCTTATAATTAATACTGTGTGAAAATAATGGACCTAAGTAACTGTAGGAATTACCTAGTCCTGAATTGGTTCTAATAAAACCAGTTTTTTGCTACGCCCGCATCGATTGGTTAGCTATTTACCAAGCTCCCCTGCGTTCCTATAAACATAGAAAAGCTGGGCTATAGCGCCATGAAGGCGTATCACAGTGCATGCATTGAAGATCTGATTCAACCGAACGAGTTCCCCGCAGAGAGCGAATCAGGATGATGGGTCGTGGAGCCCATTTCCTGTCGCACTCGGTGACATGGCCACATATTTTGCCCACAGCGTCACAGTGCCAACAGTAACTATATATACTTAAAGTACCCATTGTTCGCAAATTTTCATCTCCTAAATTCAGTATTTGTGGATTATTTATTTTATTTTATTTTATTTTATTTTTTGAGTGCTCTGCCCAGTTTCAAGTCGTCGGTGTACGTTGGTTCCATCCACTTCTCCAAAATGTCCTCTCGGGTTGTTAAAAACGCGCCATATTACCAAAGCCAGAATTGGCCGGGCCCCTTCAGTATCTCAAATGTTTCAACCGAGACAGACGATATTATCGCGAGGCACATAAGGTCAATTGATCCTACAAACTGCGATATCTATGGTGAAGATGGATTCTGGGTAGTCGACTTCGCTATAATCCGGAATCAGCTCGAAATTTGGGAGAGATTGTTACCGCGAGTTAAAATTTTATATGGTTAGTTTATATCGATGTGCTAAATCAAGAAGGTGTGTCGGTATGGATGGAGTTAGTAAAAGTGCTAATGGTTGACCCTATGGTGATATAGCTGTAAAAACGAATCCGGACCCGCAGCTCCTCGAACACCTCGCGAAATACCCCGGAAAAATCGGATTTGACTGTGCGAGCCATGGTGAACTTGTTGACATTCTTTCACTTTCTGTCCCCCCGGATGACATAATATACGCAAACCCTTGCAAAGCTCCCAGTCACATCCGCTATGCCTGCAATAAAAATGTCAAGAAGATGACATTCGACAATGTCGCCGAATTATATAAAATAAAAGCCAATTTCCCAGATGCAGAATGTGTTCTACGATTTAAGGTTAGGGCACCTGAAGCTGGCGATGACCCTTCGGAAGGTGCACTATACGAGCTTAGCAAAAAATACGGTGTAACAATCGAATACTCTCGTGAAATACTCCTCCAGGCAAAGGAATTGGGTCTGAAAGTTACAGGCTTAGCATTTCATGTTGGCTCGGGACAGCGAAATGTAAGATCCTTCGGACAGCATATTGAGGAAGCAAAAAGAATATGGGAAATAGGGAGAGAAGTGGGCTATACATTCACTATCCTCGATATAGGTGGTGGCTTTATGTATAGCAATTTCGAGAAAGCCGCCGAGGCCGTAAATGCGGCATTGGATCAGGAATTTGGGGATGTCATTGGACGAGGAGAAATGGAGGTGGTAGCAGAACCAGGGAGATTTGTGTCTGCACCAGCGTTCACGTTAGTGACGAGTGTTATTGCAATCAGGGAAGAGAGGGAAGGGGTTGACGGAAAAAGAATGGTATATCTGTCGGATGGGATGTACTCCAATATCAATGCAGCCATGTGGCCCGGGGAGTTGACTTTCCCGACAGTGGTGAAAGGCAAACGGGCAGATGGCCCGAAGTCTACGTTACCGGTGAGCTCGGCGAGTAGTGACAGTGGAATTGAAATCGACGAGGGAGATCAAGGAAGTGTAGATCAGGAAGGGGGGACTGCAACCTTAATAACAGGGGATTTACAGGAGTACTCGGTTTGGGGGCCGACTTGTGATTGCAACGACGTTGTTATGGAGAATGCACTTCTCCCTAAGGGGATTGAACTTGGGGATTGGTTTATTTTCAAAGATTTAGGAGGTAAGTCGAACTTTACACTCCTGGATTGGCTTCGATGCCAATAATACTGACCTTCGCATAGCCTACGCTACTAGTATGAGGACGACTTTCAACGGCTTCCGGACAAGCCACAAAACGTACTATATCAACAACTAAATGATTGACAATATCAAACAACAGCTCCGAGTCCCCTTGTAAAAGCCATTGTCATCACTTCTGCTATATCCATCAGGTTATACATATATATTGTCATCGGATATACCCATATATTTGTAGACAATAATGTCTAATAAACCTTCTGTAGAGTCTAAAGCTTACACATACGAGACATGTGAACAAATGTAAAAATGAATCTATATAAACGAACTTAATGTTAGTCTGCCTACCTGTATTGATTTAAGGAGTATTTGGTCCTCAGGTCAGGGCTCTTTAAGTTTAGATCTGTGATAGGAGGTACCTACCTAAGCCATACCTACCTAAGCCACGCCTGATGCCTTCTGTATGTGACACCGAGGATGACTTGTTGTAGAATTCGCGTTGTTTTTCGAATTTCTTGGCGTACTTAGGACCCATGTCTCACGCGTTTCGCTCTGATCTCAGTTTCGACGCAGCTCTGGGCAGAGCACCAAACTCATATCAGGAACAATGGCACCCGAAACCAAACCCATCGCAAATATGGGCCTCAAGGCCGAGAGCTCGAATGCCCCAGTGCCGGCCGATGAATCCTCACAAACCGAAGAGACGACTCTTGTCTCGGCCCTCTCGCTCCTCCATCAAATGCACCAAAAGCTTGCCTTACTCCGCGAATCAATCCCGCACATGGTCCAGCCAATAATGAAAGCCTCAACATACCCGACCCCCGAAACATTATTTGATGACTTTTCAAAACGGACATTAAAGGCTTCTGAGGATCTGGTGGAGTTTACCAAGTTGGTCAGTGATGGGAAGTGGGTTTTCGACAAGGCGACGAGCAGCAGGCGAGAGAACGGGGTTGAAGGAGGGGAGGTTAAAAGATGGAAAAGTAGTGCACCTATGCCGCACTACTTGAAAGATATTGTTGATGATACAGAAGGGGCGAGTAGAGATAAAGAGGCTAAGAAGAAAGAAGAAGAAGAAAAGGAGAGGAAGAGACTAGAGGCTGAAAGAAGTAAGGAAAGGGAGTTGGAGATTACTGAAGTTAAGGAAGTGGAAAGCGAGGATGTTAGAAGAGGAATTATCGACGAATTCAAGAAAGAGCACAGCGATATTGAACTTACGCCCGAAGAGGATGGGAGAATCCTGAAAGTTACAATTCCTAAGCCAGTGGGCCTAGTGTTCTCAATCGAAATACCCCAGTCTGCTGCCGAAACTAATCGATATATCGTTACTTTACCCGCGTCGTCTTATCTTCATGTTTTGATTTTAAGGAGTATTACGACGAGGCCTAATGCTGGAAGCTTGAAATATCTGTTGGTAAGTCTTCCTACCCTAGCAGTAAATTTACATAGAAATGTATCTTCCACTCACACTGTCCTATAGGATATGATCGCAACCTACCAAACGATATACAAAACCAAATGTAATAAATGCAACAAATTGACTCAAGGTCCGAAGGCTGACCTTCCTGTCATTCGCCGCCTTAAGAGAACTGCAAAGTTAGTCCAGAAAGAGCCTAAAGAAGAAGGTGGAAGTAATAAAGAGAATGATAAAATGGATACGGTCGGAGATGATAAAGCAAAGGATCTCAATGGCACGAAACCCAAGATTAAGACCGAATCAAAGGAACAAAAACTTAACGAAGAAAACGATGGCGCTGAGGACGGCGCCGTGGAGCTGGTAGAGGAGTTTTGGGTTACTCTTCATGAAGGATGTGCTGCTTAATAAACATTGGAAAAACTTAGGTAGTATTTATGATATGAACTAGTCTCGGATATGAACTACCGTACGGGGTTTTGGCTGATTTCTCAAGACGGTTTATAGATACAAGGGAACTTAAAACGGTATAAATAATGACTTGAAGGAAAATAAGACGGCTTGCTTTCTTTGTAAAATGTTTTAATATTCGGAAGCAGTCTCAGAAAAGTCCCCAAAACCCCTACGGTATATACCAGAGAGATTCAAGGACTCAATAAAGGAGCGCAGTCGGAGGCCGTTTGTATTAACAGGATACCCTTTAATAGCATTTTAATATAACGGATTCACACCTACGAAGTTACATTGTGTGCGTGAGATAGATGTGATTACGTTCAAGTCATGATGTATTGATTCATCTTTGAACATCCGAAGCATGACCTACATTACACCCCATGTACCGTAAAAAAAGAAAAAGGAACAGAAAAGAGGAAATATAACGTCTGGTGGCTGTTACCAGCGCATACTGATGGACGTGATTGAAAGGGAAATGAGGAAAAGAGGCGAAGTTTCCCTTTCAGTGAGATAGTTACAGAGTGATAGAGGAGGCGGAAGGTAGTGTATATAAAAGGTGCAAAAAAAGCGATGCAAAAAGGGACAAAGATACGCAGAAAGAGCTTAACGGTAAGATTTCCTGTAACGCAATTGTCAGCAAGCCTCTCATAACTTTTTTGAAAAGGGTTCCCATAACAGGTTCGACATACTGGAATCTGGCTCTGGCACCCGGACCACCGAACTTCTTTGGCTCGCACCGTCTGTTGTCGGCAACCAATAGGGATCGGTCGAACTGCAGTAGGGCGGCCTTCAATTGGTTCTTTGAGTACTCATCGACGTACTTCTGGTAGTAGGCGACGATGGCTTTGGCGATAGCCTGACGGATGGCATAGATCTGGGAGGTGTGACCACCGCCAGTGACACGGACGCGGATGTCGACGTTCTGGAACTTGTCGAGGCCGAGGATGAGGAGGGGCTCGTAGACCTTGAATCTGAGGATTTCCGGTTGGACAAGGGACAACGGCGAGCCGTTAACCTTTACTAGTCCTTTACCAGCCTATTGTTCGACATTTCCCAATCAGTACTTCTGTCTTCGAATTTGTCGGATGGTTAATTCGAGCTTTTGAAAGTGCGGACCTTGCAGTGGGCGACAGCGGTAGCTATAATTTTAGACAGGAAGATGTTAGCTATCTCCTTCAGGACGCGATTCCGGTGTCTCGATAGCCATAGTCGTCATCCTCCCCACAGCTTCTTCCAAGCTAATCGAGATCCCCTCCAAGCCAAATAAGAGTAGATGCACACCTGTCTTCTTCTTGCCGAAGCATTGAACGCTCTGTGTCGTCGACATGTTGGGCGGAATATTGTGTAGGGTTGTCGGAAACGGGGGGAAGGCGTCGACGTAGAATGGGTAATGCTGTTTGGTGGGAGTGGTCGTGATATCGAGATTGAATTCAAGATGCTTGGGTGTTGCACTTTTCCTCCAAAAATTTGCTGGTGGGAAGTGGTCACGTGAGAAAGGCCTTGGCGGAAATAAGGGCTGAAAACCCTCTCTGATGGAAAGCCGAGCGCGCTTATCGCGGAAGTGTCAAACACCAGTTTGGTTCTTGCATTGTGTTGGGGCTGGCAACACGGCAACTCAAATCAGGTGTTGGTCATGATTCTGGTCTTGTTTTGTCGCCGAGGGCAGCCGACAATTGCCCTTTGTTCCCACTGCCTGATTCGTGACGAAACAAAGCTTGTGCAATGCGCATTAATGCGCATACTCTTCAATTCCAACCAGCCCCACTTTCCAGGCTGTTCTTTGAATTTTAGGTTATTCAAACTCGAAGAATGTGAATGTCCAGCTCTAATTTCTCTCTTTTTTTTCTTTCAATTATAGGACTCTGTGGTGGCAGGCTGTCGTTAGAAAAATTGAAAATTAAAAAAGCGCCTTAGGGCATGTATGTTAGGGAAAAGAGCCATAAACCCCGATGGCCCTTGCCCTGTTGGACGCAATCAAATGAATTCGAGGGTGTCACGACATGCGAGTATCCGTCGCCAATGGAGAATGAGATTTGACTTGGAATTTACAGTCGGGTTCTTTCTATGATGCATGATTACAAGACGCTGACTGCTATTCACAGCGCGAAAATGGGCGTGGAGGATCTACACCAGCGAATGATTAGTAAATGTAGACATGATGCTTGCGTGTACCATGCACGACTTTCCCTATTTTTACAAATTTCATCCGTTCGCCCTCGAGATCTTTCGCAGTTCACAGTCGAACCCTGGTGCACTTTTCTAGCAATATAATATTGTCCATCAATAACCAGATCCACCGACAAAATCGAGTTTCCATGAACATATTCTCAAATCACGAGACTCCAAGCATATCGGTTCACTTGGACCCATGTATTACGTACTTTGATACCAAATATCTAAAGCCAGCATGGGTGGCTTTGGTACCTATTGCGGGGTAAGCTTTGCGCATTAACTTTTACGTATCATAACTTTCGATAACCTCTAGCTCTCTGTAGTTAGACTTTCCTGGAAGTTTTCGTTGCTTCGTTGTCTGCAGTCTATCGAAGGCAAAAGGAAGCCTCCCGTTCCGGCATACCCAGTGTAAGGTTCGCATTCTGAAACCCTTACGAACCGCCAGTTCGGCGCAGGTTCTTATCGACGTTAGATGCAAGTGCGTTTAATGAATACAGCATCATCATCAGACTACTGATTACCACGCGGCGAACCTCGGATACTCTTATCAAGTGGAGCCAAGATTAATCTATCTGTCATATCATCCTGCTGGCCTATCTGGGGGTGGGTCCCTTCAAATCGGCGAGTCGTATGCCTCAACCCTGGTTCTGTGGCGTCCAAGAAACCTAAAATCGTATGCCTGGACCAAGAAGGTATTGCCGTTCGTCCTGTGTGACCAAGGGATACCATGCCTGGCCTCGGTGGGGCTTCTGGTGTCTCGCATGTCACCACAGTAGGCGAAGGACAACCAAGGCAGCAGCGAATGGACGTTGAAGGTATTGATCTTACCCGTTTTCGCTGTGCCACTACCGCGGCCGTCGCTGATTGGAATATCAGGTGCTGCATGTTTCTGTATGCACGGATACATTTCGCAAAAAGCGCAGGACCAAGGAGAACGATCCCCCTTCCATCAGAATGGAAATGCATCAATACCCTTCGTTCTATCGCATCTCGCCCTTGAAGTCAGTCTTACTATTCTAAGGGCTTTTTCTGATCGTGGAGACAGAAAAAAAGCGTATTCGATTGAGTTTAGGACCAAGCCCCTTGATCTCCCCTATCCTGAACCCTCCGAGCTTCCATTGGCCATCTCGACTCGATCCGCGCAAACGCAAAACGTCCTGGACATCAAGGTTAATGCGGCTTCGGGTATCTTTCGACCTGCTTTTAGACTCGTAGTGTCTTGGTTTGGGAGGCAGGGCACCCACCTTTTGACTCCCAGTCAAGAAAGTATTATCTCTCAGTTGGGTTACCCCATCCAGATCAGCAGGCACATGTGTATTGGAATGCCCGTTTTTTAAATACCGGAAAGCACGACCGGGCACAAGGGCAAAATTAAAACAATTCGGAGATGCCCAGTTCATAAACATAGTGGAAGCCCCCGTTTTCCTCTCCGCTTTCCTTCCCTTATTCTTCTTTCCACGTTTCTCATTCGCGACGTTATCAACGGACAGTGACGACATCTCAATCAAACGATCTAAAGCGAGTTCTCTGCGGTTGGCTAGCGTTACATTTCGTCGGCCAGGATCAATCACGGCTATTCCACAACAGCATCAGGTCACATAGTGGACAGCAACGTGTTGCGACAAAAAATCATTGGGAAAGGCGAATGCGTCTACAACGATTTTTATCTCCGCTATTTACAGGAACCTTTTCTTGTTTAAAGGAAAAAGCATCGGTCCGATAAAATGTCCACAGAAATGGACATAGAACATGCCAGGCATAGGCCTACGGCAATGGTTTCATCAGTTGTAAAGCAGGGTGAACTGCCAACACTAGATTATACAATGACGCCTGATGAAGAGGCATTGTATGCGCTCGGTTATAAGCAAGAGTTCAAGTATGTAAAAAGCACCCTAGCGAATACATTTACAAGACGTTCCTGACCTGAACAACTACAGGCGTGAATTTAGTTTATGGACCACCTTTTGCGTCTCCTTCGCGGTTTTAGGTAAGTGAACATGTGCATGAAAATATAACTATGAACGTTCATAGAACAATAAATTAATCTATCGCATAGGCCTTCTGCCGTCTTTTGCAAGTACATTATACTATGGCATGGGTTATGCGGGAACCGCTGGTATGGTATGGGGTTGGATTGTTGCTATGGTTTTTATCCAGTGCGTCGCCATGTCTATGGCTGAGCTGTGTAGTTCCATGCCCACATCTGGTGGTCTCTACTATGCTGCAGCTGTCCTGGCACCAGAAGGGTATGGACCATTCGCCGCATGGATTACTGGGTGGAGTAACTGGATCGTGCAAGTCACCGCTGCCCCATCAGTCGACTATGCCATGGCAGCTATGATTCTCGCTCTTGGATCGATGTCTAACCCTGATTACATTCCTACGCAATACCAAACTTTCCTCCTTTCAGTCCTCATAATGATTCTCCACGGTGTCATTTCGTCCATGCCAACTCTATGGATTGCGCGGTTTAATTCTGTCGGGACTATCATTAATATCATCGCCTTGGTCGCCGTCATCATTATCATCCCAGCTGATACAACACGGAGAAACCCAAGGTTTAACCCGAGTAGCAGCGTCTGGGGTGATATTTCAAACATGACTGACTACCCCAATGGTGTTGCCGTGCTGATGTCTTTCATCAGTGTCATCTGGACTATGTCCGGATACGATTCTCCGTTCCATTTGGCCGAGGAGTGCTCAAACGCCAATATTGCATCTCCTCGTGCCATTGTTCTTACTTCTGGTATTGGGGGTGTCATGGGCTGGTTCCTTCAGCTAGTGGTTGCCTATACTGTCATTGATATCGAGGCTGTTCTCGATTCTGACCTTGGTCAGCCCTTCGCTGCTTACTGTCTTCAGGTCCTTCCCTATAAGACATCAGTCGCTGTCACCGCACTTACCATCGTCTGCGCCTTCTCCATGGGTCAAGGCTGTATGGTAGCTGCATCCCGTGTCACGTATGCTTATGCTCGTGATGACTGTTTCCCATTCTCGAAATATTGGAAGAGAGTCCACCCACTTACCAAGACACCCGTCAACGCCGTCTGGTTCAACTGTGTCATCGGTATCTTGCTCCTCCTCCTCATATTCGCTGGGGACATTGCCATCGGTGCCATTTTCTCCGTTGGTGCCATTGCCGCCTTTGTTGCATTCACCATTCCAATCTTTATCCGTGTATTCTTTGTTGGCGATAGGTTTAGAAGAGGACCATGGCATCTCGGACGATGGAGCAAACCAATAGGATGGGCTGCCTGTGGATTCGTTGCGCTCATGGTGCCGATTCTTTGCTTGCCACAGAGTACTGGAGACAACCTGAATGCTGAGGATATGGTAAGTCTTTCACTTTTGATACCCTATGAAATCATAATTCTGGGCAGTAACTAATTTTTCTTTTTTTTTTTTAAATTTAGAATTGGACATGTCTTGTATATGGCGGCCCTATGCTCGTGGTCACAATTTGGTGGTTTGTAGATGCTAAGAACTGGTTCAATGGGCCCAAGATTAACATTGAGCACAAGATGCTTGGTGCTAAGGGTAACGTTGTTGAAGGCGTCAACATGGGCCTGGAACAACATAACTCCGAGGATGAAATCCTTGGAAAGGATAAATAAATTTTATATAATATACATTTCTTATTACCTTGCATTTATTTGTTTTTAATTTGTTTTAAATACTGGGGCATCTTATTTCTTTTTTGTTTTTACCTACCCCGGGCTTTCATTGTGCTTCTTGATTCAGCAAGCGATGGGATAGGGAACGGCGTATCTGGGATACTATGGGCTATGGTGTCTATAACAGATCCTCATACGTCATTTGTTCGATATTTAATTTTAGTATATGACCCGCTATTAGGTACCTACTGTTGGCGAAATGTCCGAATTGATCGATTGAGTATGAAGTTTCCTCTTTTCCATTATTCTTATCTGTAACTTCAGCCCTCTTGTTATAGATAATCCACAAAATTTGATATTATGACTCCCTAAGGAAAATAAAAAGCACCAAAATCTCGCATTAACATTCACATAACTTTTAATGAACGAAACGGAAATCCAGCCTCTTAGTCCCTTCGTCCTTTGTATTATAGATATAATCTATCTTCTGATCATTTGTAAGTTCTGCCCACTTGGCTTCCCTTCGTTCGTTTCTCTTGATGTACCAGAATTTCACCAAGACAAACAGAACGATATTCCACGATGCGATCGCGAGGAGAATTTTATTACCGGTGTAATCTACACAAAAGGCAAATAAGTTAGTGGTCTAAAAGGCTCTGTCGAAGCGAAAAATCATAAATGGATACTCACAATGTGGTCTATCCGCCTCTCGATAGATATTTGAAGCAATAATATTCCCACTCTGCACGAACATGTTATATAAAGCAGCACTAACAGCTCTTGCCCTCACTGAGTTTGAATTTCTCGAGTTCCACGCCACAAGAATAGCATGGCAATATGGATAACTCAATAGCCCGGTCAATAGACCGTATCTAACCCAACCATTCGTACTCGTAGGTAATAGCACCAACGCAAGCAGGAACGGCCACATCCAAATATTTGAAGCCATAGAAACTAATGAACGTTCGTTGAGCCATTCGCTAATTCGGCTAATGATTAAGAGGTTTACGCCGAACATGAACTGCGACGGGATAGTGAGGAGGTTGGCATGTAAGGTGCTGAAACCCATCTGACGCAGGATGAAGGCGAGGTAGTTCGATGGGGGTGCTGGAGGGATATACGCTGTGAGGCCGATGAGGTAGAGCGGCCAGAGGTCGAAGTCTTTGAGGCATTTCCAGAGAAGTGGTGGGGTGACGCCCTGACTATGAGGGAGACAATATGTTAATATGTGTCCCTTTACGTATAGGATGTAATGTAGCCTCGAATCCAGTAACAGGAGTTAACGCTTTCAAAAAAAATCAACTTACCGATTATGCATATCGCCTTTAGAAGGATCATCCCTCAACAAACGGTTGACAAGAATCTTTTCCTCCCGCTCAGTAAACCATGGCTTCTTACGGAACCTGCCCTTGGTCTGACTAGGACTCGCAGGCATGAGAAACCAACTTGCAATACCGACAAGAGCAGTTATGCCACCTTCGATAAGGA
Source organism: Orbilia blumenaviensis (assembly GCA_036872755.1). Classification (NCBI taxonomy): domain Eukaryota; kingdom Fungi; phylum Ascomycota; class Orbiliomycetes; order Orbiliales; family Orbiliaceae; genus Orbilia; species Orbilia blumenaviensis. The sequence continues at coordinate 1,481,194 of JAVHNS010000008.1, read as the reverse complement.
ACAAAAATTTCCAGCCAGACCAGCCAGCGAGACCTCGCATCTGAAGAATACCGGCGGCAAGAAGGGAACCAAGCACATTGCATGCGCTGAGGACGGTCCAGAACCAGGACAGCCTGATTGGTAGTTCTTTCGCCTTATACCAATATGTGATATAGAGAACAGTATCCGGCTGGTGATAATGGTCAGTGGCTGCTAGCAAAGATTTATACTGATAGGGATACAAAAACTTACAATGAATCCACCCATCAACAACCCCATCAGGGCTCGGACGGCAAAATATCCAGCTCGGTTGGTCAATCCAATCTGTGATAGCGAAACGATAGACCATGCAAAGATGATAAACGGAATCCAAACGTCTGGGCCCAGCTTCTTAGAAATCAGCCCACTGGGTAATTCAGCGGATAAGAAACAGACTAAGAAGATGGTCTGGCCAGTATTGAAGTCATTGGTGTTCATTCCCAGCTCTGTTAGCATGTTATCCGTTATCGCTCGGTTAATATTCCGGCGATTAATATCTAATGCGAAAAACATGATCCAGGCCCACGTCATAACTCTCCAGTCGATTACCCGCTTTAAGCGCTTTTCTTCAGCGGCGGACCATGTTAATTCGGGGTCAAAGCGATGGCGACCTTCGTATGAAGCCTTCTCGTAGACGCCACGCCAGTATTCTGCAACCTTTGGGTCGGAGAAAACATGGTTACCATAGGATCCATAATCGCCGTCCACATCCTGTTCCGTAGTACCTTCGTAGTCGCTTTGGTTAGAACTGCTTTCCGCGGTACCGATTTTGGAGTCCTTAGAGTCAACAGGAGGTTCCTCAGCTGCTGGTTGGGAGGATTTTATATCCGCCATTTTAAAAGGAATTATAAAAAGAGAAAACAGGTAAACGAGACGGGTAGATCGTTTGCGCCTGTGTAATCTAGCAGCCGCAAATGACGAAAAATAGAGCCTTCCGCGGAAATAGCAGAGGGACCCGCGGAGATGTTATAGTGAACCGCGGAGATGTCAGAGTAAAAACGGGAAACTGCTGGGTAATGCAGGGTCTGAACCAGAAAATGGGATCTACTGGCCTGGACCTCCGAAAAGAAGGCCAGTACCAGGCGGCCGGACCAACTGCATTTTATATTCGCCTAAACTTCAACATTATGCTTGATGTTGATTGGGATCTCAGGATTCCCCTCTTCCAAAGGGAAAAAAAAGAGCGACTCCACATCCAAGAGAACCTGAGAATACCAGAGAATCACGCAATTAGCTGCTTTTATATCACCACTGGTATGCGGTTGCCACTTCGTTCAATCTTCATGAACGCCCATTCTGCTAGAGCGATAAAGGCCCGGTAAAAAGATAAGAAGTGCACGTCAACAGTAGGTGCCAGGTGGGAGGCACCAATGCCATGGATCACGACATGGCCAATTCCCGCTCTTGTCTATTAGGCATAAAAAATTTGAAAAATCAAAAGTCCATGGGGGCACATAGTACATATGTGCTATGCATGTTTCACAAATTCGACAAAGCCTCGGTAGGTTATTTCGGCGAGGTGCTTATGTGCCGTTCCCCCCAATACCTCCCTGGGATACATGTTGCATTTCATATATTATCAACATGGTTGTAGTACTTCTATAGCTGATAGATGTGGAGAAGAAAAGGGCTGGTGGGTTCAAACTGGCACAAATACAGGTCGAATGGGCATTTTGTGATATTGCCAAGTCTTGCGTGCTTGTATGGGAAATACAACAGGCTATTGTGTTGCGAGTTTTGTGGCTGATATCAGAATTCCATCTGCACGTTGAGCAGTTTCAATGACAAGAAATTATATTCAGAATCAAGAAGGAGGCCAAGTTTCGCCCGCGGCTGATAGAAAAGTTTGACAGTGGGGCCATAAGGACATATCAGGGAATTCCGATTGGTTACGTGACGACAAGAACGTGGTTTTGCTTGGGGGTGGGGAGGCTTGCAATTGGGGGTTGCAATTGGTTGAACTATGCCTGGGTGCACCAAAAGAGTACGTTAAATTTCTTTCAATTATGCATGTGTGTATTACAACATAAACCTAGAGTTTATGATCCCTGATTGCTGCTCCTCGTGTCCCAGATACGACCTCGTCAACAACATGCATTGCATGCAGCAGCTCCTCTTCTTGGAATTTTCTGCCAACGATCTGGAGCGAGAGTGCGCTCCCAAGATAATCTCCCTTTTTCTCCCCTGCTAAGAGCATTAGTGTTTCTTGTCCTCATATAGCCAAGTATTGATTTATAAGGCAAAATAGAAAATAGACTTGACTTACAGAGCTTCGTCCGATTTATCTTGTCCCAGCTGGTGCCGGTTTCCGCTCCCAACGGGGCTTCCAAATCTTCTCTCGTAACGTTTCTAGCTGGGATTGCTCCACTAGGCCAGTCTAACATGTTGAACATGGAGGTGTAACCTGCGCCATTCCAGGCGTCTGGTTGTGGGGTCGGGTGGGGGGCCACCGGACATATTATGGCATCAAAATCCTGGCCATCAGTTGATTTCCACAACTTCAGAGCCTGAGTAATCAGTTCTTCATTTTTAGAATTCAATTCAAAGAGCTGCATCAAGGTAGCTGGGTCCCTGCGCTTTAGCCTTGGTGCCACCCACGGGACCTTTGGTTCTCCAGTCTTATCGAGGAGATCAGAAGCCCATGTGCCTCCCTCAATACTCATCAGTTTGTTGGAGAGTCCATGAAGTTGTTTGATAAATTTCGGCGGATTCTCAAGCACAACAACTTTATGCCCTCTTGACCGCAGCTGAGCAGAAGTCTCCCTCAAAACCCGCTGAACTGGCGGCAATGGAGTAGTAACCAGATCCGTCATCAAGACCAAGAACTTCATGGCTCTTGGCTTGGCCTCTAGTCTCCTCCATGGCGAAAACATAACGTGTGGTTCGCTCTCCCAAAGTTTCGCGTCTGATAAAACTTTAAGCAGGAGTTCGCATGATCTGAGCGAAGTCGCAATGGGCCCAGTAGAGAATGACAAGCCGACCCCAAAGCTCCCCGGTAGGGTGAATTCAGTGCCAACCTGTGAGACATATCTATGAGCCGTCGGCTTAACCCCGTAAATCCCGTTGCACATAGCTGGAACCCTAATGCTACCGCCGACATCGCTGCCAATTCCCAGTAGGCTACCGCGGATTGCTATTAAAGCACCTTCCCCGCCACTCGATCCGCCAGCAGTAAGTTTTCTATTTGTAGGGTTCAATGCTCTTCCCCAAATAAGGTTGACAGAGTCAAGAGACATCATTGTCTGTGGGATGTTGGTTTTGCAGTAGAATACTGCGCCCGCATCCTCCAACGCTGAGACGATTGACGACTTTTCCTTAGCTGGACGAAAACACAAGGCTACAATACCGCTACTGGAGTCATAGCCCGGGTAATTATAACTATCCTTTAGGGATATCGGAATTCCGTGAAACGGGCCCAGTGGAAGCCCATGATCTTCAAGATGCTTATCTAACTTCTTGGCACGTTCGAGCGCTTCGTCAAAGAAAATCTCTGTTAGACAGTTCAACTGGATATTGATAGACGTTAGCTTTGCACAACCCTTGAAATCCGACCTTTTTACGATACCAACTATATCGTAGTTCTTCTTACCAATTGTTGGGCAATAGCCGCGCGTTTGCAGAAGGCGAGAGTAACTTCATGACATGAGTATACGCGTTGACGAATGCGATCCGCCAATTCAACGGCATCGAAAGTCTCAGTGATCTCTATTTCCCGCGTGGACAAGATGCCAGATTCTCTAGGTACGTGCCTGACATCGGTGATATTTTCGTCAGGAAGAGATTTGAGCCTCCACTCCTGAGGTATGCGGGATTGTTGTTCGGCTTGTTTTCGCTTGACAATATCCAAGTATGTTGAGGGTGCCATGGCTATCGGTTGGTTATTGTTGAATGTTTGCGTTGCGCTTCTTGATTAGCACGATTAGCTTTGGATCGAATCTTGAACTTAGATGTCGGCAATTGCAATAGACTGAAAAAGAAACACCGGACTAAACTGATATATCCGATATCTGGCCAATTGCAATATTGACTTCTTCGAAGGCCTGCTTACTGACTTAAGTACTCAACAATATCAAATTAGAAGCGACGTGCTATTTGAGGATTTGTAACTTTGGCGGCACTGCCGATTATAACAATGCTTTGAAACCTCGGTTAATGGTACTCATGTCATCGCGTGGCTGTGGGGTGTCGGTTCAAATGCTAAACAATCAGGCCCTTCTCGGTGTAAAGCGGGGCACTGTAGACACTAATATTAATCGTGCACTTTTTGAGGGCCCCATGTGGAGTTTTACTAGTTGGGAGTTTCCCCGGATTTTGTGAAGCAGACAGCGCAGCCCGCCTAAAGTTAACTAGGTACCTAGGTACTACCTGCCACCAGACAGCAATCAAAGGGCGATCGATACCTCTATAGAATACGGTGAACGGTGGACCAAACGAATCAGCGTGGTAACTAGATCAGACAACAACGCAAAGCCCACAAAGGGGGCTCTTGAGGCCTACTACGCACACTGTGCTGGAAATCGAATACCGTTCTAATCTACCGTAGGGTTGGGTACTTTTCTGGGACTGCTTCAGAATACTAAAAGGTTTTAAAAAGAAAGCAAGCCGTCTTATTCTCTTTCAAATAGCTATTTACGCTGTTTTAAGTTCCCTTTTTTCTCTAAACCGTCTTGAGAAACCAGCCAAAACCCCGTATGGCAATCATATGAAGATATCGTGGTTATGAGGCCGTATTAATACCGCATTGTAAACGATAATACTGTTGTAATCCCGATTCAAACTGTAATACTCTACTGATACCGTATTAATCCTCGGGGTGTTTCTGGCACGGTATTTTATCACAGGGTATCATAAAGGGTTTTTCGCCAACTTGGGAGGAGGCTTGAGGGTTTCTTAAGCACAAGTTGACTTCATTAGAGGTTGTAAGTACAGTACTATTGTAGCTTTTTTAATTTTTGTATTTGGCCACGAAATCTTCTACCGGGCCCGCCATTTCTCTCCACGTGAGTACTTACTACCCAATTAGCTTTCTTTTCCGTCTCTCCCGTCCGTTCCGTTTCATGAACTCAACTTCTGCCAGTCGATTTTGGGCCGTAACGCTGGTGCACACGGCACCCCGGTTGAAACTAATCCGTGCCACCGGAACCGAACTCGACTATTTTCTCGGCGTTCCCCCTCACTCCTTGCTTGGTTCTTTCATATCTTGCAATTTCGTATTGCTGTGTAATTAAATCTCGAGCTTCGAGGTTACATTTGACGGAAATTCACAATCCGGGTAACTCTGGCTAAAACGCGTAAGTAGGTTAGAGACAATCGAGGCTCCAAGAAAGCACGACCGGCATTAGGTCCCATTCGATCTCCAAACTACTGGTAATTGAGTGGTCAATATGGTCATCGAGCTTGTAATCCGACTTGCTTTACGTACGGCAACGAAAGTAACTGCCTCTTCTACGAACCCCGGTTAATTACCCAGATCATTGATCATTTAATTTGATCGGATCTGGATCTCAACATTTACGATACGCGTATGATCGGTCATACTCCGACAAAAGAAACGCCACATAACCCGTAAAACATGAAAACATAAACATCTCCCTTGCGATGTTGATGTAAATCTGTGCTCACAAGCTCGAGTGAGGATGTCAGGCTGTGGAGTCATGCACACTAACCACTACGAGCTCTCACAGAGCCGCCACACACCCTGTTCCCGGACATCTGCCCGCAGCGCCCAGCCATACGATGGTGTGGGGAAACCTCCAGGGACTGGTCCAATTCATAAGCGCCTTCGATCCCGTCGAGCTGCAAATTGTGCTATTTCAGAGCTACCTCTCTCTCCCATCTGGTACAGTGCGTAAGGCCGAGTGGGCCCTTTGTCACTATTTCGAGCAGCTAGCAAAGAAAAAAAAAGGCTTGAATTGTTAAGACGATCTTGAGAGTGCATACAGGCCCTAGGAACCCATAATGCATTAAAAGGAACGAATTTCAGTTCCCGCCGATGTGGTTCTTGGTAGCCTTCACTTCTCCCTGCATTCAGGCTTGGGTCAACGTCTTGCAGCCTCGAGTTTGCGACACCGCCGCAACACAAAATCCCAGCACAATCAGGATCTTGAATCTCCGCCGCGGACAGTATTGCATTAAAAACGCAATACAAATCTGCAGGCCGTTGCCCGTCTACAACGACACCAAGATATTTTCAACTCATTCTTTGAAAAGTCTTGTCATTTGTATTTCCCGCATTGTCGAGGAATTCCTTACCAATTTGACCAACTGGCTTCAATATATACAAAATAGTTAACAGTAAGTATTGAAATCAATTTTCTTTCAAGATGTTAATAGTTGTTGCATATTGGGTAACAGTATATTACACTGTACTATCTATTCTCACCCAACATCCAGAATTTTGTATCCCAAATTTTATAGTTGCCCTGGCGTCCTACAATAGCAAACAATCCTATTGATAGATGTTAGAGTCTGGTTGTCTCATGACGGATGCTATGGCTTAAGGCCTTAATCATGCATGATCACTTAGTTTTGCGTTTTGTTTAAACGTTTGGGCTGGGGAGCCCGAGGGTTATCTCGAACCTTTCGGCGTATACAAGTATAAAGTGTATAACGACCGCGGTTCTCTGTCGAGCTAGCCTGACGATCACTATTAACATATTGATTTGCTATGGATACCGCTTTTTAATACAGAATGCGGTACTATATGAGCATCAAGATGGACACTTTGCTAATACCGTATAGTATTGGACAACATAGGAAAGAAACCAAAATGGCACCAGCACCAACTCTGGCGGCGACGACATTGCCAACCCCATCTGGCTACTCTTCAGAAAATGGGAGCCTTAGATTCAGTGCCAGCACGATAGCAGCCGTAGCACTCGGTGTGGCAATGTTCTTCATTATCATTGGGATCGTCGGCTATTGCTTCTGGGCTCGGAGACAGAGGAGGTGCTGTTGTAGACATGACATTGGTGGATCATCATGCCATTGGGCCCCTGGGCAACTACCAATTCCTCTACAGCCAGAGAAACCCAACTTTCCACCAGCCTATGCGAAAAGGGTTTCGTTTTCCGCTAGACCATCCTTTTCCAAATCTCCCGCCGGAATTGATATCTCTCAAATTGGCCACCCGAGGCTTATTCAAAGCTCTCAAGATATCGACCCCATATTCCCAGAACCAAAAGCTGCATACATCCGGGGATATAAAGGAGATATCACAGCTGTTGCAGGGTCGCAGATTGCCAACCCCGATTCGCTACCAGAGAGAATAGTGCCATATGCAGGTACAGCTACCATATGTCTCCCTCCCACAGTGGAGTTGGCGGCAAACCCTCCAGCGGTCCAAACGGTAGACTCTAAAAAGAGGCAGAATGCCCCTAAACTGAGTCTTCAGACATCCACTGCGCCGAGTAACTCTATCAGTAACAACATCACAAGCACTACCGTCGCCGGCCTACCTACTAATATCTACGTGCCGCCAACGCCCTCAAGAACAGGTTTCGGGGACATGCCTTTCACTCCTCGAACACCTCGGCGCATGGAATTTGGCCTTGAACCGCAATTATCCGAATCAAACAATCTAAAATCACCATTGAAAGTTTTCTCTCCTCCAGATTTCCGTGTGCAGCGCCCCCCACCGCCAAAAGAGAGGTACCGATTTTCCGATCCTACAACGCCGACCCCAGCGAGTGTAAGGTCCATCCGTTCGCTATCGTGGAACGGGCTTCCGGGCGACCGTGCTACTGGCCTCCAAAACTCATTGCAGTCGCCCATATCACCCCAGCAGTTCAGATCACCAATGACAATTTACTCTCCAAGGCGCCAAAATTTAATTCCAAGAGACCGCGCGGACCTTGAGCGGGAGTCGATGCAAACGCATCCTCACTCTCGCATAACGAGTTCCTTGAGTACCGAGCATACATCAATCACTCCACCAGAGAAACCGCACCAAACTTTAAATAAACCAAAACTAAAAATTACCCCAGCTAATGAAGACGATATTTTGACTGAGGACGACGCATCTATCATTGAAAGTGAATGTGATAGTGGTGACGAATCATCAACAACGAAGGGGAAAATGTTCACACACAACAACCGCAGTTCCATTCGAACAGCTCGGACCCACAGTACTCGTTTCTCTCAGGACTCGATACCAAACCCCCCCCTTACCCCATTCTATGGGGAAATAAAAGACGGCAACCCATTCATCAACAAAATGGATAAAGGTCTCCAAACTAATAGACTGAGTGCGATAAACACGCCGACACGAACATTGTCTTCTCCAGGCATTGAGATAGTAACCCGGCCCGGCGACGAATCCCCTCCACTTTCGCCGGTTACTTTCAGGATAGATACCAACCCTGGACCCATGACTCCCAAGCTACCATATAAGTCAGAGCCCTACGATCGTATCGAAGCAGACAAAATAAATGATGGTTCATACCCTTTGGAATGGAAAGTGCATATGGAACGACAAGCAGCTGAAGAGGATCTTGCTCGGAGACAGCATGAGCCGAGACCCAAATCATTGAACAACGGTCTCGCCCTACCACCAAAGAATTCTAAACGAAAGAGCGTATCTTTCCATATCAGCGACCGTCAGCGGGATTCTTCTGATGAAAAACCGATTCTACCTAAGATTGACGTCTCACTTGCCGAAACAATGAGACAAATCCGGCCGAGTTTCTACAAAATTGGAACAAATGACAGTGATATTTCAATGATCTAACTCCATTTATTGCTTATAATGCATTGTTTCTTTTATTTCCTTTCCTTCTATTTTGGTTTTATTCAGGCTTCTTTTTCTTTTACATACACTCGCTAGATACCGGATACTGGAGTTGGTGGTTTTTTTTTTTTTTTTCACTTTCATTTTCTGTTATTTTATCGGCGTTTGGCTTGGGGAGTTTATCATTTCACTGTCACCCATTCCTAGAATTGTATGATTTTCTTCCCCTATTCATTCATCAATAGCTCCGGGGCCTTGCACCGAGACTACTTCTTCATGTATTTTTTACGTGGCTCGGTTTGAAGACCGCCCCATCTCACGGAAGGAAACCGCCATGGTCCTTTCAGACGAGGGCCAAGAATGGCCTCCGCATATTCTTTCACCTGATCAATTGATCAGTTATTTTTCTGAAAATACTTGATATCAATACAGACTTACGTATGTACAGTAGTATGACACTTGCGACATGTCCTTGGGGTTCTAGAGAGCTCTACAGCTAAGCTTCCATAAATTCCATTTCGATCTGCATGGGCGCCAATTGAACCAATATCAGTGGTCAAGTTTTCCGCCTTGTACTGTTTTATGAAAAAGAAAAGTATTGAGCCTCAATTGTTAAATCAAATATTATTAAAGCTTATCCTATAGGCTCAATAAATCCATTCAGACAAGATTCAGAGACGAACCCATGGGCTTGGACCGGTAATAATTAAGCCCTTGCAATTGAGCCATTGATCCCATCGTTTGCGTTGGCCTGTTGGTATATTTCCAATCAAGGCCCTGGTAAGCGGAACTAAAAATAGCAACATGCTTCGAAAGCGCTTAAGCACGTTACCTTTGCTAGCTACTTAGTGGGTCTAGGGCGAACCTCCCGTCCACCAAAAGAATATAGCTCCTCACCAACGCGACCAAGCCGCTTCTACATGCTTAGTACCATCGTACTGCCAGAAGTGCATATACCAATGGCTACTAACATAGTTTCAGACAACGTGCAAAGTTTAAGCCAAGAGGGTGTTGACCCCGCAAGATCAATTGCCGATGAGCAGCCGAGGAGTTCCCAGCCACTGATATCATATCGAACAGCTCCACACAACAGGTCCCATGCAGAAGCAGGAGCAGAATCGGGTAATGAGCATCATAGAGCTCAAGTCTCGTTGAGTGGGCTGTATGTATCGCATTTCTTATCCACATGGAACGCCAGAGTTTATGAATTTGCGGCTGTAAGTCATATTAACACCCATTGCAATTGAGCTGGTTTTGATCCTGGCGCTTGGGATCCTATGACGAAAATGGTTGGCTAAGAAAAAACTGTACCGGTACTTTAGGTGGTGTTTACGGTCGAAGCCTTTCCGAATACACTCCTTCCAGCGTCGATCAGGTGGGTGCTAGCTCATTAGTTAATGATGTCACAAAGGTCCATCGCGTTGCACAATTGTGAATGCATGTTGTTGTATACCTGTATGTGCATGCACAAAAAGGCACCCATAATAAATAACCCAGGTCGATTATCTCGATAAGGAGCCTCCAAGTTGATCCTGGGGCTTTGTTATCAAGGCTCTCTAGACTATCCACATGTTTTCGTAACAAGGCCTGCGGATTTCGAATTCCTAATTGAGAGAGGATACAAAATGCTGACACTAAAATCTAATGCTAAGCGGTATTGCACAATGCCTGGCAGCGATATTTTTCTCCCCTTCTGTAGGGGCCTGGGCGGACCAAAGCCCCTCACGACTGAAATCCCTTAAGACAACCATACTGGTTCAAAGGATAGCTGTCCTCGCAGCTTGCGCTTGTTGGATGAACTTACTTTGGTCAAGTAATGGTACACCACCGGTGCCACCGCACACTGTCAATGTCAAATGGGGTGTTTTCGCAGTAGTTGTGATACTTAGCTGCATTGAACGGCTTGCAGCTGGTGGAAATGTTGTCGTAATGGAAAGAGACTGGGTAAGTGGCTTAGACATACTTAAATTTCATTTCTCTATCAATATCTATGTATACGGCAATTCGAAACTATCAACTACAGGCTCCAGGGTTCCGTTTTGCCCATTATCAACTAGTATAATTGCAATCAATTTCAAGATTAGCTTGCCGATATGAACATATAACTAACTGCTTGTGGGTGCATAGGTGCCAACACTTGCTCCTGCTGTTGGGGAGTCCTCACTTCATGTTCTCAATGCAACAATGAGACGGATAGATCTAATTTGCAAAGTCTTAGCTCCTGGTTTCGTCACGTTATTGCCCACAGGGTTCTCTGTGATCTCGGCTACAAAGAGACACCCTGTATTCTGGAGTGTCGTTGTAATCGCTGCAATGTCTTTGCTGGGCCCCTGGGTTGAGTGGTTGTCAGCGCAGCGAGTGTGGAGCAAAAACGAGCTTCTACAAGCACCAAGAGTTAGGGATCGGGAGGTTGCACGCGAAAGAGAAAGAGAAGATAGTAGTACAAGTACTCCTGGCCAGTATCTCCGAGGGAAGCTATCAGGACTTGCCCGTTTCTACCACAGTCCGGTTTTTCTACGTGAGTCTATGTCCTTTTTGTTTTAAGATCTCCTTCTAAGTCTCTATACCCCAAAACAATGAAACTAACAAAAGAAATAAGCAACGGTATCGATATCTCTTATGTACTTGTCCGTACTAACATTCTCGTCTCCGATGATTACGTTCCTCCTCAATACTGGGTTTACTCTACCTATCGTCACGGCGGCACGTTTATTTAGTAGCCTACTCGAAGTCAGCGCCACGGCAGTTATGCCATGGGGTGTGAAAACTCTCAGGAGCAGGCCAATGAAATACTGGAGGCGGACGAACGAGGAAGAAATTGGTTTCTTGGACGAATATCTGCACGAGCCTACCAATATCGATAAAGCAGAAATTGAGCGAGTAGGGCTATGGGCTGCATGGTGGATGACTATGACCCTGGTAAAATAGGAATCTCTCCTCAGTAGACTATAGCTAATGTTAGAATACTGCTGACCAAGAATTGTTGTATGATGCGTAGATGCCTGCGGTCTACGGGGTCATCGGGCTCACCTCAACTCCTAACACATCGCCACTTGGTCTCCCGCTTCCGTTCTTTTCTATTCCCATGCTTCTTGGTGTTGCATTTTCACGTATTGGTCTATGGACATACGACCTCGCGTATTCACAACTACAGCAGACCCTCCCTCCTCCCTCGCTGAGAGGAGAATTCACAGGCATTGAACAAAGCTTCCTGTCAACAGCCGAGCTACTACAATGGGTCCTAACCGCAGTCTTAAGTCAGCCGAAGGACTTTAGCGCATTGGCTGTAGTCAGTTGGGTAAGCATTCTCGGAGCAGCTGGATGTTATGCATGGTTTATTAGAAAGAGGAGGGGACATTTGTTGCATGTCAAAGTCTCAACTTGTTGTAAGAATTAAGGTGTGGTAGATTTAGGTTCTTTTCTCTGTGTAACATGTTCCATTTATATTTGTAGATCGGTCCCGCGGCGGGCACCATCGCGCGTATAAGATCGCCGGAGAAACTGTCCTTTAAAACCGGCACAAGGTTATGTTACTAGTAGGTACTCAAGTGCCTCTACTGGCTTGTAATGTATGCTCAATCTGGTAGCTATTGCCCAATTGAGAACGGTTCGATAACTTTGTGCAACACAAAAAAATGCAACATTAAATCGGGGGAAGAAGTGTTGCCTTAGGAATCTTGGTGTTCATGAGCCTCGAACATTTGAACCGCAAAGGTCTATAAAAAAGTAAAAAAAGGCGAAGAAATATGGGAACATGGGTTGTAAATAAAAATGTATTCTTTATCACGTTCAAGCTTCCCTAAATTACTCCGAGCTCCCCAGCACATCCTCTTCACGCTAACATACGGGGTACCAGCCAAGCTGCACCGGGGAACACTAAGTTCGAACACCCCCCCTTTTTGTCTTGGATATCGGTTCAAATCGCATATCTTAAGAAGAAATTTCGACACGTATGCAATAAAAAAGCCTCTCAAGCTAACAGGTATGAGCTCGTCATCCGATTTTACCCCACTGCCTCGCAATCTTCACACATATTGCCCAGGCTTCCCCACCACACTCCCCCGACGACTCCAACTTTTTTCAAGGTTTTCGTGAATATGAGGAGGTTGTAAGAAAGAAAGGAAAGTGTGGCAACGGCAGAAGATAGATTAACTACGTAGATCATGTGGATACTAACCAGTCGCCGCTTCGGAGCCTTTTCGTCCACCAAAAATGACGAAGAAGTTGGTCATACAGCTCACCTACCTTGATCCGTAAATAGATACAAAATCTGTGAGATAAACACTAAACCTGCAAGGACGGCTGAGCCCTCACTAGAATTTGATCCGCCCATGGCTTGAATACGTAGATCACAAGCATCGTAATGCATATTAGCAGCGGCATGCAATTCGTGTCTAAAGTGATGTGATCGCCGCGGAATGCGAAGTCGAAATTCAGAATAACGATATCATGGATGCCAAGCTCAGGCTGCATAGATAGACACGATGGCTGTATGTCCATGCAAATATGGTCTGATATTACTTGTGAGATTTCCGCCCACTGCCGTGGGATATGATCCTGAACTTACGAAGGTATCAAGTTTTCATATGCAGAGGGAAAAAGCAAAACATACACCGGATCCTCAAAAGAAAAAAAGGAGTGTAGAAGAGATATATCTACCATATGAACAATATTGACTCAAGGATTGATAAATTCGCTTCTATGAGATCTAAAGAATCTAGCGCGATCTCCTCCCGAAAGGGGAGGCGAGAACGAGGTGGCTAGCGCCGTGATGCCGACGCTTTCTGGAGAAGGCCGGGGTGGAGAAGGCATTCCGGTGACAGACACTCCATATGCAAGAGTGGTCTGATAATTTTCTTCTAGACATCGACCAGGGTACGTAATTGATGGATCATATTCTTAAATGCTTCACCTGATTACTGTGCCCTACGGCAGGCAGAAATATTCGTTTCAACCAAACAACTTTAAACCGATGTCACTGCATTGCCAAATTGTGCGAGGGTGTGGGAGCCATGAGGGATCTAAGCAAGGCTGGTATTCTCCGATGGCCTAGCAAGACGCCATGCCCATGCGCGCAAGCTAGTTTCGTCGACCAAGCATGGACTTAACTCTTTGCCATCGGCTTTGCTTTGTGGGGGATAAGCATATGAGTGGGCCCTGCGCCAATACCTCCTTTGCTCCAGGTTTTTTTTGTTTTTTTGGTCTCATCAAACGCCTCGGTATGCATTGCAGCGTTGAGGGGGTGACCTACTTATATTCTTCTATGCCCTGATCCATAACCTGGTATATTAAGGGCAAGGGAAGCTTTATTAGAATATTGCTTTTTGTGTTGAAATAATGTGCGGTTCGAAATGTTGGTGAACCGTAGGATGAGGCTGCCCGTCGGAATCTACGGTCGTCGGAACCGCGGACCGTTGGTCGTGTGACGAGCCTCACAGCCGCCTCATAGATACGTATACCAATGATTATGTAACTTTGGCATCATCACCAAAAGACTTTTTTTAAGTGTTTCTTGGTTTTCGATGTTTTATGCGACAAGCATACTTGGCTCGATGCCCAGTCTGAATATCTCCGTCCTTATCTCAAGATCGTCGAGATTTTCTGGGTTGCATCCCTAATATACAACCAGATCTGGCTAGCAGATAAATTCAATTATTCCGCCGAAAGTCCTTGAGTTCGATCATGAATGTCCTGGGGGAAAATTTTTGTCCTCGAGGGGTTTGGAGATGTAAAGGCGCTTGGCATACCTCCGCGATGTTGAAGCTGAACACCTTTGCTCAGAAGATAATACTATCTTGAGGCGAACTCCGATAACCCAAAAAGTTCGGATGAAGACTATGTCGAAGCCGGTTACCGGAACGATGACCTGCGAATCGCGAACTTCGAGCCAATGAAATAAGTCTTTTTAGGTATTTTTAAAAGGTATTGAAAGGAATCACGTCACAATAAGGTCTGGCGTTGTTCCCGGGTGGCTGACCCCATTCGCTCTCGTCTCGCCCATGGCTCCAGAACGAGGGTCGGATAGCACCAGCTGGGCTTAGCGGGGTATGGATACCCCGAGGGACTCTATCTACCTTAAAGCCAGGCTAAATCACTTAAAACAATGTGATCGAGGGTGGTCACGAGCTGGTATATGTTACATTTTGTTTCAGCCCTCCCACTTGGTTCCTGGACTTTCTCCATTTCGTGGTACTATTTGACGGAAAGATTATGGAACAAATTCATCCGGCGAGCCCCTATAGGACAGCCATTTATCCATATCAAAGAAATAAACTAAGAAGATTTGCCCCATTTTATTTTTACTTGCTGGTGTATGTTTATATTAGCTGCCCGTAGACGTCGACAAGAGCTGACATATAAGACTGCTTGGAGACCCACCGTAAATCTTGGCCCAGAGATGAAGAGCGCCCCCAGTCCACACGTGAATACTTTCATGTATACCCCACCAAAGAACTCCGGGATTTCCGGTGTTTGCCAAGCGGTGGCCTGCAGCTTGATCCTGATTAATGTGCGTATGACCGGTGACCAACAATGTAATAGACCCACTGCTATGCAGAATGTAGATGTTCAAAATTGGGAATTCCGGGTTCTGGCAAAGGGAGCTAAATAGTTTCGAATGGTTCTATCAGCTGTGATTGGCTATATTTCCGTGTGGTGGATTCTGGCAGAAACACAAGCTTGGGGGGATTGAAAGTCCATTTTGGTTCGTTTTGATTCAGAGGACCAGTTGTCCTTCAAGGACTCCCTAGTTGTAAATCTGGAAACAAGGGTCACAACGCTAAATACTTTCAGAGAATGGAACAATACTAATTGGCGTATAGATTAGTAAGATAGAAAAGGTTTTTTGGGATAAAGGCTAAATGCCATTGTAAAAAAATAATATACATGAGAAAACTAAGGTGGGTTTTTGGGTAAGGAAATATGCAAATGGAGGATATCGCTTGCTGTGCTAGGAAGAAACAAATTCGCCTAAAAAACTCCGTCGAAAAAATCACTATTAAACCCGATAAAAGGACAAGATCCATGATTCCCGAACAAAGGGGTATTGAAAAGAATTAACTCGGGTTTTTTAATCGAGGTCTCTTATAATTTACCAGGTGAAGGATTCTTCGTAGAAGTCCATTTCTACTCTGTGTAACTGATTGCGGACGGCAGCTCTGACGGAGTCTTGGAGGGGACCGGGTCCACAGACGGTGGCGGCAACAGTACCAATGCTGTCAGCGATCTCAGTATCCATAATTTGATCGAAGTTTGGTCGTCCTGGTCTAAGTTCCACGGAACCAGTGGGCGAGACTTGCGTAATGTCTGCCTTCGGCCTTGTGATATAAACGAGGACCTTAAGAACCTCCCGTCGCTTGTCCATCGATAAAATTTCGCGCATATAAGGTTCGATCCATTTGACCTGGTCTGTGGTCTTGACGACCCAGATAAGTGTGATTTTTCGGGTTGCACAGGCGCCTGCTTGGTATTTTTCAATAAGTTGTCGTACGTATCCGAGTTGATGTGTGATACCGATGCCACCAGCGAATAGCAGTGTTGTACCATAAGATTCAAGTTGATGCATTCCTCCGTATGGTCCTTCTACAAAGCCCCTGATGGTGATCGTCCTGTTTGGTGCAGCGTTGGCTTTATCGTAGAGTGTCTTAGTCATACCTTCTCGGCGAGCGACAAGGAGAGACATTTGAGTTGTTGTAGGTCCAATGTTTGAATTCTTCTCGTCAACAGGGAGATCACCACCCAGCCCATAACCTTCCTCGTGTAACTTATTTTGGATAGCGCCCTGCTTCGACACATTCGAGCTCCAAGCCAAAGAGAATGGATGAGATTGCCAATAGGAAACTGTCGGGAAATAGATATAAACATGTTGGCCGGGTTTGAATGTCCATGGTCGCGGAAGCTCGAAGGTAACCCTGCAGGCTTCGCCGTCAAGTGCCTCCACCTTGACCTTAGTCATGCTCTTAGTCGAGATGTTGCGGTAGAAAACTCGGACAAGTCGGACGAAACGGTCGAGGGACCAAAAGCCAATACACAGCATTATATATGGCAGCTGTGGGAGATTATCTATCTTGAGATGCACCCAGACGGTGTACAAGATAAGGATGGCTAGTCCGATGTGGAGGACAAGGAACGTTTCATAGAAAGCGTGTCGGATCGGAGATGGAGTAATAACCAAAATCAGTGCAAAAGCGGCGACGGCCTACGGTTAAGTTAGCTAACGATCTTCATAGAAAATAACGATGCTTTAACTTACGATCATCCCGTAAAGAATGAAATCACTTTCAACTAAACTTTTCTTGACACCCTCGAAGCCCTGGGCATCAACTTTATTGATGAGCCAGGCAGCAGTGTGAGCGACAGATTGTAGAGCTGCAAGTCTTCCAAGACACCTATGGATGATGTTATAGGTATCAAAGGAGATTTTCAGGAGTGGAATCAAGATGTTGTTTCTTCCAGCGAGTAAGAAAAGCGGAACCATGTTGACAACCGCCATGACGCCGGTACGCCCACGAAATTCAGCAACTAGCTCACGCTTCGGCTTACTATAGTCGAGGAGTAAGGTGCAGTATATAATATTAGAAACCACATAGATACCCAAAACAACGGCATGGAGCCTTGTTGGGAGGGTTCCAATCGTGATAGCCTTGCTGAGTTGGATTTCTGTATTATGTCTGTGTCTCCAAATTGGCGCGAACCAGAGATACTTCTTCAGTTTCCAGCTCAGAGCACCAGGTCTTGACCAGTATCTCTGGCTCCTCTGGTTGTTGTCTGTGGACATCAAAACAAGCAGTCTAAGATGCCTCGCGGCATCCATGGCTATCCTGACAGCAAAGAAGAAGAGCACAAGAATGCATGATGTAGTGAATAAACCCTTGCTATAGACGTATATTAGATTTCGGAGATCATAAATATTAAGTTGATTTGCTTACCTAAACTCATCGTTCCACCATTGATTAACACCGTTAAGACCCCATGTATAAAAGTTGATGTCATCAGGCGTGTCGTTTGGGTCTTGAGCATCCCATGTTGTGTGACTGGCTCGTGGTAGGATCATTTTGCACGATCTCAATGCGGCCCTTCAATGAGGCCGTAACTTGAAGGAGTCGATGAGGGAACTGGATGATTGATAAATGAAGTAGCCCAGCTGGATAACAGTTGCGAAAGCTAGAGTATTTATGCTCAAAAGGGTTTGGCTTTGTCGTAGACCCTTGCGATATTGATAGATGTTCTCTAAAGTACGTAGATGATGTCGAATTGAAATAAGCTCTGTCGTAGGAACCGCTTCAGGGATTTCTGAGCCAGAAGAAAAAAGTCGGAGAAGAGATGTGGAGAAATAAATGGGGTAAAAAGTTATGCAGCAGCACAACGAATATAAAAAAGAGTGGGTGTGACGGTTAGGAATAATGGCATCAAGGATTGTGACCACTACGAGAACAGGGTTTACTATTCTTTCAAGTGAGCAAGCCTGACGATAAGACTAGAATGACCTGATGACGTTGAGAATAAAATCGAAAGTGGTGTCGAAGTGGTTCCCAGAATAAGTCCTAATATCAGACCGTCCTGTAACGCGGTGTGAGAGAATGAGACAAGCTTAAGCTCGAGGTTGGGTGTCAACAATCCTGCCGCGGGCAAGATCTTACGCAAGAAAGAGAGTGGTCCGGAAGCTCTGCCTCCTTGGAAGTGTATATAGGGAAAGTATGGGCAAGGACGAGAAGTGAACTCCGAGGGGAGGAGAAAAAGAAAAGATACTCTAAACGTCGAGAGAAAAGAAAGGTCGACAAGATCAAGTCGAAGTTGCAAGGTTCTGCAAGACGTAACGCTGCAGGTCGACCGGGACCACGCTTGAAAAACCGAAAGAGTGGGACTGCTAGTTGCTTGTGCAGTTCATGCAAGCGGGCAGTGTTCAGAGCGTGGGCGTGTGGGCGTGACCGGCCGGCCTGTTGTGTTAAATGCCTAGTAGGAATAGAACACCAGGGAGCCGAACAAACACCAAGGCTGAACGGCGAGACGTAGTCTAAATCCCCCTTGGCAGATGTATAGATTAAACCAGGGCCTTTTTAAGGGAAAAGATCACCCGCAGATGCCGACGAATCTTTTAAAGGATAAATTGACTACCCATTCAGACATATATTAGCTTATTCGGGCATATCCTCGTAAATAAAAATGGCGCCTGAGGATAAAAAGAACCGGAATGCTGACGGCCATCGGTACAAGAGAAGGCATGAAACAACCGGCGAGTTCACTAGCTCAACCGACTTGGAATGGAGTATTCGTACTCACCGAATGAATATATATAACAGGTACAGTCCCGCTTGAACTTGTATCAAGAATAGTATCAAATACAGAAACGTCTGATAGTAAGTTGAAACCGAGCGGTCGATATCTGAGTCTTGATATCTATGGTAGGTGCATTCAAAGCCAGAACTAAAAATCGGTATTATTTTTTTTTCTTCCTACCAGGGGTTAAGTTGATCGATGCTCAGAATAACGAATCGATGCCAATGATAGTCGAGAAAGCTGCACTGCGCAATCTTTTTTTTTTTTCAAACGCTCTCGTCAAGAGTGCTCAAATTCTATAATTATGCTGTAGAGAATGAACGGATGGTGGTCTGTGAACGATTAAACGATAGAATCGACGAAGTGTCGAGATGTCGTAAGGGCAAAAAGGAATGCGATCTAGAGAAATCAACTCTCGATAGAGAGGACAGAAAATGAACGTCTATTGAAAAGGAAAAGTGCAACAACCAACGAGAATAAAAGAGAGTCAGAGGGATTGTCGTGTCCTAAGCCACGTTCTATCTACAACGTTGATGTTCGAGTACCACCGCACCAGAACTGACGTGTGAAGTGTCGAAACAAGAGAACGAGAGAAACGTATGAGAGTGGTGTTCCCTTTAAGGTCCGGATTTTCAAGATCCATTCGCCGACCCGTAAGCTCCTTGGGCACCCTGATTCGAAGCGAAGGTACCCCTTAATGGTGCCCACTAACTGCAAACACCCAACCAATGGCTGGAACGCCTCTTCGTGCGCATGGATTGTTTACCAGCACGTTGAGTGGCTACTAAGCCACTACCGGAAACTCTATGCATCTTGACAGGACCAAAGGCGTGATGGTGAGATGACGGAAACTGGATGGGGAGGAAAAATCAGTAGGGCTAAGCTCTTGGAATCATCTTGGGTCACTGCAAATGGGCGGACCACCGTCGGCGCAGGGGCAAGATTCGGGTGCTCGTGGTGGAGTGGGCTTTTTTCTTTCTCACCCAATCACGACTGGAGCACCACAAAGCATTGGAAAAAAGTGACTTCAAGACACGCCGTCGATTGGCCTGGCGCTCTGGTACCTGCAGCTCCGAGACAACGACAAACAGGGATTCCAGATCTTTGGTCCTCCTCGCCTTCCCATTAGATTGCGGCGCATGCAATCTGAAACGGATTGTCTCCAAAAGCGGACAGCCGCTTATTTGTAGATGCATTTCGCAAAGAAACAGTGTAGTATTTCGTGGATTCTATTTTGGAGATGTCTAAAAATTGCACTATATCGCCGCCGTGGCAGATGAAGCCGCCTCGTACGTGCGTAGGGTTTAGCACCTAATCCAAACACCCTTAGATACGTATACACCTATGTATACAAGTAGTATACAGAACAATAATTACGAGCTAACTCGTTGAATTCTCAAATAAAACTGAAGTTTAGTTTTTGAATATTAAAGATACTCAAAAAGGCTGGCCCGTCTCTCGACGTTTCCGCCCTGGCAGTCCCTCCTGAAATAAAACCTTGCACGGCTTAAAATCTTGCCACACAACATTGAAATTGCCCAAAGGAGCATTATCCGGATCTTCCTACGTGATAACACGGAAAAACCTTCACCCTGGATTCTCTCGGCTCCTGGGGATTCAGTCTTGGTTAGAGATACGAGGCTTGGCAGGACCGAGAAATATGGAAGGAACTGTCGAGAAGGCCAGGCCTGTGGTGGCGTGGTCTGATAAACGTGCGAAAATATTTCGTTCTTTTTTGTTCTTTTTGATATCTCCTCCACTATCAAGGACCCGCAAGTTTCAAGTTAATCGGGGTTGACGCCTTTGTCCACGTTGATGTAGTTGACCCAAGTAACCAAGCTGGCCCAGATATGTTTCGAAACACACCAGCGCAAGCGGTCAGACCACTTCCTAAAATCGGGACCCACCATTCGATCTCAGTGCACGTCCTAATTCTTGGGAATCCAGCCATATCTTTCAATATATCAGAAACAGTCCCGCAAACTATGGAATGTTCTTTTTCAAGGACCAGGCAATTGCGCTTCCTCTTACTTACGTGGGCAGCAGGGTTACAACGACATCTCCATATTATTCGCGGCTCGCATCAGCGGAGCGGTCTCAGAAGACATTTCGCGACGGCGATATCAATCGACTATCAGGCAATAATCGAAATTCAGAGGAATGATTTGAATCAAACGGTCCGAAATTCTGGAGAGACGTCAAGATAAGATCGGAGTGATCGGATCTACGCCACCATGTCACAAGCGATAAATATTTAGGTCTGAAAGGTGGTTCGTGCTTAGTGCAGGGACATTTCGTGCTTGAGGGTCTCATGAGGGCTTTGTGTTTGTTGTTGTGAGGCTCCCAAAATGGGATACGTTCCCGTCGGCTCGTCGGGAGATTTTCCCTGTTGCGAAACCGCCTCATCCCTCACCTTGATTTCATCAGAGTTCTGACCTGGGTTATCCCGCCCAAACCTATTAACAACAAGAATTATCTTCAACCTTCAAAACACCATCGCTAAACATGCGTATATCGTCATCTGCCAGAAGTCACGCCAAGATGGTATGCGTATGAAGTAGATCCCAAATAAAATTCTCATGATCCCACAGATGCACCGGCAGCTGCCGGGCATAATTGGAGGCGCTGATGGCGTATCTCATATATTGTTGTTGTTATTATTATCACACCTACTCACTTATAGCTCCTGAGGGACTGATGATGTTCCCACATCTGCTACCTCTACCCTCGGCCCAAGCTCCTCACACTTGTCGATAAATTCGCCGTTAACCTAGTTTATCCACAATGGAAATTAGGTCAGTAACCTGTCACTTCTTGGATGTGTCACAAAACGCCAGATATGCACCAGCAATGAGTGGTCTCCACCCTGGTGGGGGTGCGAACCATGGCTTCAACCACATACCTTGACATTCAACGTCTTAAGCAACGCAAGTTCAACCTTTTTCTCGTTTTTGACCTTCACAAGATCGCGTAAGGCGCTGATAAGGAAGCCCGACAAAATTTGAACCGACCAGTTGTCAGGGATAACATTGAGTACCTTGATAATATATTGGTCAGCCCATTAAGCATCCACTCCTTTAGTGGTTTTGGTATAAGCTTTTGGGGTAGGGGGTTGCTCACATGTTGGATATCCAGCCAGCCTCCAAAACGGTCCAGCAGTGAACTCGTCTGCTCTAACCGAGCTTCATAGTCACTGATATTGAGGAACTCCACCAGCAGAATGTTCAACATTTTGCTTTGTTCGTCCCGTGGTAATGGTTGGATCAACCCCGATCTAGACCGTTGAAACATAGACAGCGCCCCGTACAGACAGTAATTGATGGCGGTATCGAAATCTTTTAGCGAATGGCAAAGCATCTTGAGGACTTCCTCGTGATTATGCTCCTTGCTGTAAAATATTACCATCTCCGCAATAAGCACTTCCTTCCATGGTTCCACTTTGGCCGCAACCTCCGCGACATTGTAGGGGGTTGGACCACTCAGAAAGTCTAGTAACACAGCCCTGTTCCGCCACCACTCCTCCCCTCTTGCATTGTCATTCAGAAACTCGCTGTATGTGGGTTTCGGGGGGTGTAGAGCCCGATAAAATTCTGTAGTCAGGTGCACATCCTCCTTCAAGTTCGGATTGTTTTCCAGGTCCGCAATCATTTGGTCCAGGAAAAGGGAAATGAAGTCGTTAGCGTATGCAATATTCTAATTTTATTGTATTTTTCGTTAGCCCCTCGAACCTCATGATGGAGACTCATGCCTAACCTTCTTTTGCACAACCAGATACTCCAAATAATCCTTTACCGCATACGGCGCATCCGCTTTCAAAATCTTAATGATAGTCTCTGGTGGGAATTGGACTTTATTCGTCTCATCCGTGAAAAGCTGTATACCGAGTTTAGGATTCCTCCTCGCAAGCCACCCACCGTATTCCTCGACCAGCGCCGGATCCTTAATCCGCTTAAGATAATCTTTGACGATTAGTTCACCGTCTGGGAACTCGCCGTTCTCAGTACCATCCCCCTTAGCTAGAATTCGCCGCCATGTTGCGAGTACATCTCGGTACTGCTTCTGTTTTGCATAAAGTCTGCTTAGAACAAACAAACGACCAAATTCCTCAAGTATAGCGATTGCTTTGGGGATGTCATCGAGGCCAGAGTCTACCAATCCGTAGAGGTCTTGCCGGATGATCCTTTCAATGCCTTCTAGCGCAGGTGTAGGTTTTGAAGTTGCTTGGTCAAGGATTAGCAATACCCGTAGATACGCTGCATCGATCGTTGCAAAAACTTGCTCCTTGTCTTGAACGCTTTCCAGTCCCTTCTTTTTCCTCCAGTCCTTCAAATATCGACTAAGGAAAAGGAGAGTCCCTCGATCTGTTATGGAGGTATTCCGTTTATCATATAACAGTGAACGTAGGAGGTCTTGGATGCCACCATAAACCCATAGGCCATTGCTCTTCTTGTCAATGACAATATCCCTCCGGAACGATGGACCAAAGAGTGCGACGACAAGCCGAGGATCAACACCTCCCTGTCGAAGCGCTTCATCTGTTTGCGAAAGGGTATCTTCAGAGACACTGCTCGCTGACATTAGACAGATTCCAAGCAATAGAAGCCCCAACTTTTGCCTTATAAACCCCAACTCGTGGAACCTTGCCTCGGTTGTTGGTTCCATGCTATGGACAGCCGCCAAACATCTTAAGATTACAGGTACATCTCGAGTTGAAGCTGCGTCAATCGATTCCGGTAATTGCGAATCCATAAGTAGAACCATCGGTGCCTCTAGCATAGAGTAAATCTTATTTCCTATCGTAAGGACGAGGTGCGATGACGTAGTACTGATGCGGGTGGCGATTGTTTCTTCTTCTATATTACGTTTTCTATCAGCTTCATCTGTCGGGTTCTCATCCGAGGACAGATAATCTGACGTTTCGCCAGGAGCGTCTTCAGCAGTGGGTAGCGCTAGTTGCGGGTCATCAGCATTCTGAGCTTCTTCAACTTTCCCGGAGACTTCTGCCTCATCAAACTCCTCAGCGGTATCTTCCTCCGGGCCAGGAAGCTTGGTTATTGTCAAGAGGGGTTCGGTCGGAACGGGTAGCCTTTTCCTCCTTGAAGGTTGTTTATCCACTATATTTAACTTAACTAACTTGAGAAGACGAGCAACTCTCGGTATACCACCGACTTCTACGCCAACTGTTCGTGACACACCCACAGAGGAGGCTTCAAACTCGCTCGGGGTTTCAATTGGAAGCGGTAGAATCTGTTTGATAGGGCCATATACGCCACCCGAGGGCGCTGCGGCCTCCTCAAGCCTGTGGCATTCCACTGGATGTTCACCTCCTACAATCGCAATTACCCATGACCCGTCTATGAGAACTTTTCTGGGATATCTCGTAAACTCCAAAGTCCCACGAAGGACG
Organism: Orbilia blumenaviensis; assembly: GCA_036872755.1. NCBI lineage: Eukaryota > Fungi > Ascomycota > Orbiliomycetes > Orbiliales > Orbiliaceae > Orbilia > Orbilia blumenaviensis. The sequence goes on along the minus strand of JAVHNS010000008.1, from coordinate 1,456,766 downwards.
GGTTCGCCGTTGACATCGAAAAACATTCCAACGCCCGCCTCGTTAAGCTCCGTCCCAGTCGTCACTAAAAACTCATTGGGACTTGGAGATGCTATGTTGGGGGTCAAAGTCGGCTTAGGGAGCGGCGGGGTTTGTATAGTTGGTTGAGGTGTTCCCGATCTCGATCTGGCTTCCTCTTGCGATACCCTCGGGGCGGGGGATCCAGCTCTTGAGCCTGTATCCGATGGCACAGGACTATGACCATGTAGGTCTGCTGAAGGCCTTCTTCCAGTTGCCCCTGCTGGTGTAAGACTACCTGTTCGAGAGTGACTCCTAATTGATCCTCCAGACTTCACCCCCAACGAGCCGGTCGGAGGATTGGGAGATATAGATCTCAAGGGTTCTGGTTCGATGGGGGAACTTGATTGCCTAATCGGTGGGAGTGGTATCATCTTATTGTCGTTAATATCGACTAGTGCATAGCTTTGCATGTTTGCAAGACACGCACGGTGCTGCCGCAGCGAGCATTCCAGCGACTGGGGGAACGGGACATCCTGTATTTCGTAAGATTAGTCAATAGCATGTAAATACCATATGAGTGCGAATCCACAGCCGGCCTACCCGTATCAGACGGACTTCAGCTCCAACTCGAAGTAGTCGAATCATCCTCCTCTGCCCTACGAAAACCACCACCCCTCGAGGATCTCTTATTTCAGCGTCGCCTTCCGTAAGAAGCCCTCTGAGGGCAAGGTCATTTTCGTCTACCGTAACCCACGATACCTCCTTTAATTTTGTCGCGACCGGTGATAATTCGGGAAGCGTGTAAAATGACAACTGATTATTACATATAACAGCAGCCCTTTCGACTGGTCCGAGAAGTAAGATCTTCTGGACTCCGGGGGGGTTCTCTAGATTTGCCGGAGCGGGGGAGAGAGGCAATCTGAATGCAAATATGTATTGGGATGGTTCACCAGGTTCCTGTAGGATAGGTTAGCAATTTCTTTAATCCATCTATCTAGAATCTCCGGCCAATAGTCTAGCCAACTTACAGCAGGAATCTTCATAAAATGTAATATCTCCCCGGCCGATGTTCCCACATACAGGTGGTCCCCCCAAATATCCACACAGTTCACTTTAACATTATTTTGTTCTCCAGTGTCCAACGGTAGGTCGTCCACCAGCTTCTGCAATATGTACGGCGCAGCTCGCTCATTGGCGCCCGCATCGCCTGCTATGAGGGACGAAGCTCTTGGTGGAAGCGCAGCGGTCTCCATAACATCATGTCCCTCGCTATTTGCCGGCCGGAGGGTTTATGCTCTTATCATGCTGGTTCTGGGAATATTCTATAAATGTAATTACTATCTCTTTGCCTGCATGCGACAAGCTTCGCCGTTCGTCGAGGGGTACCGAGGGGAGCTATATTATAGGTCCAGGTCCGTGTACGCGTGGAGGGCAGTTGGAAGGGTTTAAGTTGTTGTGTTTCGTTAGAAGCTGCCATATTTACCACGGCCAATTCCAACCCCAACTTCCGACAAGTCCGTCGATGAGCTGCCCAGCGGCCACAGTTCCAACATCAGCCCCTCCGAAAAACCACGTCGGCCAATCCGTCGCCGCACAAAACAATAAAAGACTACGGCCTCTACAAAATATATAGTTGTATGGGGTTTCGGGCGTACCGACCCAGACCTTGACATTTGACGGTTAGGGGAGCTGAAAAGAAGGCCGAAGGGGGCATTGCACCACGAGCATAACTTGTCGCCATGTCGCAATCAGGGTCGCCGAATGGGACTCCCAGGAACAGTCAGGATGGAGGAGCTTCGGATAAGGCACGGTCATCTCTCGATGCTGCAGGTGATGCCGAAAACGCCTTTCAAAAAGCGATTGCGGCCTGGAGGAGTATGGCATCCTAGCTCTAGCGCGATTCTGGCTAGGTGATACTACGCTGACAGTTAAATAGGTATCGATCTATCATCGCTTCAAAAACAACTGGATTCGGAGGCTAGCGAGATTATTACGAATCAACGGGATGATCTAGTAGAGCGGAAGGAAGTCGCGCAGAAGACGAAGGACTTCCGTAAACTCAGTGATGCTGACAAGCTTGCTGAGTATAAGGGATTACTAAAAGGTACCAACCAGATACCAGTTGAGGCGGTATAGAGCTATCTAACCGTGGTTCACACAGCATACCAGCAGTTCATCGATCACATATCTAATCACCGAAAGTCCACCGAATCTCTGTTCTTAAACGTATACAATCACCTGTCTGAGGCGCCCGACCCATACCCACTTCTGGAAGCGACTATTGATTCCCTTGTCCAATCGGAAGACGTCTCGCGGCTTACCTCTGAGAACAATTCGCTACGCACTACTGTGTCGCGTCTTACATCCCAGAACCAAAATCTTGAGACAAGGATAGATGAGCTCAAGAGGGATGCCTCAAGGAAGGACAATGAAGGCAACAGGGCTCTTGAAAAGGCGGAAGAGGGATTTCAGGCAGTCTTAGAAGAGAGAACCGCCAATTGGGAGGCCAAAGAACGTAGCTTGCTTGAGAAGATCGAACACCAGGAACGAGTCATCAAAGAACAGAAAGCTAGCTATGAAGCTAGTTTACGGATGGGCAAGGTTGCGGAAGGCAACGATGATGATGTGGGCGGAGCGAGCCTGGCCGAGCTTGAGATTGTCAGCAGCGACCTTGAGCGAACCACCATGCGGTTGACTGAGATGGAACACAGAAACGAACAACTAAGAGCACAGTTGGCACAATCACTCGCTGCTCAAAACAATGCGGGTGGCAAGTCTCAAAAGGAACAAGACGAACTTGACGAGGAAATCCAAAGGCTGGAAAGTGTTAACTCAAATCTTCTGAAAAAGATCGATAGCCTGAAGTCAGAAAACGAAGATAAATTCAGGAACCATGAGAAGAGAGAAAGACAACTCGAACGTGAGGTGGACATGATCAAGAAAGAACGAACAGTGCTGAAAGAAAAGGTCAAGGCGTGTAGCGACTATGATGAGATCAAGCGTGAACTCGAGGTCCTCAAAACGATTGAATTCTCAACTGGTGATGACGACGAAGATGGCCACACGGACGAAGTCGACGTGGCTGGTCAGAATAAGAAGGAAAGCCTCGAGCAGCTGCTCTTAGCCCGCAATAAGAAGCTGGGCAATGAGCTCACCGTCCTTCGTGTTTCTCACCAAGACCTAAGCAGCCGCCTTTCCGATCTCCAAAGACAACTTGACTCAACCTCTAAAGACCTCGCCGAATCTCGAAATCTAAATAATCAACTGGAGGACGATCTTCAAAAAGCTCAATCTCAAACATCATACGCCAATCCTGCCATGTCCGTGGCAGGAACATATACATCACGCTACCCCGCCTCTCAAGCTGGCCATTTTGGACCACGTAGTGGTGCCCGTGTCTCTCCAACTAGCTCAATAATTTCTGGGAGAACTGGGCAACCAAGCTTTGACCAACTTCGTGCCGCCAATGCCGAGCCTTCTCCTGGTATTCTCCCTATGCTAACTGCCCAAAGAGACCGCTACAAAGCCCGCAGCTCCCAGCTTGAAGACGAACTCTCGCGAACGCAAGAAACAGTCACCTCCCTACGCCAGGAAATCGCAAGCCTCCAAAAAGATAACTTGCAGTTGTACGAAAAAACTCGCTACGTCTCGTCGTATAACCGCCCTGGTGGTTCGACTGGCCGGACAGGAGCTGTAGGCGTGCATAATAACCCGACGACAAGCTCCGGATTGTCACTAGACCGATATCGCGCAGCTTACGAAGCAAACCTTTCACCTTTCGAGGCCTTCAGGACGAGGGAATCCGTAAGGGCATATCACCGCATGGGGGTGCTCGAACGGGTAATGTTTAGCCTAACTCGAATGGTAATGAAGAATAGAATCACGAGGAATTTATTCGCAGGATACTGCTTGTTCTTGCATTTGTTTTGTATCGGAGTGCTATATTGGGCGGGTATGGGTGAGACAGAGAAGTTCGGTGGTGTCTCCATGAGTGCTGGTGAGACTATACCTGGTGCGGTGGGTGGTGGCGCAGCGGCTGGTGAGTGGCAGGCTGAGGAGGCGCCGATCCCTGGGTAGACGATGTATTGTTTTGGTAGAGTTTTGGCATTCTTTGTGGGAATTCAATGCTGGCGCTGCGTCTAGCCGTTGAAGAGCTGGTGTTTTTGATAGAAATGTATTTTTATGCGCGTAAAGAAGTCTTAGCTAATATCTCTATCTTATCAAAAAAAAGTAGCGCTGATGCATTAGCTAAGAGGTAGTAGTATACAAGTTCCAGGTATCCTATATAACAACACACATCCATATACCTAAGTATATACCTGAGTATCACAATGGCACTACCTTCGGTTTATATTGCGAACATGCTTTAATTAGGCAGCAACAGGTTCTAGGGTCACACTGCCTGCGCTTGTATCCTCGATAAAGATACCTCCATAAGTCAGACCCTCATTGGGTCTCTTGCTCTGGTACCCTTCCTTAACAACATTAATTCCTGCAGGGCCAGTTGGCAACTTCAATAATCCGATATGGAACTGTCCCTTTCCGCTAGCATCATTACTGACAGGTCCGACGACCTTAGCAAGTGGGGAAAGTCCAGTGCTATAATAAACTGTAATCAGGTTGCCGTCCCAATCGCTCTCAATCGCGAAGTTGTGCCATGTGTCCTCGGTGAATGGAACATTGAGGAGTTCTGTTGGTGCAGAGGAAGTGGAGGAGGAGTAGAGGCGGAGGGTTTTGGCATCGGCAAGGGACCACGACTCTGCGAATGGGGTGCCAGTTTTTAATTGCCACTAGATCAAATTATTAATTAATATATCATAACGCGCGAGCCAGACCCAGGGATTTCGTTCTGCATTCTATATTCTATGCACCCCAATGCGTTTATAGCACTTACAACATGAGAAGAGTAATCCTGGGTTTCAATGAAAACTGGCTGATACTCATGGGTATAGTTTAGTGGCCGAGTAGGATCGGTTCTAATTGAGAAGTGGTGGGCTGTAACTCCATTGTTGGTAACATCGTTTCCACTGTTCACCCCAGGAAGGAGCTCAGAACGACGGAATCCGGTTTGAGCGTTTTGGGGGCCGCCTGGAGCAAAAATGGATTTGTTGCTGCATTAATAAAGAATTAGTGTCTGAAATGTGGAACAAAAAATCTATATTTATTCGAATATTTCTTCGTATTTGATGTTTAAATAGCCCACGTACTTGATCTTTACAATCAACGACTTTCCGTTCAGTGGAGCGTCGAACTGTTTGACTATGTTAGACGAAAGCTTTATCTTTGCAAAATAAATTGTACTTTGAGGTTCGTGTGGGGCCTTACGAGAGAGTCCGGGATATTTGGGAACTGGATAACCTTCGACCATGGTTCCTCTATACATAAAATGGAGAAGTTAGATATATGCCGGTGTGTATTATAATAACTCTCGTTTCCGCGCGGATAACTGGAATGGTTTATACTCACGTCCCAACACGTACTCTGCATTATATGGACTAGTAGAGTAGCTATCAAACTTGGCAGCTCTAAACAGCGGCGGGATTCTACCGTCAAAAACGACTGGATTGACACCAATTGTCGTCGTCGTCTTGGTGTTAGATGGTGCGGCTTGGGCAAGCGCGGTGAAGATGACGGCGGATATGATTGACTTCATTTTGAAGGTTTATTTATCGATAAGAATGGTAGATCTGTAGATATTTATCGATTTTTAGAGCCAGAAGACCAAGGTTTGGATAAGCTTTTCCCACTAAAGAATCCAAGAAAGGGGGAAACAAAGATCAAGCATCATCTTGGAGCGAAAAGTGGATCTTTGTATCGCCTTTTATAATCCCTCAATGGCCTAAGTAAAACCTGGGGTAGTGTAATAAAAACAATTAGGCTAGGTATGACACCTTCAGCTTCAATAAATGATACCATAGGCTATAAATTGATTCCGGGTTTACTGTTCAAACAGCGGGGGGCGGGATTAATCGTGTAATAGATTCCAGATCTCGCACCACGCTTTATGGTCTTAAGCTAGCGGACTTTCCGGAGAGCGGGATAACTGGGAATATTATAATGTGAAAAAGGAACGTGTTAGTTTGCAGCGAGTATATTGATTGGCGAATTCCAACATATTCGCAATAGGTGGGAGTCTCGGATAAATCACAGACAGGCTGAACTTTCTAGATGTTTACTGGATGGGGTAATTTACCGGGATACATGGGTATTTAGAAACCCTTTAAGGGCGGACCGTGATACCGGGAGCCACTATATATATAGTTACCTAGATATATGAGAATCTAGGGGGCTGGAGTATTGTATGGCCGGGGGAATTATTCAGTGACGATGCCATTTTACATATTTGCCAACTGAATGAGTCTCGTAATTATAGGTCCACGATATGAAATAGGCACCTGGGTAGCCGTAAGGGTTTGGTGCGTTGTTAAGGACCCTCTTGTGCCTCAAAGTCTATTTAATATGTCTTTATTGCTGTGAATGCCGATTTAAGGCTGGCTTGCATTTGATTGACGTCCCGAAAAACGCACCCTTTCCCTCTACAGTAGTATCTACTAGGCGTTATTGGCTGTCTCGAGGTCATTGCGTTGCATTGGATGTTAGATGTAGTATGCAGCACAATGTTGTAGGTTGGGCGTTGAAGTGTGTTGCGCCTCTGTCACCTCGTCGAACGCCCTGGACTAATGCCGAGTTTGTGACACCAACGGGTCCGGACGTCCCATTGTGGCGTTTGTCTAACAAGCTGCGGCGCGAGAGTGTCCAAGTTTTTGCGATGACCCTTCCCATATGCTATCTATAGTCCCACGTGAACTAATTGAAGGGAGAATCGTACCCATCTTAAAGATCTCCATACTTTTGAACTCCTATGTAACATGTATAAAGAAAGCCATCTCCACAGGTTCTAATGATTTCGGGCAGAGTTATTGTTTGGATGATTGTATTGTATCATATTCGGATTCCCTCATTCTATAGTATCTCTGTCCTACAGAAAAACGTCCGGAATAACCCCGAGTCCCAGAAAAGAAAATATACAACATGACCTATCAGTCATTCCGCCGCTATCCATATAAAGACAAAGACGTTCCAGAAATCAGGTTGGAAGGATCAGAGAACCAGCCCTTTTGAGTTGTCTCAAATAAGGGTAATACGGGAACCAAAGTGGATTAGGGTATAGCGGGAGGAAGTGATGTTGATGAGGTGGAGAAAAAGAAAAGGTGGGTAGCGGCAGCCATGACATTATATAAAAAAAGCGTGAGGGAAAAACCTAAAAACACAAGGTACGAAAACACCCGGCAAAGAGATGCTAAAAATTAAATCAACATATTTACGACGAGGTGATCTCGTGTCGTTTGATGTTGGTTAACCTGCCGCGCTGCCTGGTGTTAAGTCTGACGACAGCCTGTTCCTTTGGCTTCTCGACGGACTCGTCCTCCTCGGAGACGACAACTTCGATGTGGCATGGGTTGGACATGTATGGGTTGATCTGGAATGGTATTAGCTCTGTGAATCATATGGAATCCTGAACCCAATATGGGCAGCTCTCAATCGTTTATTTTGGGCGACGTACTCTACCGTGGGCTCGGTATGTTCTCCTGCGCTGCTTTGGGGCCTGGTTGACTTGGATGTGGGAAATGACAAGCTTCTCGCCGTCAAGACCTTTCGATTCGGCATTGGCTTCAGCATTCTTGAGAAGACCGAGGAGGAACTCGGCGGACTTCTCTGGCCAGCGACCGAGAGGGGCACCGAACTGCTTGGCTGTAGGTGAATAAAACTTCCAGTCAGCCATATCCTTTTAGTGTAATTGCCGATTGCCTCTTTATCCCGTCCCTACAACGAGGACAAGATGGAACGGAAACCACCCCGACACGCATGTTCCTGGTACAATTCTGTCGAGGAGTGGTTCTCGTATCCCCAAGGATTTCTCCTCCCAACCCTCCGAACCATCTCATCTCATCTCGAATTGCCCTTTTCTTCTACACAGCTTCCAGAAAGTTGGCAACTAACCTTGAGCGGTTCGTCCAGTGCTGCCGTTGAATCTCCTCATTGGGATACACTCCTTCTTCTCTTTGACATTCTCGAGGTAGACAAGGGCACGAGCAAGCTTCATGCCATTGACGGCCTGGGCAGTCTCACGAGTGTTCTTGAAAGAAACACGGAGGTAAGAACCGCGCGACTTGGCGGACTTATTGGGGTTTTGTGGAACAGCGGCGTAGCGGACCTAGATGACGAAAATATATTGCCGTCAGCATAGCTGTTCCTTCGCATCTTCGTGGGGTATTTCGAGATCTCGATGTTGAAGTTTCATGTCGACGGCGGTCGAACGAATATTCTGTCGAGAAGCTTCGGACACACGCCAGGCGATAGAATTCCAGCATTGAGTATAGCGAGAGCAGCTGAACTGACCATTTTGTCGGTGATATGTGGTGTCGTAGGGAGGACCGGGGTATGAGAGTCGATAGTTGTCGGATGGAAGTTGTCGATGTCGTCTGTTTGGTGTTGTTTCTTCTTCGACAAGGCGAAAAAATTGGGAGCACACACAGCGCAGCCAACGTGAGGCGTTTGTCAAGCTAGAAAGTGTTGTCAGGGCTTCTAACCCTTATATCGAACCAGTCCCAAAGTAGTTAGCGTTGTATTTTAAGCCGCATAAGGCTTGGCACGAGAGAAAAAGTAAAGTGCATTGGAAAATTTTTGGTTTCGACTGCATCGCGGTAGAAGACACTAGACCTCCCAGCCATCCATCCATCTTCTCTTCGTCACTTAACATCTTCACTTTCAATTCGTAACGACAACAGTAGTTGCTTGTTACTTAGCCTGAGCGCGTATATACAACGCCGTATCGCATGCTGATACGACTAATACGCAATTCTTTTCGATAATCTTTCTTCACATCCTATCCGAATAAATGGCGTTCACACCTAGAGGAGGTCGCGGTGGCGGCGGTGGTCGAGGTGGATTTGGCGGTGGCCGTGGTGGTGGTGGTCGAGGTGGACGAGGTGGTGGTCCAGCTGGCAGAGGTATGCTCTTACAATATTACGCCTTTCTTAATCGTGCGAACGGACTTTGCCGTCGTTCGTCGTCTTGCGTCTTTAAATGGTACAATAGTCCCGTATCTAACTACTATTCAACCTACCAGGTGGTAGAGGCGGTGGTGCAGGTGGACGAGGAGCTGCTCGAGGTGGCCGAGGTGCCCCCCGTGGCGGTGGACGTGGAGGTGCCCGTGGAGGTGCTCGTGGAGGTATGAAGGGTGGCGCCAAGGGTGGTGCTAAGGTCGCGATTGAAGTTCACCCACGTCATCCAGGTGTCTTCGTCGCCAGGAGCACCAAGGAGGATCTCCTCGTTACCAAGAACTTGGTACCCGGAGAGTCGGTCTACGGAGAGAAGCGTATCTCCATTGACGCCCCAGCAGAGCCTTCTGCCGACGGCGACACCGGTGTCCCGACAAAGATCGAATACCGTGTTTGGAATCCCTTTAGATCAAAGTTGGCTGCTGGTATCCTCGGTGGTCTAGATGAAATCTTTATCAGACCTGGTGGGAAGGTCCTATACCTCGGTGCCGCCTCGGGTACCTCTGTTTCCCATGTCGCTGACATTGTCGGTCCCACCGGTTGCGTCTACGCCGTCGAGTTCTCGCACCGATCTGGACGTGATCTAATTAACATGGCAAAGAAGAGGACGAATGTTATTCCGATCATTGAGGATGCCCGTCATCCAATGAAATACAGAATGCTCGTATCTATGGTCGATGTCGTATTTGCCGACGTTGCCCAGCCAGATCAGGCCCGTATTGTCGGGCTGAACTCCCATTTGTTCTTGAAGGACAACGGCGGCGTTGTCGTTTCCATTAAGGCTAGCTGTATCGACAGTACCGCAGCTCCAGAAGCCGTCTTTGCAAACGAGGTCAAGAAACTCAGGGCTGAGAGAATAAAGCCACTAGAACAGTTGACACTAGGTATGCAAATCGCACATATACACCCAAACTTGCGACACACCACTAACACCATTTCCTACAGAACCCTTCGAAAGAGATCATTGTGCTGTCGTCGGCAGATACATTCGCTCGCAGTCTTAGGCAGATTACTTACCCACCAAATTTCACAATACCCTCTTCATCCACGATAAAGCGGCCCTCATTGGCTCCGCAGTCGGGTCAATGGCCCTTCCGCCACTTCGTTAATAATCTACCTAAACTCAGGAATCCCGAAATTCGTTAAATGTTTACGTATCGGACTAGGCGATGGGTGATCCCCAGATTGTCAAGGATTCTCTATATCTCTCTTGCATAGTTTAATGTCTCCCCATGTTCTAACCAGGAGTTTGGTTCCTAGTGGCTCTGCTGTTTGCTGTTCGCTGTTCTCAGATCTGCCTGTTCATTTCCTTATTTATATTTGCGCTGTATTATATGAATGTACTCTTACTGGAGGTCTAGGATAGTTGTATCAATAAACCTTGATATCGGATAGAAACTGGCACCTCAGCTAAGCGAAAGACCACTGATATAGGTATCTCGGGTTTCAAATCCGTACCACATCGAACTTCTTGATATCCGTATCGCTTAGGCCAAGACAGGGGCGCCGTGTAACCGAAAGGACCGGTAACCGTTATAGTGCCGAGACCGTTGTGTACCCGATTGTTCACAAGGCCAACATTCCAACGTGCTGATGTGGGAGATATCTAGGCTAACATGGGACTATGTATCAACGAGACCAGGATTATGTCATTATGCAACCCATACAGCTTGACTAATTGACGAGATTTGGCGACTCTGGAAGCTGGACCCACTAGCGAGGTGCTTGTGGCTACGCGTGGACTCCATGAGCTCACAGACTACTGGTTATTAACTTTATACACGTGCATGTTTGGTACTTGCTCTCGTCTACTAAAAGTTATTGTTTCGCAAAATCTAAAGCCCAACGAACAGCTTTTTGTGGTGGAGCTGTGGCCTAACAAGGACCAGGTTGTGAGCTACTCCATTTAATTATGGACATTGGTGGTAACTATGATGAATACCCCTTTGACAACTTAGATACATGCACCCTCGATACTTAAGTAAGTACTTAAGAAGAACCTACCTAGGTATTTACATTATACCTTAATGCTTGCAGTTAACGGTTTCCAAGTCATAATTTATGCAGATATTGATCTTATGTTTCAGCCCAACATGGACCGAAGCCACCCTTCGTTTTGACGTCGGCGAGCGCGCGAACAGGACTATCGAGCCAAGGGTAAGAAAAAGCGGCTGAACACCCCGGATCCTCGTCGAACAATTCCACCGTTTTGCTGGCAGCCCAAGCATCTGCCATGGTTTTTGCCGATTGGCTTGGTTCAGCCCTACAACTCCACCCGTCGCTTCTCAGCGACAAAAAGCACGGCTTGAGCACCAATGCAAACCCCGATTGTAGAGTGCAGAATGCAAAGCAAAAAAGAAAAATCAAACTTTGGGGCATTGCCAAATTTGCATGTTTGTACGAATGGGGTGTGGTAGACTGGACCCCGATTGACGACATTGGGTGCGATATAGGTATAATTCCATTGCCATTATCGACATGGGACTAAAAAGCAGATTGCACCTTTTTCTCGCAGTGGCTGAATAGGCATACTACCTATTAGGAGATGCAGACGCACGACGCAAGTGGTAAAGTAACTATCTAGGTATAGGTAACCCGGCGTTACTTTTATTGAGAGTGAGGAGACCCCTATACGCTGGCAACCATTACGAAATTTCTATTAAAGCCCGGCCTCCCACCTTCCAACAGTCCCCTTGGAATGTCAGTATCTTTCCTTGGTAACCAATCCATATCCGATTTCGCTTTTTGTCGATATCAGGTTCCACTCCACTATATCCGCAATGCACATTAGAACCTTGCTCGGCTCGACTTTGCTGACGGCTTCCGCTGTGAACGCCCAAAATTTCCTTGAAGTCGTTCAAAAGACACCAGAGCTCTCGTTATTCTCGGCGATAATATCTGGACTCAATGACACATTCAATGACCTCTTAAAGTCCATCGGGCCCGATGATGGCGGTCGGACTATCCTCGTCCCAAACGACCAGGCCATACGATCATTCATGGTAAACAATAATATCAAATCGCCCGCAGATGTGCCTGTTGAAAAGGTCATTCCATTCCTAAGTTATCACGTATTAGTGAACAATATCAGCAGTGCACAATTTGCCAGGCCCGGGGGAGCTGTTGTAGAGACTAAACTACAGGACGAGCGATATGCGCTTTTGAGGAACGATAGCGGTCAGGTTGTATATGGGACGCGCAAAGCGAATGAGGAGAAGAAAGAAGCCGCAATCGAGATTAAGAGTGGGGTCGAGGGCAGCAATATACAAATTGTGAAGCAGGATGTGGTATTCAACCAAGGATTGATCCATGTGGTTGATGGGTAAGCTTTATGTCGTCGATTATCTACATTATTTGTATAGCTGTAATGGGTACTTTGCACGAATACTGACGATTCGATCATTTGTGAACAGGTTCTTAACCCTACCAACCAATTGCTCCAAAACAATTCAACACCAGGGCGCCGAACGCTTGGTCACATACATCAAGCGTCTCGGCCTCCTCGATACCCTTGATAGTTACCCTGGTGCAACTTGCTTCGCTCCGTCAGATGAGGCAATTGAGAAAGCCCTTCCAGTCCTCATGAACATGACCGACGCCCAGTTGGTCGATGCGATCAAGTTCCACACCCTTTTGGATCCTTACTATACACCAGACCTGAAGGATGGCCAGATCATTCAAACATCTTTGGAGGGCGCTTCGATAACTGTCAACATTGTGGATGGCGATTATTATTTCAACGGCATTCTAGCTAAAACTACTAATGATATTGCGAGGAATGGTGTTGCTTACTTGCTTGATGGAGTACGTATTATCTAACGAAATTGGAAACCCCAGTTGGCAAATTTGAGATTATATTCGATTAAACTAATTAAAATATGTATAGATCATGCCTACTGAGTTCAATGGGACAATAACACCATCTAAGCCGTCCGCTACCTCTGCACAATCGACACCAACGGCCCCTCCAAATGGCACAACTACCGGAGTCGGAGGTGGAACTAGGACCAGCACAGGAATTGCCACATCGGCACCCACCGCTACTGGTACACCAAATGTCGCCGCCGTTGCTACAATTGGTACATCGGTTTTTGTGGCCGGACTGTTGGCCTTACTCGCTGTCTTCTAGATATGAAAATCAGTTACGGTCTGAGCTTAATTTGCACCATAGGATTATGAGATTTCATTTCGATAGCTATACATATTCAAGTGGACATCGTGTCTACCGATATACTTCTTTAATACATGCTATTTATCTACATTCTGTGCTGGAAAAGTACGGCTTTTTAATATCGTTGTAATCCGAAATATCTGGAAGCATTTCGGTGTAATACCATACCAACACTGCTCTAATACACATAACCATATTAATATTATAATGCTGGATCAATCCGGCACTAATCCTGCTCGTATTCCCAGCACAGTACTTGATCTGTCTAGAGCAAGCTTCAACAACACAAAGCTAGCGTGGTATTTTCCGGTGTTATATTCCAGGCATCCTCGATATATAAAGTTAGAAATTGTTGGCTCATATGGAGTTTTGATCAAGAGGACGGCATATTGACGTATTAGAAAGATCAAGGATACTATTAGTATGGAATATGCGAGGTAGTTGATCAATTGAGTTCATGTATTAGGTATGTATATCGGGCGGGTTAACGGTTGTACGGCTGGGATAATATCTGGCATAAACTGGCAGATAGATAAGTTTGCGACGGATACAGGGCGTATTAAGTCAGGTATTTCAAGAAATATTGTAATATTATATTACGAGGTTGGCCAAAACGGTCGCGGTATCGGTGATCGCGAAGCCAGTTGGTCCTGGTTGGTCCACGCCTCAATCAGCCCAGCCTACTATTATATATGAGAATACCTTTTTATATCGATCTATAGAGTAAAAACTGATAAAAGTAGATACTATTAGTCACCTTGACATAGAAACGTCGCTCACTAAGAGGGTAGCTACTGGTATACCAAAGTAAAGGCATACTTGATTTAACGTTATAACACATACGTTTTGCTTGAACGCTTTTATGCTTGTGCGTCTACCCCACATGCGGTTACGTATACGTGTGGAATACTTGAAAATACTTTGATTGGAATCGAAAGAATATTGGTTAATTGTTGTTTGAGGTCTGAGTACGAACTCAAAGTGAATTAAAGACTAGTCGACTGTTGCAAGCATTTTCTAGAAGATCTTGAGCTTGAGCTTATAAGTTTAGGCTTTAAATCTTCAAGATGCGTTTTATATGTTATACAAATAGGATTAGCTTACGAGTACCAGGCATATGTGCATCAATTCTTCTGGTCGGGTACAGGTGGACCCCTCAATTTTGGTCGATTTGGAGACTAGTAGGTCGGAAGCGATATATGTAGCTTTAGTAGAGTGCCGAGTTTTCACGTATTTAGTAGCGCTAGTATCTACATACAAACTTGAACCTTCGCATCATGAGAGGAGTGATGCAATTAGATTTAGTGATATAATACACATCTATTAGGTAACTATAGTCTCGTAATGCAGCTACTAAGTGGTTTAACTCTTGGATGAACATTACACTGGGATTTACATTTAACTGCCAACTGGAAGTTTAGTGGTTTTTTTAGAGCCTTGTGACGCAGCCTGGCGACCAGTTTAGCGAGGGGTTTAAGTTTTGTTGTGCCGCCTCAGCTTGCGTTCCCCAGATTCGTAAATCTAGGCCGATGTGTCACTTGACCTCCATCCCAACTTTCAACCTCAACCTAGTAGGTATCTAAGCTAAAGATGTCGACGGAATTACCGATTGAGCCACCGGCAGATGCTCAAGATGCTACCGTTGGCATCATTGGCATGGGCGATATGGGTCGACTTTATGCCAGAACGATATCAGGAGCAGGGTGGAAGTAAGTGCTCTTTGTCCAGTTGCCGAAACCGGCCAGTACTTATAATCCGACCCCTAGAGTCACCGCTTGCGACAGGCCTGATAAATATGAAGCTCTAAGAGCAGAATTTCAAGGTATTAGAGCTTGCCTATTCGTGTCTGTGACACTGTGGCACAATGCGACAGCTTTAGCCACACCAACTAAGTATCCAGTCCTAGCAGTAACCAGAGCGCATGCTAAACAATTACTACAAATCCTGGGTGATCCCGGATTTTGGTGTTCTTGGTGTCACAGGCAGCTCCATTACGATCCTTGAGAACGGCCATTTAGTATCACGATGTAGCGACTATATTATTTATAGCGTCGAAGCAGAAAATATCGATGCTGTGGTAAAGCTCTACGGGCCATGTAAGTTTTAATGCATTTTAGTATTGCTGCTCGCGCCCGACGACTAATGAAAGTGCCTTCCGTTGGGCGTATAGCTACAAAAATGGGGGCTATTGTTGGCGGGCAAACCAGCTGCAAAGCACCCGAAATCGCAGCATTTGAGAGACATTTGCCTAAGGACGTGGAGATCATCAGTTGTCATTCGCTGCACGGGCCTAAAGTTGATTCCAGAGGACAGCCATTGGTCAGAGAAGTCCCCGGCTCTCCTTGAATCTTACGTGCATCCTAACATTCGGCGTGTAATAGGTGATTATATCTCACCGAGCTACGCCCAAGGGCACAGCTCTAATAACTCGGATCCTCTCCTGTTTTCGCTCGAAAACAGTTCACCTCTCCGCTCTTGAGCATGACAGGATCACAGCCGACACGCAAGCCGTTACTCATGCTGCGTTCCTGAGTATGGGTACCGCGTGGCATGCGAACGCGCAATTTCCGTGGGAGGTCGAGCGTTACAACGCCGGAGGCATCGAGAACGTGAAGATCAACATCATGATGCGGATATATAGCAACAAATGGCACGTTTATGCCGGTCTTGCGATCTTAAATCCCGCAGCAAAAGATCAAATTCGAGCTTATGCGGATAGTGTGACTGAGTTGTTCAAACTCATGATCTCGCATAAGAAGCAAGAATTCTCGGACCGCATTCTTGCAGCGGGTGCTGCTGTATTTGGTCGGCATCGTGGCGGCCAATTGCTGCTAAGGGATGATATATTAGATCAGTACTCGCTATCCGCAGCACAGATACCAAAGAACGAGAGGCGGCCAAATAGTCATTTGAGCTTGCTGGCTATGGTGGATTGTTGGTGGAAACTAGGGATTGTGCCGTACGACCATATGATCTGTGAGACGCCACTGTTTAGGTTGTGGCTTGGAGTTGTGGAGTACGTGTATCGAGATAGACGGTTGTTGGAGGAGTGTATCGAGACAGCAATGGAGGATGATACATTTCGGATGGATGATATCGAGTTTACTTTTGCGGCAAGAGTGAGTACTCCTCGGCTTCAAGACACGACCCTGTCGATTTGTAGGAATATGACTTACTAATAATTATCAATTAAATTTTAGGGTTGGAGTGATGCGGTAAGCTTTGGAGATTTTGAGAGTTATAGGAAAAGATTTGAGAAGGTGCAGACATACTTTGCGCCAAGGGTGGCAGAGGCGACGAGGTTGGGCAATGAGATGATTGCAAAAATATTCGAGAAGACGAGAGACGAAGCTATAGCTAGCGAGGAGACCGCTGAATGAAAAAAGATAGCTGTACTATGACATAAAGTACTCGGATATCTGATGTCTACAATGTATCCCAAGGGGGAGTCTTGAAGCCCTTCCGGCGCATCTAACCCTAGGTACCCTAGATCCAGACAGAGGCGGATACAAGAGGTTGCCTCGGCAACCGAAAGATAACCCGAGTCTTCAGCTTCGAATCCAGTACAATGCAATGAATATGCGCATATGCTGTAACAGTTATCTTTTGCCGTATATTGTGAACCGTTAGTATATTAGTTCATTGCATGCACTGTCCATGATATTGGAAGGCTTTGGAAGAGTAACTGTCTCAGTCCAAGGAAAAGGGTGCTCCTGAGAATGCATCTGGCCTAGGGAAGCTCTGTGGCGGAATGACAAGGGTTGTTGATGTTGATGTTTTGGGACAAGCGAGAACCCGAACTCGAAGAGCCCCACCATGCAATGCACCCGCACTGCACTGTACATGTACTGCACCATCTTATGTCTTCCCCTCGTTCTCTAATCATTCTTAAGGCTACCCATCTACGGATTGCTGTCGCTTTCGAGTACCGTTGTTATCTACTAGTCTATTGCGCAACTGTCTTTGTCGCATTATCTTTTGTTCTCACCAGTCATTATACTATCGGTATCGCTCCCCTGACTGGTGTGTGCAGCGCACAGACCAATCCCGTTATCTCAAGGCCAATATCGCTAACCGCCTCTCTAAATGTAAACATCTAGGTCAGATACCCTCGATCCCTTAATAACACCACTCCCACATATAGCTTTAGTGGAAAGCGCTCGGCGGTATCATAAAGATGATATAGTTTTGCTGTGCGATACTACATACGTCTTCGTCTTACATCCTATCGCTTCCTTTCGAACCCGACCCTGTTGAATCTCACCTCCACTGGCAGCCTTCTTAGGGTCCCTCTACATCAGTATTCTCTCTGTTTAAGGGCGGATAGTCGCCAAAATGAACTCGACGGCGCCTAAGCGGCGTCTTAGAGACCCGAACGATATATTCGCAGCCCTAGACCGTCCTACTATCAACCCCGCCTCACCTTCAAATGATGGTGACCCCGTCACTGCCTCCTCCCCGTTATCATCCCCTACGAAATCCGCGCCTAGGAGCACTACCAATGCCGCTACGAAAACGCAATATGTCACAAACAGCACAACTCGTTACACAAAACCTCAAGTTGTCACCTCTCGCCGTGTCATGTCAATTTCCAAACGCTTTGTGGGGGCTACTGGCTCCCTTTTGCGTCGTACTGGATCACCGCCTCGTGGCCGTCGGTCTCCACCCCCTCGTAGGACGTCAGTTCGTAAAACGAGTGGTGGAAAGGGGGGTATCAAGCCGCCGTTGGATCTTGGACCACAGCATAGCCCTTACGATACGGTCAATGTCCGCGAAAGGGTTAGGAAATGGCAAGCGAACGGCGGTGGGGTTATAGAAGCTGGCTCGGCAACTTATACACCTCCACCACCTGTCAACACAGGCGAAAGTACTTCTCGCAGCGGTTCCCGGAATCCGGAGAAGAGGAAAACCATGCTAGCGGATTACACCGTTAACCATAACTTCGATGAGCTGGAGACTAGTAGTGCACGGTGGGGGATGGAGCCATTGGCCCTACCCGCACCGCCAGCTTTGACGGGCTATGGGTCTAATGCGGGATCTTGGAAGGGGAGTCGGCCATCTTCAGTTATCAGTGGTGGCGTGGGCGAGTGGGAGGATGCTATGAGCGGGGCGGAGATGAGTGGGAGAGAGGATAGAAGTGCGTGGAACAGTGCGCCTGAAGACAAAAAGGTAGTGACCTCTGGGACGAAGAAAAAGAAGAAGAGAGTCCCAAGGGAAGGCATGGATGTGGAGGCAATGCGAGCAAGGAAAGAGAGGAGAAAGAAGAAACTCATTGCCGTCTCAGATCACGAAAGGGAAATGGAAAGGAGTGTCAAGGGGAAAGATGAAATACTCGAGGTAGAGGTGATAGAAACTTCAAGTATCTTCGAGGTTCCAGGAGTTGATTTAGAGGCTACTGAGGATACATCGGTTGTGCCTATGGCAGTAATAGATGATGCGCCACCACCTCTACCCAGACATGCCGGCTCCATGCCTGCTCTTAAGGCTGCCGCCACCGCTATGAAGAGCCTTGAAGACGTATCACATAGCCTTAACTCTAAGCAGAGCGCTAAGAGTCTAGGGGCGAAACCGGCGAGCGTTATGTCCGACCCAAGCAGAGACGAAACGGTCACTAGTAGTCTGCTAGACGATGATGGGATAAGGGTTACGGCGATCCGCAGGAAGTTTACGAAGGCAGAGAAACGTGAAATACATAAGCAACGACAGGCCGAACGGGAGGAGTTCTTGGAGAGAGAAAAAAATAGGATACGAGAAGAGGAAAGGTTACGATATCAGGAGATTGAAAGAAGAAGAGAGGAAGATAGGCAGAAGGAAATTGAAAGAATAAAAGAAGAAGAGCGGCAGAAGGTATTGGAGGAGGAGGAAATGCGTGAAGAGGAGAGAAGAAAGATACGGGAGCTCGACCTCAAGGCGTACCGAGAAAGAGAGGAGCAAAAGAAACGGGAAAAGGAGAAAGAAGAGCGTCGGCGACAGAGAGAGCTGCTGCGGGAACAAGAACGGCAGAGAGAAATAGAACGAATACGGGAAGAAGAGAAACTCAAGGTGATAGAGGAGATGCGAATCGAGCAGGAGCGGGAACGAGAGAGACAAGAACGAGAGAGGGAGAAGCTCGAAGAGAAACGCCTTGAACAGGAACGGGAACGGGAACGGATGGAACAAGAGCGTGAGTTAGCTCGCCTCGATGAACAGCGCCGAATAGCCCGTGAAGAAGAGCGGCATCAGGAGATCATGTCCGAGATCGAGCGCGCAACGCAGCGGAGTACTACTCGAGCGAAAAAGAAAAAGAAAGAGAAGGAAAACTATATGCTCGAGGAAGTACAAAAGCGGGTTGGGCCGGATGCCCTACGATCCAAAGAAGAAATGGCAGCGGTCATAAAAGCCACTGTCGTTGAAGTCATGGGTGAAATGTTTGGCGAAATTATATTCGAAGATGAGACTAAGCCGAGGGACGTGATCGAGAAGGCGAACCTTTCTTCGACAGTTACTACGGAAGCTACTTCAAATTTCACATCTACAGAACCAGAGCACGATGCGAGAACTCGTGAGACGACACCGGAAACACATAAGAGTCCGGTGCAGAGAGCCCGGAGGATATTTTCACCTTTGGAAAAGCTAGAAAAAAGCCCCCCGCCGATGCCTCCAGGCCAGAATGATATTACCTACCGACCTGTTGAGTTCAAGAAAATGGCTCCTGAAATCCTAGAATTCAAGAGACCTTTCCCCATGGGGGTCGGGTTTAAACGTCCAGCTCAGCAAACAGTAGAGCACAAGAAGTCCATCCCTGAAGTCATCGAACCAAAAAAACCAATTTCCGATATCCCTGAACCCAAGAGACCAGCTCCTGAGATTCCCGAATCTAAAAAACCAGCTCTTGAAACCCCTGAGCCCAAGAAACCAGTCTCCGAAACCATTCGGTCTAAGAAGTCTGTTCCAGAAATCACTGAAGTCAAGCAGCCAGTCCTCGAAGAGACTAATTACAGGAAACCTGCCGTCGAAGCAGTCCCAGACTCACCTCCAGAACGTGTACCGGAATCGATTCCAGAAGAGCCAACTTCAAGTCCGCCAGGGTCCCCTGGGACACCGACAAAAGGAGGCGTTCTTTCGCTGCCCAAGCGACGTATAAATCTTTTTGGCTCGCAATCTGCGAAACGGCGAAGAAAGCCGTTCCAAGCTACGATACCTGAGGAATCTGCATCACAGTTGTCAGTTGAATCGGAGCCTGCATCGCCACCATCTGTACCATCGGCCGGCCGTCGAGACTTCTCATTCGCTCCTCGTACTGCAGCCGAGCCGATATCTCCTCCAATTACTCGACAAGTATCTGCCGCGTCACAACATGGACAAGCAGCAGATGCAGTGTTACCTCCTGCAAGGCAACTTTCCGTGGCCTCTCGTGCCTCCCACCACTCTGATTACTCGGATCACTCCGTTGCTTCATTTTCTTCCTCCCAAATCCACCGTAACCTCCCTAAAGATGAAAACCTTGATGCGCCTAGCCAGAACATGTCAACTGGGCTTACTCGGTCCCTGACTTCTCCAGCAGCCCATACCAATCTTGCGAAAGACGAGGACCCGGGAGATGAATATTTTGTGTCAGTTAACGAGCCACTGAAAGGTTCCGGAATCAAACGATACAAGAGTACAGCAGATCTCATCTCCCTATTGTCCGAGCGACGACCTTCATCCACGCGGCCAAAGAGTATCAGGAGTGTGAGGTCTATCCGCTCAGTCAAAAACAAGGTAGTCGTGGGAACACTCACACTTGGGGATCTACTTGTCGAACTAGCCACGGAAGAACTATCTTATACCGAGGATCTACAGCTTCTAGAGCACCGGATTATCCCTGTTCTCCTGGAGGCAAAATTGGCAAAGACAGACAAGGATGCAGCAGCTGGCAAACGAGCAAGTCCGGAGAAGTTAATGGAAAACAACCCCCTCAAGTCTATTGTAGATGTCAACATCGCATTGAAGAGATTGAACGGTATTCACGACCGACTAGCGGACGCAATTAAGGTTGCGACGACCGACCAGGCCGAAGGAGTCGCTGCGGTCCCGAATCCAGAGGAGATCTTAAAATGGGCACAAGCAGCAAAATATGTGTACGAGGACTACATTTCCTATTGGAGGATGGACTGGGACGAAGTTATCATCAACACAGATGTGTTGGAAGCCATTGAGAAGAAAAAGGGAGTCAGCAGCGTGGGATCGGCAAGCAGCGTGGGCTTAAGCGGTAGCGGTTTGGCTGAGAATGGTAAAAACGGGAGGTCAATAGATGTGGGCTACTTGCTCAAGAGGCCGCTGGTGCGAACGCGGGTCCTCACAAAATTTTTTAAGGTATGTGCCATTTTTATATCAGCTTTCTGCGCTAGACATCGGGTAAATCGGAGCACCAAAACATGGGTCAGAAAAAAAAAAAGACCCACTATTTCTAAGCTTCCCAGCTACTTCGGGATCTATCCCTCAAGTTTCCATTGCCTTTCTTCCTATTTGAAGCGTTTCGGGAGCACCCGCAACTCGGGAATGGCGTTTCGAACCTGCATACATAATGCTCTCGTTCTGGCGACAACCGAAACTAAAACCCTCTCCGAACTCTCACGGACTCTCATGCCCTCTTTTGAGCTCTGGGTTTCGGGATTTGGTGGCCCCAAATATTCTATCTATAGTTTTATACCCTTGTAGCTTCTAATTCTTACGTTCCACTGTGTCCGCCACCCATTCCTGCGAACCAGATTTGTGGTTACTATCTGGTTCTACCGAACACATTCCCTACCTCTCCCATTTCTCTTTGCCAGCCTGCTCCATGGATTTCTGAAAGGTGCATCTAGTTTCGGACCTTTCCTTTAATATACCCCTTCTATGGTGTTTTTCTTTTCTCTATTGTCATTGTAGCCTTTACACGAACAGTTGATACAAGCGAAACCATTTACTAATGACATGCACGTTACCCATGCACTTCTTCGATTTCCAGAGGATAAACTACCTCTCCCCAAGCCCGCTCGCGGAGGAAGCCTTCGTTTCCTTCCAGACCCTTGTCGGCGCCGCCCGCCACAAGGTTGCCGAAGAACGCGCACGTCTCGAAGATGAAGCCGCAGCATGTATAGATGCATCTCGTGTCCGAGACTTACAAACACTTGAAATTTGCTACGGCGTCGTTATTGAACCGAACCGACGAGTCCGCGCTCGCGACATCTTTGAAATGACACTAAATCATTCCCTTGGGAAAGTGTTGAGGAAAACAGTGGAATTGTATCTAAGGGATGAAGGTAAGGGAAGGACAAAGAGTGAAAATGCAGAATTGATGATCTGTGAGATCGGGAAGGGGGAAGAAGAGAGAAAATGGCTTGCTTTTCAACCTTTGCCTGTCAAGTGGATATGTGCGAAGCAGGGAGGCAATGAAGGGGACTTAGTGTTGGAGGTCGATGCGAGGCTGAGTGATGGGAGCCGATGGAGGGAGAATATGATCCTCAGCGCGGACCCAATGATAAAGATGGAGTGGCTACATCTGCTAGGTGCCGCAGCAGACGAGGTTTCAAAAGCGAGTCGAATGCAACTGGAGAATATAGGCTTACAGCCCATGGATGACCAGAGCGACATTGGAGTCCGGTCAATTTCGGCAGAAATTGAAACGCAATTAAAAAGTCTCGGTATCGATGATTCATACTCTGAGCCACCGACACCTGGCATGAGCATTATCAGCGAAATCGATAGATTCCCAGAATCAGATGCCGCATTGATGTCGGAAGGGAAGAAGCCAGGAAAACCGACCGTAGCAGTGGTAGTAATTCCAGGCCTAAGCGACCTATATGATGGAGGGCCACTCGCGGTGCCAGTGTATGGGGAGCTGCCTCATATTGTGCAAATGATGCCGCATTATGTCCATAAAAAGCGGATCGTGAGCCCACCGCCATCGACTATCAGTCCTATGAGTAGTGCATCATATGGGCCTGCAAGACTACAGAGACGGAGGACAAGACATGAACAGAGAAGAATGGCGGAACTCAAGCGGAAGGAGGACGAAGACAGGAAAGAGAGGGGGTTGGAGATGCAGAGAGAGAAGTTGGTAAAGGCAAAGAAACTACCAACTTCCCCGCCCCGACAACGGCAGATGCAACCCGTAGAAGCTAAGGAAGAAGAAACGCCCAGAGTCCGGAGACGTTCACCATTCAGACAGAGCCAATCGCCACCAAAAAGCCCCCCTAAAAGCCCCCCTAAAGCGGCAAGCTTATCATTTAAAATTTCTTCGCCACCATCATCTCCCGGTCGAAATAGAGGTAGTAGCAAAGACGATGATGATAGCTTGTCAGCGGACGAATCTAGCATCGTCTCTTGGAGTGACCATGACTCCAAGTATAGCCAAAGGTCGGGTAGGTATGGCACAATTGAAGGTGCAAGGCGAGCAAGGAGTGAATCTGAGAGTTCCACAGACACCAGTTCGACAGCTACCTCAAGCTCAAGCAAATCTTCCGATACAAGAACTGGGGACCATGCTAGGAGCTCTGCTTCTTCCGCTCGTTCCCGGCCACTTGATAAACCTTCACCGACGCAAGAAGAGGACGATTCTCCACCGCCTCTGCCATTACATACCTCCTCGTCACAAGATTCTCTAAGAAGCACTAGTTCGGCTTCCTCAGGAAGCACGGTCAGGAACTCGAAGGTAGCACCGCAGCCAGTTGCAACATCCAACCTAAGAGGAAACCTCAGACGAAGGATTTCTTCCCCTCTAAAACATGAATATGCACCATCAAGTGCAACAGAATCCTCTGGCAGTAGTAGTACCATAACAGACTCAGAAACTGAGAGTCCATCAGAATCAGAATCTGACCCTGAGGAGGAAGCCGAGGAAGACAGATCCGATGATGAGCTTTCGGAGGCACCGCCACATAAAATCGAAGATGAAGACGGTGACATCCCAGGGCCCATGTTCGAAGACATGATCGCTGGACGAAATCTGCACTCCTCGGGACGCAAAGATGGGCCAACAACTCAGTACGAAGATCTTCCACGGAGGACTACCTCATCTCTAAGGCACTCGGCGAAGAATTCGATTACAGGGTACACCGCCAATGCAATGGTATTTACCTGGAGCCCAAAGGGTGCCTGGGAGAAGATATCGGAAAACGAGAATAGAGTTGCTCTTATAGACAACTTCATTGAAGTTTATAAGACGGATTCAGATGGAAACCAAGGCAAAATGCTACTTAGCTTCGAAGTCACTCCTGTAACACCCATAAGACGGGGTACGGCAGTCGATCTTTCAATTCGCGCAGAACCCCGGGCTAAATTTCAGGGCGGAACGGTGATGTTCAGAAGTCGTACCCCGCAAGAGTTAGAGTCACTTTACAACGCCATCAACACTGCAAGGATCAGTGCCTGCAACGGATTTGGTGGTGCGGGCAAACCTGGAAGGAAACAATCGATCGGCCGGAGCGGTAGCGTTAGAGGCTATCGTGCCACAAATATGGATGCTCCCAGCGGTACAATAGGGGCTCCTGCGTTCCAGGGCGAAGCTGGTAGTATCATTATGAGCGAAGGTAGCAGCATGGGCTCGTTAGGGAGCGCCTTTTCGGCGTTCAAGGGAAGCCTTAGAAGTTCGATATTTGGAGGTACGAAATCCTCCAGCGGGGGCAGTTGGATGAGCTCATCAAGCACTTCAAGTGGACTGGCAGGTCCAAGGGGTATCATTAATCCTCTAGGTGGAATCCCTATTACCGGCATCGGTGGCGAAGCACCCTACCAAGGTACTGGTTACGTTTCGAACCTCAAAGTTAAGTTGTGGAAGCGGGAGGGCCCCACTAAATGGGCAGACCTGGGACCTGGGCGGCTGAATATTATTACACCGCCCCCGGGACATGCCGCTCGAGGTGGAGGCGGACTCAGCAGCAATGAGAAGAGGATCGTGGTTCGAGATCGCAAGGGGCAGGATACATTGTTAGATGTCATTTTAGGAGAGAGCTGTTTTGAAAGGGTTGCAAGGACGGGTATTGCAGTGCATGTTCCCATGGAAGACGATGGATTTGTCCCATCCCTAGTTATGGCAGGCTTAGCGGGCAGGAGTAGTATCTTTATGCTGCAGGTAAGCAATACCAACACCCGTAAAAGCACATATATAACTCTAAAGAACGGATCACTAACAAGCTTCTGAAATATAGTTCAAAGGTGAAAGCGAAACGAGGGAGACATTTAAGATTGTGGGCAAGCAGAAATATTAGATATCTGTGCCCACCTCCTCTACTTTCGGCGTAACGGCTTCGTAATACTGTTTTCTACCCTGGCCTCCCACATGCCGTGTCCGAAATAATATGTTCGTGATATCTGATTGTTTTCCTTTAGTCTATGATTTATCGGAGTTTCACGGCGGGGCGCTGGATTTGCATTCTGTGGCACCGTGTGCATTTGGGTATGGCGTTATTGCCTTAGTGCTTTTGTTGTTCCTGTTTTGCGTACCTTGGAACACCTTCATACACTTTTATACCGCATAATAGGTCTTTCTTGTTCCTTTTCTGTTGAATCTTGTATAGCTACCCCTAGCGTGGACATCAGTTTGTTTTTTCTAATTGTTTCCTATCGTCGATAGACGAAAGCGAGTTTGCATATTGTGGAGTAATATCACTAGTATAACATTCCCCGTACCCAGCTACCCATTTTTGCTATAAGCATTCTTGTGTGCCTGAAGAAAGTACCACAAACTATGCACTTGCACATGCAACATTCGCCCAACTACAGGTTTCGTCGCCCCGTGCTTTGATAAGCCTGTTGAAACATATGCCTGTCCGGGGACCCTTCGCGTTAGACAGACGCCAAACCAACTTCATAGATCACGAGATCAAATGAGGCTTCCGGCCGAGAACACAATAATGGGGAGCTTTTGTACGGTCCTCGTATGCTTATAGTACTACGATCTGTTGAATGTTACAGAAGCATGCACGCCTACGGATGCACGCACATTGGGTCACCCGCAGCCACAGATATCCGATACGGGTGCCACTAGTATAGTCTGATTATAAAGAACCCCTTTCCTGTGATTTGCTCCCCTCACAAGTTGCTGTGTAACCCGAACTATAATCTGACGTCCGATATATACATGCACCCAGTCTAACAGGAGTATCATTATTACATGAGAATAATTGGACGCTCAGACTGCGCGACCGCTGATGGACATCTGCCGATAGGCTGGAGATGGCTGGTCAGACCGTGCGTCTAAATGAATCCGGATTGAGACATAAGCTAACCAACCTAAGAAGTTTCCCAGATTTGTCTATACCTATCCGCACAGTAGCCTAGTATCCATACAGCTATACAGACATCATATATAAGGTATCGTATTTCCTTCAAGTATACATTTACTTAGGCACCTAGCTAGATAAGTAGGTATATATTTAGGTAGTTTCCTCACAGCTGTACAGCATGCAGCATGATCTGTATTCTTATTTGTGACCGAATCCATTACGCTACTCCCAAGATTTAACAATAGTGCCACCTCGATTATATAGTTTCGCATTCCCCCCCAAGGTTTTGGGAGCTATTGAAAGATTCAAGATGTTCTCACTGGCGGAAATGGCCATTCTACTGGACTAGGTAGTTGTTGCAGTTGAGTGAGAAGGTGTTTTCATAAGCTGCAGTCAGCGTAAAGTATTTACTATCCTTCAATGTGTAGGCCTAGCTTCATAGATCAGCCTCCACAAAGGACACGCCTTCAGACTCGGGCATATATAGGATCATAAAATTAATTCTAATTTATATAAGTATACGTACTGCTTATCCAGGTAGTAGTCTCGTTCTGAAATCCAACTTAAATTTTCGTAACTTCTTTATCATTCCCCCTCTCTCCCCCTTCTTTTCGTGCTTTTTCTTCCTTTTGTTCCCCCTTTAAAAGCAATTGCTTTGCAACCTGACAAAACCCTCAGCAACAGCGTACTAATATTTTTACAGCGAGCCTAGCAAAACAGGAACTATTCGCTCTTCGCCTAAGCTATGAAAGTGGAGTTGTCCTAAACGGAATGTGAGTTGACTCGATATCACTAATGGCTGGTAAACCAAACGCCTACCACCGCATGCAGGCTCATACCTGTATTCCGCGGATTCGCACTTTGAAGTTAGTCGGTCGTATCCCAGTAAGTTAAGCGGTTCAATTTCTCGGATACGAAGGATGAAATTGTCCAGGGATCTCTTTGGGTTAATTTCCAACCCTTGGGTGCCAGTTCCAGTAGGTATCTTCATATCAATATGATTATAAAAGGAACTACTTCAGTCGCACTCGCAGCGAAACCAGCTTCGGAACACTCCACCCAACCGTAATATAGTTACATTTTCCAAAGGAATACATGCATGAGCCGCTTGCGTACTACTAACCCAAAGGATTCGATATCAACCCTAGAGGCTGTATCTATAAAACAGGCCACGGACCTCAAGCCGTGGCGAGCAAGGAGCTATGGGATAAATAAATTAATCCACGCAGAGCAACGATATGCAATGTCATTTATTTCACGACTCAGGGTAAAAGTCTGGGGAAGAAGGGCAGAACACCATTGTAATAGAAAACGAAGCTAGCCCATACTACTGTTCCACGTAAGATCATCACTAGAACAAGATGCAGAAGACGGGAGGAACCAATAGGCTATTTGGTAGAAGACTCCACCTTTTTGTGCGGGTTACCGAGGCCAATTCTGTACGATTTTAGGTTTTATGGAGTGCAGTACATGTTGTGGTTGACGAAAACTTGAAAACTGGAACTTTGTTGTGGGGTGAAGTGGCCGAGGGCAGAGATATTGACATGGGCATAGGGCTACTATAGCACCATTCTGTTTCCGACAGAGCCGCTTGTGATCGGCCATGCAAGAAAATGTCTCGTCAAGCTATGAATGTGGGTCCCAGCTAGGCCAGAAAGGGTGACATTGAATGGACTGGAGTACTGGTTCACTCGAGGTATATGACATGGCACCCATGGTATGTGGATGATAGGGTATGGAGCTTGAGCCACACTTTTACAACTCCCTCAGGTCCAATACCTTGCTGGAGCTTTCTAGAGCATTTTTTGGAAGCTTCCTTGTCGTTAACAAGATCTGAGGACTGATACCTGTACACAATTCTTTTATTATCTTTATGCAGGCGTAGAATCCATATATGTCACCTGATCGCGGACTTTATATCCCGTGAGCATGAAGGTTCTTATGAAATTAACACTAGCCACCTCATTTCCCTGAAATCTTCAGATATCGCAATATTTGAGAAACCAACCCTTGGAATGGGGTAGCGGAAACTGCCTAGTTGCAGCTCGTGCGGCTCGCTAAGTTCAGTCTCTTGCGTGGTTAAGGTTACTACCTGCATCAATCGGCCTTCTTATCCTTCCATGCTACGGAACAACGGGAAGTGGCCAGCGAGCTTCGAGAGAGCTAGATAGACATTGGAAGTGATTGCCTGAAGGCAAATGACAGTTGGCACATGCAACCCATACAAGGTTGAGGATGGGCGGACCGGTACCGATCCCTGGAGGATGGAATTACTCGAGTCAAAAGCATGCGTGATATTGGTGAATTTGAAATTGTAGAATCAGGCTTTCGGGATTAGTAAATAGGGAATATCTAGACGAGGGAGGAGGGGTTTTTGCTCTGAAGGCGTAATGATTGATTCGAAGATAGGAAGGAACCCTGGACCCACCCGTGATCATCCATCCAATTATCTGCTTGGACCGGATACTTGTCACTTGCTTGCCGTCGGTCTACCTCATTCGAGTTAAAGGCTGCGTGTCCAAAATACTGTGGAGCCAGCCTGAGTACCTACTTCCGGGTCCAGCACCAGGGCCCTGTAGTATCTTCAGTCTGGGCCGGAGGGTAGACTATAGTATTGATGAAGCGGCATGGAGCCTAGCCGACTCCCATGCCTTAGGCAGAGGGGCTGGTTCCGGGAAAATGCACAATAGCATTGTCACAAGTACGGAAGTATTAACTCGATATCTTGCGCACTCTGTAAACTTAGAAACGAAAAGTGCTAGCAATCAAAGGCAAGACTCTGCCTGATTTTTCCATAGTCAGCATATATGGATACAATCTTCAGACACTCCATCGCAGGGTATTTAGGGCAGACGATTTTAAATAACTAAATATATTTAGAAAGGGAGGAGGGCCAATAAATAAATTTATATTTAGGTTAAAATATGTTTCAAGAAGCTATGGAAAATCACAACAGTGATTTTTCTGGTCTCGAGTCCTATTTAGTCCCACATAGTCAGCACCACACAGGCAATAGATAAATTTGACCCATTCGATCGATGTGGTGGGGTATGTTTGCAACTTTTGGGAAGTGGGGAATAGAACATAGCCTTTGAACCCGGCATAAAGGTGTAGAAACCGATAATTGGGTAACGGGGACACATGTGTCTGCCCGCGACCACGAAGGCCAGGTGCGTGATAGAGGAAGGTGTGGCAGGTATACGAGCCTGGTCCGGCTCGGGCCTATAATAGGGCACACCAATCACACTTGCAAACTCCGGTATAATCTAGCCTAAATTTAAATCTTGCATTTGGATCTGCGGATACGGCGCCAATACAAGAATACTCGAACTCAATTCATTGAACCTCCAAATATAAATGTCAGAGTCGTAGATACTTACTGTATTGTCAGATTCAATCTTGTGCCCTTGGCCCGAATTTGGAGGTTCTTGGGTGCGGCGATTGTGTTGTCCGTTGTAAATGGGTTTAAAGTGGCTTAGCTAATAAATTAAGCCTGAGCCGGGTTAACAAGGCAAAGAATACGAGAGCTTCCAATAATAGTGTTAATGCTGAGGTTTTGGGATAGATTGGGCATGGTCTATCCCGCATCAATTTTCCAGTTTATTTTGGGCTTCAGTTACCCTGAAATTTCAAACCTGGTGAAATTTCAAATATTATCGTTGAGGTTATCCTCACGCGGCTGCTAATTGTCAACCATGTAATCACACAAATGCGGCAACAAGCTAACTTGATATTGCAGTTACTGATTAAAGGCGGGATGCCGCTGCCGCATTATCCTGGAACCTGGCTTGTTCCCTGCCAGGCCAGGGGCGCATGTTGAGTTTTCACGTTTGCAACGTCGAATTTGTGTTTTGAGTTTAATTATATCCATACGGGTAGGTAAAAGTATCTACCTGTTCGGACTTGCCCAAGGCACCGATAGCTGCTCCAGGAATTTCTTGCACAGGCGATGGCGTCCGTAACGGCAGCCATCTCCAGTGCATAAGTTAAGAGATTTTGTGACATTTCTGAAAACATCCATGTTTGAAACTGGAGGGCTTTGCCGTTTGGCTGCTCCAGAAACCAAAATTCTTCCGTTGTTGAATTCGAACTTGGCTAGAAGCCGTAAAAACTGCATTATCGGATCGCGACGAGTCAGTTAGAGCAATTCTTCCGGTGAACTAGGCCGTTGGTGTTTTCTAAATACGAGGTGAAGTCAAGAGTTTTTGAGAGTTACATGGCACAACGGGCTTTTAATTGTGGATGTACATATACATGTCGCGCGATATATCCACGTAGCGGTCCAAAACGTCCCGCGTTTCGCAAGAGAGAGCACTGATTTAAAAAGTACTTATTGATCTACGAATAAAACTATTCTAACCAAGGGTGTTGAACCGGGAAGCCATGCCATATGGACTAAAATGTATATTCCTGACAGTTATTCATCCGATGTCACGGAAAAGTCTGGATATCATATTGGCACAGCATACCGCACTACGCGGAAGCTGCACGACCCACAACTTGCATGCACATGCAGAAGCCAACGTTGTCCCCCCTCAAAGGATTCCTTTTAAGTCGATCAAAACGCATAATCCCCAATATTTCCTTAGGCTAATAAATCCCAGGGAAGATCATTTACTAGACGCAATATAGATTGAAAGGCTAGCATACATCGGTGCTCCTGTGTGGGATTACAGTCCGTGCAGGTATGCATACCTCTAGCTGTGCCATTTACAGATGGGTATGCCCGGAAGGCCTTTAGCCAGGCCAAAAAGCTATGAGAGTACTTCGGTTAAACGGCTTAGGTATTCGGGTTTGGTAGGCCGCTATGGGTTCTCAAAACCAATCGTGGTTGCATGGCTCTAGCATGCCAAAACTAGAGAAACCCCTCAGGCGTCATAAAAAATTGGCAAGCTGTAGACCAACAACTAGCCACCACGAGGCATTCTGGGTGGGAAATTCCGGGCTTCAAGCCAATCGTGGGATTCGGGAAGGGACCTTCCACCTAGAAAAAAAAAAAAGCAGAAAGTGGAAGAAGTTGTAGAGATGGGGTATTCCGAAGTTGAGCCGCAGAGGGCGAACATGGCTCGAGCTCCGACGACCACTCTTGGGTCAGCTTGGTGGGTCGTATTGTGCAACACGGGCTGGGCTGCGGAGTGTGCACGGAGTTTGATGATGGGGTAAATGTTTAGTGAACTCTCAAGATCCATGCGTATTATTGACTTGGGAGCTGAAAGGGGCTGTATTGCACTGGGCGGATAGAACTTGATATCCTTTTTGGCATTTCCAAAAGGCATGATCCCTGCCGCAAATCTCCTGCAATCAGTTAGGCTGCATATCAAAAGTTCCGCGGATTCGGTTGCTTCAAAACCGCTTTGTAGCTGCTTGACCAGGATATTGTTCTTTTTAGTACGAACGCCTACGTAACAAAACGGCAGGATATTAAGACAGGAAAGGTTCTTCAAAGTACGGAATAGCTGCTACAACCCTTTCACAAGGGAGCACAACCGTGCGTAAGTTAAAGCGGGTCAAAATTTCTGCACCCAGGTTCGTGAGAAATTCGGGTGGATCTGACATTTCGAATTCAACCGTGTGTCAATGGATGGCCCACATTTTGTCTTAACTCTCATGACGTGAGTGATGGAAATCATAGCTGAGTTCTACCGCCTTCTACACCAGCCTCCTCTTGACCATGCAACTGTGCGACTGTGCGGGGCGACTCGAGTTTTCTATGCATGTGCGTTCTGGATTCGAAGAGTTTGTACGCGACTGTCGGTCGACACTCTCCTTTCTT
Organism: Orbilia blumenaviensis; assembly: GCA_036872755.1. Lineage (NCBI taxonomy): Eukaryota > Fungi > Ascomycota > Orbiliomycetes > Orbiliales > Orbiliaceae > Orbilia > Orbilia blumenaviensis. Next base: position 1,424,534 of record JAVHNS010000008.1, on the reverse strand, counting down.
CAACACCTCCGATGTGAGCAAGATAAGATTCTTAAGAGGATCCTTGCGGATTAACTAAGGACTTGTGGAGACGTATTTATTAATCTGCCTTGGTACGGACATGTATGTAACGTGGAAAATGTGCGAGGAGCGGAAAACCTTTAATTTTGCAAAAAAAAAAAAAAAAAGAGAAGAAGTTGACAAGCAATCGACAGGCTGCCCTTGTACCGGTACGTCTCGGTACAATACGCGAGAGGGAAAATTGCCCAAAGCAGCTTCCCGACAGCTTTTCCTTGGGAATGCAGCTGCACCTCGTTTTGGGGCACAGAAAGCTTCTAGAAAGGTTCGATTCCTCTGTAGACCGAGTCCTCCCAATTGGCTAACGGACGCACAGACCGTCGCCAATTAGCCTAAGTCTCCAAATGAAAATCAAGATGCGGCTGCATGGAACACGAAGAAATTGTTCGAGAAGGTATCCAAGCTTCAAGGTGATCATAAATTACATCTCGCAAAAAGGTGGGTATTGCGCGCCACAGTAGTTGGACGATGACAGCAGCTGCAAGAATCCTTCTGGAAGGATGCACAGAACATGCGAGGGGATGCACGCCGGTCACCCAACGAGGTTCGATTCCAGATATCGATAGTGAGACTTTTGACACCATTCCGTCGAGGGGTCAGTGCCCAACGTTCAACTTCCAACCAGATTTTTCGAAAAATCGCGGTCGTGGGATAACTAGGATGCCTTATCCTATTGCATCGATATGACGGAAATGCTAGGAATGCAATATGCATTGTCGATCATACGTAGGCTCGAAAGGGCGCCGTGGCTTAAGCCTTGTGTAGCTAACGCCATGGGATTCGATAAGATATTGTTGCATTTACCCCTCTTGCGAGGAAAGCCGTTTGGTGAACCAGAGTGAGTTCTTTACTAGCCACCAACTTTTCAACTTCACATCCAACACAAATTCCGACGTCTGGTCAAAATGTCCTCCTACGGGAAAACGCCGGATAGAAAACCGAACCGTTCGCTTTTCATTCCTTGAGTTATTTCTTCTTGTTTACCCCAAGAATCATCGGGAGTGCTTTTCTCTCTCTCTCTCTTTTTTTTGTGATCAATTTCTCCAGAGCTTGTAATGTGGGAAATAACAGACGAATACGAGGTCCTCGTCCAATTACGTCTTGAGCCGGTACTTGGTTGCATTAGTTTTCCAGTTTTCAACCAAGGGAGGAGGAAGCAGCCAGACGGGTGAGGGTGACATCCCGATTCGCTTGACTTATCAACTAACCTGCACTAATAAAGCCGGGCGTCAAAGGAGTATTAACTAAGATTCAAATAATTTTTTAGGCAGGAACCGTTGAACCGGAAAAATTGGCGATAGTTTTCTGCAAAGCTGAACATCAGGTGAGAATTGTGGCAGCCCCACTCAATAGAGCCTGTCCAAATTCGCGGACATTCGAAAAGTTTTGCAGTTAGTACTGGCAGGAAGTCCCACTCGAACGCTAACCTGCAGCGCACGTGCGTAAACTTTGAATAGTATGCGTTTGTGTGCATGTGTGCGTCTGTCTGTTTTTGTGAAAACTCGAGCTAGACTTCATTGTCGTTTACATAACTTCTCTAAGCGGGCTACCAAGGTTGTCGTTTTGCGTATCAACCAAGGTGATATTACATCGCAACACTGCGGTATCGACATATCTGGCCAGAAGGCTCAACCGCTGTTATTTTTGGGCACATGGCATGGCCTCTTTATGGTCGTAATATTTGAAAGGTGTATGATACACCTGCGGTTTACAAGATATCATGGAACCGTATGGCCGTATACGGACCTTAGTGCCGCTAAGGACCGGGAAGACTGGATGCGTCGGGTACGGCCGTCAGAACTTAATGCACGATATCATATGTCGAAATTCCCCACTACTAACTTTCTCAAGGCTAGTTGGGTTTTGGCCTAGGTTGGCATAGTCCGGATCATCATTTGCCATCGCTGGTATGATAATAATCGATCGCATTACGCTAAGAGACCTATTCGCGGCCGCATAGGCGTCGTAACAACGAACCCCATGGTCTTCATCGAATCTAGGAGGTCCTTAGCCTTAACGTAGTCGAGATCACTGGACCGTTTATGTCTTCGCGAGATCATACTATGATTCGAATCCTGGTTCAATCGCCCAGGGTTGACCCAACAAACACAAAGACGGGTTGAGTTGTCAGATATTGACGCCCTGATGTTAAAATTAGCAGGGTGCATAGTATAGACCAGTTGAACAAATCCACACTGCACTCTTAGCTTATTGCAAGAAACATTTTTAGCATTTTGGATGTAAGGAACTCTCCGAATAAGATGCTCGTGATTCGATTGAGGTTAAAGTCGACTCTTTCCACATATAATCTAAGTTTGTAGTTTGTTAGGTTTATCAGAGTCAAAATCGATCCTAGACTAATACGCGATCATATTGTGCATCAAGCTATATGCGACATAATATCAGGTGCAGGTGAGATCTTAGAAAGGATAGTCGAGACACCTAAAACACGAACATACGTCGGGTGTACACGTCGCCAGTATAATGTCACCAAAGAGAGTCACGACTTCGATCTTTTGAATTTCGTACTGTAAATACAGATATTTACTTACTAAACTGACGAAGCAGAATACGAGCTAATGCCTGTTGTCTGCATTGTTGTTTCGAAATTCCGATGCGCCGATGCTGCCGACTCGTAGCACATGCAGATTTGCGTAGCAGGTACATTACGCCATTATCTTCACGACTGCCGATTCCGACGATAGTGAGCGGGCCCTGAGGCTCAGATACGGAGATTAGTTAGTCATCTGGTAGTATCGGCCAAGTATCGAGATCTGACTGGTATACCCTCGCTGCAGAATTATTAGTTGTGTTGCTGTGCATGTGCAGTCGTTTTTAGACAAGGAATATTATTACGCAGCCACAGAAACCTTTCATGCTATTTCGAGCATTCGAATTCCAAACCTGGCCAAGTTCCTGCGTTCCGATCTGTATGATACAAAGAGCATTGACCATTTTGCCTTCCACCACTCGTATTTCCAAACATAATTTCAGAGGGATTGTCGCCAATGTTGCTTCTATAATCTATAGCACATGTAGACGTTGCACAAGCACGGCAATTGCAAAGCCTCACCCAAAAGCGCATCTTCAAAGGCGCGCTTGATTGTGTATGGGAACAGATTGCTACTTCAGAGGTGGAGGCAGGACCTGAAGCCTAGGCTATCCCGCCCATTTGCCAAAATCCAGTCAGAAGCCACTAATTGACAGGTTGAACTCCGGGGCCATCACCAATCCGGGTATAATCCCCGTGATCTATTGACATGTTTGAGTAAGTTCCCCTTGGGGCTCCAGTCAATTTAACAGGGAGTCGGGTTTAGGCGAGGTTTTAGAGGATTTGGAAGATTCATGAATTTGTCCCGACTTGCCGTTTCGAGCGGTTCGGAGTCTTCGTCATGGCTTCCTGGGGATCACAGATTACCAAATTGAAAGCTGCAAGGTCGACGGCCATATAGAGAATTCTCAACATTAAGATTCTATTTCTGGTGTTGTTGTATCATGAGAGCCTCAGCCTCTCGGGAAGGACCAGCCAAGCCTTTCCGGGCAGCCTCCACGCTTGCTTGTTCTGGAACCCTGGATGATCTGACCGCAAATTGTTCCCGGTGGCAAGGGTGACTGGTGGATATTATGGAGGCTCATCCGAAGCGATCTGTCGGCACAGCATGCACTAAATCGGCAATGCGATGGTCAAAAGCTCAAAAACCCTGGCTTGGGAGCACCTCGAATGCCTCAATCAACTCACTGCAGTCCTGACCATCCTTTGTCCGCTGCCCGCGACAGTAATTCTGGGCGAGGCGGCCCATCGGAAGATATCTTAAAATTTAAGTGGGTTGACGCGTCGTCTGCACGTACCTATGTCCCGTGGTATTATATCGATACGTATACGTCGACGTCGTCATACGGAGTAAAATACCTGATCAGTGCGCTTACTCTGCACTCGCTACCCAACCTCGATCTGGCTTCGGGCTCGAACAAGACCTTCCCGATGGGATTCCCACCAAGTGTTGCATCTCAAGAATACTAGCCAATCCCTGAAGGAATGAGTCGATACATGTATACATCGTCGATTTCCAGCATGCATGAATCCCTGAGGTCTACCCCAGGCATTGCTAACAAATATATCCCCAGGAGACGTTCGAATGATCAGGTCAGCTTCCCGGAATTGCGCCTCTAAAATGTCATTCAACTCATACTGGAGGGTCTCATCTAGAGGTATTTGCGATAAGTCAAGCGAGATCCTGATATTTTGATAGCACCAACGCGATGCCATCCAGAATTTGCTTGAAAAAAAAATTGTAGCCGTCATGGAAATGGATAGAAATCGCGCTCTGGGGCAGGCCGGAATTTCTTCCTTTTCGCATTGCATTCCTCGAATTGCGACCTGAGCTACAGTGCAGGTATGAGAGCTTCCGCGGCAAAGTCATGCTTTCTTTACCCTGTCTGTTGAAAAACCCGCCCACTTCGAACTTTACCCTTAACTTCTCTGACCGGCCCTGAAAGATTGGTGATTTAGGCCTCCAAACCTATAAACAACCGTCCAGAAAAAACATGCTTTGGAGCGGAACAGAGTGCACCGCCGCCCTATGATTTGGTGCAGGGCCCCTGTCCTTGACAAACCGTGCAGGCGTCCCACCCATGCGCAAGCAGCAGGCCACACATATGCTGGTTGATGTGGTGTGGTTAACCTTAGTACTAGTGCCTGCAGCGACCAGAAATGTTTCTCCAAGAAAACGGTTGTAAATCTTGCGTGTGCTGGGGTACGAAGAGATCAGTGATAGTAGTTTTTTTTTTTTTTTTTTTTTCTAGCTCTGACATTACAAGCCTCTGGCCACATTGCAGAGGCCCTGGTGCCATATGCCAGAAGTGGAACTGCAGCACCGTCCGTTGTCCAAGTGGAGATCTTGGGGTCCCGTCGAAGTCTGTTCACCTCACTTCACGAAAAAAGAACTGTTTCTAAAAAGCAACTTCACACACCCTATATTAAACATGGTGTATCCAAAAAGAAGTGACTGGCGGCGTAGTTCTGCTGGAATAGAGTACATTATTTTGACATTACAGATGATGCAACGGCATTGTCCCCCACATGCATACATCCTCGACAAAGACGGCCCTGTGTCTTGCAACCCCTTGGTCCTTCCCCTCAGGCTCTATCTTATATTTACTGCGGAACGGAACTGACAGGATAGCTTGAATATGACTACCAAATAAGAAGCTACTACCATCGAAGTAAAGGAGAAACAAACAGCTTCGCCACTTGCCGTTCGGTAGACTTGAATTAAAGGGCCACGGAAAATTTTATATAACTACTCGACTTTCGCACATCGCAACTCCAAGCTTGGACCCACAGGTCTCACCTTACTTGACATCTTACAATCTCTTTAAATACCTGACAGGCCCTCATTTGCATAAATTCTTATTTGATGAAGGTCCCCTCCACATTTGGTCCTATCTGTCGACTAAGCTCGGTTCCTTTATCAAACGTCATTTAAGGATACACCACCTACCTGTCCTCCAGAGCTGCCAATACACTCTGCGCATTAACACAGATATTCAACCACATCTAGTGTCTACGACACCGACATACCTAAATTTTGCAGCCATGGGTGGTCAAAACCCTTCTCGAAAGAGTCACACGAAGTCGCGTAAGGGTTGTAAAACCTGTAAACGGAGACATATTCGATGTGATGAAACTATTCCACAATGGTATTAATATTCACGGGCTCCCTCCGACTATTTGTTTTCTGCTATGAGGCTCTTTCTCGATCGTTCTTGCTAATTTAGCCTTTTGCTGTTAGCCGAAACTGCACCAAGCACAATGTCCGTTGTGATTATATGGATGCCCCGCCACCGTCAGACGATAGTAATTCATTACCACCATCTACGCCGGTGTCCCCTGAATATATGGCGCAAGATTTGTGGAGGCGATCTCAAGTCCCAATGTTGCGGAGCACAACCCATCTTTCTCCCTATGATGCGCCAACAATGAGGCCGAGATCCTCCCAAGATATGCGGCTACTTCATGATATTTCCCGGATAGCATCCCATATGCAGTTGGCAGAGCCTATTTTGTACAGAGTGTGGGCTAGAGAAATACCATTGTAAGAGAGACAGAATCGGTTGCAATCAGCTGTTGGGGGAATTGCTAACTCATTGTCTATTACAGGCTCAAGTTCTTGAGGTTAGCTGTCCGCCACGAATTCGTTATGGAAGCTATCCTATCCTTGTCCGCAGCCCATTTGGCTTCGGTATCCAGCACCACTGAGAGTCGGCAAGTTTCATTCCAGCATGGAGGTATAGCAATGAAGGGCCTACAGGACGAACTGAGCAGGTTCTCAAGGTCAAATGCAGATGCATGCCTTGCGGCATCCGTGTTACTCTCCTGGCAGGCGTCAGACTGGTAATACTAAAACCCCGCGCGCCTAAAAGACTTAAATGCTGATTCTTTGAATCTTTTAGGAACGCCTGGAAGACGCTAATGGAAGGCACTACAATAATAATCCAGTCCATGCAATCTTGGAAGCACGAAAGCGAATTCAGTGAATTTATTGCTAGTCTGGAGGACGCAAATTCCGGAGAGACGTTTTCGACAAGACCGAGTTTGACGGAGCAGCGGCAAATAGTCGCAAATGCTCGAGCATCACTCGAATTTCTGGAAATAGAAGCAGTCAACAAGCCTGTGGAACAACAGGCACTCAGTACACTGTTTTCATTTCTAAATAACCTTGAAACGCAGTTACCGATGTCGAACCACGACCACGAGTACCAGATGATCCATCCATTGGCGTCGTGGTTGTTCTTCCTCCCCTTGTCATTTCTAAGACGAGCAAAATCCGACTCCATGGTTATGGTTTTCCTAGCGAACTTCTATGGACTGCTATTGGCGATTGAGCCGCTGTTTCCGGCCGTCGACTCCGCTTACTTCGGCGCGCTATGCCTCGGCCCCATTGAACAAATCCACCGTCATATACGGCACCAAAGAAATCACGCAGCCTTGTTGCATCCTTCGATGCTTCTTTCAGACTACAATGTTGACTATAGCCGGCAGCTTAATTGTCTACAATTCCCGATGGAGCAGGTCCTGAGATACAGGAACCGGCATGGGTGGATGACCAAACACGTCGATGAATATGACCCCGAAGCAAGCAGGTTGTATGATTCCCAGATAGATTTCGAGATTGTGATGAACGAGACTGCCGCGCAATGGTCGCCTTACGACGAGTCGAGAACATTTGATCAATTCAAACAATATCCCAATTATAATACCACTCCGTCACCAGCACATACTCCAGTACAGGCGCCCTACCAGAGCATGCAATATCAGCATCCATTCGTCACTCGTCAGGGCATGCAACCCAAGAGTCACAGTGAAATGGATCCGTCGTTCGTGAGCCAATTCCCCCTTATTGAACCCTCTTAGTTGGGCACAAATGATCGGGTCTATCTTCTAACTCTTTAGAAACAACATTAGGGCGAGTACGAGTTCTTCTGCAACAATGTACAGCAACAACCAATGATTCTAAATCCAGCAAGCTCTGCTAGCTCACCAGAATATATGTGGTTGTAATCAGTCATTCATTGTTGTGAGGTAAGATGTCTGAGACACCTCTCGATTACTCAAAGCAGGGCCGAAAACTCTGATATCCTTGAGGTTCCACTCACCGTCTCCACAATGAAAAGCCAATTAGCCTGATGCCTAAGGGGTGTTACATTTCTCCATGAACACCCCCGCACGATTGGCATTGCCGTAGCACTGTGGTAGAGGAAGGTAGTTTCCTGATGCTGGATTCGAGTCCTGCCGAGGTGTCGATAACACGCACGTACCGCTGCGGCTGTAGCGTTCTATTCCAGAAGCGTTCCATAGCCTCTATTTTGGTTTCGCTGTGTATACTTGCTCTTTCCATTTCTCTTTCTCCTCCTTCTTTGCATAATGTTTTGTATTTGCTTTTCACATACCCCATCTCGCTGAACTGTTTTTTTTTTTTTTTTTTTTTTTGGAAGAGGAGGAATACCAAAAGCTGGTCAATCACCATATGGTTTTACATTTTTGTTGTCAGATTGTGTTGGTTTCGGATTACTATCTTTGCCACGAACATGCCGCAGCAGGCTGCTGAATTGTCTGTGCCCCCTTAGGAACAGCCGTACTCTCTACACATTACGGCTGTCAGTTCTCCTAAGGCTGGACAGTACCCGAGACGGCTGAAAGTTGGCGATTAAGATTTTACAGGCGTTCTCGCTCTCTCTCTCTCTCTATCTCTCTTTCTTTTTAATTTTTTTTTTTTTTTTTTGATTTGGTTCTCATCACAATATCTCACTATACCACTTTTGCTTACCGAAGTTGTTTTTGCCCCTTACACATCGTCGATTATCCCTCGCTGGAGTAAGCTGGCTTCTTGGTTTTATTTTCATGCAATTTGGCGTTACTGTGGTCATGGTCGCAGTTGGCAAGTACCTGCAGCCGGGATTCTATTTGCAAACTACCTTACCAAAACACTTGAATCATCTTAAAAAAACCCTTTCAGGGTAGTATGTATGTACAAGAGCATCTAGTCTCGAATTTTTTCGTTTAATACCTTTTGTGCAATAGATTTTTTCCAAAGAAGTTGAATCCCTCATGGGTCTGTTATTGGGCTGATTTCTCTGCGCAGCTGCGTTTTTCTCGTGTATTCAATACGTATATCACATGTTTTCCTGCCATCTGCAAACTGGAGGCACAAAGTCAACCATGCAGCAAGCTCCGCCAATACACCCCTGATGTTGTTTCTGCGGTTTTGTAGATTCATATCGCAACTCCGAGATAGATCTGACCGCCAGGCGGCTAGATAATTCCAACTCTTATCCGGAGTAAGCATCTTCCAATTCTAATACATATTCGCTGTTGTTTCAGTATTTGTAACAGCCATAAGCATAAATATAAGTATGAACATCAAGCCGCTAATTGTAAGTAACAGGCAGCACAGTAAGCTTAGAGCTAGAAATAAGAAGGTTTAGAACTGCACCTTCTCTACTTTATAGGGCTAGTCATATGGTTTGTGGCCCTCAATTAGGCGATGCAGTTTAAGTTTGGATTTATTTGTCTCATCAATCACCGAGATGTATTCGAAAACTTGTCTACTTGATGGTCAGCCCCGTTCCCTATGTTGCGTTTTGCAACTTCTTGGGGCACCTTCAAGCCGGCAGTTATGTAAGTCTGCATATACTAGTACTTCGCGCTTCGGTTGCATTATGCAAAAACATTCATTGGAACATCGATATCGAACAGGTATCCGATTGAAGTGGGGAATATTCTTTCTACTTTCTTTCTATATTCAATTAACTCTTTCGAGAGCATATCATGCGCATAGCAATCATCCCGCTTCTGCCGCGAACTGCATCGGGCGAAAGGCTGAAAATGGCAGGCTGAAAATTGGCGAAGATTTTGGAGTTGAACATGCAGGAAGTACAGCTAAATATAGAGTAAAGGCGATCAAGGCGGCTCGAAAGTCGTTTTCGAGGTGCCGTTGGCGTACGGCGTGTATTGCCTACACTTATTTCTAACTTTGATCTTGACTGTTACCAAGCTCAAGCTCCACGTGAAGCTTCAAAGTTGATATGCATAGGTATGCAGCCACCAACAAAAGGCGGCTAACGTTCCACCAACCAGCAGTCCTTCCCCCCAACCCTCAGATCCGTGCCGCATTTACGGACCATTCAGATGGGTCTTAATGAACTCTAATATTGGCATCTATTAATATTTCCCCAAAAATTGTCCATCAAGGTCTACAACCGTATGTTCGAGGAATATATGACCGGGATATCTGGAATAACAGTCGAAGAACTCTAGTTCAAGGTTTCCGGCACAAGCCCATCTATGTTCCGAGCCTCCTACCACTTCGCAATTCCACATACGAGGCAGCGAAAAAATTCGCACATGATGAAATCACGCACTCTAGTTCTGATGTCCTGTACAACGGGTGGAAAATCCGTCTATACACAACGATTATAATTAGCCGGCTCGGTCGCGAGTCGTTTGTAACGTTTGGTATGCAAGATCACGTTTTTGTATGGCTAAGGCAGATCGGAAGACTTATTCTTTTGAGGGGTCGACGAGCATTGCCTAGAAAGCGGCTCCGGTTGCAGCATATATGTTTATTTGCCGGCAACTCGCATCCCTACCGATACTGATATATCTCCACACGCAGGTCTGGGGTATGTTCATTGCAACTGTGGGGACAAAGTATCAGGTGAGAAACAAAGAGCTAGTAGTTGAAAGTATTGGTTTACACCCGGCCGAAGAAGTCTAAATTGATGAGTTCAATTGGGATGTAAGAAGTATATATGTGCTTGGACTTGGCACCATGGTTTAGGCCGATGCCGACGCCCGGGATACAGGCATCCTGATATTAAGGTCCAGGTACGGTGCTTCTAACGTATTGGGACGAATTTCCAGCTCCACGACCCCAGAGTCCCGTGATGCTTCCTTTTTTTTTTTTTTCACTACCGCACCCATGTAATTCAGCGAGCGGAGTTAAGAGTATGTCAAAATGGTCTTCGGGTAAACTTTTAGGTGGTTGTTCGCTTGAGATGTCAAAATTTCGAACATTCTCCACAGCCGGTCCGGTGTAGTCTCTACGTCAGGGTTATTTTTTTCCCTTTCTTGCCAACGTTTGATGTGCCATGCAAATGTCTATAGCTACGACCCAGGTACTTAACTAATGTTTTGCCGGAGCAAATGCCCCCATGCCCCATAGATTTGCCTATGGGGCTAGCACAAAAAGTGGCGGCTCAAATTGGTGAAATTGATGCTCTACGGTGTATGGTCCCAGTAAGTTAATAGACTTCCCTGACTTGTGTCGTGCGAGGTCCAGATTATTTGCGTTCAATTACATAATAATGACAGGCAAAAATAGACGACGAATAAGCAGGAACGGAAGGCCGAAAGCCATCCCGTTCAAGCTTAGAGCTCTCACCCTTGTGGATTGTTTGAGCTGTTGAGAACAAACCTCATGGAAAGCTTAAGCTAGCACAACGTTAAAAGTGAAATACAGACGCCAAGACGTCAACACCAGTAGAAACAACCTTCAAGCCTCTACGCGACAACTATCAACCACCGACAACGAATAGCCCAGAACAACGGACCACCAGCTTCTATATCGATAGCCACTTGGAAGGCTACGTGCTGCCAGCCGAGCAGGAAGGATCCGAACCACTATTTGTTTAGGTGGCGGAGATTATAGGGAACCTATCAAGATGGCTGAGTCGGGCGGTTGGCACACCATCGAATCCGATGCTGTAAGTTAACCTATTTCCTTGCTGTAGTCCCATAGATTCGGGTCGGTCGACTGCGCCTTTGCTTCCGGGCTGGATTTTCGGATTAGAAAAAAAAAAAGGTCAAAACGGCACAGAGCTTACGGGAGGCAATACAACTGCTCCATTTACCAGGGTTATTGGTAACTGGTTTCGAGGGCTACCGGCCACCATGAGAGGCGAAGCATGGGGCACTGGGACTGATCACTGTCTGGCCGCTTCTTGGATACATTCTTACAGCTGTTTTAAATCCCTTTTAAAATGCTGTTATCTCGCCATGTGGCATGATTTTAATCTGGCTGACGGGTGGGTCTTTGACCTGTTTTTAGGGTGTGTTTACATACTTGATCGAAAGCCTCGGGGTCCAGGGTGTACAGTTTGAGGAGTTGATAGCATTGGAAGCCGACTACCTCAAGCAATTATCGTATGAACATTCTGAGTTTCTGCGGCTCTTTGTTGGTGTTTATGCTTAGCAACAGGGTTCTTGCGATCGATGGGTGAAACAATTGGGGCAATGCTAATTCTTACATGCTTTTGAAACGCTTAGACCGGTCTACGGAGTAATCTTCCTTTTTAAATATCAGATGGGCAAGAATAGATCTGAGGCTCCTATGGATGGCAGCCATGACATGGATGCTCCAAATCACATGTTCTTCGCCAACCAGACAATCCAAAACGCCTGTGCTACCCAGGCGATCCTGTCGGTCCTTCTCAACGCTGACAAGGAGCAGGTTGACATTGGTGACTCTTTGCGGGAATTCAAAGAGTTCACCAACGGGTTCCCGTCTGATGTAAGGCATTTACACCCATGCGCTAAATCTTAATATAAAATTTACTAATCCACACCCATAGCTTCGCGGAGAGACATTATCTAATTCAGGTACCACCATATGCGACCCATATTCCAGAGTCCTGACTAAGTTTTAAATGTACTTTACTTTACGGAAGCTGATTATTTGCGATAGATTTGATACGCGATGTTCACAATTCTTTTTCCCGTTCAAGCCCATTCGTTGATGAAGGCACCCGACAAGCGACAGAGGAAGACGATCTTTATCACTTCATCGCCTACACCCCTGTCAATGGTGTTTTGTACGAAATTGACGGCCTGCAGCCTGCCCCAATTGCGCACGGATCTTGCACCCAGGATGAGTTTTGTGATAAGGTCATTCCTGTTATACATAGACGTATCGACCGTTACCCTCCAAATGAGATACGGTTTAACCTAATGGCTGTGGTCCAGGACCTTCGCGTTAAGGCTGTTGAGATTGGGGATGAAGAAATGCTTGCGAGAGAAGAACAAAAAAGAAAGGATTGGGAGACAGAGAACGAATTGAGGCGGCATAATTTTGTGGGCTTCATTCATGAACTTTTGAAAGGGGTTATCAAGGAAAAAATCACAGGTGGCACGTATGATGAATGGATTAAACAAACAAAGGACACAAATCTACAGAAAGCTATTGCTGCAAGGAAAGGCGAACCGGTTGACTAGCTATCAATGGATTAGTGCCAGTCCTTGGGCTCCTGGTGTATCAAGCCCCCCTATAACCATAGAATCTGCTGTATTGCATACCTTTATAAAAGCATCAAGTAGCAGATAAATATCATTATTCAGAAGCTGGAAAAAAGGGAAGAAAAAGGCGTTACAAAACCAAAAAAGGCATATTTATAGAAGATCGTAACTAGATAAAGGTTGCTAGTGGGTTTAATATTACTATGGAGGCCACCATCTCAGTATCTAGTACGACACCTGTCTCATGCGACACTCTGAGGCGGGTGGGGCCCTAGTAGACAGCTTTCGCCGTGCAGAAGCACATAAGCGTTTCTACTGATCGAGGCGGTCCTTTGTTGCTACAACAATGTGGGCATCTGCTTGTGAATCCCACATCAAGTGAGGTTGTCCTCCTTTTCCCATTTATCTAGTGCAATATGGTACCCATTCCTTATATTCCATAATTTGAGTGAAATACTATATTAATGTATTCATTCTGGCAACCCGGAGACGCATAGAGGCCGATTAGCCCATCTTGCTTATGCCTGTGTCAGCCTACATGTATGACATGATAATATTCCTGTACACTAATGATCACGCCGCTTAACGAACAATCCTTCTTTCCCTCTAAACTTGCTAGCTCGACCTGCTAGTGATTTCTTGTCTTTCATAAACATCTGCTGCTCTTTAGTCAGCCAACAGTGCCTTTGATTCTGTGCGCCTGTTTGCATTTTTTGCATAATCATTATCAGTATATGGTGCTGCTCCATTTATACATTTAGAACACCGGGGTGGAGATTTGTACGAGTGGCGAATACCTTTTGTGCCAAAACCAATTTCATAAATCCAGTCTACTAGCCTTTAACACTTCCTGATGCGTGATTAAAAATAGAATTTACGAATGATTGAAATACAACTAGGCCTATACTTTCATCAACGAGTCCTGTAAGATCATCTATAGATGCATCGCGAGAGCTGCTTATAAGTCATTTAGATCCCACCTAGCTTGTGTGTATCGAAACTTGGATTTCTGAGGATTTTTGAGTCTTCTCTTTGGCTATGATAAGCTTCTGTACCTCTCTCTGGGCATGTTTTTCGATTCTTTGTGATATACAGCAAGCATTCTGGCTCTGTGATGACTGGGTTTTCTCCTATTTGGATTTCTAACAAACAACATGCGCATGCGTAGGAGGCTCCATCGAAAGCCTTGTAGTACTGACTAGCCCTTTGTATGCTGCGCTCATAAGTTATTATCATCTCTCTCTCTTTTTTTTGCAGGCTATATATCATTCAATTAATCAATATCGATCGTATATTGATATCATTTTACATTTGAGTGTTGAACTAACGAAGAGAGCGTGTAGCAGGTGCGTAGATGATATAACATCGGGAGAAGTACTTAGAAAATATCTAACCTTAAAGGGTTCAATCTTCTCGATTCCTCGATATTATAAACGTCAGATACACCAATGGCGTACTGAACTGAGATCCCAAGAGCTGGAGCTGCTCATAATAGTATGTAGGTAAAAGTATACGCACCCTAGTAGTTACATAATTAACATAGTTGGATCGTATTTGATATCAAAATCAAACTGTCTAGGGGAAATAGTTGACTGGTCGACTGTGCGCCCGAGATCCGGCGTCAAAATAGCTGTTGATAGCTATAACTAGATCTACAAAGAGATTTACAGTAAAATTCGCAGCTGAAGGCTCGAGTTTTGTCTCGTTCCCAGGTTGTTACTGACGGAAATAAGCAAGTTACACTTGTATTTGCGAGTGTGCACTGTCTGTTATATAATGATAGAACGAGCTAAATCAATGAGCTTAAGAGCTAGACCTTAGACCTGAACGTTAGTGGTTTAGGTAGCTCTGATATGTTGGCCAGGTTCACCGGCCCAACATGCCGGTGGCCTGGGTAGCTTTGCATGTTGGTCGCGTTAGTTAGGTCCAAAAGAGGCAGCCCATAGACATCAATACCCTGAACTAGAATACTCCACAAGCACCTAAGAGGCGTGGGTGCAACACGTATACAACGTTATACAAATGTGTAACCGGAACTTGAGGCTAATCGATCATGATCTCTCTAGCTATCTGTCACCGAGCAGCTAGCATCTGGATCACGGAAGCAAGTATAATGAGTGAACAAGTGCACGAGCGCCTCTAGTCAAGGTTTTAATATAAAAATGCAATAATTTGATTACACCAATCTGAGTAATTGGGGTAATGGGAGTATTAATATGTTGTGATTCAATTGAGTTCTGACTGCTGCTTAAAAGTCGACTTATGTCTTGCGCCTTGTATTATATACCCTACGGGTCCTAAAATATAAGATTGTATTATGTACTGCACATACTTTATTCGCGCTTGAATCGAGGCTTAACCAACCCCAACCATATCGAATTTGGCGGCACCAGCGCTTAGGCTATTCGCTATATTCTACTGATATTTTTGTTTTACTTTTGGGGGTGCAACTTAAGTACTTGAATTTTATGGGCCAGAGACTGGGTTCTTGACTTTGATGAAATGTGAAAGCTTCTACCGATATTTCCTGATATCATTATGGAATATTTTTTAAGAGCGATATGAAGCCAGACCGCTATTTCGGTTTTTAATAATTTTGGATAATAATTCGGACGCTAGCGCTACGAATGACACGGCGACGTAAATAAAGTATTAGAAACTAATCTTTTCTTCTCGTTGTTTCATAGATTTAGGCGTCAAATGGCCTCACATGGTGTAGTGGCAAATAGCTAACAAGAGGAGGCCGGAATTCAAGACCCCAAGGCCTAAGGCCGCGAGCTTTGACATAAGTGACTTGTTAAAATTTCACTGCCCAAATATAATAGGCCCTGATGCCAACTGCCCTACATATCACTCACGTGTCTGGTTTCCAATTCAAGACTGAAAAAACTATACACTTATATATATATATATCCAATGTTTTTTGAAAAAAACTCAGCGTCATGGCGAAGTCAAGTCGTTCAGATATCTAGCAAGCGGAGTATTTGGTGGATGCATGGCACTACTTCTATACTCAACCGTTTCTAGCCTCAAAAATCAGACCTGAGAAAAACTAGATTACCTCGAATCCTCCCAGGAAATAACTAAATAACCATGGTGGCACTGGTTTATGGCACCGCCTTCCGTGATAGTCTTCCAAAGCTGTGAGCGACAAGGTTAAGTTAATTTCTAACTCGAAGAAGAACCCGAGAAATAAGCTTCATAAGCGCTTTGAGAACCGTTCCATAAGTCAAAACGATAGAATAGTACGTATTGACGGTGAGCCGCGACCGGGGTGGAGATGGATGTTAATGCAAACTAGGAAACGTAGGCCCGAGAACGATGTTTATAAATTTCGTTGACCAAGGTATCAGATTAACTGTAGACAAACAATTGGATATTTAACCATAACTATATGGCAAGCCTTAGGAGGATGTAAAAAATGTATTAATGGGAACACCTAGACTCTAGTAAAGCCGTAGTTTAAGATGTGTGCAAAGCGCCGAAACGGAATAAAACTATAAGTGAACACCTGGGTATCATTCGAATTAAATAGGAAGAACTTTTAACGGCTTGGGTGCATTTGGTTCCTCGCCTTGCAAAATTAGAGTAGATAACCCAAACTGCTTACCAGTGGTGAGCAGGGTTGCATGATCTTGCTGTTACATCTGTTAGTATGAGGTTGACATCAGGTCTAGACCGCGGCCCTAGGAAAGCTAAGGAGTACTTCATTTAGAACTCGGGATTAAGAAGTTCGTAGTATAAATCTAGGGAATGCTAGTTCATAGACGCGTACTAGGACGTTTTACACATATATGCATAATCACGATCTCGGGGCTCAAAATATTTTCCAGGAACAGACTAACCTTGTGAACCAGCCTCCACCAAGGACCAGACTTGTGGTTAAATTCGAGAACTCCCGTTAACTCTAATCAGGGAGAGGCCGTCGCCGTATACTACGCATCCGCCTATATGTTAAATATAACACAAAAAGTACGTTTGGTGTGTGTCGGCGTGGTACGGTTTTAGGTGGTTTTCGCCGATTAACTTGCTACTAGTATTTCAAGCAAAGGGTTTGTTGCTGTGTGTAATAATACTGTCAGTTCCTATGCAGGAATGACCTGCTGGTAAGTATTTACGAAGAAAAAAAAAAGGAAAAAAAAAAAAACATAACTTGAAGATTGGAATGTAAGACCTAGTTATCGATTTTACTAGAATCGATATCAGGCTGATCATTTAGAACAAAGAGCCAAGACCCTACGTAATCACCTGTACCATTCGCTCCACAATCTGGGATTAATTAAGAAGTCGGATGGTTTTCAAATAGTCGAAAATACCCAGCTGGTTCGGGATGGGTGCATTTAGCCAAAAAGGCCGTCCGCGATCTCCATCCCATTAAGTTATTAACATCGCCGTTAATCCAATGACTAGGTAATCGGGCCCTCGGAACTCGAGCGAAGCTTCCTTGATTTATATATCGTGATAGTGTTTCGGCTTCCGGCTTCCCCGAGCCCAAACCGGCTGCGCTTGCCAAAAAAAAAAAAAAAAAAAAAAAAAAAAAAGGGCTCGAGCTATATGCTTCTGTAGGAGAATACACCTAAAGGGTGCGCTTGGTGCTCTGAAACGGGCTTTCCATGGTTGAGTTGCCAATACCATATGATGGGGTTCTGATGTATAAATCTCTTGAATCAGATATTGGTACGTAATGGGCATTCACTTTCTTGGGATTTATTATGAAAACCAAGAGCGCCAAGTATAGCATCAGTTTTATTGCGCCGTCTCCCAACGCTGCTGCGAGATTGGGATTCAAGACGATGTGGAACGTCCCGCTTTTGACAACCGTACATGCACAAAGCTTCACAGGAAGTGCACATGGCCAAACTTGCGGTACCTGTGCGTTTCACAAAAGCCAGAGCTGCTACTACGCACTAATACAAGTGGTAGCTCCATTTTTTTGCGGGCCCCAATCCGGATCTTCTTGTATCCTCCCAGGCCTTTGACAAGAATGCAATGCAATGGTATGTGATAGATGCACTGCCATTTAGCCTAACTATGCCTAAACTGCCCCGGTTTCAGACCATAGGTTCACCGTTGAAAATTTACCGATACATAGAAAATACCCATCGATCTATGCCAATCCAAGCAGTACCTCAAGTGGGATCCGGGCCGGTGATGTATTTTCGTCTGAAGGTTGCAAGGGCCATCCAGGCCAAGGACCCATTTCCCCACACATTCAACGCAAAGATTTCGCACATCTTACCCGAAGCCTCCATGCACTGCGCTTGTTCTCTGAGTTCTTGCATACTATAACCAAGGCTGCGTCGACAATTGCACCCTTCTCGCTTGGTTAACATGCCTGGTAATTTCTATAATTTATAACACCTTTTAAGTTCAATCCACGGCAATCTCATCCCATAACTTATCCATAAACGGAACCGGCTAAAATGGAACCAGATATATTCTGCATGCACACGATTGTATACATCGCGCTGGAGCGGAAGGGATAAAATGTCCTTAATATCCGTATACAGAAGTTGGAGTATACTACCACACGTGGTAGAAAGCTTGCTTGCAAGCTGCTTTTCTCGGCGGAAGGGAAGTCGTAAGTAGATTGGCTGGTTGAATACGTCAAAATATCCAGGGATTTTGCCAGTTTAGTCATACAGAAGAGGCGACTTTGATCCGAGGATCACGGTTCGTCAAGGCCAGATGGTGCCGGGTACAATATAGGTCCTTGTCATCCTTATCCATTGGAATAAAGGCGCGGCAAAAATCCCAACTATAAAAGGGACCATAACGGCCACCTCCATCCAGAAAATTTGTCTCGGCCATCAAATATTGCTACGAATATACCCATACGAGGCATACTTCAAAAGTTCTGTTCGACATCTGTTATATATATAACTATAAATACATAATAACAAAATGCTTTTGACTGCAGCAACACTCGCCCTCCTCGGCCAGCAGGCTTCTGGCTACGTCCTTGAGCCTCGTCAAAGTTGCCCTGGTATCCACGTCTTTGGTGCTCGCGAGACTACCGTTTCGCCTGGCTACGGCTCAGCTGGCAGCGTTGTCAATGCTATTCTCTCCGCATACCCAGGCTCGACAGCTGAAGCCATCAGCTATCCAGCTTGCGGTGGTCAGTCAAGCTGTGGTGGTATCAGCTATGCCAACTCTGCACTCCAAGGAACCGCAGCAGTTGCGTCTGCTGTCAATTCCTTCAACAGCAGGTGTCCATCCACGCAGCTAGTTTTGGTCGGATACTCACAGGTATGAGCAGGATACTTCGAGGAGCACATAGGCGAAGTACTAATGGAAAATTTAGGGTGGTCAAATTACTGAGAATGCTTTCTGCGGTGGTGGTGATACCAACATTGGTCTATCGAACACTGCTATCCCAATTCAGGCCTCTGCCTTGAACCAAATCAAGGCTGTTATCCTCATGGGTGATCCACGATTCACTGCTGGAGCTCCATACAATGTCGGTAGCTGCACAGCCAAGGGCGTAAGTATCAAAGAACCCCATTACTTTTTCTCCCCTTATCAGTACATTCAACTAATCCTATGAAACAGTTCGCCCCTCGTCCCGCTGGATTCGTTTGCCCATCGGGTGATAAGGTCCAGTCCTACTGCGACGCCAGGGATCCGTACTGCTGCACTGGTAACGACCAGAACGTCCACCAGGGATACGGCACCCAGTACGGTACCGCTGCTCTTAACTTCGTCAAGAGCAAGTTGAACGGGTCCACCAACCCCACTACCACTACCACCACTCGTGCAGGTACAACTGCAGTGCCCACTACAACTGCCAACAATGGCGGTGGCGGTGGAAATTGCTCTTCTAAGTGGGGACAGTGCGGTGGTATTGGCTGGACCGGTGCAACTTGCTGTCAATCTGGAAGCACCTGCCAGGTTGGAAACGCCTACTACTCCCAGTGCTTGTAAAATACTTAGTCTCTTGGAGTAATTATGTATATATATTTTGTGAGCGCAAGAGTGGAATTCAAGGGTTTGCGAAACCAGTGTGGCTTGTATATGCATATGGCATGTGACTTGTTTCTAGGTCGGAACAACTCATCCCGATCTTTTGATTTTAAAGTTCCCCACAATTATAAGTATATTGGGGTTAGTTCCAAACTTCAGATTGTTCGGTAGCGTTATAAGTGCCACTGCATCCCCGGTTGAACTGACAATAATGTTTTGAAGTATGTATAGTATGGCGGGCTGTTTCCATTTCCGGGTAATTTTATGTCTCATTCGCGCGGCTCGTTTTAAATTTCCTTGTAGACAGGTAACCAGTTCAGGAACCGACCCACCTTTTGAACAATTCTCCCCACAGTTATGTTGCCACTTCGCGAGGTCGAACAGCGGCTTGCAGATTGGATACGGGGCTGGTGAGACTTCTCGCCCTGAGGGTGAGTGATATCTAACGCCTTTCAAGTACTTTCTGGAGCTCGAGGGCCGTGCATTTTTGCATACGTGTGTATTATGCACTTGAGGCATACATTCACATGTGGGGTGCCAAGGCTTTAAGGATCCAAACAATCAGCCGTGTCACTTTTCTGGTATGCATGGTAGTTATTAATTACTCCAGCTATAACGTACCTGCAGCAGCTCAGACCCCGCAAGTCAAGGTTGATCCCGCATTAACTATTTTTTGGTGCGATGACCTTCGCCGGACCAATATCCTCAATTCAAAATGCAATTTACGATAGAGCCTATGGCGTCCTCTGTAATTGAAGTACTTCCTTCGGAGATACTGGGCGATATCGTTGGCTATCTTGATCGACATGAACAATGCTTACTCCTTCGCGTTTGTCAGCGCTTCTATTGTGTCGCGCATCCACTCCTCTGGAACTCTCTGGAGTTCGATCCGTATATTGGACCAAGCCAACTACGCCGCCCCAACAGGGACCGCGCAGCTAGTTTGGTAAAAGCAGTAAAATCCACCGGTGCAGACGCAATGGGGTTTCACTATATTCGGGAATTGTCATTTGGGCCAGCGCAGTTTGACGAGCACAGCGTTTGGGTTCAATCCGGGCTGCTTAAGATTATATGCGACCTACTCGCAGCTGGAAAGATTAATATTCGGCGTGTGCTATTGTACTGGCATGAATTTCGCTCTGCCGATGAGATCAATTGTGAGTAATTTATTTGTGAAGCCCAGTGACCCGACCGATCGTATCAACCAGGCCAGCGCGTGAAAGGAGATATACAAGCCTAGCGGCATATTATTTATGCAACTCTCTGTGAATCTGGCTGTACGCTGATCGATTGGAATCAATATAGGTCCCAACGCTAGCATTCCTCTTAAATTCTTGAAGCTTCTCAAGGAGTATGCAGAGATGAGCCCGCCCCCTAAACTACAGATTATTGCACGTCGGTGGTACAATTGTCGTACAAAATTCCCTACTCAATTGTTTCCCTTAGAATTCACAACCTATCTAGATATTGCATTCCGTACGAAGGACTATTCCGGGCGATGTAAAGACGCCACAATAAACTGTATAAAGCAGCTTACCGCAATCCTGGAAAGGGCATCGTCCCTTGAACTTCTTAAACTGGAAACAATTGAAGATTATAATGATAGTCCTGGACCAATAGAGGGACTACCGCTCGAACAGCTGCAAAATTCAATTACTAATCTGCGATCGCTTCGCGAACTTGAAATACGTCGCCTATTGTTCCACCCCTCTTTTTTCGTTACACCTCCAGAGAATGTCAAGAAATTAACTCTCTGGCACTATGTCTCGGTAGCTTGGTGGAAGCACTTTACACGATGCCCCTTCACCAAAGTTAAAGAGCTACGACTACGTACCGAGCACGCTTTGAAAGCCTATAGTGATGGACGAACGGACTACTTCTCTGAAAATGATGTGGAATCGAAATCCTTGGCTGGGGGGGCATACTCATTGATTTTAGGACGGCTGGAATTGAAGAGTTTAAAGTTATTTGAACTCTACAAATGGGAATGTTATTTCCCCCAGGATCTTTTGGAGTTGGTAATTCAAAATAATCCGGGCCTGGGAAAAGAACAGATAGAACGGCTGCTGGCCAGCCCGGATAACAAGGGACCTATTTGTCCAGAAAGTGTACATATCCAGTTTATTTAATTCCTGAATTTAATTTGCTTAAGGAAATTATGCTGTTCCGCTATATTCTATTTGCAGGTCGATTGGTATATTTGCAATTTTTAATGAACAGGGCATCGGAGTGTGTGTGGCGCGCATACAGGTATCAAGGATGTATGTGTATATAAGCGTTAGATATAATAACAGTCGTGGTCACCTCTCCAGAACGGCCGACGACCTCTAAAGATCTCAAGAAAAATCAAATCTGGTAACGACAGTGTAAACCACGGATTTGCTTGTAATCTTCATGTATACCTAGGTATTTAGATACCTAGTTATGTTAGAATTGTAATTGCTGCGGAGCTTGACAAGGGAGAGTGTTGGATTTTTAGCAGGCAACACACTTTCCTGGCATCAAATGCCCACGAGAACACAGTACACAATCCTCACTATGGGCAGTGAGCCGCTCCGAGCCTCAAATACCAACATTGTTTCCCAATACAATGAAGTAGTAGAAACAAAATCTACCCAATAAAAGTTCAGAAGATCCTGATTCCCAAAAGTCTCCGCATAATCCACACCCACGACCGTTTTGCGAAGCTAAAACGAACAGCTAAAAAGATCCAACGACATCCTAGCCTCGACTAACGGCCGTTAAGCGAGTTCATGCAGGGGTTGCAATGATAGGTGATCTCTAACTAGGGCCCTTATGGGTCACTTCGTAGACGCCGGTTTACGAGATCAGGGCCCTGCTTTCCAGTTGGTAATAAGGTGTGTATCGATTGACTTGTGTGGTGTCAGGAAGGTAATTTTTTCGGGATATAGGTCATATAGCTGTTGGACGACGGCTCAATACGATTGCGGCGGCTCTCAGACAAAGCAATGACAAGTCTTTGCTAATTCAAATGGTTAAATAGCTGGTAGATTTCTTGACAGTTGCTTGTAAAATAAAATTTTGACTTTCCTAAGTTCCCATGCTTCCAGGCTTTTATCGAATTTAATATTCTTTCGTCCCAAATTGATCCCTCCTCGTATTCGTATTCTTCTAAGTCTTGAACTCTTTGAGGTTTTCCGGTTTCCTGTTTGAAAATATGAATCTAGTAACACCTGAAACCCCTCCCATCTTCATGGTCGCGGGTCCTCAAAGCTGTAGTACAAATTTTGAACGTGTATTTATCATTAAAGATAAGGAGTTATGTTGCCTTCATGAGCCATTTGGCCGTGGCTTCTCCTATGGTCAGTCTGCCATTGTATTAGTTGATCCAGAAATAGAGCCCCAACGATATATAGACTCGAACAGCTATCATCTCGGTATAAAGGCGACCATGACAATGCCTTTGGCGACAGGAAGAAGAGTGGTTTCTATGAGTCGACTTATGATCCAATCTTAGAAGAGAAAAAAATAGGGGAAAAGAGGAGTGATAGTTGAATTTTCCAATATTGTGGTGTTGCACCACACCGTCCCAGCAATAGAGTGTGCTATAATTCCCCTAAACACTTCGCTGGGGTAACTAACCAAAGAACTGCCACAAGTGGTCTCGTTAGGTCACAAGCGAAATATAGGAAAGGCGGGTGTTTATAGAAATAAACGGCGTGTTACCTAGTCCCTCCATCGGATCATCCGACTTTTGGAGATGCAGTATTGGCTCTATCCCTGGCTTACAGTGAGAATGGGAACGGGGTAATTTTGGAAAAGAATCCGACAGTTCTACCATTGTGGTTAGAAGGTTACAGCTCGCATTTTAAATCCGTAACCTGCGAAAGGGAATATCATCGTATTATCGATACTGTATTCCGCCGTTGAGCGAAACGACAGGATTTAAGTATTCAATGCCAAACGAGGCAGGGTATCTAGAATTAGGGGTTTTATTTGAGTATTTACTTGAGGAGCGGGTGATTCAACTTCCTTACTTTCTACAGGCAAACGGAGAAAATAGAACCAAGAAGCCAACCGTCTATAATGTCTGTATGATCGATGCAGATGATTTATTAGATCATCCTACAGAGATTGTGGGACGGCTTTGCGAGATGGTGGGACTAGATTTTGATGGAAAGATGTTGGAGTGGGGCCCACGTATACGCGTAGACTGTGGGAATTCCGATAAACGGAATGGTTTCCACGAAGATGCAATCGGGAGCTCCGGGTTAGGGCCAAGAACAGCGGTAATCATTAGTTCTATATATGTAACCGGAGCGAAATATACCCTTGCTAACGATTTCATACGTGTTCGTTCCACAGAAGAGAATCAGAACCAGAGACAAGGAAAAGCTGGAGTGGGTGGGCGAGTATGGCGAAGAGGCATGCAGCGGGGGGTTATCGAGAGGATGGTAGAGGAAAACATGGAGGATTATGAACTTTTGAGGCAGTTCAAAGTTACTGTATGATTAAACGGGCCCGAAAGTACCAGCGAGAGACGTATACACGCGCGGGTGGCTAGTGATAACGTACATACATATACGATCCTGTTACTTAGGCTGGGGGCTGGGGCACGACTCTTGAAGGAACAAGGTAAAAATATGATAAAATAAGGACATGAACATCAACCAGTGATGAATCTTTCTAGGTTGGTAGTAGACCCCTGATAAGCATGTACCATAGATGTTACCTCCTTCTTTATATTCCGGGGGTCGCATTGACCGTTATATTAATTAATATATTCGTGATTGCATGTAGATTTCACCAACCCATGTCACTAAACTTTTTCTCGGATATCCCTCCCTGAATAGATTTTGCTATTTTCTTCTTCTTTATAAAAAAATTAAATAGAAAAAATTTAAACAAAATAGAGAATGAGGGGGGGAGGCATGGTTACAGTATCTTCTGGTCCCATCTATTGGTCTTCGAAGAACTTTCAATGAAGACGAAAAAACAAAAAGTGGTCCTGAGACCGAAATGATCTAGCTAGAGAGAAAGAGGAAATAACGTTATAACGTCACAGTAAGCGTAAGGCAGGTGAGGGTGTTTTACCAAAGGCTGGGTCGGACTGGGCCCGCCAGTGCGTCGACACCAAACGCAAACGACAAACGATAGACTTGTGGTACAACAATAGGTAGCCCTAGTTAGGCCTGGATTCATACCGATATACTTAAGTAGACATACACTAGTAGTAATCAACTAAGCAACTGAGCAGTGTCTTGTCTTGTATTATATTGTGGCTAGGTAACTAAGCAACTATCGATATCTGGGCTGCGGCGCGGGGTTGCTGACACCGGCAGATGGATTACGTACCACCACCACCACCACCACCACCACCACCACTATTGCTCAGTTCTCGTCGTCGTCATTGCAATCGATGTTTAATCTTGTATTGAGCCTTGGACGGACGATCTACCTGATAGCCCAACAGGGCCCCGAGGTGAGTCCAAGTGAGTCCTCAGTCGTAGTAACGAACAGTAAGAAGTAGATACAATACGTAGATAACCTAGATAGGTATAATGTGATGTGCATGCATCTGTGCCCTAGTCGACACCCATTCTGCCCCCCATCGCGCCAGTCGCCAAAAGCACTGGGTGGCCAGAACGAACGGACGGAGACAGAGAAGAGAGCCGAAGAAAGCCAGTCCCGCAACCGAAAGAGAGTGAGAGATCGAGAAATGCGTTGTTGCTGACGACGGGTTTTGTTAGTCAGCAGGTGTGGACCTGCTTAGAAGAACACGCTCCGCAGCACCGCAGCTTGAAACATCGAAGACACATCGGCACCAACAGCCCTCTCGGTCGACACCGGATCCAGAGGAACCGTTCGAGAAGCTAACAACCTCTTAAATAACAGCTATTGTTTCCCCCGGTATTTTCCTCATGAAGTCTCGAAATTACTGACAAACCATCATCTCTAAGCTTCCAGCCAGTGAGTTAACTTGACAGGTGCCCCCTGGAGACATCAAATCTCCGGAAGAACGCGATCCCGACCAAATTAGCCAGCCAGAGAGAGAGATACGCTGAGAGTGGGACGCTGAGAGAGCAAGCACAAAGCGAGAGAGAGAGCCTCATTTGTCATCTCCAGAGGACTCCTATTCTTCTCCTCTTCATCCGCTCGGTCCCTCGCCTTTTCCTGACCTTTTCATCCATCCTTTCCGTCCTTCACCTTCGTCTCCCTTCCTTACCATCTATCTCCATACGCCTCCTCATTTGCTACCGACCGGATCCGGCAGAACAAACATGCGACCAACTACGTCACTGTCACTGTCGCTCTTGTCGACTCTCCTGCTGCTCCCCATCTCCACATTAGCTGCCTTCACTGGTCAAGCCGAAGCAGATGGCGTTAAATTCGACTTCACCCAGCTAAAACAACATTCTGTGATTGTCGAGCACAAGCAGGATCCCACGGTATGTTATTTTCATGCCGCCAACTGAGCTCCCGTATTACGGATAAATTCGCAGCTGGTGGTTACGTTATATACAGAGAGCAGGTGCTAACGAGCCGGGTTTCGCCGGAAACAGGTAGTCAAGTCGACCTACACAATAAATCCGGTTGTAAGTAAATAATCTATCCCAACCCAAATGTCTAAAGCCTCCGCTAACCTTCCATATTACGGTCTAGGGCAAAATCGAAGTGAGCAATGAAGTCAGCAAGGAGGATCAATGCCCCGATGGGACCCAGGTCTGCATGATCTCCCGCCTGTGGCACGGCGACAAGCCCGACGACCATGTCGCCCAGATCATCCCTTTCGGCAGCTTCGAAAGCGAAAAGGGATCGGAACCCGAATACACTATTATGAGGGACGCCGACAAGAAAGTTCTCGGCTTGAATGTCACAATCCACGGCCCTGAATATGGAGAAAAGAAGTTGAAGCAGAGTGCTATCGTCAAATTCCTGTGCGACCCGGAAAAAACTGGCCTCGAGCCGGATACGGATGGAAAGGACAGCAACTCCTTGAAGTTCGTGAGCTACGAAGGAGACCAGACTTTGACATTGGAATGGAGGACAAAGTATGCCTGCGAGAAGGTCCCTGGTGAGACACCAGCTCCTAGCCAGGGTAGTTGGGGATTCTTCACTTGGTTTATCGTTATGTAAGTGAGCACGATACCACTTTTCGCGGAAATTCGTACTGACAACACGTGTACAGTGCCTTTTTGGCTGTAGCTGCGTATCTGATCTTCGGATCGTGGCTCAACTACAATAAATATGGCGCAAGAGGGTACGTCCAGTTACCCGTCTGAAGGAGAAGGCCGTCTTTATCCAAACAGTCGTTATATCAAGAGTATGTTGAACCATGATGAAGAGATTACTAACACATAGACTTTTTTTACTTTTTGTACGAATACTTTCTACAGATGGGATCTTCTACCTCACAGCGATACTTTGCGAGATCTTCCCTATCTCATCAAAGACTTCTTGAGAAGGGCAGTGAACACATTTCAAGGAAGCGGAGGTAGAGGTGGGTACAGCGCTATTTAGATGTCAGCGAAATGTCTTTTTTGCTTTGGTTTCTTCTTTCGGCCCGGTTTTTTATGTCCTACTTCTTCTTCTCCTTCTTCTTCCTTCATATACCCTTCATCCGTCTCATTCCACTTTCCACTCGACATCCACTTTTTTCTCTTTTCAATCTTCGTTTATTCCTTGAGTGGCTCATGTTTTTGGGGTGAAAACTTCTAGTGCAATTGTAATGATCGTTATTCTTATCGATGTCAATGATGTTGGTTGCACGTCCACGCACTCTCACGATATTTTTGTTCAAGCGGTGGGAACGGTTACAAAGGGCCTGTGTCGATGGAGGAGCACGGTTTCTTATACTTTACAAGCGTCTTTCTGAAGTTGGAATTTATCATTGCTGGGTCTGAGCAAGGCCAGAACAATTATTTCTTTTTCTTTCTTTCCTCCCTTCAAATGTACAACGAAACTTTTTTTTCTTCTTTCTTTCTGTTCCTGTTGGCGGCCAGGGGTATAGTTGGCTTGCAAAAGCCTGTGTATTGGTAGCTTCCGTTAAGGAACCATGCTAGAGACGATATCCAAATTCAATTTATAACTTTTTTAGCTTGTGTAGCCCCTCGAAATATAGATACTAATACTTTAACCTAATGGTTCTCAACGCCGAGCCAATCGGCGCCCAGTCAGCAATATATAAGCATACCAATCGAATTCTCTTGAGCTCTTCTACAGCCCCCCCTTTTAAAAAAAAAATTTTCCTTCTGGGGAAAAAGGGTTTTTCGGAAATCTTTGTTCCGTCCCAAATGGAAGGTTGCAAGCTGGTTATCTCGGGCATCGCTGCAAGCATCTTGCGCAAGCCTGCAGAGACCTTCTCAAAGACTGAAAGGGCAACAACCAAGCTCCACAAAACCATCAAATCAGAAAGCTCCCCACAAGCAAGCAGCATGCAGGACCCCCGCCAGATCTCGCCTTCATGACGTCCAACGGGGCGCAGCAAAGCCGAAGGCTTCACTGGCGGGAGCTTGGCAAGATTGAGATGCGGTCCTGACCGGAAACCGGCAGCATGACTCGGGCTAGCAAGAAAGCTTAAAGCGGTCTAATATAAAACTTTCGGCTCTCCGCTGGCGCCTTTGGGAGCATTCTTGTAGAAGAATTCGAATTCAGGGACCATGTGAATTCCAAACCTTCTTCTCCCTCCTCTCGAGCCTTATTATATATTTTCCTTTCATTTGGTCTTCCTTCGGTTTATTTGCGTTCACTTAGGGATCTGCTGGGCACGCACGATTTAATTCCCCAGCCATGGCCGGAAATCTAAACGCCTCCACAAGCATCGAGATCGCGTCAATCTCTGGGGATACCACAACACATAGGAATGTTGCCTCGTCCATCGCCGACGCTGACGAGGGCACTCTCACCCGTCAGCAGACTTCCTCAAGCGATCCATACTCGCTCTCCCGTGGCCTCAAGTCGCCATCCGAGATAAATCTCATCAAGGTCAATGCCTCCAATACCAGCAAGAAAAGAAAGAACCCCCACGCCAAGAACCCCAGTGGGAAGGAACTGAAAGAGTTCTACGAGAATCAAAATGAAAAAATTAAAAAACTGTTAAAGAGTATCGAGGAACATCGAAGTGAGGCGAAGGAAACGGCTGAGGACACTGCATTGAAGTATAAGATCGCGATTTGGGGCAGTTTTGTAAGATAGAACCCTTAGTTCAAACCTATCAAGGTGGATAGCTAGCTTACCATCTGAATGATACGGGATAGGCTGCCAATATCTGCTTGTCGATACTTCAAGTATTCGCCGCTGTCAGATCCGGATCTCTGTCCTTGTTTGCGAGTATGTGATTAGATTCCGTGCGATTTGAATAGCATGAAACGCTAATCGTTGATACCAGCCATGGCCGACTCCATCTTCGACCCAATGTCGAATATTATTCTCATGGCATCTCGTCGTGCGATTAAAAAGGTCGACGAAAAGAAGTTCCCTTCCGGAAAGGCTCGTCTTGAAACTGCTGGCAACATCACCTTTGCCTTCGTCATGTCTGCCGTTTCGCTCATTCTTATCGTTGTGTCTGCCCGTGATATCGCTGCCGGTGCTGAAGCCGAAACCAAAAGCTTCTATCTGGAATCTGTGATTTCCGTGGGTGCCGCTTTCGCGACAAAATTTTCTTTGTTCCTTTACTGCTGGGCGTTGAAGGATATATACAGCGATGTAGGACTCAAAAGTGCATTCTTCCCATATGGGCTAGATACTGACGCAAATTGGAATATTTAGGTTTATGTTTTGTGGCGCGACCATCGAAATGACCTCTTTGTCAACGGCTTCGGTATTTTGACATCCGTTGGAGGTTCTAAGCTTAAATGGTGGATCGATCCTACGGGTGCCATCATCATTTCGGTTGTCATCCTGGGTCTCTGGTTGAAGGCCGCCTGGGAAGAATTCATGCTTCTCGTTGGTACTGCTGCCGACCTGGATACACAACAGCTGATAACCTACATATGTATGTTGCGCTTCAGCCTGCTAGTTTTATCATAGATGAATAGGTTGCTAACAATGATTTAGCGATGACACATTCTTCCGAAATTCTTCAATTGGACACTGTCAGAGCGTACCACAGCGGACCACGACTTATTATCGAGGTTGACGTGGTTATGGACCCGAACTGCTCACTTAAGCATTCACATGATATCGCCGAAGAGTTGCAGATGAAACTTGAGAGTTTGCCTGATGTTGAGCGTGCTTACGTACATATCGATTACGAGACGACTCATTCGCCGGTAAGTTGCAAAATAAATTGCTGTAGCATTGTTTAGGAGGTTGCGCGTGTGCTAATAGGACGGCGTTTAGGAGCATTTTGTGAAGAAGGAGTTGTAGGTGGATATGGAATGGGTTTGAGCAACCCTGTTTACCATCGCCTGCCTACTCCTTAAATTAACCTCTCACCCTGCATCGCACATTCGAGACAATTGGGTTCATGCCAAGTCCTTCGATTTGATGCCGTGGCTAATCGCCACGATATATTCAGAGTGCACTATTCATCGAATAGCCTCTAAACTCAAAAAGAATGCTATCGTAGAGAGTGCCATTTCGAATCGTAATGCATTAATACTCTCGATTCTGAGGTCGATATATCGCCAACGCTGTAATAAGATTCTAGTAGTATCATACTTGAGGTTGTGGAGTTTTGCTCCACTAGTGTCCGCTTTTAATTATAATTAACTTTCATTCCACCCACTTCGGGCTCGGGATTCTCATATTTGAAACTTGGAAATGGCCTTTGCTGCCGCCCATTTATCACCACATGATATCAACCTTAGGCCTGCCTAAGTTTTTCTCCATTAAGATGTGTGCATCTGCACGTGAAAATATTCCATCATTTCCAATGATATATAATTCCAATGACCTTCGTTTACCCCATCTACGCCTCCAGGTTTATACTCTTCCCAAACTTCGCGTACAACTGCACCTTCAACTCATCCATCTTCTCCTTCTCCCCCCTAACTCTCCCTTCTAGATCCTCAATCTCCTCATCAATAACCTTAATCTCCCCCTCCAACATCTCTCTAACCTCCTCTACCCTCAACGACACAAACGCATCTCCAATCTTGTAAGGGACCATATCATCATCATCCGAGAGCTCTAGTTCGGACGAGACATCGGTGAGGTATTCTTTTTCCGTGTTTTTTTCGGATAAGGCCGTGGTTAAGAGGGTATGCCGGGAATGGAGGGTGGAGAAGGTGTTTATGGCTTTTTGGTCGGCGAGAGTGACGGGTGTCTCGGCGGAGAGTTCGTCTTCGCGGGAAAGCTAGATTTCGTGAATGATTCCGTTAGTAACATAGTGACGGATATATGATGGGAAAGGATGGGTGCTCCATATATACCATTCGACGATTCATCTTGGCGGGGTTTTTGGCGGGGGGTGGGGGGGTGGTGGGATGTTGATAAATTGTGTTTTGGTGGTGAAGTTTGGCTGGATTTGTTGGATATTGGGCCGTCAACACAAAACGCAAGGGACAACCCCGGTCATTACAGTCTAGCTAATTTTGTAATTAAGTTAGCAAATGCTATAACATTCGATTAAGTGGGAGTAATAAACGGCTAGTATAGTTACAGTGCAGGAGGTGGGCAGGCTCAGGGTCTACATTGGCCGGTTAGTCTTAATAGCTTGAAAATAGGTAGATACCCAAATCCTCGCAATCGCCGCATATGATATCAATTTACAGTATAGGTACCTGTACGCATATTTACTATCTAGATCTCTCTGTCCTTTGCAGGATATCTTGCACTGAGGAAACGCTGTCAGATCTCCAACAAGTAATTAGGGTTGCGGCTCTAAGACCTAGGAGCTCTACCTCGCCTAAATGCGCATGGAAGCCCATAATGCAAAAACCTCACAAGCATAGCCTGGTTCCGCGAATCAGCCTCCACGAAGCAGTCCGTGGTAGGCTTCTAGCTACATAACCTCCATCTAATTTCGAGGAAAGTTTAAGATGCCCTAATCGATGTACCTGAAGATTTGAGGCTATGCCCGGGTTGATACCTAACTATTTCAAATCCTTGGATGTTGGGATTAGGATATTCACGTGATTATTTGGCAAAAATCGAAAGGTCTTGCGCCGACGACGATCTTTTTTTGTTTTCCTTTTTGTATATTTTAGTTTTGTGAGACTAGCGGTGTTGGTTTCAGGGCTTGCTGCAAGCGGAAGGGGGGCATATATATAATTTGACAGATCTTGAGACGAAAGTGCTCATGCTGAGCAAGCTACCTACGTATGGGTGGTATACCCAGGCATTTAGTGTGAGTATCTGTGAGCTGCTGCATCTCTGCTAGTGAATGGCCGTGAGTATTAAAATAACGACGTCCATATACGGAATTCAGTATTAATTCCGCACTATATATGCGTACCGATCGAGAATATTCGATGTCGTGAATTAGAGTAAATCGTAAATACTTAAATATATTATCATGGAGCATTGGCCCTGCAACACAGATTTTAACTTTGGAGTACTCAGATTGAAGGGTTTAGGCTCTGGAGGCTGGACTTACCCCGTGGCCGTCGCAACTAAAATTAAGTATGTTCATGTGGCCGCGAGACCATGTCCCTACAGACTCGAGCGCCCCCATGGTTCTCACTTCTCGAGACTTAGACCCGTTACCCTAAAAAGTTCGCGTAAATGAGCTTGTCTCTTTAGCTTTCCTTCTAAATTTTGTGGTGGCGACTAATGTTGGAACGAGCTAGCTAAATCCGCTCCTCCCATTGATATCGTCATGTTATCATGATACAAGATTGTACGCCAAGACCAATGGCATCCTTGATTATAAGCCAGGGCGGGGTCAATTCTGTGGAGGCTTCCACCCTAGGCGGGAAACTCCAAAGTCGTGTAAAAAAACCTGGAATTCCTGGCTGTGGAACGTTTAGACGCACAGAAATATCTTATACCGCACACCTGGGGCTTAGCATCCTCTGTTGGTCACGTGGGCGCAGTAACCACTTCGAAATCCGGCAGCCGGTGTGATAAATTTAGATAGGAGGATGGTTCACCGCCCCTTATATATCCACATTTACATCGAGGAGGCCGGGTCTGAGAAACATAAGATTTGTAAAGCGCGGGATGGCAGAAGTAGATCATTAGTTCCGATCGCATTGGAAGAGTCTGAAACATTCTGCGCAGAACCTACAGTCTGCGCAGTTAATC
Organism: Orbilia blumenaviensis; assembly: GCA_036872755.1. Taxonomy (NCBI): domain Eukaryota; kingdom Fungi; phylum Ascomycota; class Orbiliomycetes; order Orbiliales; family Orbiliaceae; genus Orbilia; species Orbilia blumenaviensis. The sequence continues at coordinate 1,391,569 of JAVHNS010000008.1, read as the reverse complement.
GCCTGCAGCCGGTTTTAGTTTCTCCTTTGCCAAATCTTTTTTTTTTTTTTTTTTAATTTTTCTTTCGAGGGCTAGGTATAAACCGCAATACTATTTTCATGATGTTCCCAGCTAGCCAACTTAAGACAGGATGGTTACACCTGGCAGCCCTATGGTTAATTTTGTCGGATATAAATACTCCATCGCTTCCTTTATGTTGAACCTTTTTTCCAATTTTAGAAGATATCGAGAAAAACCCAATTACCGGAATAACTAATGAATTCATCGAGAGATTTTTATTTTCAACTCAATACGTTATTTTTTATACCAGATCTACACTCGCCAGATAGATACCGATAAACGAGAACGGAACTTAGACTCTTCATACCTATACTCTCATAATTATAATATAATAATATTTGGGTTATCTGAGAAACCCAGGATTGCAAAGGCAATTAGCAATACGTTAGTCATGAAATCCAACATGGACAAGTCTATGCCATTTTATTCACATTGGAAATTAGTTCAAGGACTTGCCCAAATCATATCTCAGGCCTTTCAGACTACCCAAATTCCGGTATAAATATAATATCAATACCTAGTGCTCGCCATTGGTACGACTGGAGATGGCTCACGGGGCCCCACCGAGATACAAATACTTAGTTATAAAGAACGAAGATTTCGACCCTACCTGGCCAGAAAATGGCGTTCACATTTCCGTCTTCGACTGTGCAGAAAATCCGGCTCCAGGAAGCTTCGACGGCCGGCCTCTCTTCCATCTCATAGACTACGGTCCGGCAGCTCTACAATATATAAAACGACAGATATGGAACATAAATCTAAGCGAGGATCTAACAGGAACAGGTTGTAAATACTTTCCTGTGAGTCTGGATCCAGGTCGTTTGTTTGATGGGCGGGTAGACCTAAACCGGCTGTGCTTGGTGCTCAAGTTAGCGAATTGTAATGCAGCGGTGCGGGATGTAGTAGGGGTTGCTTTGGATGATGAGATCGAGGATCTCATTGCGGAATTTTCAGCAACGGCAGGGCCTTTTACTACACTAGCATATCATTATTAATTCGGACTTGTATTTTCTTATGCATATTTTAGAATCCTGGGATATTCGTATCAGCTTTTTTAGAACATTTCCTAAAGAACATTATTAATATGCGGCGCAGTCAGTTATGCAAATGTGGAGAGCAGTTGCTTGTGCTATCAATATCGTCCGGGTAATGTTACTAGCACTAGCGCTAGCTTTGCGATTGCATCGATTGGCTTTCCGCATGCTGGGGAAATTTGAAGCGAAGTATGAGATGTCGCGAGACGTCGAATGAAAAACATGAAGGCACGAGTTATTTAAGGGTATTCTTATAAGCTTTCCTATCGTTTTGCCTCCCGGGTTATGGCAAGTAACGTCTTTAGTGTTATACCTAAGTATCTGCATTGCATTCCAAGCCCCCAATCCACGGCAATGCCGGCATATGCATGCCAGGCGCGGGCATAGCCTACGGTAGTTTGCCCTTGAACTCATTCATGCGAGCCGGGTTGTGTTGCGCCTCTAGGTACAGTGCCCTCACCAACAGCTCAAGCCTTGACTAAGCCCCATTTCTAGTCATGGCATGTCATGGGCATTGCACCGTTGCTTTGGTCTAGAAAACACATACTTGTGTAAAAGGCTGTCAGTAATTGGATAGCGTAGGATAAATCGAAATATCAGGGAACCATGCCTGGAAAGCTAAAGTCTTGAATTTACGAAGCCTTAGTTCAAAGTAATGATAGGATCCGCGCCCCGGATTGAATGCCTATCTAGCTAGGCTCTTACGCTAATGCAATGTTGATTTAGCTTAAGGATTGAGGGTATTGATGTTTGGCATTACTTGAAGCCTGTGCTCGATTTCAGTGCATGTTTGGTATCTGATGATATATTTAACTGTGTGTGTGTGTGTGTCATTGTGTAGATTCAACACCAACAAACGCGCGAACCGTCGAGCTTCCAATTGTCAATTGCAATTAACTGTCGCATCAACAAGTTCCGCGAATCGACAGTTAGGTTCAGCAAAGGCTATGCCAGTCATGAAAGATCTTGTTAACATTCTTCAAGGAAGTGTAAGTCCAAAGGCACAGAAAAACTAGCACTGCCTCCTGGCTTTGGACTGAATGGTTCACGGTACTGACTATGCACATGCGTGCGCATGCAGTCATCGTCTGCACCTGATAGAATCAACCTCCAGTCAAACATCCCACCAGACCCATCCGCAGTTCAAATTATCCCCAGTCGCTCAGAAATGACTGGCCAGTCTCCATCACTCTACAAACTTATTATTTTGAAAAATGAGCTCCAGCGTGAGGACTGGAGAGACGCCACTGTCTCAATTTTCGATACCAACGACAACCCAACACCGGAGAATCACCCAGTCCTGCTCTTCCAACTCGCAAATTACACGACATCAGCTCTTAAGTTCTTGGAACGTATAATTGACCAGATCAATGCCAACAAGCAGCTGGAGGGTACTGGATGTAAATATTGTCTCTTTGCAGCAGTCAGATACGACACAGACCCACATGGACACCATCGGGGCGTCATTTTGAAGTTAACGAATATCAATCGGGAGTTTCGGGAGTACTCAAGAGGTGGAGACGAACCACCGAGATACGCCGGAGCTACTTCTCAGTAGTTATCCCTGTTATTTATGTTTTACCATTTTATGGGACTGTTTTTCTTAGCTCTTGCAGCTTGTCAGCTTAAAGACTAAGGTGCTCAGCTCCATATTTTTTCGCACGCAGTCTATATAGCCGAGAATTAGCTGAAATTGGTGCGGGAAACAAAACCTCAGTTGTAACTATCGCTTATTGGTTCGAAGACCACATTGTCGCCAGTAATAACTTTTCCTTTACAAGATTAAGAGCTTCGCATTTTTCGTTACCTCGGGTTTGAGACCATCCTACTGGTAGTTCCGCACGAGGCAGTTTATGATCGTGGGCCAATTTCCTGCTCTGTCGGGGCACGTATATATGAGAATGTGCTCAAACTACATGAGATAGATATATTTAGTTGGTTGACACTACTGCTATGTTCTTAAATACCATCCGGTTGATTCTATTTTCTGAGAAATTCGGAAAAACAGTATCTCCTCTAATAAGTATTTTCAGAGTGTCGTAAAGCTTCTAATACAAGAAATCGTTCGCAAATCCAAAGTCAATTGATATGTCCCGTCTTCAAACTTGATAGGTTCGAGCTGATCGCGCTGACATCTGAGAATACATCCAGATTACTATTCCACAGCAACAAAACCGAACACATCAAAATGGAAAAACAACTTCCTTTCCCCTATAAGCTTGTCGTCATCCGTAAAGAACAGACCGAATGGATGCTCGCTAACGTTTCGACATTCGATTGCGCCGAATCCCCACACATTTCGCGACCCGGGTTATCCGAACCGGGTTCCAAGGATTCTTTATTCCAACTCTCACACTATTCCACAGCCTGTTTGGTATTTATAGATTCTGTTATCGAAAAAATAAACAATTCGAAGACATTGGAAGGGACTGGGTGTAAATATTGCATCGCTGGGGTGGATTCGGCTGCAGCGGACGTTAACCCGGAGGGAATATGTATTGTCCTAAAGCTAGCTAATAGTAATGATGCCTTCAGAGACACCGTGGGGGAGCCAAGCTATTTGAGGGCAGGCCGGGATGAGAGCGTCATGATATTCGGGCGCTCAGTTCCTCAAACACCAGTATCCTCAGCTTCCCACACTATCTAATTAACTCAAGTTTCAGGCAATTGATTTAAATACATTACAATATTTATTACCATCTTAGTATTCTTAAGCCAGAAAGGCAAACATAAGTACATATATGCATTCACATGGATTCTGATGCAACCATCTGAAGTAAACGGGCCTCCATATCCTCGTAGTTTTCCACTGGCCGGGGCGCTTTGGGGAAGCCATAATAGTCTCTGGAGCCTAGTAAAAAAGAAAAGATCACAGCATCATAGCACATTAGTACAGACGAGTTAAAACACCTCATATTACTAGGTAGTCTACCTAGATATATATGGTATAGTATCTCGGATACTGACCCCGTATCTAAAAAAAATTGGGGCAGAACAAAGAACAAAAGAAAGGAAAAGAGATCACAAAAGGAAAGGAAAGGAAAGGAAAAGGAACGGGGGGGGGGGGTTGGGTTTCGGGATTTAGGGTCTTCACCGACCAGTCTGAGACGGTTATACCTCTCGATGAAGTGTATCTACTGACAATGTATCCCATGGGATATCGGACGGTACATTCATCTCCCTAACTGCTTGTCTTGCATCCGCCGGCCTTCCGAGTCTGAGAGAAAGAGAGTATTTGGGGGCATGGTCTGCTACAAGGACATTGACCAAGTAGTATTGAAAATACGTGTACCCCGCCTCTTGCAGGACAACTCTCTCGCCCTCATTAACTGCACTAATAACCCGCTGCACACCCTTCAGGTCACCGATTGACATTCTTTCGAGTAGCGTTTTCCTAGCTTTTAAAGGGATGGGGTCTTCGAGGGCGTCGAAAGCAATGAATTCAGGTACGCTCTCGTTGCTTTGCGTTGTGGCAGGGCCTTTTTCAACAATAACATATTTGTATGGAGATGGTAGTGTGGTAGCCATCTAGAGTTATTTGTATATCTTGGGATTGGTGTTGGCACTTGAAGACTTTGGGAATTGTTGTTTGATGGCTTGAACACGCCTGTGGTATTGATGTTGAAGGATGGTAGATGCATATATCAAGATAATTAAATTCAAAGGCCGCAAGGTTGCCGATAGGCCCGTTCGAAATTAGATGTAAGTATTCATCCGTACTGGGGGTGGTGGTTTACTTTAGCCTTTAGTGCTGTTCCAGCTCCAAAATTTGTAATTTATATCCCAGCCAAAGATTGCATTCACATGCGCCTTGGGAAATGTGTCCGGATCTCAGCTATGCATCTGGCAGTCAGCCTCAAAGTTACGCGAAGGGGACGGCGTGACTATGGATATATGAATCATGAATCATGAATCATAAATCACTAGCCCCATATGCCCCAGTTTCTTGCTAAGTAGGTGGCGCATAATGGCCCCTGCCGTGGGATTATGTCCTGCCCGTTTTAGATTGTTGGGATTCACATGATAGCTTCGCCTGAAGCTGGCAACGGTATCGACCCTCAATTGTAAATTCTGTGTTGCAGCTAGCTTCTAAATTATTTTGTATATATAAGGCAACCCTAGTCTCGGTCCTAGACGCTGTTGACCACAGGCAACCCTTGAGCTGTAGCCTTCAACTGGTGAAAAAGTGTGTTAAGTTTCGCACTAGCGGTTTTAAATAAAGTACTAAAGTTTGGATTTCTTTTAAAATATTTCCATTGGCCATCTACCACTAAGTTGTAGTCACCGGATAAAGCTGCTCAATGCTAATTATGTGTATATAGCTAACTTTTGCGAACACTTTAAACTAGCTCAAAATGAGAGAATGTGAAAATAACATGGTATTTATTTCGCCACAACCACGTGGTATATCCGTATCTTCATTAATAGTAACTACTTACGTAGTACATACTCAAGCTACAATAATTATGCAGCTCGAGGATTACGTACTTAGGTACCTTTCACTATATTAAGATAGAGTACCGCTTCCGTTTACTAGTTTGAATTGGTTCTGTACAACTCGGTGAATCACAGTACCAATCGAATCTATAGCCTACGGCACAATGGTTTGCAACGTTACTTTCAACCCACACCCTTTTAAAACGGTCTATTTCGTCCAATCCGGCACGTCAAAAAAATATACTGTCGAATGTTTCAATTACCCCGAAAGTCCACTTGTCAAGGAACCTATGGGAAGTGATGTCGCCAATACTACCTCTGAGGTTTACAGACCTTTCGATGCAGCTCAGTGCTCCCCGTATCTCACACGCGCATCCTTCGCTGCCATGTTATGGATGCTCCACCTGGTCAATTCTCACCCAAGCCTCGAAACGCTTATGCCCGGGCACCAGTGGCAAATACGACTCATTTCCTTACCAGATTACCGAATCTCGGAGAGGGGGAAACGGTTCTCTGTAATGCTTGAACTCTATCAATTCGAAGAACGTATTAACTACGACTGCGTGAAGCTTATGGGACGAGAGTATGGCCTGGAGAGCTGTACTGGGCACGAGTTGTATGGGGAGCTGGTGTGAAGTTTGTGTGAATCTGTCGATGTATGGGAACTGGGTCGCACTGGGGTAGCAGGATATTGTTTTTGTCTATCTCTGCTACCTCTTTTCAATTTATAATATAGTCTTACCTCAACAAAGCATTTAGACATACAACTTCGTTCACGACCGGGTCAAGTAAATACACAAGAATATTACTATGTTGACCTCTGATGGGTCTGGCCATATGAATTTGGTCACAGGGTGATGCTGATTTATTTCCACGAACTACTAAAGGAATTCGAATGGAGTTCGTGGTTAAGACCATCGAATAAACTATGATATTGCAACCAGTTACCGGCCGATGTGGTTAATAAGCCTTTGTTCCTTGGGGCTCTCTAGTGTTTTCACCTTGCCTATATTTTTGAAGATCAAAAAAAAAAAAAAAAAAAGAATAATAGCTTGATTGGGTTCGTGTTTTTTTTTTTTTTTGCTTTTATCCAAGATCGGCTCAAGCCGTTTACTGTATTGTGCTTCGACTGTGGTGTGGTGGCTGTCCCGGCATAACTGTGTTAATTTAACTCTTTTATACCAGATAACACCAACCTGTGTTGACCACCCAAATATCCAACATCTTGTCCATCGAGTGGTGACTTACCATGGCAGGGGAGAGCTAGCATATGCATCCGCCGAAATTTAAATACCCATCATGCCCTCCCCACCGCCGCTCGCTCCACAAGCCTCCCTGCAAACCCTCTTTAAAAACCCCTACATCAAAAACTTCTTCATCCTCCTCCCATTCCTCTTCCTAGGCGGTTTAATTCTCTTCCTCTTAAACCGTGCCGATACATTACGTGCTGGAGCCGGACTTCCCACATCTCCACATGTACACAATGAGCCAAGAGAAATAATAGATGAAACGGAAGGAGGTGATAGGGAATTACCAGAAATCGAAGAGTATGAGGATGATGGTGCGGATGTAGACGATCTTCTCGCGGAAGCCGGAGGCGCGGGTGGTGATGACGATATAGAAGGCGAGGCAGAAGCTGACCCTGCCAACGCTGGCACTCCGAGACAACCGAGGAATAGAGGAATAGTTGGTAAAAAGAAGGCGAGAAATTTGGAAATGAGAGATCGCAGAAGGTTAGTTTCAAATATTTCCCCAACCCTTTTTCTCAAACAACCAAATCTCACTAGAAACCAATTAATTCCATATAGAGCATATTCCGAGTTCCTCCAATCACAGGCTCGTGAGCGCCGGGAGCGTGAGAAGGCACTGGAAGAAGACCTACAGGAAACAATCTTTTCCGAAAAGCAACGTCGTGCTCTTGCAGAAATTAACATCGAAAAGGCGAAGCTGAAGGAAAAGGAAGAAAGGAGGGCGAAAGAGGAAAAAAACATGTCTTATATATACAAATTGAGAGAATGTATTTCTAATATGGAAAGCATGGGTACTGGTAAAATCAGCCTAAGAAGTTTAGGTCACAGGGTCGGAAAGGATGAAGCTTGGGTCAGGAAGGCTTTAGGGGAAGAGAAAGGTCTGGAAGGGCTAAAAGGGGGTGTTCTGTCGTTGGTTACGGAAGATGGTTGGTTTGTTCGGGTCGGAAAAGAGGAAATAGAGACAATTGCAAGGCGGGTAGAGAGGAAGGGGAAGATCATGGAGTGGGAGGAAGTGAGCACTACACTCGAGGATAGTTTGAAGAGGCTGTAATTTAAAACTCTCGGGTACTCGAAGCCTCGTATGCAACAAAATATAAATGTAATAGATAAAGTTGTTAATGGTGCTAACAGTATGGATTGTCAGGTGTGTTTTGTATTCATATTTTAGAAATAGCACGCGTAACGTTAATAGGTCCAGTCGAAACAATGCATGCCAGCCAAGGCGGACAGAGGAAATGCATTCATGTAACATTTGTATAGATACAACTTAGTCTCATTCCTAAATATAAAATCGATATCGCAGCTAATTTACACGTGTGCAAACGGATCTCAAGACAATCAATTGTAATGAAATAAAGTCACATCTCTCGCCACCTGTGTTCGTATAAGAGTAGCAGTCTCCCCGGCAATTTTGCACTTCTTAAAAAACAAAAAGATAGAGACTAAGAATCATCTCGCCAATCGTATTCGAATAGCTATCACGAAGAGATAAGCAAAATAAAATCACAGTCAAAAACCAGATTATGATCCAAAAAGACAACTACAACTGCATTATATAGTGAGTAAAAAAAACCAAGTGTTATTCCGCCCCTCTTGATACTAAATACAACTGTCATCCATGGGGATCCATAAAATTCATCCAACCAAGGTCTGAACGGCATAAGAAAGGGTGCTGCTAGAATCCGGTCAACTGACAGCGGAATCAACAGCTCCCTCTTTCCATAAAAGATATCGAAAAAATAAAAATGGGAAAGGCAAGTTTGGAAAGGTGCAAAATGAAGAATAATAATAATGCACAATGGAGAAGAGAGAATGAAGCAGGAGGATGCAAAAACATGCAAAAACGAAGCTCGAAGTTTCAAAACGGGGTGGGGTATACGATATTTTATGTTCTTGACAATCTTATAAAGCACAGGGGAAAAAGCAGAGAAGCCAGAACAACAAAAAACCAAAGTTCTTTTTTAACGCAAATCAGCAGAAGCGGAACGAGAAGTCAAAGCAAACCAGAGTAAAGGTACAAAAAGCAGCGGGAAGGGCATCCTTCATAACGCCATTAGTATGGGAAAGGGCTATTAATAATCGGGCTACAATACATTTGGGGGAATCAGGGTGTCAGCAACGAGCAGAAGGAAGGAAGCCGGTTGCTTGAATTTGGTGGTTCTTGTGCAATAATGAGAAAATAGGAAGTCCAAGGTGAACCACAGCTTTGAAGAAGAAAAAAAGAAGAAAAACGCCCGTTATGCAGAATCCAAAAAAAAGGTGAGGAAAAACAGTCAAGACAATAGATCCCAAGCTGGGGACAACTTCGGTAAGCGGCAGGCGGAAGAGGATGGCGATAAGAAGCCGAAGTGACGAATGACGAGTTGTGGAAATATTGTGGGGTCAGATAACCGTAATCATTCTCGTATGAAGTCGTTTTCTTTCAATAGAAAACCGTAATCGTAAAACTCGTTCCGACGCAAAGGATTTCGAAACGCTGGAAGAAGCAGGCAAAATAAAATTTTCGCAAAGTAAAACTTGGCAAGAGCTCGACACTCTGTACGAGCTTGGGGGTGGTGTCAATTAACGTCGACCGCGGACACTGCCTGCCTTACGGCTGACCGGAGCTTTGATTGTACGTCCGTGGGCATTGGTAGTTGGGGGTTGAAATCCGAACATATTTCCGGCATCAGCTCCAAAACTGGTTCCTGCATTAAGGGCGCCAGTGTTTGAATTACCGAAAATTGGAGCGGCCGTAGCAGAAGCAGTGGCTGCGGAAGCAGGTGCTGCAGTAGATGCACTAAATCCGAACGAGGTAGGAGCCTCATTAGTTGCGCCGAAATTGAAAGAACCATTAAACGAGGTAGATGTTTGCTTTGGCAGTTCGCCTCCAAACTGAACGGGCTGGGTCGTAGCGGTTGATCCAAAAGTAAACGATGCACTGGAGGTAGCAGTGTTATTGGCTCCAAATGTGGGACCGGAAGTAGTAGGTTCGCCAAAGTTGAAAGAAGCAGGGCCGGTAAATGACGGGGCGGCGGTAGCTCCAGACGTAGCGCCAAAGATACCATTCGTAGGAGCGCTTGTGGCAGCACCGAAGGTAGTAGATGCAGATGGAGCAGTAGTTGAAGTACCGAAAATAGACGGTGCAACAGTGGATGGTCCAAAGGTAGGCTTCGAGGTGGCAGCGGTGACAGCATCAGCAAGGCTTGGAACTGTCGTAGGGCCAAAAATACCAGTAGTAGGGGCACTTCCTGTAGCCTTTCCGCCAAATGTGAACATGTCTGCCTTCTCAGCAGGCTTATTCAATCCGAAGTTCACAGGTGGAGCAGCAGCTGGGGTAGTGCTAGGACCCCCGAAGTTGAACATGTCTGGTGCCTTCTCTACAGGTTTGCTCGTACCGAATACAAAGGGCTCAGAACCTGGTTTTGTTGCATCCTTGTTACTACCGAATAAGAATGGTCCGTTCGTTGCCTTTGGTGCAGGTTTAGTGTTACCGGCAAAGGTAAACGGATTATCGGATGGCTTGTCATTAGTAGTGGAAACGCCGAAGATCGATGGTGCAGTACTGGTAGCGGTAGCCCCGAACTGGAATGTACTGTTGTTTCCAGCGAAAGGATTGCTAGTTGGACCTCCCAGAGCAAAAGACTTGCTTGAATCACTATTGTCAATGCCGAAATTGGGTTTGGAAGCCATGGTTCCAAAATCGAACGCAGATGTAGTGGTCGGTTTGAAGGTTTCGGCCATCGTTGTAGACGCAGTAGTAACGAAGCCAAACTCCTTCGGGCTACGGATCTTCTTTGCGGACTGAGGGGTGTTATCGATATCCATGCTCGAGCCCTCGTCCAAGCTCATCTCATTCTTAAGAGATGGCTTGACGGCACCGAACATGCCAGCCTCGGCGGGAGTGATTGCAGAAGGTGTGGCCGGAGCAGCAGTGATCGGGGCGGAGGGGAGTAGTGACTGGGCCTTTGGGACTTCACCGGCCGAACCTAGTCTTGGCAACGTAGCGCCATTAACGATAGGTCTGAAGACATCGTTCGTGCCGGTGGCCCGGTCTCCACTCCCCTGGGCCTTGGAGTCCTCCACAACGGTGAATCCAGACCCTAGTGAATGATTAGTAAAGCAAGTTAGTAGAGGGGAGATAGGATGAGCCTCACCTTTCTGGGCCTGGACGGGGTCGAACAAGCCAGTCAGCCGTGCCTTGGCTTTGGAACCTGGGGCACCTTGGGTCCCCAGGTTCCCGCTGTTCTCGTCTTCGCCAGAAGACGGAGGAGAAAGGAGGGCACCGGGGCGGGACGACCTTGGGGACTCCATCATCTCGTCCGGGCCGGCCTCGAAGGGGTCAAACCGGGGGAAATCGCCCGTGATTTCCCCCGATTTGACCGGGGACTTGGTCGGCGAGCCGTCAGCCGACCGGCGTCTCTTCTTCATAAGGACGCCAGGGATTTCTTGGGCCCTTGTTAGCTCGGCCCGGAGCTTTGCCAGCCTCTCCTCTTCCTTCTTTAGGGCGGCCTCCCTCTCGTCCATCTCCCGGGCACGTTGGTGCATCCGCGCCGTTTCCTCGTACGTAGCGTCTGGCCCCCATCTGGCGGCCTCCTCATCTGTGGCAGCCCGAAAAGTCGGGCCGGCGACCTCACCATCCTTGTGGGCCGCCATGATGCGGGCCAGACGAATACGCTCGGCAGCGGTCTTGGGTGGCTCGAATTTGGTTCGGAAAGCCGTCTTGAAATCCGGAAGAGGTTCGGCCTCCGGGGTTGGCAGATTCGGGTATTTCTCCTTGAACTCGGCGATCTCCTTCTCAATGCGAAGGCGCTCCTGCTCCTTCTCGGTAGGTTCTGCCGGGACCCACTCGAGATCGTGGAGTGTGCCGTCTGGGCTCCAAACTGCAAAGTCTTGCTGTGATCCATTCGATCTGATTACACGGACGCGTTTAGGACCGCGGGTTTGCTCCAACTCGGTCTCCCAAGATCCTCGACCCTTCGGAAGCTTCCCATCCACGATATCTAATTCGTAAAAAACACCTGCCTCTTCGGAATCCTCTTCCCAAGCAGAAAAGGTGCTAGTATCTTCGCGTCGTCGCCATTCGCGGGGAACGTCGACAAGCGACTTCTGATAGGATGCATGAATTGGGTTTGCGGAACCCTTGCCGATGGTCTGAGGCTTTGTGAAAACTTGTGGTGCTTTGTTGTGTGCGATCTTGCTGTTGCCGGAGCCTTGGAATGGGACTGCCGGTTTACGCGGGCCGGGTCCAGCCGAAGTCTGAGCAGTCTTGACGGGCTTCTCATCCGCCGACTTTAGCTTCTTGCTGGTGTGTGTATCAATAGGCGATGTAACACGCGAGCTGTCGGAATCCTCTTGTTCGAATAACCTAAGAGTATGCCCGGGGGCAAAGGTGACCTTCTTGGGTGCGGCCTTGCGTCGTGCATCAGCTTTGATGTCGCTTTGGTTCTGGCCAGTCTCAGCGGCATAAACAGCTCTAGCAAGTCGATGGGCTTGGTACTCCGCAGCCCCTGCGTCATATTGTAAGCTCCCATCCTTCCTACAGGGGAAATTATCCTCGTCGGAAAGGTCCATCTCTGTACTAAGCCAGCATTTCTGTCCAGGCGGCGAGCTCATCTCGTGATTATGACGTCGACGGTTTTCTTTTTGAGGATCCGCAACTTTCTTCGTAGTATCATTTGTAGAGGTAGTATTCTCCCAGTCGCCAACGTTTCTGCGAACCAGGCGTAGCCTGTCCACTGGTTTAATTACCCTTGCGGCAACAGGAAATCCTTCAGGCTGCGGGGGGGGATTGTTGTCGCGAATGACATGAACTCTGCGGAATTCATCCCAGTTCATCTCGGTTCGTTTGCGATTCAAGTCGAAGTGGGTATAAACTTTAGCGAGGTGGCGGTCACGCTTCTTGACTTCTTGTATGACCTTCCAGAACCAATGGTCACGACGGCTGACCATCTTCTTGTAGTTCAAGCGAGATTTAGCGTTGGCCTCCAATAGATGGCGATTGCCAGGCAGTCGAACAGAGGGAAGGAGCCGCCACAGTTGTCGGAATCTCGGGTCGTCTCTAGAGACCTCGAAATCCTCATCCGGGAGCTCGATATCAGCTGCTGGTAGAGGGTAATCAGAAGGTGTATGGAAGACTAGATCGTAAATAGTTTGTTTCCTAAATTCGTTGCGAACGGCAGAGAAATCGCTGTCTCTCTTCATGGCTTCACGCTCCTCCTCTGAAAACTCGCGAGGTTGGTAGGATGGTGCAGGCTCAATCCGGTCCTCGGGAATATAGACCTTAGGAAGAAGGGCAATAGCCGCGTCGCCGACAGGTTTGCGACCCCAAACAGGTTCAAAGGTAATCTCACACACAATATTTTGGCGTTTAAGGAAGCCGCGATCAGAAAGAATTTCAGCTACACGGACGATGTTCTCGGTATGGTCGGTATCACCCAAGATATCAAAATCTTCGGCAAGTTTTGGTAGGCGTTGAAAGACCGATACTTGATTACGGAAGTAAGATGGCTTCCAGCCGGTGTATGAGCGAAGAAACTCAAGTTTTTCGGCGTCCTTGCTTGGATCAGATTTAAAGTTTTCCTGGAATTCGTCCTTAAAGCCGCTTTCGTTTCGCTTAGTTGGACGGTACGGGTTTTCTCGCTCGCGGGTAGCTTTCGATGAAGCCTTTTGGTTCTTCGAAGCCTTTGCAGCTCGTTTTGCGGCATCTTCAGCTTTTCGTGTGATAGTGTGTGCGGGGCCAGTCTTCTTCAGCTCTTCAGTCCAAGACTTTGAAGCTTGTGGGGCTTGGGGTGAAAGCTTCCTGAGTGAATCACCGAGCTCTCGAACCTCGGCAGCACGTTCGGCTTCTCTCTTAGCCTCCTCAGCTTCTCTTTCTTGATTCTTATAATAATCATGAGCCCTTTCACGGAACTTTCGATCTTGCTCCTCTTGGAGGCTACCATCTGTCAACGAGGTCCTGATGGGTTGAGAAGGGGTATCCCATCCCATGTATGATCTGGTAGACTTGGAGACGTAAGAAAATAAAGATTTGGTTGCAGCGTGGCCGACACGACCAACAACGCCACCGACGGTTGCAATGGTACCAACGGTTCCTGTAGTCAAACGGAAGATACCACTTAATGTGGGAAGCCAACCCTGATGATCATATTAGTACAGCTTGCTCGAAGAGGATATCACAACATAAGATGTTCAATAAACGCGACCGATAGGGCAAGCATGGTGGGGCACGGGAGGACAAGAAGAAAAAGCATAAACGCGTAAAGTGATGTTTTTGTTGCCCGAAATGGAGGGATGGCTTTGGGCTAATTTGCTGCAGGGACAGGGCTGCGTCGCGCGTAGCGGGGACTTCCAGTGTTTTGGGCAACCGGCAAAAGGGGCTGGGCAACACAACGGCCCAGCCGGGGGAACCAAGCCAGAGGGACAAAGAAATCTGGCTGACTGGTGGTCTGGTACCAGGCGAAGCGAGAAAACGCACGCGAAAACCACACCGCGGAGGGCATAAGAGGCGAAGATCGCGAAGAAGAGGAAAAGAGATGGGAAGGAAGTATAACTTACATTTCTGTTCTGGATGGTCTGTGGAGATTTGTAAGGGCTTGACACGAGGTGCCTCACCATACTATTTCGAGGGCCACGTCTTATTGGTCCTGGCGTAGAGCCAGCTGTGGACCCACGCGAGAATCTCGTACTCGACGACATCGTGACGTCGGGAAGGTAAATTCTGTGAGGGAGAGAGGACAAAAGAAAAAAAAAAGGCGGTAAAAGAAGAGATAAGGGCGATGATGAAGATGATTAAGAGAAGAAAGATGATGAAAAGTCGGTAAAGGAGATACTCATTCGATGATGGTCTATACCGATGACAAGGTATAGATGGATGGGAGATGATGATGAGACAGGGTAAAGAAGTACTCAATTATGAGAGATGGAGGTTGTTGGAGGTGTTGGAGGTGTTGGAGGTGTTGGAATTGCAGTTAGAGCAAAAATGTCGTTAGTTGCCAGAGGTCCCCAGCAACCAAACCAAAGTGGTCGAGTTTGTTGCAATTTCTGTTGCCGTGAAGCGGGAAAAGAGGACAGCAAAAGAGAATTAAGAGAAGATGGCAGAACTCCGTATCGCAGAGGAGAACTGATGAAAGCAGAGATGAGGAGGATGATGATGATGATTGTAAACTCGTGATGGGTAAGCTCGTGATGATGATAATGATGATAAGGTAGATGAAGGATGATGAAGATGCGATGGAGAGAGAAGGAGAGGAAGAAGGAGAGGAAGAAGAGAAAAAAGGTGTTGTTGGCGGTTGATGATAGACCGTAGTAAACAAAAAGAGTGCAACGAAATTATGAGAAAATTTCAGTGTCGCTGGTGACGGAGCAGCAAGACAGCGACGGTCGCAGTGGCACGGTCCTAGCAGATTTCAAGAGCAACGAATGTTGATTCTGATGCCTTTTCTGATGAAGCTGTCGATGCCTATCAACGATGTGTTTGATAGGACGACGAGCCCGTCGGACGAGAAAGTGTTGGAGAAGATGAGGTGAGGTTGTTGCGAAATCTATCGGCCGAAGGAGAGGAGAAGCTGAGATTAAAAGGATGGGAAATTTCAAAGTGGGCGGTCGCTCCCTTAAGCTGGGCTGCTCCTCCAGCCAGCCAGATTATTTCTTCCATTACCGCATCGAGTAAGTTCGTTTTGGCAAACACCCCGGCCCAACGCGTTGTTGCATTTTCGCGTGTTGCCCTCCCCCCCAGTTGTACCTTTACAGTCAGTCCCCGTACTCAATCAGGTCGAGCCCACCCAGTTTCCCCCGCCAGCCCCTTTTATTTCTCTCACCAGCCTGGTCATAGACGCCCTTCTTCAGCTTCACCACGATCCCTTTTTTCCCGCCAAAGACGGCAGTCATGGCCCCAAACACCCCCTACATCATCCCCCCTCCAATCAGATACATTCTTCCCTTCTCGCTCCCTTTGCCTGCATCGAACTGCCCTCTACTTTCTTTGCTTTTGCCATTTCGTCTCCGCACGCCTTCGTGATTCCACCCTTCCCAGACCCCCTCCCGCTTTGGGTAATTTCTCCCCTTGTTATTGTTTGTCCAATCAAAAAATTTGCACACACCGACTGGATCCTGCGCGTTCATCCCCGGATCCTGCTGCCTCGTTCTGGTCCACCAACATCCGGCCCTGCACGCTACTGTGCCCGCTCCAAAAGTTCCTCACAGGCGAGTTTTCCTCGATATGTGTGTGACCTTTGCCTTTTTTGTGCGTTCTTCTGGATTTTTCCTGTGTCACCAAAGCCTGTTTTTTTTCTCTGCGTTTTTTCTTGCGTGCATGCGTCATATGAGCGTTACAGTCATCACCATTTCCTACGCTCTCCCCATGTACCAAAAATCAAGACCTAGTACGCGCTGATGAGAAACTCAATTGGCTATTTTCTAATTTTTCGGTGAGCTCTCTCACGAAGCGTGAGATGACACGTTCCTGTCACCACTCGCGCCGTTTGTCGTGTCAACCCATCCGTGAGAAGATACTCATACACTTAGAACCGATTAATCCCAATAGAATGTCCATTTCCAGCTATAATTGTTCTGTTTAACAGCCGTTGTGGCATTATATTCGCCAGGAATTCTTCGCGAATGCCTTGGGCTTTCTGGCCCCTGTCGGTCGGTCTTTACAACCCCGTTTAAGAGGAATGTCGAACCTAGAATGCAATAAATCCGTTTCGACGAATATCGAGTTTTCCCCTCTCCCGTTCGGCTCCAGTCCCACCAGAAAGTGGCTGTGCCTCTATCGATAGCGATATCAAGCCACTGCGTCAGCCACATACACCAACACAAAAACTCCACCATTTCGCACATATTGGCAATAAAGTAGCAGCAGGATACACCTAGCCAGACTCGTAGACTGCTTAGAAATCGGTTACGTACACCCAATTCCAAATAAGGCTTCGCACTTCGGAAGTTCCGCTGCCGGGTTGGTGTGCGACACCAGGAACATCCACCCAAAAGACTAATCCCAAACATTAACTTCACAAACCCAACCGGTCTGTAGACACATCATTCGTGCATCTCCACTGCCAAAAAATTAATAATCTGCTCACACAATTTCCTCTGATATAACACTACCTCATGACCTATATCACCTAGACTTAGTATACATGTATTCTACTCGAGTCATTTCCTCTATAAGATGTGTTCACAAAAAAAAACTAGATCTACAAATACCAACCCCCAGCAAGCCCCCTCACCCACCCCTCCGAAAAGTCTCCTTTCGTCCCTCTGCTGATAAATACACCCCCTACATCTCTTAATCTCCTCTATAGACTACGTACGAAGCTTCGTACCCCCCAATTTCGCCATCTCGTCCGAGAAACTGGGTTTGTAGGGGCCGAAAACCGTGTATATAAACCCCTCAATACCCCACAGAGATGTGAACATGCTTCTTTTCATGATAACCTCACATACCCATACATGAATCCAAGTTGTCCATCAGAGTTCCTGCCAGGCAATATCTTTTCTTTCTATAGCTACTACTTAAACCACCACCATCAGTTCTCTATAGTCCCAGCAGTAGACTTTTGCCCAGCATCACCATTAGCTATGCCTACTCCACTTTCTGAGCAAGGAAACCATGAGTTCTGGAAGTAAGCACATCTCACTTTCTACGCGTCTAGAATTTATTCATATACTTTTTATATGACGGAGATATTTATTCAGTTTATGATATTATAGAACCGCAACTTCGTCCTACGACTCGCTCGACTGGCAGAAGAAACTGACAGGCCAGATCAGAGCCTTTATCCAGCGTCAAGATACCTGGCTCGCCCTCTCTTCCCCTCCAGCAACGGAAGTCAAACTTCTGGACTACGCATGTGGTCCCGGTGTTGTTTCTCTGGTATGTGCTCTCTTCTGCCGTGGTCAGTTATTTAGAAATAAAACCATATTTACTCATATATGTATGTGTTTGTTTTCACAGTCTCTGCTCCCGTACACCACCAAAATAGTAGCCCTCGATGTAAACCCCCACCAGGTAGCCGAGTACAACCGCCGTTCCCTCGGCTCCTCCTACCCACCATCCCTAATCCGCGCTGAAGAAGGCGACCTCTTCCTCGCAGACCCAAAGGACACACCCGAGAAGTTCAGCGGAGGGGAATACAACAACTTCGACTACGCAATTTGCTCTGCAGCATTACACCACGTTGATAACCCAGCTCTGGGCGTGCAGCGGCTGGCAGAGCGTCTGAAGGACGGCGGAAGGGTTGTCATCATCGAGTTTTTAGCAAGGGACTTAAACGCCCTTGGGGAGGGGAGTATGGTCAGCCCTGCTGAAGCCGGGACGGAAGAGGAGAGACTTAAGATGAATGAAGAGTATAGATCCCGTAGTCATGATAACACCCACATGAAGGACTTCCAGAAGGATTTCTTGGAAGCAGGGAAACAGCACGGGATATATCACGGACAAGGACACTCGCATAATCATAAACAACACCACCATGAGCATGATCATAGCCATGGAAGCGAAGAGGGTGGCAAGAAGCATAGGCATGGACCACACGGGTTTACCTTGGCGCAAATGGAAGGGTGGTTCAAGGATGCAGGACTGAGCGAAGTGAAGAGTGTGATTTTAGATGAGAAGATTGAGATCATGGGATTCGGAGATTTTGAAGGGTTTATGACCGTTGGTGTTAAGAGTGCATGACTCGTCGGGAGATTGTAGGTAGTGTATCGTTACCAGCCCGATCTGCTGAGATATCCGGCGTATTTATCCGAGGGTCTTAATCAGTGTTTCAAGGTTTAATGTTTTATTCAATTTTAACCCTGAGTTATAATCAAAGGCAACAATGTCTCTTTATCCCGTTTACTCATAATTATATACCTAGGTGTATACCTAAATGCATATGGGTGTGTTGAAATATTTTATCTTTGAGAAAATATTTATACATCGGCATTAATCCTAAATCGCGATACCGAATCTTGGAATTGTGACACCCTGTACTTATACATTATCCCCAATTAGCCAGGGCCACTTGCATTGGCTGCGTATTTCGTCATTGAGATTCCCACATCCTCCCACGGCCGGTCAAACAATACCGGCGGAGAAACCTACCAAGCCCATCAATACCTAAGTAAGTACTTACTTGAGTACTTCAATACTTACCAGGGTAATTACTTGGGTGCTTGAGTACCTTTAAGTATCTAGCAATACTTACCCCATCTTTTTAGGGTACGCTTAGCACGGGCCTGCATTATGAGTAGATGTTTTTCCCGATGCTTGAGGGAACAGTATAATAGTGTATTTTAGGGCATTATGAGGACGGGTTTCACCGGTCGCAGGTGATAGGCTGGATGCAGATACCAACATTAATAACGTTATTCCGGGGCCCTTGCTTATCTATAATTACAACGTACTTCGGTATCTTGACATATTAAAGATATCATGGCATCCAAAGCAAACTCTCTTCTGCAATCGCCGACTATAAAGCTTAAAGGACTAGTTTATGACTAATATCCAGGATACATTTAGAAATCCCTTATAAAGCTTCCCTAGGTGCTTCATCTATACTAAAAAATCTCAGGCTTGACCGAGGCAGAAACCACTGCTTCCGAGCCAGGCCACGCAACATTCCAAGGCCCCAAGACGAAGATACCGGATTCAACTTAGACTGGTAATAAGCTTCAAAGCTAATCAAAACCGTTGAATTCTTCCCGCGGCACCACCTTCCCGGCTCGCCAATTCGAACCTCTAGATATATACACCGTAGTACGTACCGCCCATCTCATAACGGGACCTAGTACTCATCCGTCGGCCGTTTATAGACTTGATATCAAATGCGCCAACCCTAAAGCAAAAATGCAACAATCCAACGCATCCTCCCCAAGCTACCGCATTGCTCCCGCAACTGTCACTCACGTCCCCCAGATTACCGCCATAGTAGACCACTACATCCTACACACCACCACAAACTTCGCATTCCGACCACTTCCGGAAAAACACTACCAACATGTACTAGTTGACAATTACGACCACCGAAGGCTTCCGTTCCTCGTGGCCATCGAGGACAATGAGCCTGCAAACGACAACAATGACACTCGTACTGAAGGAAAGGAAAGCGAACGAGAAGAGAAAGTCATAGGCTTTACAACAGTGACCACTTGGATTCCTTCAAAGCTGGGTTATGCCCATACCCTTGAGCTATCACTCTACATCTCCCCTGCCCAACGCGGCTGTGGTGTTGGAACAGCTCTCCTCACAGCCTTAATAGCACACTTGGAAAATAACGAATACTTTACCTTCTCTGAAGGCGGTGCGCCTGCACCACATTCTTCGGGTCCCAATGAGATTCACGGAGGAGAGAAATATATTTATGGGATTCCTGTAAAGTGTAAACAGCTGTTGGCGTTGATGGCTGTAGACGAGGATGCCACCTTGGACGGACAAGTCTGTAAGTTTTACGAGCGACGAGGGTTTGAATCGATGGGGATTTTGAAAGGAATTGGATGGAAGTTTGGGAAGAGGAGGGACGTGAGGATGTTGAGCAGGGAATTGAATGTGGGGTGTACCCCGGAGGATGCGGATCAGTATTGAATGAATGGAACTATATACAAAACTACTTAACGTTACGCCCCATGTCCTCCCGGCCTAAATAGCACCTAATATCGGGTCTGTGGCTCATATTAATTTATGTAAGTAGGTGCATTTATCATGAGTCGTTATAACATGGGATGTCAGACGATGAGAAGGTTGAGCCATTTCGGCTTCAATAATTATTTTATTTATATATAAGGTTAACAGCGGGCTTAGAAATTGATCTGTTAGACCATGCTTTAATCTCGACTTGTCTCTAGCTCCCATGTTCCAGAATATTTGTATTATGGTGCGATTTATATAAATTGAATAGTATAGCCCGTGCCTCCCACGATTTTGAGAGAGTGCCTTTTAGATCATTTAAGAAAGGTTTAGAAAAATTATTGTAGATACATATGTGTGATTTTGTACTTTGCGAAGCTCGAAGCCGAACAACTCGGGTAGGCAGATCATGCTACGGAGAGCCGCTTGGTATTGCAGAGTCTTCCTTTGTAGTCGGTGTATAAAGTAGATCTATTGCATGTCAGTCGATCAGCTATCGTGTTTTTCGGAGATGTCGCTGTTTGATACAAAGCTGCCCGTGGATATCAATATGATGAAATGCCGACGCTTCATGGCCGGTCTCCTTCTTCTCTTTGTGGAACTCAATTCTGATTACGGTGTCTCTATATATATAAGTCCCGAGTCAAAAAAAAAAAAAATCAAAAAAACTAAGAATTTTTTCGTATGCAATATGCTTCGCTGAGGCTACGCGAGAGGCAATCACTATAGTTTGGAATGTCGCTCCTGGATTGCGGAATTGCCTCGGTTCAGTAGGTAGCACGCGGATGACCTCTGTTTTTAAGGGAGCTTCCACGAGTCCGTACCTTCATATATTTGACTCTGCGCCCTCCTGCTCTATTGCTGGGTAGGGCGCCATATATGCATGTGGAACCACACCAACAATATCAATTTAGGGTATGTAGCTGATACTGTATATGCATCTGGCGATCGTGGAGAGCGCGATGCTGGTCCCGATAAAAAAAGCCTTCCATTCGTATTTTATGTATTCCGAAGAAAGTGGCCTCGTAGTTTGTATCTCAACAAATATGGCCTTTACGATATAAATGCAAACTGTGGATGGCAGTCACTGTAGCTTGCGCTGATCCAGTGAGCTATGATGACTAAAATGAAAATCGTTCGACAGAATGAATTCTCGCAGTGAAAGAGCTGCCCAGCCGTGTATATATAATGCATTAAAGTTGGGAAATATTATTTTATTTCTTCGGGGACGTATCATCCCAGTTGCGGTAGGTGACGCTTTTTACCTTGGTGCGCCGATACGTACTCATCAAGGACCAAAGAAGACCCAGCCAAGCGAGGCGTTATACGGCCAGCACCGTATAACCCACAAAGGTTATTGATCGCTCACTTTTAAGAGGAAATTGACCTTCAGACCAGTGTCTTCTAGTAGAAGTGTTTTGGGTAGTTAAGCTGCTTTAGCTTTTGGAGCTCTCTGCTCTTGCAGTCGAGACTAGCTCTTGCGGGAAATTCAACCAAGAGTTTTTCGTATTTCCATGTCATTCAGTAATTCTGCTTCATAAAATTGTTCGCAACCAGCGGGAAAGATCCAACGGGATAGGGCCATCTTAGACAGGAGGTCGGCATTCGGCTTCACCCAGCTTTAGTTGCTTCTGAGGATCCTGTATGTAGTAGTACCTATGAATGTTCGAACCTTGTCCGGGAGGATTTCAGAGTAGTTTGCTGATTGGGTCGGATAGTCAAGCCGCTGTAGTGAGCCAGCGTACGTGGTTAGTATAAAAGTATTCAATATATTGGCTACAAGTTGGTAGTAACTCTCGGTGTGGCCAGGATTGTCATTTGCGTCGTCATTCAATGGTTGAGCTGGATTCGAATAGGACTAAAACGGGGTGTTGAGAGAAAAGCCTCGGTATCACCAATCACCCTGCTAGCTTGTGTCATATTGAATACTTTAGCAAGCTATCCGGTTGTTTGTTGCATTTCGAACGAGTGACTCCTAACTGTGCTCATGTCTATCCGTGCTAGATGGCAACTAGTTTGAGTGAGGTTTTCAGACCAAGGAGATAATTTTTTTTTTTTTTTTAAGGTGAGGTTTAAGATGTGTCAAATTGCCCAGACAATCTTTTTGACTAAGAGCTCCTTGTACCTTGTACGGTCTGTTGAACGAAGTGCGTAAATTCCCGAGACCACTTAAATTCGACAATGAGGTGAAGGGGTTCGAAAATGCGTTTATTTCAGCATAGTCAATTTTTTGAAGCCTTTTCCCAAATACCGTTTTGAAAAAAGCGAGTGTTTCGCCTTATTTCATCTGACTGTTCCGTGAATGTCCCTGTCGCCGGGTAATTCCAGCCAAGTAAAATTAAGGTATTGGTAATGAGAGGAGATGAGCTATGATGTCATGTTTGAAGTGTGAACCTCACTCACGGTTGCGAAGATTTATGTCTTCTGCTTAGAGGCTTGATTCGATCCCACTGTGAAGCTCCGCGTTTTATATAAAAAGTTGTTAGATAGAATGTTTTAAATGACGGTTGCGAGTTGTGAAAGGTTGAGGTTTGATGAAAGAAGGAGGGAAGAAGGGGGAACGGAAGGCTGTTGTTGGTGGGAATGAAAGAACGAATTGGCATGGCATGGAACAGCAACATCGCTTCCAAGCTCAACCGCAACCTAACAGTTAATTTCGAGCCTTCTAAGTAATACTGCTGGAAACGCCTGGCCGGCGGGAGAAATGCCGAGAAACTAGCGCGGCTTTAGAGCCACGGACCGCCTTTGTCCTCCCAAATAGCATATCCAAGTCCCGGCCAATCGAATTGCTCCTTCTTCATCGTGCCAGGTAAGTCGCTCACGATAAAGCGATGCAAGCTACATTACGCTGGCGCTGTGTTGCCTCAACAGATTATCTAACCAGGTCAAGATACCAGCCTCGAAGCCTTGAAACGAACTATCGCAGGCACAATCTGCAGGAACTCGCATCTACCCCTGCGAAAGTGGCATGATGGGTGCGTTCCTCCGAGCTTCTTGTTCGGATGATTCGGCAGCTGAGAGGGGAACTCCAACCTGTAAGTAGTAACATTTGTATTTGCCAGCTTGCAGTAAAGCTTGTTAACTCGCTGCTGTCCTTGTGTAGCACCAGCGAAATATGCATACTAGTGGGATAGAGCAAACAATTCGTGACGGCGATAACCTCGCAGGAATTATTATCGTGCAAAAGTCGCCACGGAGCACAGGCATAACATTCTTGTGAGTCCCCCGCCCTGCTCAATCTCTCTGAGACCAACAGAGCGGTAGTCGTTTCGAGTGATCTATGGGTGTTCCTGGAGGTTGGCTCGGTTCTCAAAGTGGAGAACTGACCCTTGCAGTTAGTCTTCCCTTGGCAGTACCACCAAAGCTCGGGTGCCCAGAAGCCCTTCGGTCATCATGCATGATGCAAGCAATCTAAGCACGTTTTTTCCCCAGGACTGTTTGTGGGGTCTCGTCGACGAGCGAACGCTAGCCACGGGCAGCTAGTACCTTCCAAGTCCCGTCAGCCGGTTGTCATCCTCATCAAGGGTTCCTGGGAAGTCAGAGACAGCCTAGGAGAGAGCAGAAGCGACTAGACAGCTTCAGGAACCGAATTTGGCGATCTGGTCAAAGACGTCTTTGGGTTGGGAAAAGCCGTTTGCTTCATCCAAAGTGCCGGCCATGCCTGTAGGTATACCCATACTAAAGTATGCTTGAATAGCGTTACTTCGAACTAGTTCCATCCGTTTCGTCTGCGCCGCGTGAAGGATCCCCTCGCTAGCTCGCGGCAGACAATGCTGTGACCCGGAGCAGGATATAAAAAGCGTCACTCAATGCCATCTGGAGACTACGCAATTGCCTCCCACGCCAAAGATCGACCATTCATACAAAAGAAAAGAAGAAAAAAATTCGAACCCTGCCAATCCACCGCCCGTGCGTTTTCTGCGCTGTCCAGGAGCTTACAAGGGGGGTCCGGATTTGGTGATCTGGCAGAATATTTCGTCTTGAAGAAAATACTTTTAAAGGCAGCCAATGTTTGCGAGGATTTTGAATTTCCCCTCTTCCTCTCCTTAAGCTTCACCAGCCGGGCTGATAGTCACTGCCTCTTTTCTGTAAATCTCTCATTAATTTACATCACTTTTTTTTTTAAGCTTTAATTTTTGAGTTTTTTAAGCTTTTACAAAGCTTGCATAAACAACACCTCCAAGCTCCACTAAGCTTCTTTTGAGCTCCCAGCTACTACCGCAGCATTGACTGAACCAAGTTTCCTCTCCCCACAAAAACTACCGACAAGATGCCATTCGAATCCACTACCCCGTTCATTCGGCGGGGGACATCTAAAGACCCAGTCTTCGAAGAGGCTATGTCTGTCCGCGTCGAAGTGTTCGTCAATGAACAAAATGTCCCTGCTGAAAACGAGAAGGACGACTACGACGAGGACTCGATTCACTGGGTAACCTACGCTTCAATTCCCTCAGTTTCAAACCACAGTAACCACGACAGGCATGCCGTCGACGGCATATCCCCCGAAAACGAATTGAGCCAGAACCGTACACCGGTTGGTACAATCCGTCTGATTCCTCCTACCGTCTCTAAGAAATCATATGTTCTCCTCGGCAGATTGGCCGTTTTAAAGCCGTTTCGAAAATTAGGGTTGGCTAGGTTGTTGGTTGAAGAAGCGCTTAGGTACGCTGCCAGCGAAGGATCGGCGGGTGGGTTCGATTCGCCGGCAGAGGGAATAAAATGGGATGGAAAGTGTTATATCCACGCCCAAACGAATGTCCAGGGCTGGTGGGCCAACAATGGTTTCTATCGAGACGATGATGCGGGGGAATGGGACGAAGAAGGGATCATGCATGTTGGTATGTGGAGGGATGTCGTGTTGGAGCGACGGAGGAGCATCATAAACCTCTAAGTTTGGTTTCAACGACCCTGTTGGCTATGGTCGCACGGTGTAGTTGGAAATCTACACCGCGGAGATGAGACAAATATCACAGTGCTTGGCTAAGATATGATCGAAAGACGGAATTGTATATGAAAATTATGAAAAGATGGCGTTGGGTCTTATGAAAAGGGGAAAAAAGCATATGCGGTTGTACTTTAACTTCCTTCGTTACGACTTTGGCATAGCATTGGCGTCATGAATGACGTTTATGAAGATAAAAGCAAATGTAAAGGGGCTCGGATGCATGAATTTGCAGGCCCTGACTAGTAAAGATACTACAACACCTGGGTAGGAACTACTAGTTTAAGTGGAGCTTTAGAATGATATGGCGATTCCCGCCGCGGAAAGCGTGATTCTAACACTGTATATGAAGCGAGATACCTTTTGGCGTTATAATGTCATGGAATTCACGCGACAAAATGCAACTTTGTGATGTAACATGGCAAACCTTGTTGAACATGGATGAAGGAATAATACCCCACTTAATGCGTGTTCTCCCATCTTGTATCTATTTCAAAGGAATATACCTATCCTAATATATCTGTACTTGCATGGAACCATAGCCTCTAAGATCCAGTCCTGTGGTATGGCTTTACTAGGACAAACCCCGACCGAAAATGCCTGAGTCCCTTTCCTTGGTCTTTCCTTTGTTCTAGTTTGATTTATTGTCTTTTGGATGGATGGATAAGATATTGCTCCTCAATTTTCATGCTCTCATCTGTGCACGAATTCGAATCAGAAGGTTCTGCGCCCCGCAAGCATTTGAGCATCGTAGAAGCAGCGAGGCGAAGTTCCATCATTGCCAAATTTTTGGCCTATGCAGACTACAGTGAGGACAAGAGCAGCAGAGTTTACGTTGCTCTAGCGTGTGAATATGATTCAAGATATATTTAGATTACCTCTGGATGCTCCGCCGATGGCCAGCATGGAAGACTACATTTCTCTAGTGGCATTAAGCCATCTCTATGGTTTGAACCTGGAGCATGATTAGCTCAGGTGAAAATAGGGGCCGCTTAGGGTTTCTTGGACTCACTCCAGCGGTTCATCGAAAAACTTTGGATCCCTGTGAATACTACATGGCCGAGCTAGGCATTCGATCCCTGCAGGATGTAGATATTGCCCGAGGAGCCGACCGTCCTTTCTCAGGAATAATGCGAGGTCGGCGAGTGCTTTGGTGCCATAACTGAATAACAAGTCTTTAGCTCCATAAAACCATTGAATCGTAGGATGGGGAATGAATGAAAGGAGCCATTCAATATTTTAAAAAGAGGGAATTTGGTCCTGGATCCCAGACATTGGAACGAGATTGATGCAGTTCCGAACTAATGGGGTTTCCTATTGAATCAATCGTACATTAATACATTGCTAATGTCCACAGTTTCGCTATTCTGGAGTCGCCTCCAAACCTTCTGGAAACAGAGTCCCACGTTCCTACATGCTACTGGCTCCAAAACCTTTAAGTTCGAGCTTGAAAAAGAGCTGCCAAACGCTTTTCGTCGGAACTTGTATTTTTGGTAATCAGTGATAGTGGCGAGGTTTCCGAACTTCAAGGCCTTATTCTACCATGAACCCTTCCCAAAAATTTCGACCAGGGAATATATCCTCTTAGCTGAATCGGGGTCTGCGGTCATAATAGTGGTGGGTGAAACTCGTAAATACGGACCTTTTCTTCCATGTGGGTGGCACGAAGATCACTAACAGCATCTGGATTTCTCGCGGATCATTCTGGAATGATGGAGATATTTACTATATCTTTCGTGTGACCGGTGCCAAGTATACATGAAGTTTCGCCTTGAAGATATCAGCATGAAGGGAATTTGTGATACAGCTGCGTACCACGGCCCGGGATCTTGGAGACGGGTGTGAAACATGGTTGGTAAATCACAATCGCTAGAATATAGGCTACAGCGGTCTCGTTACAAGACTAGACTACAGTGGGGATAGCTGTAGCAGCGACTAATTACCTGAGAAAAGTACACCCGATTGGAGAAGGCGAGCAGATAAATAAATCTATAAACGGCGTTGTGGTCTTGGGATGACCGCGCCGCGATGCCACTCACCCGATTAGTCTTCCGCTGGAGGGATGCTATCTGGCTGGTTGGGGCTGAAGTAAATTAGCCCCAAGAGATTGCTTAGTTCTTTTATACTTACCGTACGGGGTTTTGGCTGGTTTCTCAAGACGGTTTATAGAAAAAAGGGAACTTAAAACAGTATAAAAAACAACTTCAAAGACAATAAGGCGGCTTGCTTTCTTTTTAAAATGTTTTATTATTCGGGAGCAGTCTCGGAAAAGTACCCAAACCCCCTGCGGTAAATACCTAGTAGTTTGGGAAGATATATGGTCGAGTTTTGGAGCGGGCTTCGTACGATCGTCGATCGTCTGGCTGTATCGATCAACGAAATTGCACAAAGCATAACTGGTGTATCAAGGTATCCAGCTAGCCAAACATATACAAAACCTCCATCTCATGAGTGTGGTTTTATGAATTTTTAGATATATCACAATTGTGTGTGATGGGATGTCGATGGACGATTCTTTCGGTAGTACCATGTCGTGGTCTAATTAAAGGCAAGTCTCCTGTATTTTACCGCTAAATAAGAATTAAAAAAAAAAATAGAAGTAAGATTAATACTTTGAGCTGAGACAGCTGTAGATAATGGGTTACAGGCGTTTGATAAAGTTGGAATTAGCTGTGTCCGTAATGGGTTCGAGCTCGGTAATTATAAGTTTTTAATGAGGGTTAAGCTCATGATTCAAAGGAAGGGTAAAATTGATTCCAGAAAGTGTTGTTTGAACAAAAATACAACGTGGTCGAAATACAACAACAACGCATCGTAGGATGATGCTTTCGGGCATCAGGCCTAGGAACCGGGGCTGGTAGTTATATATACTGCGGTACATAAAATGGCCTAAGCGTTCGATGCCATAGCTAGTTTTTGAGTTCCTAGGAATATGAGCTATCGTGGTTCGACATCGAGGTAGTATTCTCTTTACGCCCAGCTGAGCCGTCTGAAACCGGTTCATGGGCTGGAGCACCTTCGAGTGAGATAATATAATTTCGCATAAGTTGATATTGACGCACATGGCCCTAGGAGCGTGGCCATGCGTAGGGTAGATATGGAATCCATGTGTCTCGACTTCTATTTACTACTTTTACAGCTTCAAGTTTTCAATATCAATCTATCTGGACGTATGAATTTGGCATATTAATCCTGTACTCGATCGTTAGGTGCAGACGTTAGCCTATTAGAAATCCTACTACCATGTCGAAATCATGGCTTTTTATGTCTCTTCAATTGTGGGCTCTCTTGGCGCCAGTGGTCTCAGCCCAAGATGCCTCGTTCGTAGATGCAACTTTCCCAGCGGTTTCGGGTCCTAACTACGAGAAAGTATTAAGACGTATGTTTGTTATTGATATACATTATTTTGCAATGAATACACCCTTATCAGACAGAGACCAGCCTACTGACCCTATAGTTCACTAGTTTGCTACCCCGTAGAATCCCAGACAAACGATGTCTTCATGGCTGAGATTAGTGATGAAACAACCTGTGACGATTACGGTGGTGGTGACGAGTGGGACTTTGTCCGAGAGTCCACCCCTGCCTCTGAGAGACAGTCGAGGCATGGTAGCCAGCCAACTTTCGAATTTCCAACAGTATTCGACTACTTTTCCCTTGAGGCGCCGGATGGCAGGGCTATACACTTCGATTCTACTCCCGAAGCTCTACAGGGTGCGGAGCGTCTGGTACTCGGGGACATGGGAGAACCGAAACGGTACTCCAAAGCGATGTAAGTTCGGTCGAAAAATTATACGCTTGGTTTCAAGGTTATTAGAAATCGGTGTGTATATTTGAGGTCGACGTTCTGAACCGTTAATATGCCATAACATAGCTTTACAACCGGTCACCGAAAGCGTCTTCCGCGATATGGAACCCAAAGGGGCCGTGTTTTCCCTGGAGATATCATGCAATTTATCGGCTCTAATCAGAGAGCGGTCGGCTACTATAGATTATTTAGTAAGGACCGCAACCCGACCCCCCCTTTCCCCAAGCTCCATATATTATATATTAGCATTTTGAATTGGCATATGACACGAATCTTCTATTAATACCATCTCAAATTAATAGCTTCTAGTCGACATAGAGACGTAGAGGGCGTTCCAGGCGCATATGCACTTTTAGTCACAATAAACGCTCCTAACGACGATGTTTTGCTCTTGACTGCTACCGGTGGTGAAGAGGAACAAGATGAAGCGGTTCCCTGGGACCAACTCCAAGCCGATGATCCATACACTGGTGGGGCTATCGGCGCTGGTAACACCCTTCCGGTTGTAGACGGATCCATGGGTCAAGAAGAAGAAGCCATGATACCGGCTACAAGCCGTATCACTGGATTCAGAAGCGGGACCAATAAGGCAGCGAACGCTCCAGTATCAACAGAACCAGAACCAGCGAATAACATAATAACCACTGAATTTGTTGAGGAGTACCCTACTAACGATCAATTTTCGGATTCGAACCTCTTTGCTGAGCCGCCTCGACAGGTCATAGATGATGAAGTGACAGTAGAGGCTCAAGGGGTGGTGCGGCCCGACTTTACTCAGGAAGGAAGCGTGGGCTCTATAAACTCTCTTCTCGAGGGAGCTCAGGAGATTTCTGTCGAGGATCTTATTGCTAATACTGCCTCGGGCGATAATAAAGGGACGATTGGACAAATCGGCGACAGAACAAGGAGTCCAGATATAGAGTCGGGTATCGAATACGACGGACTCGCTCGGGCTATTGACACAATGCACAAATCACAGGACCCCGAATATATCAGCGAAGAGGAACTCATAACCAGTGGTTTCTTCCCCGGTGTTCCCAAAATGGCCGGCTTGAGCGAAAGTCTCCCTCTTGGAGGGCCCGGTGAGGAAGACCGACTCGTAGCCGATTTGTATGAAGACATCAGGTACAACACTATTGGTGATATTTACGGCACCGATATCATACCAGACAAAGGTGCCGGTGTTATTGGTAGCAATAGAGGGCAGCAGTCGTTTTACGCCCCCCAGGACCTTCAAGTTCTAACCGAACAGCCTGAAGAAGTTGAAATTGAAGAAATATACGAAGCCTCTCCCGAGCTTGCACAATGGAACGATGATGTCAATGCCATCGAAGATACAGAGTCCGAGTTGAGTCAGCCGCCAGGGTTGGGCAATCCAGTCCGTCAGGAATCATTCGATGATATTGTCCAGCAGATTGCCTCTACAGTATCCGCTCCTGTTGATGGAAACGAAGCGGCCGAGGCAATGATTGGAGTTGAAGAATCGGATATCGATCCATCACTTCGTTTTGCCCTATCATCTGGTCTAGAAGAGCCGTTGGCTTTGCTTCGAGAACTAGCTCTTAGCACCGCGGATATTAATGCAGATGCGCAAGCGTTTTCCGAGTCTCCGAGGTTGAGGACACTTCGGGGAACTGATTTTGATGAGGAGGGAATCGTCCCATCAAATCTGCGACCAAGAAGAGGAACCCCTGGTCGAGGATTATTCGGCTTTAACACGGAATCTGTTCCGTTCATTGTTCCATTGACTCAGCGTACGTGCGATACTATCCTAGGATCGTTTTTGGTAATTTATTGAAAGGATCTGCGACTGACCTCTATATTATATCCAGAGAACCCAGAACCACCAGAGCAACCATCGATCGACTCATCTGCTCGTTCAAATTCTAGGCTTAGCTTGACTTCAAGTGCTTTTGGAGGCCAACCAGCTGCACCTGCAGCGCGAAGACCGTTACAGTTATCGGACCGAATTTTTCAGTCTGAGGCTCCGGTCCTTGAATCAGCAGAAGATATGCCAGCACAAGTGTTAGCTCCACTCCTTGAGACTGAGGACACCGTTATTGAGCCAGTGGTGGAACCGGAAGAAGAAAAGGCACCAACCGTTGGCGAAGTATCTGAGGAAATGGTTGATAATGAAGACGATTGGAATGTCATCAACCGGCGCCCTAGACCTAGAAGACGAAAGCAGCAAGCTCAAGCTGACACTGGGATAACTCGACAGGCGGAGCCCGACTTCTGGGAGACAATGGCTGGAACATCACAGCGCCCTTCGAGAAATAGAGGCAATGGGGCTGGTTGGAGTCAAAATTTCGGACCCAACGGCCAAGGCGGGAGGCAAAACTACCAAAAAATGTAGCTAGAGACGCCATGTCGACACTTCAAAGTATAATGATTTAGCCGAATATTGGATGGCTAGTTATCGTATGTGCGAACTACGATATGACTACGAGCATTTAAGTACGCACAAGTTATTTCAAAACATAGATTTCAAACAAAGTATGATAATTCAACCCTGATTCTCTAACCCCGACCCACTAAGAATAAATGATCGTATAAAGTATTTTACACGAAGGGTAATAATAAGAAAACGGAAAATAGTGTAGAAACAGACCAGTGTCGCAAAGCGGAAAACAAGCTAGTGCAATGACGGGGATAAAAGGAGAGATGCAAGCATAGAAAGGAAGAAAAGTATAGTATGAACAATTATGCTGAAAGTGAGGGCTACCCGATGGCAATACCCCGTGCTTTTTCTTGGTGTACAAAAATTTCAAACAAATAGAATAATCCGCTTCCGCTCCGTGGATTGTTTTATTTATTCCTCATCGGTATCGGTGTCAGTATCAGTCGCACTTCCCTCGTCTTCCTCGCCATCAGTATCGCTCTCATCGTCTTCGTCCGAGTCGTCGTCGTGATGGTGACCGTGGCCGTGGCTATGGTACGGTGATGGTTTAACCTTTTCGCCGCGAGCAGATGCCATGACACCAGCGATCGAATCTGGATATAAGTTAGCAAAATGAATTGTTCGAGCAACAAACAAAAGGGGTTTCGAGCATACCTTCATCGGGTTCACTGATCTCATCATCGTCCCTCGGTCCAAACATACCCGGCTCATCGACTTTCAATACAATGCTGGCCTTGTAGTCCGTTCCAAGATACGAATCGCAGACCAAGTGCATCTGGAAATGAACCTCGCCGCCGTTTGGTGGAGCTCCGAATTGCAGTTTAAACGTCTGGACTTGGAAGTTATCCGTTTTCTCTGGGAATTGCAGTATCGTCATTGGGGCAATTATCATACGTCCAGCTCGGCGGTCTGCAAGGAAGACATGCCACTTTGGAAGAGTAGCAGCGGGGAAGTAAGGAGCGTGTGTAAGAGTCGGCAGGGGAGTTTCAATATCAGTTACAAGAGGAGACTTTTCAACTTCGTTAGTAGGGATGGGCGACTTCTCAGACGCTTCAGTCTGGGCCTTAGGCTTTGACGTGGCTCTACCGATCAGGGCGTCGACATCATCCTCTGCAGGATCTTCATCTTCAAGGTCCTTTGGATCAACTGGTGGGGGCTTTACGCCAGCGGGGACGACGCGGACCTTAAGAACTAACTGGCAGATAGCGTTGGGGGTGACAGCTTTCTCTCCTTGGACCTTGAAGAATGCTTTCTCGACATGCAGGATTGGGATCTTCTGGGCGACGGACATGGCTTCTTTGTATTGCTCTTCTGTAAGGCCATCCTTTCCAATACAAAGTTGTCGTCGCTTCTCATCAGAAAGAGACATGAAACGTTGGATTGTCCAGTGATCCTTGGCGCCGAATTCTTCGATTTTTTCACAAAGTTCTTCAGTGAAATATGGGAGCTGCAGGAGGGGAGAACCGCCAGGTTGGATGGCCTGTACGAGGTTTTGGTTGATACGCATAGAGCTGAGGATGGGCTTGGTAACAGAGTAGGCAAGGGCAATGGAAAGGAGGGAGTTATTCCACGAGACAGCGTCTTGGGCGACATCGAGTTTTTCTGAGTAACCGTTAGTACAGAATACCACGTAAATACTGTTAGAGTGAACATACCACCATCCAACTTTGCGTCTTGGAACTTTGTTCTTGTCATATATGCCCAGAGTAAACCATAAGTCTTTCGCTTCCATCCGTCCATCTTTTCAAGAGTCTTCATGACGCTGATTGGGACTTTGTCCTTAATAGCGGATTCAATAACGTGCTCCTGACCCTCAAAGTTCTTTTCGTGCTTCTGGAACTTCTCCAAGCCGCCAGCACTGAGAACTTCGATAGCTTTTTTCTCGTCGCAGTCTTCCTCGAATGCCTTGAACAATCGCCCAGCAGTTTCCATCAAGACACCGTCTTTGGTATACTTCTTGGTGCCATACCACCACTTTCCAACATAATATGGTAGCACAATTCCGAACATGACACCATAGAATGCGAGAACCCAGTATTTCGAACCATCGGCGATCGTCCACTGTGGCAGGGCAATGCCAATGCTGTAGGACTGTTTGCCGTCGGGGTGCCCGTATTCTTGGAAGTTCTTGCGAATTTCTTCGTCGGTGAGAGCTTTGTATGCCTTGGTGATCTCAACCCAGCGCTCGTTGGCAGCTTCCATGGTGTCATTGCCCTCAAGCTTGACTTTGTCCGGGTGATGTTTGATAGATAATCTACGGTAATGCGACTTGATGGCTTTTTCGGAGGCAGACTAGACGAACAAATTATTAGGGATAGACTATAGGAGGGTATAAGGGATAAATCATACCATAGAAATGCCTAGGATTGTATACGGATCCCATATTTTCGGGGTGAGCGCCGAAGTTGTGATTATGAGATAGATCATGTAGGAGAATAACGACCATCCTAGAGACAGGAATATCATCCGCTTTATCCTTCTGGACTCTTTTCTCTTCTTGCTTTTATGCTGTTCAATGTGATCGTAATCGGCCGGTTTGAAGGAGGATTCGATGCGAGGGTTCTTTTGCAAGCCAGTCTCTAGAGAATCAAGTCAATAAAGTATTCAGCCCACGGGACGATAGGAATAGCAACATACGCTTGCTGGGGGCAAAGGTAGAGTATGTGACCGGCGCCAAGGTTAGGAATAACATCGTGGCGACGAAGTAAGGGAAGAATTGTCCCTGCACGGGGAGGTTAGCATGACCAGCGGGATCAAGGCCTCAGAAGCTTGGAGCGGGTACTAACCTGCTCGTCATAGTTATAGTCTGTCGACATCTTGACGGCGCTTCTGGAGGAGCGGTGGCCTGTCCAGCCAACTCTCCGATTTATCTATAGGTGGTGATGGCTGGTCGTGTGGGTAGAAAAAGATGTGATGTATGGTGGGGTTGGCGATGTTGTTGGTCTCAAGAGCTATTTGCGATACCCAAGTAGATCTGTTAGGAGTCGTCGTAGAAAGGTGGACTGATAAGAAAGGAAGAACAAAACTTCAAAAGCGACAACGAATGGGCAGAAAGGGCAGGGTATTGAATCCAAACAACGGAGACAGCGACTTACAAAGGCAATTGCAGAGACTCAACCTTCGAGATGAAATGTGGCGGGAGAAGAAGATGGAACGATTTCTTTGAGAACACCGTTTTAGTTTTTGATAAAGTAGCCTGCAGGCCCTTGTCAGTCGTGCCTCCCCTGCTCCCGCTGAAGAGGTCACTTTGTCCTTTCTCAAGGGCGCTGGCAAACATTCCTAATTCAGATGACTGTGTTGCGGATGCGGTCCAGATGTGTTGCGTCGACATTACAGCCTGGAGTTGACACCCTGATATGTCTCCGATGCGTATGTGATGCTTAACTTTTATAACCTCACAACCAGATTATGAAGTTTAACAGCATTACAAATCATATACGTGATCTACGAGACCAATATGTGATCACCAATCTTACTTTTACCATTGCCTTCTTGACTTCTTTCAATGTTATAGAATCCGTTTCAAAGTGCTTGTGGTCTACCTCCTAAGGCGTGGCGCTTGATTGCTGAGTTACAGAGAATAGCCACACTTTGTGGCACAGTCATTCCTATCAGATCAGATCAGCCATTTCCTTTATACCCCCCATTTCAAAAACATACTATTTACTCAAGTACTTAAGTAGCACTAATTAAGTGGTAGATCAAGGGTTCTCACAACCCTATCTATCGTGGTCTTCCAATACTAGCCTTGTCCGTAGCTGACGTTCTTACTCTCTCCACTATGTTTCGTCCCATCCACTCGCTGCAAAATCCATCAGATGCAAGGGGACGTCATAAGCGATCTGATCCAGGAACAAGTCCCACAACCCATCCAAGTCGAGTCTCAGCAAGGAGCTAGTAGTAGACTGTGCAAAAATGAGGCAAAAGCCGGTACCATTTCCAGGAATTTCATGGAGAATGACGAAGCCTCTATCCAGGTTCAACCATGGCTAGTGCTCTGCCTCAACGGATAGGAATATGTCATTCTCCAGCCTCATATACATACAGCCTGACATTAAGTTTGGTTTTGGCAACTGTCATGTACTTTCCAGCCGATACTCTACTCATGATTACAATACAGACGTTTATATAATTATTTCTGGCTTTTTAAAGTTCACCTTCTTTAATTCTCTGCCACCAGTTTAAATTTCGGGATTTCACCAGCGCTGGTATCGTTCATGAAACCCACTCAAATACTCACGTTCACTTAGTCTAGACCTCAACTACAATTACCCTCAAGGTCCGAATCTATTCTAAAATTGTCTCCATCAACGTTGCAACTGATATCAAATACTTCAAACAATCCCATCCCAATCGACCTAAACGAACCCCAATCAAAACGGTACTAAAAAAAAAGAATTGAAGCTACAGGAAGCCCGCTATACCTTTTCCTTCCAGAAGCTTGGCTGTTATAGCAGCAAATATGTATATGGACCTCAAATCTACAACACTGGCAACACTTTTGCGGTTAGCCGTCCTCAACGTCTGTAGTTTCATTCAATACGCCGCGTCGCAAACGGCTACCACACCCGAATTGGAAATACCGTAAGAAAAATCCACATCTAGCATAGTATAAATATGTAAAAACTCTACTAATTGCATAATCTATTGTAAAGTCCTATCTCAGATAACCGAACGATATCAATTGTCAACAATTGCAGCTTCCCAGTCTATCCCGTAAGCACTCGTTCATGTTTTCCCACCCTGGCCCAGTTGACTAATACATCCTTGCAATATTATCTTACAGGCCGTTTTGACGACCAATGGTACTGGACCATACACTACAGGCTTCTACCTTCCAAGTAAGCAAAGCCGTAATATCTGGGTTGGCTGGGACTGGTCCGGCCGTTTGTGGGCCCGCACAAACTGCAGTTTCTACCTCGTAAATGCCACCACTTCCGCCAAGATCCGCGATGTGGTCGACAATTTTACCATACCAGATGGGCAAAAGCTCGCCGGTAACTGCTTAACTGGTGACTGTGGTTCAGCGGTAGAGTGTCAACTTTCCGGGCTGGCCCCGACCACCCTTGCAGAGTTTACGATGACAGGATGGATGGAACAGACGTTCTACGATATCTCACTAGTTGATGGATATGACCTTGATATGAAGATCACACCCTTCCATGATAGCCCCGAGAAACCTCGCGTTAACAATACACCCATCTGTGTCGCCTCGACTACCCTTTCGTCACCTTTGTCGGGCACAGACCTCTATCAAAACTCCATAAACGAATCATTCAGCTTCAATAACATCCACCGTTGGTGTCCACGTCAGAACCTACTTTTCAATTCCCAGAAGGGCAAGCAGTCGGTCTTTCCCTATCCAGACGATAACGACCCAACCATTGGTGGCGGGTGGACACCATGTCTGTCAGCATGTGCATATTCCCAGAGCGAATGGGACTGTTGCACAGGAAAACATGATAAAGCTGAAACCTGCGGGCCGAATTTGTATAGTAGGCGGGCAAAACAGGTTTGCGGCGATGCATATAGTTATGCATATGATGACTTTTTGAGCACCTTTGCCGTACCCAGTGTGAAAGGAGAAGGATTTGAGGTTATGTTTTGTCCTGGCGGCGTCAGTACAAACATTCTAAAGACATTATTAGGTAGTGGAAGCACCTCCGGGCTGGAATTCCTAGGAAGAGGGCTCTGGGTGTCTGTGATTGTTATCCTTGGGCTTCTACTAAGTGGGTGGTGAACTTTTGGCTTAAATCGATTTAGTACGTTGCGCTATTCTTGTTATTCTTAGCTCCCATTTGCCTTATCCTATGGATTTTGGTGTCCTCCGTTGGAAACACGCAATGCAGCATGCTATTTATGCCATTTTCTATCGCTGGCGATAGTATACAGCCTTGAGGAAGGCGAAGGCGGCATATAGTCTGAGATTCTGGCGCTCCTTTGATGCTATTTTGAGATTTTGTTCCAGGCTTCGGTGATACCATATCATATATGCAAATTTATTTTTCTCCATTAGCTCTTTACATCGCAGTAGCGATAGCAAATACTTAGTCTCGGTCCCAAATACTTAAGCATACACAATAGAATTTGGGAGGCTAGTCACGCACGAGTTCGCCAGAGGCTGGATAGCCAACCACAACGGCCCGGGCCCGCGAAATATGTTAACATATGAAAGCGATCCTGGAGCCATGTGTCAATTACTAAGCCCCATGCTCCCTACTGGTCGTATATTGAAATAATTACTTATGTCCTTTGTGAGCATAGCACATTGGTCTACAGTAGTGATCGGCTAGTGTCCGGAGAATTGCGCGCGTGAAAAACTATTATACCAACATATTTTCAAACTTGCAATATTTCTATTTTCTGCTCAGCCGTTCAACATCCTCCAGGGCTCCTACTAACTTGTAGTAAACTATTTTTAATTACTTGATTGAACAGTTATGAGGCTAGGCGTATTGAAATCTCTAAAGCCTAGCTTAAAATATGGCCAACCTGACAGCATGCCCGGTCGATCAGGAACCCGACCGCAGCTTGCAGTTTCATCAATCCATCGACCAACCAACCGGACCGAAAAGCCTAACTTTTGTATTAATCAAAGTGGACAGATAAGTCAGCTGCATGTGTTACTTGATACAATTAGTGTTGAAATTATTGATATCACGTACGAAAATTTCATGTCAGGAATTTAGCCCCTTGCCAGGCCAGAGAGCTATGGCTAACATATGTATATAGGAACACTGGAGACTAAAGTTCCCCCGGCCGGTCCGCAGCGCGGAAGGATATGTGTGGCAGCCTGTCGGTGCACCTTGCAGGCGCAAAGTCCTTTCACATCGATCAAGCAGTTCGACAATGCAAAGAAGCGGTTTAGATTCCATAAGATGTTCCATACCTAGCATATGCAGATAGACCTGTACAACCTCTTGGCTCTCGTAACACCAGCTGCACAGCCCATCGCCAAGACATCGAGGACCGTCACCCACCCAGCATGCGCACATGAACGCCATGACAATCCATGAACAAAGTTGGCCAGCCGTCACCAGAGCTCCAGGTCGGGTTGTAAGTCGCCTGTTTGATTAGTGTTTGCCCACAACATGGCGTGGCAGAAGATTTGACGAACCCCTGATATCATGTCATCCTTCTGCGACATTACTGTGTGACAATATTATGCAATGCTCTTAACCTCGAGTTCCGGCGTTCTATTTGCCCATTTCGTATACCTAATCATAATTAACTAAGGTCAAGGCAAGAAACACAATTTTTTTAAGAAAAAAAACTAGGACTAAAGAATATCTAGAACTGTAACCCATGCAATATGCGCGGGCTCCGTCGGCGTATCCATTGAGGTTTCCAGACCAATTATCACGCCTTTGAGTCTTACTATCGCAGTCTGACCCGTTTCTTGAAGCGGTGTCACCAGCCCTTCAAAATTTAAACGTTATCTCTGCGAAAATCTGGACAGAGATAACGTTAAAATCGATTCGGTTGGTAACCTGTACTCAACATGGCCAGCCGCAGTCCCGGCTCCTCAGCCCCTGCTGCCAACCCGCAAGAGCCGAAAAGCCCAGAAAAACACTTAGTCAAGCTTTTGCCAGCGATATTCGAAGAACTTTATTGTGTCGTAGCTCATGCATCATATCCATTTCAGCCTTATTTGATTTTGGCCTCCATGGCAGGCGGACGTTCAAGGGCGAAAAAGAAAAAAGAAAACAAGGAAGGAGAAGAAGTCAGGGAAAATAATTCTAGGACACCACCCGGGCTATCTACTTTGAAATATAAAAAGGAATGGTCGGTGATTCCATGTTACTGCTTGCCCCGCTAGTTAAATATTTCGTCACATATATAAGGACCCGTGGGTTTCCTTTAAATATCTTATCTGTCACAAGCGATATCCACTTAGAAAATCATAATAATTACCTTCTCTTCGAATAGTAATTATATTTTATCAATACCATAACCATGCAATTATCAAGAATATCCCTCGTTACCCTCCTACTCGCCTCTTTTTCCAACGCAATTAGCCCAGATGATACGGTCGCCGCTCGTGACATCATTGTCGCAAAGGCCGCTAGCGAAGCAATCCAAAAACGAAATCTCGAGGTGGGTAAAACATTCTAACCTAGATTTAAGCTTAAATCAAACGTATCGCATGTATGGTTGCACAAAGCTAACTAACTATTTCTTTGCTTTCTGAATAATATTAGGTCCGAACACCGAAATCGAACAAAGTAAAGGGCGGTGGCGGCGGTGATGAGGAGGATCAGGGCGACGATGGCAATGCTGCGTATGTTAAAGATTATACCCACAACCAGGTTCTCCTAGGTAGGGTTTGCTAATCGATTCGATTAATAGGGCATCCATCCATATCAATATGGCCCTCATAACTGGCGCTGGTGCGATCGCAGTCGCAGCGATAATGCTTTAGGTTGACGCCCTCGAGTCTGATCCTGGGTTCGCCAGGCGTAACATTCATGATTTTTATGATATTGGATCCATGGAATACCTTTGATTATGATGTTGTTTTTACCGGCGGGTCATTTTGGATTTACTTTTTGTAATTTTATGGAGTTAAGGGGATGTCTGTTTTTTTTTGTTTCGTCTATTTTTCTTGTCGATTCTTCAGGCATATCGCTTTGGCTTATACAAATACTTTTTCGGGTACGCGAGTTGCACAATCATAATACATGATAAGTTTTAACTGTACTGCTAGTTAGTGCAGGGCCTCGTTCGAGCTACATTTCATCTCGAAATGCCTAGGCGTATTATTACGGAATAATATTTATCTTTTGGCTCGATTTTACTGACATTTCTAGACCTATTAAGTACCAGATTGAGAATTACTTTCATGTAGTACAGTTTTCTTTTCAATATTATGTAAACCGCTATTCAATCATCTGGTAAATTCCCAATTCTTGTGGCTAAAACATATCGACGCACCGAGGACTACCACCATACCATACATAGGCGTGTATATATATACAGTAGCATTTTATATTTGGCAGGTGTGCGCACGACTAATGTAGGAAGTACACATAAAACCCCATTTATGGACTGGCTAGGGTACTGCTCTGGATCAAATTCCATCCTCTTCTACTTTAACATTGTCGTCAACTTCCTCTTCCTGCATGCCCCCTCCTCCTCTATTTTGCTGTTGGAGGGCCCCACCATTCATACCCGCTATCATTTGTGCCAATGTCGACCCCCCAGGAGGGCCATATGTACCAGCGTTATTACTTGGCTGATACACGCGTTCTCCAGTTCTGAGCATTGCCGTTAAGTCAGCTAGTTGATCCTCGTTTATGCCCCTTAGACCGCCCAAACGTCCCGCCTGCTCGAACCCCGGGTGCTGCGCCATCAAGTCTGGCATCCTAAGATATTCGAGGTAGTCGTTTGTTTGACGATTGTAGTCTCCAGATGTCGGGCTGCTTGGTGTACCTGGGGGTGCCTCAAGGTAGCCGCCTTCACCCTCTAAAGGCATATGATTAGCCTGATTGTTTTGTCCCTCAGGGCCGGATGACTGCCTGACGAAAGGGGGAATGTTTCCACCAGGGCTGTTCTGGTCAATTCCATTATTTGGTTGGGTTTGTGACATTTGTGGAACTTGATAGGGTTTATAGTTTCCCTGTTGGTCTCCCCAATTCTGGCTACCGAGATTTCCATACATCTGCTGCAGGTTTCCGTACATCTGGTTCAGGTTTTGATAGCTATATGTCGGCCCTGGATTGCCGTACACTTGCTGTTGTGCTATCGGGTTTCCGTACATTTGCTGTTGTGCTGTAGGGTTTCCGAACATTTGTTGGTAGTTCCAGCTGTATGGTACCGGTTGCTGCTGGCCGAACATTGGATTTAGGCCTATATTCATATTCGGATTCACATTCATATTCATGCCCATGCCCATTCCCATGCTAGGATATTGATTCCCAAAGTAGTTCTTGAACCAATTTTCTGTTGCATATGCGATACCTTGATTTTGTACCGCACGGTTCATCATATCTATTTGCTCTGTCACTAGATCCGCCTGGGCCCGCGCATATGCCAAGTTTTGTAACAACTCTTGTTCAGAGGCGGATTCTAGTTGTATCCTTTTCATTTGTTCGGCTTTCTCCTCTGCTTCTCTAGAGCGGTCTAGCAGGTACCTCGCGATTTGATTGATAGTTATTTGTCCATCTAATAAGAGCCCAAGGAAGATATCGTCCGGTAGCGCACGCAACTGATCGACTAAAGACGCTTCTGAAAATCCTTGGTCTAGCCAGAGCTGTCGGAGCTCCAATAGCTTTTGCGGGCTAAAGCCTCCAATACTCGGAGGCGGGTAGGAGCCGGCTTGGTTGCCCGCTCTCTGTTGAATAGGGTTGTTCCGTTGCTGCCCCTGTCCCTGCGTCTGTCTCCGTGTCTGGCGCTCCAGATTACGATAGGCGTCTTGTTGCTGCTTTAGTGCTATTTCCATCTCCGCCGCTTTTGTCGCAGCTGACTTTCTCCCACGGCGCCTCTGGTACGGGACTACCTCTGGCTTTTTCCTTTGTATTTCGTTTTCCAATGGCGGAATTACTGGCCCGCTTTTTCCCAGAGTGCTTTGCTGAAACTGATTTTTATCAATAAACTGAAAATCGTCGTCGCTGTCAGTGGTGTCTAGGGCTTGATTCTGCCGTTGCATTGAAGATACTTGTGGCCTCTCAATCTCCTCTTGGTCCCCGTCATCCTCTACACTCTCGAGCCGTATGATATCCGGAGCATCCTTAGTACCAGTCCCATAGTAACCCCAGTTAACATTCGCATCCGGTGGTGACTGTCTACTATTCGAAACCATCTCGCCCATCGAAAGAATATTCCTCAGGAGCAGATATGAATCTTGTTGTATGTT
The DNA here is from genome assembly GCA_036872755.1 of Orbilia blumenaviensis. Lineage (NCBI taxonomy): Eukaryota > Fungi > Ascomycota > Orbiliomycetes > Orbiliales > Orbiliaceae > Orbilia > Orbilia blumenaviensis. The sequence continues at coordinate 1,349,194 of JAVHNS010000008.1, read as the reverse complement.
CGATTTCTCGATACGAACTGCCACCGCCCCGTGTGGGATCTGGTCTGGCCATAGAATATCACCGTGTATTATCTCCCCCCAACTCTGAACCCCTATCATCGGGCGGTCCTGGCCGCCCCACCCTAGACTCGCCTCCATCACCTTATCAAGCAATAGTACCTGTTCCGTATCAGCTAAATCATACCAATGAACAATATAGCTTGGCATCCCACTACACTTCTTATCTCCCCAGAATCCAAGGTATTTGACAGGCCGTGCCCATTGTCTATCAGGAGTCTGTGGTGCATATTGGTAGATTTGTAAACCGGTAACGGGGTCGGCATCCTCATCACCGTCAACATTTGGAAACAAAGTGCAAGGCTGGTGGCTCCCAAGAACTTTGATCCCGTGAAAGTCGGCATTGGATCTGGGAGGGCTGCTCTGGCGAAGAATGTGGTAAGACCAAGCATATGCTAGGCGAACTTGGAACACGGCGAACAAAGCGAGTGTGTATATCATTGTTGTTGTATTTTACGCCCTCTGGGCGAAAAGGAAATCCTTGGTATGGCTGTGTACTAACAGTACTTGTTGGATATTGTGATGAATAATCCGTGGGTCTGGAACGCCGCCAGGTGGTGCAACCCGTGGCACCTATGTGAGAGGTTCATGGCAGGTATCGTTGTTGCGCGAATATAGGTTGGATTGCGAAGGTTGGAGATTGTATTTGCCCTATAAGTCTAGGGGCTATAGAAAATACTTTGAGAAGGTTTAAGAGGTAAATTTTAATGTCGGCGCCAATGATGGCTAAGAATTTTAATGAAACTGTGATTTCAATCCGCGAAGGTAGGTATACTGTAAGCATGAACTGGATATAAACGTAAAGGCCAACAACTCCGCGTCGTTCGGAACATAAAAGAGAAAAGGAAAGAAAAGGAAAGAAGGTAAAGAGCTAAGTATGTACAAGAATGGTATGAGGTTATAAAAGAACTGTATCCCAAAGGATACCTTAGGTACACCATCAAGAATACCCTAAGAAGAAGAAGAAGACAATAATAGTAACATAAGCCGTTTCCATCCCCAGAGGATATCAAAGCCCAAATGCCAATATTCGCCAAATAGAAACAATAACGAGTCCTGGGAATCATAAAGAACAAAAAAAACTAGACGCCTAGAAGAACATTGAACCCCCATTCTCTGCAAGCTCGAACTCACATCCCAACCCCGCTTTCTCTCCCAATTTCTTCAAATTGGTTAGAATGCTTTGTCTAACGTCCTTATCGTCATCAAAATCATCCTTGATATGTATTATGACGACCTTTAGCCCTTTGAGAGGGCATGACGTATCGATCTGGCCCCCTGCAGTGCCCGCCATCGAAACAGGTGATATATTCTGCGTAGGAACGGAGGTATATACAGGCTGGTCGTCGTCGTCATCAGCTTCCCTCCTCCTTTTTCCCCCAGATGACCGCCTTTGGCTGTTCGAGGCTGTAGTCAGACCCTCAACGTCTGTAGGTGACCTTGGTACATCACTTTCGCAATCTGAGTTATACTGGCTCAATGATTGCAAGTACTCTGAATCAAACGGGTCAACCTGCAAGAGTGACTGCGAGCGTCCGGCATGGGCAGCATTGGTTTTCCGCCTCTTAGGCATCGAATACCGTCTGGCCTCTCGTTCTCTCTGCAGTAGTACCTTGCTCGCAAGAACTTGCAGCTCCTCAACTATGTGCCTTGGTGTCATGTGACCATACAAAAATTCGTCCTTTTGATGGATATCGTAGCTCGACTCGATGAAAATTGCCTCCAGCACACCACTATGTACCTTCTCCGCTGCGTAGTTCCAAATATAAACATTTCTCCTAGGCTCAGAAATCGATACGCTGTCAGGCTCCACGTCCCCAAATATCATGATCTCTTTTGATGTATAGTCGTCCCTGATGAAGAAGCAAGATGAATCGTACACGCATTTCTTTTGCCAAGTTGCTGAACGGAAACCTGCTGGTTTGAACACACATTTCTGTGGTCCTCCATCTTCCGTCGCTATCATCGCCGCGTCACTACCGCGGTGGGTGTGTTTATGCATACAATGCCCGTGAGATACTGGCCATGCTTGCACTGACAGACCATCGACAATCTTGCGATACTCAATCTTGCCATCAACAACAGAGGCGTCTACGAGACGCTGGTAAGTAAGGAAACCGACACCATCATTTTCATCGGAGAGGTTTGGCCAGATTATGTCGTTAAAGATATGGAGTTTAAGGGCTTCTATTGTAGGAGGTAATGCGGCAATTGTCTTTTTTGCGTTGTGTGGAAGGATACCCGCGGTGTTGATTACGAGGCCGGAGATATGGTCGAGATGCGGGTGGGTAATACAGTAACCCCCGACGAGTTCACGAAAGATGTGGGCGGCATTGGCGCGTGGTGTTTTGAAAGGTAGGTTGCAACCTTCGAAATGCGAAGGGTGACTCGTGCCATTGGTATTCACAGTGAGATCGCGGTGTTGTATCGAAGAGACCCGGCGTTTTGTGGAGTTCGGGGTTGTTGGAGTGGTTGGATGCTGGGGAGATGATGTGTTCTCGAGGATACGGATTATGGAAGCGAGGTGGCTACCGGCGTCGACGGCGAGGATAGAGCCAGGCGACCAGTCAGTGGCGGTAGATCTGACGAGGAAGCCAGTGACACCTTCCTCGCTAGGTCCTCCTCCAGCTCCCTATAAGACCAACAATTAGCAAGAGAAACCGAAGAGTATCGGCGCGTCTGGCGACGATGACGATCTGGCGTGAGAACCCACCAGAGTAATGACCTGGAAAGCTGGAGGACTGGTAAGATTCGCCAGCTTGACGGGAATTTTGGGGCTACCGGGGATCCACTTTGATAAGATGGCGTCTTTAAGTCGACAGATGCACGACTCGGGGTATGTTCAGGCTGAAAGACCGATTGGGGAATGGAAATGTGGCCTGGACTTTCGAACGCTTCGGCCTCCTTTTCCGGCCACCAACAAAGCCGCTTCAGCACTGCAAGAATACGGATCGTAGGTATGGAATGAAGTCAAGACTACGGCTGTCTTTCTGTCGAGTCTGGAATAAGGGATATCGATACGAATTAAATAGGCCCAGCCACCGTCCGAAAATAATAAAATACAGTTAAATGGGCGGAAAATTCTTCATCGGGTGGCAGCGGTGAGGGGCGTCATCAGCCAGGGTTTGCTCTCAATCTTGCAGAAAAGACCGGCGTCTCCCAGCAGCACTGCAGCAACTGTGGCAGCGGTCTGGCAGCAGGTGGCAGCAAGCACCCGCAGTATGTAGTTTGGTAGCGGCAGTAGTGTCTTCCTGGCACCTGCGTAATCCCGCCTGCCCAGACCTCGAGCGGATACGCTTTGTCCTGACCCACGTGAGGCTCTTTCTTTGAAAAGGAATCAGAATTCTGATCCTGCGTTCGAGAAGAAGTTGAGGCCGAGAAAGCTGTTCGATTTGGAAGTATTTTCCCGGCTGTGACACAGATCTAGCAGATGAGTCGAGTCGTCTATGTATGCACGGACAACAGGCGAGATGAAAGCATTCCCTGGCTAACGATCTGGTGAGCAATCGGATCCTTGGGAGAGTGGTGGAGGCGAAGCAGCTGGCTGCCATGGACCAGGGCATGAAGGACAGTTTACGTACTGCACATGTATTATCCAAACTAGGATGTTTAAGGGTTAGCGCTGTGATTGGCTTGTCGTTGGTGTGATGTTGATGCATCGTGGGCGCTTAGCCTGATTAGGTGTGATTTTACCGTTTTCGGCTGCGTTGATGTCAAGATGCAACAGTCCCAACGCAGGCATGCCTCCCATTGATGCGCTTCTGCATTTTTTTGCTTTCTATCACCCAGCTGCCGGGGGCCTGGCAACGAGACTATCCCTGGAGAGGAAAGGAAACAAAAAAAGCCTAAAGAAAATTGAGAGAAAGAACCTGGAAGAAAGAGTATAAGGAGAATCATTATTTGCGACAACTGTTTACAGATCAAAGCATGTGCAGAGTGATAATTACAGGGTTCATACTAATATTCACTATTATTTGGTATTCCTAGTCAACAGGTTCGTTCGACCTGATTCAGCGCCTCAATCCTGCCAAAAGCTGGATTTCAACATTATCCAATTCGACGTCTGTCTCACAGCGTACAACATCCACCTTGTTCTCTCGCCTCCTCACCACGTAGCTCTCGAAATCCCACGTATCTCTACTTGCGATGCTTTTCCATACCACCACTTTCAACTGGGTCAGGCGCGAAGCAATGATCTCAGTCGCTTCCTTAAAAAATCCCTCTTCTATTTCCTCAAAGTTCGTATCCAAGTCGAGTATGGCCAGGTTTGGAATAATCTCCGTGGTCTGATCTAATAAGGATACTTTATCTGCACGTATTCCGCAACATATTTCCATCTCCAACGCTTCGAGACTCTCGAGGTAGGAGATGTTGACCGCAGTCTATCATTGAATTCGTTATAGGTTTAGTCATGAGTCCTATGGAAGCCGAGTCCTCGAAATATACGCCCTTTGAACGGGGACCTATCTTTTGGACTAAAACTAACGAGGGGAGAAAGCTTACCTTTCGTATGCTGTCCAAGCTAATATGGGGACTCATCGTTGTTTTAAAGGATTGGACGTTACTTAGGTTTTGTTCATCCACGAATATACTTCGAATCGGAGCTTCTCCAATACCCCGGATCAAAACCTCGAAGCTCTCTAATCGGGGTAAATACCACAAGGACTCCCCACTAGATCTGCTCCCCGCGAGCAAGGTAACAACCTCCATGTGACTATCTGGTCGAAATGGCTGCATCTGTGCCTCTCCAAACGAAAACTCTTGCAGGTAGTCTGTTGCTCCCTGTAGTACGTCAATCCAAGACTTTATCCATTGTGTAAGAATAGCACCTTCGTCTGCCCACCCCCCGGATTTTCGTCGAAAATATACCCGCAGCTTCTTCAACTTTGCTACAGGTTTCAACCTCTCTGTATTCTGAGCAGTTGTGATGTATTCGTCTCCAAAACATAGCCAAGGTATTGCCATGACCCGTTGCGAGACTACTAGCTCCCTTAGATTGGGGTTCATGTTTAGAGAATAAGCCACGATACTGAAGGCAACGTCAGAGTTAACAAGGCCCGCGTCATCGATGAGTTTCAATACACAAAGATGCGAAAAGGCGGAAATGAGCGGCGATACGCAGTCAAACGTCATGCGGACCGTCGGGCTTTCTATATACTTCATCTCTTGCTTTACCATCCGGCGTCTTTCCCAAAGACTATATTGAACACTGTAGCTAGTATAGACTCTGTAGCATGTATCATCCCAGTCCTGGCGCGTTTTTATCGTCAAGTCTCTGTACAATTAAGTAAGACCGACAGTTAGTCCATTAAATAATTGCCCGAAGACATTGGCCTGGGGCTAGGAGACGCACCGAACGTGTTCACGATATTTCAAATATACCGAACTGACCCCATTGTATCTTTTTTCGCTTATCGGAAGGGCTACCTGGAGTTGGTGGTACAAAAGTCGTATAGCTATGTCCCTCATTCGTCGGTTTACTTGTACTAAGGAACAGTAATCTTGCCTTTCCAAACATGACGACTCTATTATACCACATATGAGTTCTGTTGGGAGGTTCATTAATGTAGGCCCCATGCTTGTAGGTCGATGAATACGCTTTGCGTCGCGCGTATGGAAATTTATCGGATTAGTTGGAACGATTGATTGTGTATGGGTTCCGGATGTTGGTGCTTTTCATTAAGAGGTCCAGACGTTGAGCTGGTTAGTTAAATAGTTGACAGAGTGAATTTGTTGCTTGGCCCCGAGCCACACTATTATATATGAGGAAACTTTGTTACGTATCGTGGCTATTTGAGGATCGAAACAGGACGGTCGGGCTTCCACGTGCTATTAGCTATAATATAGTCTTGATCCAGCTATCGTCGTATATTTTTTGACTATGGAGTTTAAAAATAGCACAACTCGCTCAAATTACAATGCAATACATATACTCGCACTATCTATAGTAATTATATACAATAAACTAAACCAGCTAGCTATAGCTATACTCATCTTGCTTCGAGACCTCCGTCTTCGTTTAATATCAACTACCCGCAAGGCAAAAGGCAGGCTTCTTTACTACGATCTTATCGAGATATATCCCTCCTTAATGTATCGCAGTGATTGAGGTAGAGATGATCTGGTTTTTTCAACGGTCTCCTTCGCTTTAACAACTGATATGCTGCGTAATGTCTCTCCGTCGGATGAACACCCAAGACTGCATTCTGTATTGAATTTTTGATACCCAAGTACCCAGCGCACACCCTTAAGTTTTCTTAGATGTCGCTTCAGGGAGCTCAATTTTTCGCACATTAATAATAGCTCTTCGTCACTATATACGCGGCCTACCGGCCATTGCGGATCCCATATACTGATTTCTTCGATGTTCTGGAATGATGATAGATTTTCGGAAAGCTAAAAAGACTTTATGTTAGTATATTAGGCAATATCAAATACTCTAAAGCAACGAAAAAACGTACAGCTGTTACGTCTGTTCCCATTATATCACAGACAAACTTTAGCTTCCTGGCCCCACCAAGGCTACTCTTTTCAATAGATTGAATCGCGCCCGCATCAGGAAAATTATGTGTATGTATCTCAAGATCCCGAAGTTTAGGGAATGACCAAATCTTGACCGATGACCGCCTGCAATTCCTGCTGTCGATAACACCGTCCTTCAAAATTGGATCCGTCTCGTCTAATTTCGAGTATTTGGCAAAGATCTTGAAGGTTGTGACTTCATTTGTTGCACCTTCGAATACTTCCATTAGTTGATGGAAATATTCATACCCCATCTCTGTCGGTTCGAACCTCCTCCCCAGTATTATCGTCAGACTAGCAAGCTTGGAGACGACCCCTTTCGATAATATGCTCCGTACAGCCACCATATCTGCTGGCGTTTCACACCTGCTCTCGGGCTGCGTACCAAGCCTATGCCTTAAGGTCAATTCCTCTAGAGTTGGTTTCGAAACCAAAAGATTGGCTATAACCCGTAGATACCCAGTCCATGTCAATGCAGCTCGTTCGTCTAGTTCAATGCTTCGTAGGTTATGGAAAGGTTCAAATATGCTGATGAAAGAATCCCCGTTGTTCAAAGTTCCGTAATATCGAGTTAAAACACCCATATCTTTGTAATATTGATAGCCTCCCAGCACCGACATCTTACTACAAACCGAAACCAATCAGCATTTACGTACCAATGCAAAACCACCGTTGACAACCACGAAAGAAATAGCTTACCGAACCAGTTCTGCCCTCTTTGTAAATGAATTCTTATGGATATCAGGCGGTGGCCGTTTCCCAAGCATTGTCGAAACGCTACTAATAACCGGTTCTAGAAAGATATCCACCAAGAGCCCGAATCCACTAGTGAGCCCAAGGGAGCAAGTTGTTTCGAAAGGCATGATCCAGTCAAAGCGTCGATATAAGCATGGGTACGTTATATCCTTGAAACGTCTACAACTCGCAGCGAAACACACTCTATCCCAAGCCGTAAGAATATCATCCTCGATAATCTGCAATAGAATTTCAATGGGCAACGAAGCCAAAGGACCCAACTTCATAACCGGCGTCCGTGTGGTTCTAGCCGCTTTTGGTATCAGTCCCATTTTGGTCGAACGTGGTGTTGATCCTGGTCGAAGTGTTGTCAGAAGTTCCGTGGAACTAAATCCGTGGAAAACAATCATAGAAGAGGAAGATTAAAAAAATTAGGAGGAAATATTTACATATAAGGAAAAAGTATATATTAATACACCTAGAGCTAAGGAAAGAATCGGGTTCAGGAGCCCTGAGATGTGGCGCTCCGGATATATATTGAAAATGGAGTTTTTACTTCGACACTTGCACCCGGCCATCTTACTTCGGAAATGGTCCAGCGGCGAAGGTGAAAAACGGTAAATTTTGGAACGGCCCCACGCCAAGGCGGAAAACTGAACTTGATATGGAGAGAGGGTCGTAAACTGGTGGAGCGAACAAGTCAGTCGACCTTGCCGATATACTACATTATCTTTAAGCAAACCTGATTCGGTACGTGAGGTCTTCAAAGTGCTTATTACTTCCGAGTATCTGCCTAAGATTACGGAGAATTACTTTGGTTGGTTGGTAACGTAACAGCTTACTTGTAACGCTGTACAGGTAAGCCAGTGTGCGAACCGGGGATCCACAGAGTCGGACTTCAAAGTTTAATAAGCAGCATGCGCGCATGCATGCATCCTGGGGCGGATAGCTAGCTGCATTCGGCCATGCCGCATAGCCACAGACCGTTATAACGACCTCCAACGGTTTTCGTGGCGTGCGATCCATAAAATGGGGTGAAACATTGCATGTAATTAATAGTTGTGTATACGAGAATTGTGGAGCCTTACAGGGCTAGCACGTTGAACAAGAGCCGGAAGGCGTAATACGGAGCTCGCAGTGACATGGTGGGGTTTGTCGCCCCGCCAATGCCAAAAATAATACCAAATGAAGCTGACGGAATTCTCAATCGTGGACGTTTTAGATTTGTAGCTTAGAGAGCCGCAGCCAATAACTTTGCTAAAACCAACCTCCAGTCGTGATTATATCATGATTAAAAATGTATGTATGTATGAGGCAATATAAAGGAAAGCTGGAAGAAACTTGACAAATCAAGTGCGCAAACTCCAACAAAAGTTTAAATTGGCAAGGCAACAATGTGAGAGGGGGGCTCTGCAAAATCAGTAAAAGCCCTTAAACAAAAACGATGTGAACCTTAATCGCAAAGCCATTTTTGACGGGAGGAAAGTATTTCTATTCATGGAAAACGACAACATTCTCGAGTAGTAAGAGGCTTGTTTCCGCCATGCAGGAGGCAATGATATTTCCAGGCGAGGTGTCTACTCTACCAGGTTGGCTTCCTCGCAATAGCAAAAGCATTTTTCTGCTAATTTCGAAATAAAATATGGGCGAACCACGTTTAAAGACGACACGTTTGGGCGGAAGAATGGGAAGCTGATTACTTGACACCTGTACAGTGTGCTTCGGTGTAACGTATTGAAGTAGACGGCCTATTAATCAAGTGAAAGGGTTAACGCAGTATTCTGTCGGCGCCCCATATAGTATAGCAAAGGGGCTAACGATTCGTCGTTGGTTAGGACAATTGCTCGCTTGGGAGTTGTGGGGCATTGGATTGTTGGTTTCCTGAGTGACTGGGGCGTCAAGAAGGGCCAGAGGTTATCCACCATCTGCCGTTCATTGAAGCATTTCTCAAACTACAGCGTGATAAAAACCTCGGGCCTCGGCTGAATTAACTTTTTTAAACGCTGGTTCACATAATGTGAGAAGCTACTTAGCTAAAAGGAGCTACACGTTTCTGTGTCTTAACACCTTGTATCTTCAGTTGTCAAGGGAAAAAAAAGGAGAAAAAAAGGATTTGAACTTTGGTAACTGAAATCATGAACGTGATGCTAGCTCATTGGCTTAACCGGCAGCCTGGGACAATACTTATAAACGTAAACTCTCCGTTCGCTCCGTCCGGAGACATCATAGTTGAACGGAGCCTGGTTCTAGAGCTAGCCATTTCAAATTTACTAGTGTTAGGTAACCATGAGGAAAAGATTCCTGATCATCCCGTCAGAGGACTCCACTCAATTGAATAGATTACAACTGTATACACTTATTGACGAATACAACCTAGCTCCCACCCCCCATTGCATCTTGTGTAGGTCTATTCTTGCAGATAATTACCCCGGAAATTATTTTAATAACGAGGCTATCATCCTCATCGAGCGAGGTATTCTTTTGCATATAGTCCCGACTATTTGAAGAACACATATGATTTAGACCGAAAACCCATTCAAGAATTGACAAAGTAATATTCCTGAACCCCGATGCTACAGCTAACATTACAACGCGCTAGTGCTTACTAGCATGGAAGTCTCGATATGAGATGGGAGGAACCGGGAAGAGAAGGAGAGGAAAAAGAAGAGGGAATATATGGGAAAGCAGATAGAGTTAGAACAGCAATATTTGACACTATAAATCAAAAATTGAGTAGCTACCTGGCAGTCGGCTGTGAGGGCTAAGCGGTTTGTTCTTAGTTCATGGGAGTTTCCTTCCAAAACCACTTTGTGCAGATATCTTAGATACGGGACAACATAAAAGTTATACTGGAAGAAAACGGGAGGTCATTTCTCTATTCTAAACTAGCCCGACCCCTAAAAAGGACCTTTATAGATTATAAGCTATACATATATAATGAGCAAAACTCATTAAAATCATTAACCCCCTTAGCTAGACTCCGACGGCTCAAACCAAGGCAAATCCTGCCAATTAATCCGCGGGGGATATCTCTCATCACCCCCAGGCAAAACCTCAAGGTTCGGATACTTCCCATGATAGTCAGAACATTCCCACCCATCCTGCTCAGGAACTTTCTTAAACTCAGATCTCTTCAACGCCAAATTCACACTCCCGTCGTTATTTCTAGTGATAGTATACCGAAGTAGAAGAGGGGGTACATGTGCGCTGTACCACTTCACGACCTCGAGATTGGGGAGCTGTTTAGCCAGGATCTTGGAGTCTTCGAATGCAGGGGTTATCCCGATGTGGAAGATACGATGTGAATCCTTGCAACTTGAGCAGCGGAAGTAGCTGTGGTTATGGTAGAGATGGACCTCTCTAAGATTTGGGAACGGGAGGAAACGTTCTAGGATCTACAACAACGTCAATTATCATCAGCATATAAATTTCATCTTACCCACTCTTCTGTTTCTTGTAAAAGAAAAAAAGAAAAAAGAAAGAAAAAGAAGGGTTTGAAGGGAAAACATACCCCATGGTCTGTCCCCCAACTTTCAGGCCGTCCAATAGATATGGCACGAACATCCCGAAGAGTCTCCAAAGCCACAAGGTCTGATATCGAAGCACCACTCATCCTCAAATCGCGAATCAGAAGCGTCCTAAGCTGAGGAAATACCAACGGCCTAGAAGTCAACGGCGGCGACTTAGCCGATTCTATACGCAGCACCCCATCCAATATCAACGTATGTATCCCATCCGTCACCCGCCCCAACCACCCCACAATTTCAATAAATTGGATAACCCTATCAAGTTCTACACCTCTAACCCTTCTATCCATAGCAAAGAACGATAATCGAAGAGTTTGTAACTTCGGCAACGGTCCTCGAAGCCAGTTATCTTTCGTCTCCTTCAAGAGATTCCTAGGTTCCTTCGCACGCTCTCCAAAATTTGGTTGCAAACTAAGGTATTTCAACTTGGGCTTTGTTTCCAACTGTCTTTTGAGAACGGAGAAGAAGGTTGCCCATGATGTTTCGCTGTACTCGAACAGTCCCAGCCTTTCTACCTGGTTGAACGGCATCAATGCATCTCTTATAATGTTCCCATGACATCCTTGGACATTATAATGATAAAACGACTTTGATTCCAGGCAAAGATGTATATCTCTGTTAAAAACCCCCCAGATAAGTCAGTTCCACAGCACGGAAGTTTATAAATTCTTTTGGGGAAGGGTGGGGGGAGGGGGGGAAACCCGCTAACCGAACATGTCGCGCCATTTGGACATAGCAAGAGTAACACTCCGCCGGCTCCTGAAGCTCTTCATCCGATAACCCATAGGTAAGTTTGATCCCCCGGAAGATGTGTCGAATCGAAACGCTCCGAATCCGATGACATGTGAGGCTGAATAGCTTGAGATCTTGCAACGATGAGTAAAAGGCAATTCTATCGAGAAGCTCGTTCGGAAGCCTCTCCATATCGTGATACTAACGGTGATTTTTTTTAAATGATTTTATGTATTATTTTTTCTAGATACTCGTTGGGATGAACACATCCCCCGGGGGTGCAATGATGGTCGTGCCATGCTCCATTTATAGGCCTCAGATCGATTCGAGTCCTACTTTGGGCAATTGACTACCAAAAGAATGCAACAATTACAACACAACATTGGTCGTTTAATCAACCCCCCATGTCGGCTATGATCCGATAAGGCTGTATTCATGGAAACTCGCTAGATCGCTCGCCAGTCCGGCTAATATAAGGTACGAGGTGACACAAGGGCAGCATACACGGGTCTCGCTAACACCGCATGACACCAGTCTAGGAATGCAAAACGCACATGAAAGATTACAGTTTACGGCGGCGAGAGATCGATCTGAGAATCCATGATTAAAATTGCCAATTTAGGCTTTCCATTCAATGAGATGCAATTCTTTCAATTCCGGTCATAGCATTAATAATTCGATAATGGTAGGATTTTTTTTTTTATGGGCGATAATGGTTTTGCGATGGTAATTTCTACCTGGGTGAGATATGAGGCGTTAGTAGTAATCCATTGAATAGGGTTTTGCAGGACGACATTACCTTCAATGAGTAGACGGAAAACGCAGATATGGTAAGAGGAAAACATTTCCCAGTCCCCAAGCTCTCCATCAAGCTACTCCAGGGTAACGAAATCTCTCGCATGACATAAAACGACCTCACACAGAGTCCCAGCCAAATGAACACGTAACTTATCTCAAAAGTTTCGGCACATAGTACGCCCTATTTTTCTCACCATCAACTGCCAATGCACCTAAGTCAGTCCACACTGTAACATCCGAGACCAGGATCCCAGTTCCGGTCCGGAGAACCACAAATTCATTTCCCCTCTCGTCACAATAGGTCTGGCCACAATAGGCACAGATAGTATACAGCTTTGGCATAACCTCACACACAGACTCCATAAGGTGTTTCCATTCATTCCAATACTCTCGAGGAAGCATATCTGCACCTTCAGGTGAGCTGTAAATATATCCTATGTTGACCCAGAGTCGGTCCACGTTTTTGAAATGTTGAAGTACATTTGTAAACTATCAAGTCGGGGAAACAACGAGGTTAGTACCTAAAACCCGTTTATCCAAAAAGATTTTTAATAGCTGTTAATTGATTCAAGGAACTCACAGAATCGACTTCCATTGGTGGTGGCCCAAAAAAGGATACCCCACTAACTGGAATGCGGAAGCGCATACTGATCCATAAGCACCTGACATTCTCGTAGCTCTCAGCCGTCATGAACTGCTTAGGTTTCTCGAAGTAACACAGCGTGTTCATCTTAAGGACCTCTAAGCGAGGCATTTGTACCGCAAACTCCGCGCCGGCCAGTGGAAGAGCAACATCATCGAACTCTGATACACCAGCCCCCATCTTGGACGTGGGGCCTCCCAAAACCTTGAACCTGAATTCTGTGACAGAATAAAGAGCCATGTTGAAAAGGTTGACAAACGGGACGAAAATATACTCGCCACGCTCATTTGTTGGCAGCATATACTGTCTGACATAGATATTCAAAGTCTTGAGTCGGCAGGGTCTGGACATCCACAATTTATATTTCTCCAAAGCCGCGTATGCGTCACTGATGGGGCATCGGCTCATGCCAACGAAGTCAAATGTCATACGCTCGATGTGGATGTGGCGGGTCAGTAGATGTCCCACAAGCTCGCACCGAATATCCCATGATTGAGGCGTAATCTCCGTCACTTCGAATTCGCGAAGTCGAGGCAGATGCTCGATAAAGGGGATTATGTATTGGCGTTTAGTGCCATATTTTACCGGTAGATCTGAGACGAGCACTATTACCGAAATCCGTCTATTCCGAGGCGTTAATATAGTTGAATTGGGACTCATTTGAACTGATAAAAAGCTTGAAGCTATAGGAAACACTTACCGGACATGAACGGCATTCCGCTTGATATATTCGTGCTTTTCCGTGTCATTGATGCTGCAGGGCAGCACAATCTTGCAATCGGACCAGATAAAGGGCCCGGAAAGTTCGCGGCAGTAGCGAGAGCAAACCGAGAACGAGAGGAGTACCTCGAAGTCCATGAACTTCACGATGTTGATAGCGACCTCGGCCGGAATGCTCGTGATATAGTTCTTGGTGAGAATCTTCGGAGGGAGTAACGACAAGGGAAATGTGCCAACCATTTTTGGGTAACTGAAACATTGGTAAAGGAGCTCCAAGGATTTGGTGGCAAGGAGTTTCCCGAAAGAAGACCCCGCCGACGGAGTGGATGAAGGTGCGGGGGCCGACTGGGCATTTCTAGAACCAAGTCTGAAAGGGGATCTCGGGATCGAATTGACAAAGGAACAGACCTTTTTGCTGATGGAATCGGTAGTAAGCACCATGACTGGTGCGGGTGGATCTGAAGCCTGCATCGTGGAGAAAACGCACCAATGGGCGTAAATGCGTGGTAAAGTCTTGTGCCGGGACACCAGTTGGTCACACGTGTGGGTTGTACGATGAAATCAAATTGAAGAGGTTTAGTTTTTGGAAAATAGACACTGAAATAAAATTAAATACCAATGGGGTTACAAGACTAGGGAAAAATATACTTCACTTCGTACCTAGGCGGCTTCGTTGTTGTCCCATCATAAACAAAACTAAATGGAAATAGAAATACATATACAGCGTGCGGAGCATTATATCCCGGTGCATAACGGGTTGTGGAGAGCGACGCACAGGAGGACTGAGCATGGATAGATTTCGAGCTTTTGAGATCTAGCTCATGGTCCGGAAACCTCTGGAGACCTTGACTTTATTCTAGTAGATTCCTAGGTAGGTAGGTATTTTCAGGAGGACGCAGGTCCTACGCATTCTTGATTTCAGGCATGAGATTTTGAGACAGGTTACAGACCATAAACTTACTCTCCCGGGCAGCTTTTGATCCTCTGCTCGATCTTTATATACCCACAGATCGCATTTATTTCTAGAGGATTTGAGACAGAATAGGATCAGATTACAATCTGAACATTTAATAATAACATCGTAACGTCTGCAGGATATTCATATCCACTATAGGAAGGCTATAGGAGCTGATCTATTGAGATATATTATCTCCGGATACCTATATTATGTCACGCAAGCTATACACACTTCTCTACAAGGTTAAAATACGAGAGTCAACGACACGCTTGCCGCCCGGTTTCCACGGCCCGAGTTAGTCTTGTGAGTCACTTCCTAAGTAATTGAAAGTTTGAATCAGGATTAGGAGGGTATTAATTATCGCTAGCAATGCGGTGTCGGTATATTGCCTATATGGTTGTATCGGGGGTTATTCAAAGACCTTGTCGGATATGGCAGTACACTAATATACACCAAACATAACATTTTATTTCTTATAAACCATAATCGTCATGTATATTAGACATTAGACCCATTCTATCTACAAAAGGTAATGCATATTCCAAAACTAAATGCAGGTTGACGCTACTAACATACCCTTCCCTCAAAGAGTCACTTATCCCTCCTTGAAGCTAGGGCATATACGACGACGACGACCCTAACCTACCCACCCAAAGGAGAGATATGCATAAGATTCCCAACCCGCCCGCCCGCCTGCCATAAAGCAAAAAATTCCAAAAGTTTCCCCCAAATATTCACAAAAGAAAAAAGACCTACCAGGAAAAAAAAGAAAGGTTATACGATCCCAGGGGGGGCTTTATTGCGTTTATAACCTAAATTTTATAAATCACAGAAAGACTGCAGTTTAAGCAGACTTCTGTGGCAGAGGCGGGAGTTCGGTTCCGAAGACCCGATCCCAGAATCTGCTAGTGACACCGAAGCCGTTTTCGTAGTCGGCGAAATGGTGTTGTAGGTGATATTTCTTAAGTTCTTGGTAGAAAGATGGAAGCCTAATGCAAAATACAATTAGCTGTTGTCCTGACGGATAAACTGGAGAAGGAAACAATAAAAAAAACTCACTTCTTATGGTGCAGGAAGTAATGTGTCAAGTCGTAGCAGACATAACCGAAGATACCACCGCAGAAGACCGCAGTGCCAACATACCAGTTCGAGCGGAACAAGGTATGAGCTAACTTCCAGAAGGGAGTGGCCAGGACGATGAACAAAGTTGGCGGCATGACCAAACGATACCTGTCCATTGGAAGATAGTGATGGATTCCGTGAAGCAGGAAGTGCAGAGTGATAGCCACATTGTTGTCAGGGAGGTAACTGTAGGGAAACATATCAGTATTTGTTGTATGCAGCTTGGTAAGATGGAAGACATACTCATCCAAATGGAACAAGAACCTATGCAGACAATACTCCACCAATGTCCAGATCGCGATCCCGCTGAAAAAACATATAGCAATATTCTCACGGCTCAAACCCTGACTTGCCATCCAAACGCCATAGCTTATACACGGTAGCCACAAAGTAGGAACAACCCACCAAGCAGTCTTACTCAATGGCTCCAAGAAGTTTCCAAACAACGGAGCAGAGTCTCCACCCTTGTAATGTCTTGGCCGGTGGACCTGCTTGAGATAAAACTCCTTGGAGAACCTACCACGCCAGACTTGCATAAACATCGGCTTGTTCAAATCGATGAACTTGTGAGTTTTAAAGTCGTTACCGATATCAGTTTCGACGGAGAGATCCTCGGCCGTTGACATGCCCGTGGCTTCATATGTTGGCTTCCCGTTTGGAACACTACTTTTCTTGGCGACACCGTTCGTGGATCCGTTCGCGGATCCGTTCGCAGGCCTAGGAGTATCGTCGGAGCTCAAAAACCCGACAAGAGATTCATCGAGAATCTCATACGCAGCATCAGAATGCACGTGCGACTGAGGGTCGCCAATGATCTCGGTGATATCCTTGCCGGCGTAATCCAGAATCAAGTCGTCGCCACCGGGATGATCTGGCAGGAATTCGGTGATATCGTAGACTTTGGTACCCATCGTAACATAGCAGGACTTCTTGGACGAATGGTTTTTGGCCAGCTCGGCCAGCGTGAAGGTTGGTAAATTAGCTGACGGCATCGTGGTAATCATAACAGGCAGGCGATATTATCGTATCGGTGATTTTTAGAGTCGATGGTGACGATGATGCGATGCTATGGAAGTTGCGAAGGTGCTACTTGTGGCCAGCTGAGCCAGTCGAAATTATAAAAAGGGAAACGGAACGGATGTCGGACAACACGGAAACCGAAGATCCGTTCGATGTTGATTAATCGATTGTATGGACCGTAAAATTAAACAAGCGTCCGGCGTCCAAAGAAGTCCTGAGAGAGTAGCCAAAGTATTCCCGCCAAACTCCGGAATAGCTAAAACTACAACTATGAGAAGTAAAAAAAAAAAAGCAGAGAAAAACTTCCAAAACGAAAAGGAAAAAAGAATGCAGGAAGGAGGCGGATATTAAGGGGAAGCAGTCTAGCAGGCCTAGGCCTCGAGCTTGAGCTGTTAAACGAAGAAAAACGATCTGGCAAGACTCGGCTAGTCCACCAAAACCTGCAAAGTTCTTGCGGTGCCCCCTTGTTTGGAGCGGCCAATCGCATCTATCGAACTGACAGTCGCTATGCTTTATCTGATCGCGGTGGATTGCTTGTGGTGTGACCATGGCGAGCCCACGTTAGCTGTTGCGTACGGATATTCCATGGGCATGTGCATGCTGACGAGCGTTTACTTCAATTGCGGGAAATTAACTTTGACCGGAGGCCGGTTGTAGCATCTTGGAAGGGAAAGAATATTACGAAGCAAAAATGCTCGGGTATCGAAATTTATAACATTAACGATGTTGTTGTTACATTAGTCTGGATTCGGATATCTCATATACGGTATATCAAGGCGATAGATCTGTTGTGTACGCGCACAGCGAACGTAATCTGATGAGTGTGTGGGGAACAACCGCCCGCACCATGCATGAGCCAGACAGGAGCTTCCCGATGTTTGTGCTTATTCCAGATGTAACGACGAAGCTAATTTTGAAGTTAGCGCAAGGACCACCTTCGACAGCTTCGTCGGTAGACTTGCGTCTGGGCTGTTGATCCCGTCGCGGTAGCCCGAAACCATCATGCTCTCGGCATCTGGGTATGAACCCAAGAGAACATAAATTCGTATACCGGAGTACCTCGTGGGTATATACGCGTATACACACCCGGTCCTCCCAATAGAAACGTCATCACCTCACGATGTCGGCGATGACCTATCATCCTTCTTCCCCCAAACACCAACCACAGTCTCCACAACATCCTTCACAACTCCCATTTCCTCCTCCACACTCCCACCAGCTCCCATAGCCGCAAAGTTCATAGAGTTCCCTAGGTAAACCGGCACCTGCAGCCGCCTCGCCAGGATCCTTGCAATTCGCTCCGTCGTCTCCAACGTTGCCATATCCGGTATTAAAGGCGTACATATCGTTTCCCTATTATTTGTCTAGTAGCAATTGAATATCAGCATGGCGTAACCTACAATGTACACTTATATATAGAAAAAATCGGAGAAATTACCAGAGAAGGCATAGCATATACAAAACTGCCAACCCCCACTTTACCCCTCGGAACAGCGGCATCGCCTCCTCGCATAGGATTTAGGACATCTTCGGCAGCGGATGCTGTAGAGGAACTATTCACGCCGGGTATCGAGAGTAGAGAGAGGTCGAAGGATGGGTTTGCGGATGTGGTGGTGAGGAAGAGGAGAATATGGCGAGATGCGACGGTAAGGTGAAGATGCAGCGAAGTGTCTGCTGTGCGGGGCAGCGGGAGAGACAGCTGGTGGATCTGTTGGGCCGAATCCTGTGAAGGCGGCGGTAGAGTGGCCATCGTGAGATCTATGGAGGTAATGAAAGAGATGTCTTGCTGACCGGCAGCTTGAAGTTTGAAGTTTGAAGTTTGGAGGGAATGCGGTTTCGTGAGAGGTTTGGCCTCGTTCTCAGATTGATATCAACACAACTGACTGGAAAGACCGTGGATGGACTAAACGTCATCTGAACTACATCCATCCTGATCTATAAAACCTAAGCTGACCATTTACTATATTGATTTCTCTAAATCTCTGATATCAAAGAGAACACCATTTCAACATCGCCAATATAACTTTTAATTTCGTCATTATATTCTCAGTACATCCCGCGAAACACTCAGAAATGCAAGCGAAGTTAGAAAAGAAAAATGTGCGTGTGTATAGTTGGCCCCGGATCATCATCAAACCGGCCGGTATAATAGCTACAAAAAAAAAAGGAGACCTCGAAAATCCAATTCCAATTCTCTCAAGTTTGCAAGGAAATCCAAGAGACTATAAAGAGAAAGAAGAAAAAATGAAAACATACTAGACACCCGCTACCCTTCCGTGCAATAATGAACAAAAGAAACGAATACAAAGAGGAGAGAAACTGATAACGACCCAACCCCACCGAGAAACCCAAAATAGATAGCGAGTGACCTGTGCTAAAAAGGATGACAAAAGAACGGTGTGTGTAATGGTTTCGATAAGAAAAGAAAACGCCGGAAATGATGAAAACCAGTAGGGGTGAACCAAATGGCCGTGACTTTGGTTTGAGGAGATGCGCGTGAAACCCAGTGTTCTAGGGGTGGGAATAGGTCTATACAGAGTAATGGGTTGGTACGCGGCAGCAGGGCTATGGTATTAACAGCCTCATGTGCCGTTTCGCGGCAATGAATCCGCGGGGGGTAGCCGGGAAGATCACATATACAAAACAACCACCGGCCCTTTGTCGTCAAAAAAGGCTGAAAGCAAAGAATTTGATTTTTAGTGGGCAGCACTCGGACCCTCGCCTCCATTGTTTCTGGATGACATGACTTCGCCATAACTTGGGATCGGTGGTGACACCCGGCGAATAACTGCTTCACTTTGGCTTCGTGTTCTGGTTTGAACTCGATGGCCACTGGTGGAGGGCCCAAGTAATCTCCGTCGTTCATCGCTAAAGCCGCTGTCAGTATCATCGCTGCTATCTTCCTCGCCACCACTAGTGTACTCGGGAGGAGGCTGTGATGGATTGATTGGAGCCAGGCTGATCTCTGTCGGACTTCGGACCGGGCCAGGGCTAGTAGGAGGTAGATTTCGCGGTTGAGATTGGGTATGCTTGTGCGATTTTTTACTCTTCCGTTTTCCGGATGTGGATCCAGGTGAAGGCGGGTGGGCGTTGGTGGATAACTGTGGGAGATTTTGAGATGCAATGGCCTGGTGGTGTTGTGCAAATGTTCGGGCATCCATCAAACTTTCGCCCTCACGGACACCGGCTCTACCGCTTTCCAAGAGGATGCTTCCAGCTTCATTGCCATATGGTGGTGGAGGTGCGAGACTTCCAGTCATCGGAGCCAAACCCCATTTCTTCACATTTGCTTCAATGAAAACGAAGCCGAGTTGCCCAAAGTTGATATGTAATTTTGCAGGACCCTTCGCGCCGACTGTCGGGAAAAAGTTGGGCGATTTCAGGCCGTGACACACGTCATCCAGTTTCTTACCATTGCGTGTGAAGAAAATCGTACCAGTCCTAGGTCGGTAGCCAACTCCAATGACGTCGCCCTGTCGGAAAAGGTTGGCGTAAGGGGTCGGGTTGAATGGCTGGTTATATCGTCGGGAGCCGTCGGAGAGATAAGCCACAGAGTGCTTGTGGTAACCGGGTAGTCTGAACATTGGATAGGGTTTTGTAGTCATTCCGATAGCAACGAGAGTCGTCTCTGGCTTTTCGAAAATCTTGCATTCCCAGTAGTAGACCTCGTTCTGCTTGGGGACAGGGAGATTGCTTTGGACAGAGCATTCCGTATCATAAAATTCGACTTCAGTGCGTGCTTCGACAAAACAGTTGGCGATTTCCAGCTCAGCCTCAAATTCCCAAGCAGACACACCCTTTTCTTGGATTGCGAGGAACTGAGAAAGCGAGATGTCGGTGGGTATGGAATCAGGAGGGTTGGCTTCAATAAAGGCTATACATATTATACCGATTGTTAGAATATAAAAAAGACGGAACAATAAAAAAAAAAAAAAGAAAAAGAAAAAAAAGAGTCACAAAGTTGAAGAAAGAGTTAGGTGTTCATACCTCTTGCCCTCCAGTATTCCTGTCGGTCCATTTCGTCCATGATCTCCAACGCTTCGGCTTCCTCCCTGAGGAATGCTTGTTCGTCATCAAACTCACCCGGTCGACCCAGTCTATCCAGTAATATTCTCCCACGGTTGGTGAATCTCAGGAAATATATTAAGGCGATTACCATAAGCACAAAGGCAGCAGATCCAAAGGCTGAAAGCAGTGCGATTAGGACTCCCCGACCGGGGGAGTTATCGGAAAAAGCCATTAAGGCCATTATAACGGAGGACGACGCCGACGCGACGGCAGTAGACCTCGAGTATTGTGGTAGAGATTTTGGTGGAGATGGTGAAGATGATAATGTTAATGCTAATGGCGAATCTGACGACTGAGAGATATGAGTGGAAGATACTGGTGGCCGGGAAGGATCGGGTGAGGAAAGTGTCGGAGGCTGCTGTCCCAGAGATTGTTGGTCGGCAAGCGATGCGGGGACGCGAGTTCGGTCGGTGTCCTCTACCATGCACTCAGGATGTCACAAAAGGGGGGGCAGAAAGTGTGAATATTACAATACGGGCACCAGAAGATAAGTGGTATTGGGCGGTAAGGGTAACGACGGCAGAGATGAAGGCGGGCGACGGAGAGCGATACGGTTGAACTGGAGTTAAAAAAAAAAAAAAGGACGATGGACGGACGATGAGGGAGAGACAAGGACGGGGGCAAACGAAGGCGGGAGAAATTTGGAGATGGATCAGGTGTGTGTTGGCAAGCGACGAACGAGCAGCAGGACAGGACAGGACAGGACAGAAAAGACCAGGTCGGGGAACTCGGATAAACAACCTCTGCTGAACTAAAACTGGTAGACGTTTCCGATGTTGAGGTACACCAGGCGACAGGAACAGAAATAACAATAGGAAGAATATATCTCAGCTGTCCTTAGATCTGTTCTTATCCCTTCGTCTTATTCTTATCCTTATTCTTACTCTTGTCCCTTGTTCCGTGCTTGAATTCTGATTGATTAGGGTCTGGTATTTGCTAACAGGGTGGCGGAGGCGTCGAAAAATCCAAATAGCACCCAACTAACTGAAGTACCCACTATATCCAGTCAAGGAGTCGGGTCTGTAATGTTTCTGTCAGAAAGGAAAAAAAAAAAAAAAAAAAAAAAAAAAGCGTCGAAGATGCACGGCGGGTTATTTTTTCTTTCTTCCTCTCTTTATTGTGTCTTATGACGATTTTGTTTGTGAAGGAAGAAGGAGAACAGGCTTTTTGATGCCAAAACAGGGTCTTTGCTTCGTTAGCCCCTCCGCACAAACCGAACCCGGCTTACCTGCCTGCTTTAATGAGACCTTTTGACGGGTAGGCGCCGCTTGGTTGAAACTCCTCTCTTCCAATACCGGCCTTGAAGAATGCGCGAACGAGTTGAAATATTCAACCACAAAAATTGCGGCTGCAGTTGCATGCACAATTGCAAATCCGTCGGATTGAGTCGTGGCCGGTTGGTACAACATGCATAGGGGGATGGCAGTGGGAAGGATATGTGCAGTGCCGATTGTCTAACGTCGACATTTACATACATTGGCCATACTAACTATCTACGGAGTACAAAGTACAGATACATTACTTACATCCATACCATATCATACCATACCATATCCACACACACACAAACTCACATGCGCGAATACGTTTCGTTTCACGGTAGCCTTTTTGGCTTTGCCCTGGTGAGCCAAGACTACAAAGATACAGAGGGCTGCACCGCTCTGCTTCTAATTTTGTCACCACAAAGCCGGCAAAGGCACCCACGCAGATTCTGAGGGGCTGTAGCGGGGAACGGCCTGCGCTTGCTTACATGTGCCCATGCAGCCCGTATCAGTTATCCGTCCTAACTTCTATATTCAGCCCGTTGGCGGGTCGTACCTACCTACCTTCTCACAAAGGTATGTCCGTTCCATCGTCGATGCCTGTTGTCAATTGCCAATTGTTATCCGATACGATAAGTTGAAGTATCCTATCTTCCTATCACGGTCCTGACGTACGTCTGAGAATTTGAGCTGTGGAATCGAGGCTACCGTGTACTTACTGTATGTCTGTAAGTACGTGCACGTATGTCATGTTGTTTGCCTTACTCGCTCGTTCGATCCAGACGAAAAGAATGCAATCTCCCCAGGGCAATCTGGAGAATTCCTGAGGGTGCTTCAGATTTAAACCCTCAGACTGAGACGCCCGTGTCTGAAACACTAGCGAACAGTCGTAGTTGCAGATGAAGGAACGCCCCCCAAAAAAGTACAAACCAGCCCCAACTGTGCCCAAGATTGCATTGGGAATAAAAAAAACGTCTATGCCATATGCACGTTTATACTCCTGACAATCAATTTGATCTTGCAGACTCCGCAGTATACTTGCTGCAGTACGTACTGCATTGTACTTACATAGATTGCACCTCACTGTCTAACCCCGGCAAATTTCCTTGCCACAGTTTATGTGTCGGTATAGTCACTCTACCTGACGCGACACGAAAAAATTGTAAATCAATCTATCTGTTGGAGAGTCCAACATTTTGCGGTTAGAAAAATGTTCCGATAATGAGAAAAATTTCGAAAGACACTACTATTAATATTAAAATTAATGTTTTTCTTCGGCATATCCCCCTTGCGACTGAGATAATGCATTCGATTCCATTGTCGCCGGCCGGAAACGTAAAGATATATCGATAGCGCCAGGCCAGGGTACAGAGGAAGAGAGACACAATAATACCTACATCTAGACATACTACCCACTTGCGTGCATCATACCAGCCCGTGCCACGGACTTTTGGTATCCGGTAATCCCTCTCCTTCTTACCGGGTTACCCGTAGAACGGCATTGCATTGCCCCTGACACACAGCCTGTCCTGGCGCCTGGTATCGACAATCCGGCATTCAAATTACGCAGCAACTGCACCGACGATCCTGATGATCATGACTAAGCTACCGCTAGACCTCCAACACCTGCAACACAAAACCAACGTAATTAACCCCGAGGTTCGCCCCGACGGCCGACACCATAGCATCATCGTGCAATATTGCGCAATATCATGGAATAACCACTCAATATTTATAGGCTCTTTTACACTCACATGTGCACAAATCCCTAAGTACCCACCTAGGTTCGCCCCCATATGACATCTATAGCTACCACCCACATTCCCCATTCTCACGTGAGGATAACCACCCACGGTAATATCCATTCATTTAAAGTTCCATATTACTACCTAGGTAGTCTAGCTAGAATCTGGCGAGGAAACATTTTTAGTAGGTATATATAGCTTAAATTTGTACTATATTTTCATAGCAGACGACACTTCGATAGCGGGGTAACTCATTATAGAATCACAAACTATGACACATTGTGTTATGTTATTTAACTCTATAGCATTTAGATGATCTTTCCATCTGATATTGGATCTAGGACAACCTTTCTTTCGGCGCGGTGCCGGGTTTTGGGTTTTGGGCGGTGGGCTTCCTTCCCGACGTCGGGTTCTCGGGGGCTGGCCTTCTGGTTGATGGCTAGCGCCCCGTTTCTCTGCACCAGCGCTCACATCTTGTATAGCCACTCCGCCAGACCAAATATAAACGTCTACCAGGTATTCTACGCACTAGGCCAGACAGTAGTTGGGTGTTATGGTTCAACTTGGAATACACCTGAGTTTTCTGGGCGATAGAAGCCGTACAATTGACTGTACGGGACTGTCAGGAATATGACAGTCTAATCGACGTCATTTGCTGCAGTCACCCCCGCCTTGAAATCATTTTCGTAGTTTGGGGTGCCATTCTGCCATGACCTTCGTTTAGTCTGACCAGGATTTGGCTTGCTTTATCACCAGTATCGGGAGATCGAGGTATTTTACTGGTGATTTTCGTCCTTGTCTTGTTAGATGAGCTTCTATATTAAATTTAAATATCAGGCTGCTGCAATTAATCGATTCACAATTGCTCCACTAAAGCTAAAGTAACGAATGCTCACCGTCGCATCCGCTTTTTCCGGAAGCTGCACGATGTGTTGAAGCTCTATCCCCGCCGATTCTAGTATATATTTACCCGTAGATTCCGTATAGTGCTCAGGTTTTCGTGGGATAGAACGATAGAAGGTATCCACGAGTAATATAGATGGCTAAACTGTGGACATGGATAAAACACTGGCGCCTTCTTTTGTATCACTTTGGTATGAGCCTCGTATACTCTATTAGCAGTTTATAAAGATTCTGTCGTATATATATTAATTTAAACGTAGGAAGTAGTAGTGTTTGTATTTGATCTCGTGCGTAGTATGTTTATACTCAAAGGTGTAGGAGGTAAGACGGCGGCCCAAGAAAGGAGTGGTGTCACGAAGAAGGAGAAATGGAAGGGAAAGGAAGGGAAGGGAAGGGAAGGGGAGAAGCTTAGGGAAGGATGAAAAAGAAAAGAAGGAGAAAGCATAGGTACCTACCTAGTACAGGGCTGAGTGGGGGGTGGGAGAGCAGAATGTAATATAAAAATGAAAACATTTTTAATTGAACCCGTCTTTACCGTAAAGCGCTGTCCCGGCTTAAGACACTTTAAGAAGAGGCTTAAAACATATCAGAATCGCCTTTCGGCCAAGCCGACTTATCGTAGAGTCGCCTCTGTTTATAAGCCAACTCGAATTCTGGTCGCCTTGAATCAAAAAGTATAATAGAATATTAAGACGCCTGAAAATTAAGACGCCTCGGATTTGAAACCACAATGATAACAAAAACAGTTCGGGGTTTAAGACGCTTTTAATTTCGAGGTCATCGTGGATCTACGGGCTACACTTTTCTTTTAAGACGTCGTAGATCCTCAGACTGGCTTTCCCTTTAAATGAACTTAAAACAGTAATTGATTTTAAGACGTTGGCATTTTCGGGTGCTTTAAGAGAGATGTAAGACTGCCACTGGGACGCCTCAAAAAACTGCCCAACCCCCTACGGTAGGTATCTAGATTATCTAGTATTTAGGTGATTTGATGATCACCTTGATCACGCCATCGCGAAATGCTATCTAAGTGGAAGAAATTATTGATGGACCTGATTTCGTGATCCCGGCAGCTGCATATACAGCTGCATACCGCTTAGTACTTACCTATAGGTAGGTAGCTACATTTCCAATCGATAGTAGCCAGCGCTCCTCTTCGTAGTGTCCATACATCAGAAATCCACAAACTGTAGGTTCGAGACCATGTATGGGCCGGTCGACCAAAGTTCAGCCAACTGATGTTACAAACAAGAAGAGGGCCATCATGTGGCTTATGCCAATAGCACGGGTCTCAAACCTGTTTGACACTACTAAATCACCAAATTTGTCGCTGAACCACCAGATAACCGACTACCCAAAAAAAGTTACAACTTTGTCAAATCTAGCCCCAAAAACATCGTTCCAAAGGCCAGAAATGCAAAAAAGAAATCCTATCGCCCTCCGTGAGGCTCGAACTCACGACCTTGGGATGTTCTTATCAAGCTTTGAACGCTCATAAAAGTCCCACGCTCTTCCGATTGAGCTAGGAGGGCTATTGGATATCCTGGAGGGTTTCGTTGAAGTTCATGAGCCTAATTACGTGTCGGCTCGGTTGGAAAAATACGTTACCGATGGCTTGGCCGCAGTTTGGACCATGGCAAGGCCAAGAGCAGATTGCGAGGGTGAGAAGGGAATAACGCAAGGTAGCACAGCTTTGGTTGTGTTGTGGGGACAGCTGTAATTGTGGTCCACATGCACAGTCGTTCTTGCAAGCATTAGAGGGTCGTCGACGTTGGGGCCACCGGGCATATAACTTGACCTATCTTTGAAATGAATTGGAAATATGATCCCGGCCCGTACTACTGAGACAATTAGTATTTAATTCCAGATAAACCCTCGGTGAGATTCTTGAAGCGACCTGTACAATAAAAGATATATTTTCCGTTCAGTGCCTTAAATGAGAACAGAAGTATCGATGTCACGCATATTAATGTATTTACATATTTTCTTGCAATACTCAAACTACTAGCCTACATGGAGGTATGCGCGTTTCGTGGTAATAGTAGACGACTGCATCTAAAGCATTTGCCTTGCTTTGGGTGATACAGCTATGCCCAACTGTAAGTCAGGGCGAATCTATGTGTATTACACTTAAATCTGAGAAAAGCGAGAGCCTTGCCGACTCAAGATATCCGTCAACAACGGTAAGCCATAGTCACTCGCAGCTTGGGACTCAGTTGCCGAGTACTGAGATCCGCCGACCGTCTCCGTTTGTCCAGCTTGGGAATCAACTTCGTTTGCTTCAACAATTTCTTCATCTATAGCCATAGGGTCATTTCCATATCGTAGCGGCCATGGATGAATCTCCAAATCGTCAGGATCAAACCCGTAAGCTCTCCAGCTTTCCTCACTATAAACTCTATCCATTCCATTCATCACATTTTGCCAGTCGTTTGTGACCTCCTCTTCCGTAACGCTTGGAGGAGATATGATATCCATGGCATTTGCATCCTGCGCTTCTTGATATATATTGGCACCGAAGTCGGTAACTATGACCCCTTCGTCAACAATATCCCAATCTTCCGGCCCCGCTCGGTATCCGACGCTTCTGGGAAGCATTTGTAGCTGGTTTATATACTGGTTGATCAGGTCACCCTCGTCCTTGGCGATAGCCCTCCAGAAACGCAAATCCTCTCGTTCTGATATGACTACCTGTTGCTTGCCCGCTTGCGCCTCGTCATAGCATATTATCATTGCAAGGCTGCCGGGAGAGCAACTAGGTTCAATGGAATCTATATATAGCGCTATAGCGTACGGAACCGCAGGGGTCTGTGGGATAATATCCTGATCAATATTATCATAATCTGTTCCTGCGGTCCGAATTGAGACCAGTTCTAGGCGAGGGTTTGCAGTTGAAAATGGGATTTCGTTGCATCCCAAATTTAAAGGATCGGAATCGAGTGCGGATCTGTATACAACATCAGTCTGGTAGTGGACTCCGTTGTCCAGTTTTGCGGTAAAGGCGATATCAAATGCAGCGGAAATTTTGGGAAGCACAAAATAAGAGGTGAGTAATACTTTATGATATACCATTATAAAGTAGGCAGTGGCGATTGACTCTAGCTTTGTGGCTAAGTAGGATATATTATCTCTGCGGATGTCCCCTCCGTTTGGTGATATCCTCTAGCTTGTAGTACTAAGCCGCAGTACTCTGCACTGCTACTCGGGCATGCACATGCATGCAATTGCGACTAATTAGCTCTAAAATTCTCTCTCGACCTATAAAGGTTTTACTGGTGCTATAGATTTAAGTTACTCGCAATTAACATACTCTGTATCCCACGATACGCCCTATCGAGCCGTATCATGGTACCATAGTAGCATCGTAGTCCTAAATATTGGTGTATATATCGAAAGCTTGTGTCATGGACCAGACGCAAGTTGGCTTAGAATTTCCACCTCGCTGTACTCATACATATCTATTAAACCACTCCTGGTTCGTAATTACAAGCTAATCCACTGTGCATGCTCCGGAAAACGGTTAGTGGAGAGTGCATTCCCTCCGGCCTCGCCTCCATTTTCCTAGACAAAATTTTAAAACTCATTTGTGGGCCTATAAATACAGATAGCATATGCAGATACTAGTTTCTATGGGACTGGGAGTTCTCTGATGGGGCATCAAAATTTAAGTCTAAAGCATCAAAGCCTCGGATATCGTCGAATAGGTCACTGGGATGATAGAATAAAATATCCGGCGAGTCCGAAATCACTGGGCCTCCTGAAGAAGGCAGAAGGTAGGCGACACTTGAGGAGATAGGATTCCCGCCGTCCATTGCATTAGGCTGGGGTGGCGCATAGTTTCCCAAGCCTTGGCTGTTGCGCGCGAAGCCGTCATCTTCATTCATGTACCGATGGGCGTCAACCGGTTCGTTGCGTATTTGAGGTGCCGTATTTATATCCAGTGTCTCGGGGAGGCTGCCCAAACTATCAACAAACTCCTCAAACGGGTCTCTAAACTGGGGAACTGAAATTTCCGATAGATCCTCTGGTATGCTTTCAACCCGGCCTAAAGGAGGAGAGATTGAAGCCAAATCTGATATCTCGAGCCCGTGGCCCATCCCGAGCGGAGTATCGGGTAGCCTGAGGAGGAACCTCTGTCCATATCCTTCATATTGGTCTAGTAGAGAGTCAGGGAGCAACCGACCATCAGATTCCGTCAGAATAGACATCAGGTCGTTGTGTTTTGGACCTATTGAGGAATCCTCCAAATCGATTTTCGCGCTTTTGGTCCACGCCGCCTGTCTCGCCGGGCTTATTCTGGCCCGTTTTGGGCTCATAGGTCGACGGCGTTTGTAGAACTTCGAGTCCGCGGAGGGTGCTTCGTGTAGCTCCGCAAATGGTGGAGTTTCGTTCCATTCAAATAACCCCAGAGGCGATTCTCTGTAGACCCAAGCCATATTCGCGGGATTTCTTGTCAGGAACTCCCCTGCTCTTGGACGAAACTTTGAAATAAGAGCTGATGCATAGTTCGAAATTGGGTATCCTATGTTGTAATTTATTTCCTTCCAATACCGGACATTCAGAGCTGAAATTTTCTGCATTTGTTGCCTGTCGAATATCGTAGGATCAAACGCTATGATCTCCAACAGACTATGATCATTACATTTACCAATTTGTGGAGATGCATTGCTGTAGAAGGCGATATATTTTGGGACCGGGGTATACCCAGCCTTCGCTCGGACGAGGACCTCACGGGGGCCGAAATCGAGGTCAATATTATCTATTTCATAGCAACGTTCCCCGCTCGCACGGGAGAGAAAGGCGAAATTGTATTCGTAGCCGTCGTGCTCTACGTCTTCGTCGGTAAAGGCGATTTCGTATGCGGCAGATAGGATGCAAGAAAATGCGGCTAGTAAGGCTATGGTAGTTGATACAGTCCCCCGCATACTTGTCGGACTCCAGTTGGCCTCTTAGCTTGGGACTGTCGACTTTTTCTAGATCTGCAGAGCTATTGAGGTTTCTAGCGACGTCTTCCCGACAGGCACCTAACATCTCATTAAATGTACTCTAAATAGCTCGATAGTGAGAATAAGGCTACGCATGCATGGCCACATGGCGCTATAAGTTACCAATGCCTCGTGCAAAACATTTCATTTCATTTTTCACTTTTCTTTTTTTTTTTACATGATATAAGTTTAAGTATGAATTTTGAGCGTGAATATGTCCCGCGTCATGTAGACATTATAAGAATCCTGACCTGTGTGTAGCTGCAAATTGACTGATAATCCTGGGTGCGAATTAGGAACTACGAACTACCTAGGTATTCGATAGATTGGTTGGCCAGTCCAAATTCGCCCGGTATATCACTAATGGAAGAAACTGCTTCCTGCGTATTTAATATATACACCTTCACAAATGCAACCAATGAAAAGCCAGGCTAAACTAAACTAGATGCCGGCCGCGGAATAAAGTGATTTATTTAATAGATTCTGGTATATATTCAATAGTTTCGGGAATAGCTACGATGATATCCACCATGGTGCAAATAGGAATTGGGGGGCATTCAACGCCTTTAGGGCGAGGACATCCTGGATAAAAGATCGAAGCCGTTACCATAATCGCCACCTCCAGCACTCCAATAATCCTCTTCCGAACTTTCCGATGCCCCATATCCATCAGACTCCAGCTTTGGAACACTATCGTAGTCATAAACAGCAACATTATAGTTCCGTTTTGTATAGACCTTCGTTTCCAAATCTAGGTCCAAAACCTCGCCTGGCTCGAGCCCTCCCCCGTCAATGAGCTGGGTAGCACCATCATCCGGCATGTAGTCAGGGTATATCTCTTTCCAGTATCCGACATAGTCCGGTAGTTCAGTAATTATGCTTTGCATCTTACCAGGCTCGTCATAGTAGGCGATTACCTGAATTATGTTTTTATCTAGGCATTTTTGATCCGACGGTTTCGCACTCGGGGCGTATATTGCGATATATGGAGGAACAGGTCTATCGTGTGAAGAAGTAGTAGAACGAACCCATATATCCATCACATCCTCTTCTCCCGTAGACAGACATGGCGGGTTAGTCATGTCTACCTCATTTGGAACATTTTCCCAGAGAATTTCTGTAATTTCATCAGATCCACCGAAGGCGATTTGATAGGGATGGGCCAGTCGGGCGAGCGCCGATAAGGAGAGCAATATTTGATACTGACGGATTGGCATCTTCAGGTATAATATATTAGGATCTGGTAATATTAATGATTCTTGTCGAATGGGAATCGTATATGGACACGCCTGGCTCCTAAATACCTCCTATAACCAATATTAATTATTACCATATATTTCAAATGCTTCTTCAGATGAGATTCGCCACTATAGTTTTAAAGTTGAAGGTAGGAAGGAAATATATCTCTTATTGTCTCAAATCTTTGAGTTTTATACGCTGTTTAAATTGCTTTATCCGTGAGAATATCTGAGAAGATCTCGATCCTAAGGTCTTGAAGTGTGCACCGTTCAAGCATGAGATATGTGACCCCGATACCACTGATATGCACAGATACACTGAGGTTCATATTATAGTTATTAAAATTGCGAAATATATTATATCTACTAGCTATTCCGCTACGGAATAGTTTGATGTATGTTACATAGGCCCGGAATTCGGAACCTAGTATATTTTCACAAGCATTTAGATATTTGAAAATATATCTATCGATGGAAGTATTGTGAGTCGAGATCAGGGTCTGAATCCAATATTATAGCATTAATCCCAGGATCTGAACTTTCCAGATTCGTGAATGGGCTGCTAGGGGGACTCCTTTTGAGCGGCAAGATAGGTGATAACGAAATTCCATTCCGGAATTCACTAGGCAATTCGGGGGGAAGCGTTAACCCAGCAAGGAGTGAGTCATAATCAGGTTCTTTCATGTCCACTCGAACCTTCTCTCCCGGGAAAAGCTCGTCCGGAATCTCGCTGACAGACCCATCCCTTTCTGCACTTTCTCGAAGCTGCTCGCCAAGGACGTTTGGGGTTTCGTCCTGGACTCGAGGCATTCTCTGGGGCCGTAAGATATCCCAGTCTAGATCGTCAGGGACCTGAGATTTTGATCGTGAATTTGAGAACCCCGACGGGTACTGAACATCGGGGATTATTGGATTTGGTAACTGTAGTCTGTTCGAGCCTGTGTTTTTGGAATTGAACAAGAGTGGCGAGCGGGTCAGGCTATTTTTAAATAAAATAAACCCTGGTGATGTGACTTCGATGTCGTCGACTTTATCAGTCACTTCTGTCAGTGTATCTTTATACCGAAGCGGCTGTTCTCCATATGCAAAGGGATCTCTGTATCGCTGAGGGATTGAAGGATTGTTTTTCATCCCCTCCCATTCCCCTCGCGATTGTGTGTTTGGTAGTCGACCTGGATACCTTTCATCCTCAAGTATGTCTTCGAGCCGAGGCCTCACTAGCACAGAGTCAGGACTGTTCGGAAATTCCTTTTCCAGAGTCCCGCACCTCAGATTTAGCTTATCAAAGTTTGATTGCTGTTTGGAGGGAGAAGGACGTTCGCCCACACCCCTCTGGTATAGATCAAATGATTCCCGTAGCGGTTTTTGTCCCCTGCGGACGGGTTGCAGCCATATCTCATCTTCTAAACGCCCCCACTGTCCATCCTGTTTATACAAAACATCACCTTCGTTTGTGGGCAGAGGTGGTTTAATACCAAATGTCCTCCTCCACTCCGTGCCTCCTTCTTTCAAGACCTGGTATTTCGCTTTTTCAGGATACTCCGGTATATCTTCCCATTCCGGCTCGAGAACATGGACTTCTTGTGTCATAAACTCGAGTTTGTACGGAAATATTATGAATCTTATATTCGCTTTTGTGCAATCGCTATCATATATCGCAATTGCGTCCGGGATATCCTCAAGATAAGGGTAACCGGTCCGAAGCCGGATCACTTCAAGGGTTTCGTTGTTTTTAGGGACAGCGGAATGGCATCCAGTAGGCTCTAACCTCGTGTAGTCCCAAGGTAATAGTCGGCATTCCATGAGGGGAAGGAAGCCGATGTCGACTCCAACCATGTCCAACACCGAGGTTGAATGATCTACGAGGAGCGATACGATCAAAAATACCGTCCGAGACAGCATCTCTTTCAGACGTCCTCCCCTGATCACAGTCCGGCCCATTTGCTGCGCTAGTCACCTAGGTACGTGTGGTGTTTATTAACTTGGTCTCCAGCGATTCTGAGGGGACATCCAAGGTGCCTCGAGGCGTGTCAGGATAAAAATAATTGCTCAAAGCTTGCAAAGGGCTCAAATCCCATTAAAGTTCTTGAGCCTTGCATTCTAATTACTTGCTTTCACTCTTGGTATACTACTAAATACTATTGTACAAAATTGTCCGTATCATGGTCGATATATGTTACGTTTGTAGACCTCGTGTCCCTTGCCGAGGCATGATTTACCCACGTGCCCATCTAAGTCAAAAGAACCCATGCATAGCATGATTTACATGTATACATAACATGTACAAACGTCATTTTATTTGATACTAGCTGTACTACTCCGTAGTATCACTTTAGAATCAATACCCAAACGCCACATAGAGATGTATATCAAGGTCCCGAAAGATAGGCTATATAAGCAACTTCAGCGACTCCGGTCAACCAAGCTTGTAAACTTGTAGTTTAAGGCCTTGTTAGGTTGAAGCCTACTCTGATTCATCAGGGACATCACTCGGACTCCATGGCCAGTCATCTTGACTATAATCGGTCAGCTCCCGCATCGCCCGGAATACAGGTCCGCCTTCCCCAGCGGCATTTGCCTCTAGTATCGGGTTATCAGGATTCAAATTAGCTCTAGGCGGTCGTGGATTGGCTATATTAATGTCTGCTCCTAAACTTATCAGTGCCTCAATCCCAGCCCCTAAATCTACCCCAAGCCCAACCCCATCAACAAGCTGTTGAAACAGATCCCGATATCTATCCATCGCAGAGACTGGTCGTTCTATGTTTTGGGCTGGAGCATTTATATCTTGGTCGTCAAATTGTTCCGAGCCTTCGGTACTGACGGTCCGTGCAGGACTGGCTGGTCCATTTTGAACCACTTCGGCGTTCGCGTTCTCAACGTGGTAATTGTAATCGCTCTCAAAGTCCGAATCTATGAATTCGTCTTCGGTAGGAAAAACTTCCGGAATCTCGTCGAGATTGAAAACTCGATTAACATCGCTATCAACCTCCCACCATCCAGACGGACGCCACGCAACATGGCCACCCGCGTACCCGTTCTCGAGAATGCCGAGAACCCCATCAACCATCTCTGTCCGATTGGTGTTCGGGATGAGTACTGCCCATCTGTTAAGATTGCGGTTCAAGGCGTTCGCCATTTGCATCTGTCTTATGAGTTCTGGTTGCCATTTGATAATGATTTGTAAATTGCTATAGATACACCCGGCGTTTGGGCGGTCGTTGTTGCCATACAGACCTATAAACAGCGGAACCGGCTCTTCCATAGGAGTAGTTTTTACAAAGACGTACTCTACATTACCCGCCCATGTTGGGGAAATGTGGTGGCAGATGGCGGGGTCAGAATTGGGCGGAACTGCTACCCAGTCGATGTGGTCGCTTCTAAGCCCCAGACTAGGATACTCGATGTACCCTATGAACCCAATTTCGTAGGCGCTGGCCGGGATAAGATGCAGGATGATCTCTAGGAAGCAGAGAGATATTACCTGCGCGGCCGTTAAAAGGGTGCGCATCCTGGCGATGTGGATAGGATGACCCTTACTATTAGGTAGTTACGGGTCGTGATATTCTAGAATCAAGATATTTCCCATACAAATAATGTATAGCTCACGAAGAAACCGGCACCATCTGCAAATAGACTTATGAATCAGGTATGTATTAAATTCCACCAAAATGTGGTATGGCAAAGAGCCTCTAATGCTCTCAAGAGGGCTGAGTATACATGAACCCAACGCGGTAATTGCGTGGGATTTCTGAGAATGGCGCTAAGGAACAATGAATTGCATATGCGCAAATATTAAGACCTTTTGCAAGGCTAAGTGTAAAGTCACCCATGTATGAATGGAAATGTTTTAGTGAACCACGGTATGGTCAAACGGTTAGACCCTTTCAGGCCCCGTAACCACGGGATGGCCATTACCCACACTCCGGCTTCTACTCCTCCTGTGTCCGTGGTGGCCATGGTGGCCATGGTGTCGGCGATCTCCTTGATAAAAGTTCCCCTCAACAAAAGTTCCCCATCCAGCCTTGCGGGTAAAAACTGCATTTTCGAAGCCACCGTATCCTACTCCTTCTCCAAAGTTGATACCGTGATGCCCTCTTGGTAGAGGGATATGGTTGTACCTCCAATCCCAAATAGCAGCATAAACCATCCTGTAAGCTCCGAAGGCAAAGATAGAGCCAATTATTGCGCCACCAAGAACATCATACCAATGATGAAACTCATCGATTGTCAGTGACCCTGCGATCAGAACTGCTCCAAGGAGTGGTGCATAAACACAAATCATTTTCCACATCGCAGGGTGGTAGTTGGACCAAAGCTACAACACAAACGAAGCCGTGGTTAGTGACAACCGATTGAATAAAGTTTGGTAGTCAGGTAGATTACCTTGAGCTTAGCGTTCAACCACAGGAACAAGAATACAAATCCAGCAAATGCTGCCGTCGAATGTCCGGATGGGAAACTTTCCAACGAATCATTGATGTCATCTTTGTTTCCAGTGCATATAGCCTTTGTAAACATAATATATCCGAACCCGCTGCCACCGCCTGGACCAATACCTTCAGCACTACCAGCAGCCGACCCAGCAGCAGGTGGTAACGTGACACGAGGCTGGCACACAGCAAGGAAATGGGGACGTAGACCGCCGATGAGCCATTTTATAAAAACCTGGAAAACGGCAGCATTGATGAGGGAGTAGAGAAGACCGAGGATGGCATTGTTGGCGTCCCAAAAAGATTTTATTCTAACTTGAAGTAGAACAATGAAGGCGATTGGGATAATCGAGGCTAGGAAAGCGGCAAGCCAGATAGGAATGATGTTCTTTCGGAGAGGACTACGAACGCCAGATTAGATTTGCTGCGAGAAGACACCAAAAGAAATTGACTTACTATGCCATCTCAGGATAAACGATTTCGCCATTAGCATAGTAAACAGGGAAGTTACGAGTAGGAGCTGGAGGCGCCATATAAACCTATCCTTATAAGTTAGCCTTTTCTTAAGAACTACCATTAGGAAGTCTCGTTACCCCAAGTCCGACAGCGCCCATAATAGCCATCGTTAAGATGTCCAGCCATATTGTTTTGAACCATCCTCCAATTGTTGGCCTGCGGTTCACGAAGGCATATGGTGACGCCGGAGAGACGCCCGTGTTATTCCCAGAGCCTGCAGTAGAGACAGAGGGCTTTTCACGGCGACTGAAGAAGCTTCCGCGAGGAGCTGCTGGGTCCGTTTGGGGAGGAGGTGGATTTTGGGTACGAGTAAAGAGGCCCATTGTGACAGTTAATGTCCACAGTATAAATCCTCAAGTATGAAGAATCAATAGAGGGCGTGTCGATATCACCCAAGATTAAACCTGTGGTCTTGTCTGCGTTGTCGACGTCGTTTTCCAACAACTGTGTTGGCGTTAAAATCGGATTCCCAGAACTCAAGAAACCTCGAGAACTTCCAAGCTTCGTAGCGAATATACAGAAAACTCAGGATGTGATTTCTCGAGCCTGATAGTATTTTCACGTCAAAAGCGGCCCCCTTTATATTTCCTTCCATTGAACCCCAAAGCGTCGCGTCCATTCATTCTATTGTTACCAAGTCCGCACATTTTGCCCAGCAAAGCTTGTTTTCGTCAACCATATGACGTCGGTAACCTTTGCCGCCTTGGCAGTGTTCCCTGAAATGACATAATCCGCACCCGTTGCCAAAGCGTTATTGGCGGACGACGATCGAGGTTTGTGGCCCAATCGCACGACATTAGGTAACTTGCCCGATGGGGATATCCGAGGTCGTAGGGGTTTGATGTCATGGCGGGGTTTGAAGTGGAAGGTCCTGAGGAACAGAGCCGTTTTACTGGAGACACCTGTCCCAATCGGAGTGTAAATCAATTCGAACTACGTACTACCTGAGAAACTCAATGGAAATGTTTACTTTATAGGAACGAATATTAGCTTCGAGTGCCGGCGCGATCGCGCGATGATGTATGTTTTTTATAATATTTACTTGAAAAGAACTATCCTTGTATCCACCACATTAATTTGATAGTTAGGGCATCATATAGCCCTCCATGCTACTTAACTGAAACATGCGTACTCACTAGCTTACCTCTAAATTAACCATGATTAATAAATCCTTATCCCTCTATAGGTAGGTATTTAGTGCTGCCCCATTTAAAAGCAGCTGCTGAAATCTAAATTCAGCATGTCCACAATGGGCCCTGAACTTCCCATCCAATTTCCAAAGAAGGTACTCATCGCCTCCATATCCCCTTCACTCCATCCACCGGCTTCTCCTTCAAAATCTTGCATAAAGATATCCGGTAGCTGCTCAGCACCTCTCCCCTCGGTAATATTCACAATATTATGATCTTGCGGGAGCAGTAGTGTATTCGATTGATGGGAATATCTTCCTAGATGATTGTGATGCCGTGAATCTACCAATGCTTTTGCCACACGGCAGAACACTTTGGTAACCTCAAAAAGGCGGGTCGAGTCCTTCGAAACATGTGCAATAGGTTCGATTGATTCAAGGAAGTCGTGAAGAAGTTTTACGTCGGAAGGGTCATTCGATGCGACGGAATGTAAAAAAACGACGATAAGTGGCGTGAATGAGGTATATAGCAAGATCCTACCCCCAAAGTGTTAGTAACATGTCCGAAATTAATCGATTCCCTCTAACGGGTTTCCATTAAGGTAGATCTACAGAAGGGAAGGGAAAAACTTGCGAGACATAATGGGTAACAAACCAGGAGACATAGGAGTCCATATTGTTGGACCCCATCTTTTTTTTGAACACAGGGAGAAATTTCAAATGGCAATGGAGTCCCTTAGTAGCAGCTTCAAAGCAGGCGGCTGTAATCTCCGTGGTATGTACACCCTCGCCCATTGAAGCGGCGCGGTGAAGGGTCGTTTGAACTGAGTAATAGATAATGTCCGTAGGGCCGAAAAATAGATCAAAGTATTCAGAATAGTAGGCAATGTCGATGGCGGCCATGACCTAAGTTTGATGGTGCTGTTAGATTTCAAGTGTTCAAGGTCGATGTGTGAGGAACAGTGATACCACCCACATCTCTTGACATTTGGGACTGTACTTCTCTCCACTGCTCAAGCCAAGGTCTTAATTGGGCATCGAGGTTTCCAATCAGTGCATGCCGCTCAGCTTGAGATTTCTTCAATGCAGTCGCAGAGTACAGCTGCTCATAAACCATGCCTTGGAGACGACCCAATGAGATGAAGGTTATAGAAGCATGATCCCATGGTGCAATACCCTCGGTTTCAGAGACGGAGAAATATTCAGTGTCAATGTCGAAGTCTTGGAAGTTGGAAGCACGGCCGAGGGTTAAAGAAAGGTTCTTGTCGACGCCGTACAGGGACCAGAAGAGGTGGCGCTTTTCGTCGGCAACCTTTGGTGGGTCACTTTTCAGTGATCTTTCCCGGTGGTATCCCAGCGTGAAAACATGTCTAGCCGCTGCAGAACATAGTGTCCAAGCTAGAAGGGGCTTCGAAGACAATTGTGCAAACACAACCTGGACACAAATTTACTTTAATTAGATATACCTGTTTACTACAGGGCGGTTGTTTTTAGTGCTGAATCAACTTACACCTAGTGTTAGAGCCTTTACGTTGTCGACGTGAGGGACTGCAAGGATTTCGTAACTCTGGCAACCGATGTGAAGATTCTTTTGACAAAGACTGAGAAATGCAGTGATATCCCAACCGTTTAATATCGGGTCGTTCAGGGCAATATATTCTTCAAGTAAAAATAGAAGAAGGCCATGCATCGTGGTAAGTTGCCCGAGCGAAACCGGTTCGGTCGGAAAGTAGACGGCTTGGCAGATCCTCTCAAGAGCCATCTGGTCCCGCATCGCATATGCAAGATAATGAACGGACGGGTATTCTTTTTAAATAAAATATCAGCTCAGCCCGAGCACGTTCCTGGTTCCACGACCAACCTTTTAATTTTCTCAAAATTGTTATTATGAACTGTGCCGGCAGCAGCTCCATTTCAGGCAGACTCTTGGGTTTCTCGTCCGGATCGAAATACAAGTCGTCGAAGCCCGTTGAAACGCCATCGATTGAAGAAGTATTCATCAGATCTTTCAGTGAACTTAACGCATCCAATATTTCGTTCGACTTTTGCCCCTGTTTAGCGATGAGCTCACCAGCCATCACGGCTTGGGTCGCAAATGAAGAGTCGCCCTCGAACGCCGGTGGCGGTGCTGGGGTTGACACGGACCCGCTTGCCATGCCATCAGAAGATGAGGCGCTGTATCCAGCCTGACGAAAGTTTGGCGTTTCTGCTGGTTTATTCTCAGTAATTGGTTTTCGATAGTCCACCATGTGAGTGGGTTCAGGCTCATTCAACGAGATGTTTTTGACCATCTGCTCGATGGAAATAAGCCGGCTATTGATTTCATCGATGGATTTTTGGCTACATGGCGTTAGTCTAATTTTCGCAACCATTTTGGAAGTACGAGGAAAATAAGAGGTATCAAGCCGCATACTAATTAGAAGAAAGGACGACTCGAGGGCGATGCTCGATAACCCGCTTTGCAGGCCGGCACTCGAGGTTCGAAGTTAAACAATTGGAACATGGGTCCTGTCGGTTGCATTTAACCTGTTTCGCAGACCCTAGGTTAGAATTCGATCTGGAGTCCCGTGGACAGCGCGCAAAAAAGAATGGGCATATATTATCAAGAGTGCCATGCAATGCCTTCCTCTGATTCGCACAGACATGCACCCTCTCTCAAGAGTGTGATATTTTGGGAGAGACAACGCACTTTTCGACGCCGACAATTCTCGCACTATCGAATTAAAGGTAAGCATATGATCGATCCCTTGTCGGCCTAGGTCAAACAATGCATGATATCTTATATTAATATTCAGCTTGGAAGGACCCTACTTACAGCCTGTGTTAATACGGATGACGGTGCCATGTTCGCGCCCATACCCGACCCACCAACCGAACTTTGAAAATCCATTTTGGGGGAAGCTACAAAATGAATACGAGAGAGGGACAGCTGGATTGCCTCGGACTTCCGTGGAAATTCAGTCCATAATCTCTTGTCCGCGGAAATTTAGTGACATTCCACTAGAGAAAACAGACAGGTTATAACCTTAACCGCAACCACCGGACGCCGCGGCGCCCGAACGATGATTCACCGAATTTGGATGCAACTTAGGTAAAGCGGACGTCGCACGAGACTTGGGGCGCCCGGGTTTCTTGGCATGCATGTTCCACGCGGCAGGCAAGCAACGGTAAGGCTGGGTTGCATTTGCGTTTGATAAGTTATTATGTCAGCTGGTAGCGGGAAGAGATTGGACGACGTAATGCCAGATACGAAGCATCGGATGGGATATCAAGTTGTAGACATTCTGTCCTCTCTGGACCATTCATAATTGTAGTAGGTGGTGCTAGAACGCCTTGTGGGCGCTTGATCGTATAGAATGCTTCGGTTGTTCAGACTTGAAGTAATTTCGGGAGGACCGTGGGAGATGAGGGTATCGTCAGCGGGGCCTCGTAGACATTACGTCTCTCCTTTGTTCTGTGAGAGAAGACCACTAACCATCCAGGCAACTTCGGATGCTATATTATAGATTCAAATATGATATATGTACCTACGTAAAATTTCTAGTAAGGAAACTTCTGGCTAGGAGAGCACTGTATTATTAAGCATGCGTGGACCCTCTCTCGAGCTCTCTAGACTCTCAAACACATCCTCAATATCGTGACATTGGCGACACCTTGGCGACGGAATGTTTGACTGGCTTCATGTGGTTGACCCAAATGTGTTGCAGCGATCTGACCTTATCCAACACACCAACACATAGATCACCTGATACTTTTCGCATTTGAACATCAATACTGCCTAATCTTTTATCTAATAGGGCACCGGCCCTGCTCGCTAATTTGTCCACCGAAATGAGTCGCCCAAGAGATACACCACTGAAAGCTTCTATCCTCCACTTTCGACGACAGTTCAATCATCAATACCTTCAACAACTCCGAGAAATCGCTCCTCATCTACCCCCCAAAAACGTCAGCAGTAGCCTCGTACCATCAACCGCCATCACCATGTCTGACATTGAAGAAGTCGAAGTCGAGGCTCCAGCCACCAACAGCAACGTCCTCCCCAAGGAGGTCACCGACGAGCTTGGTGCCGTTAAGCTGTTCAACAAGTGGACCTATGAGGGTGTCACTGTCAGCGACCTCTCCCTCGTGTATGTGATTACTGTCTTTTATAAAACTTCACGGCCTGTCCTCGTACTGACCCGAATCTATCCTTCAGTGACTATGTCTACCTCCAGGCTCCAGTCTACACCCCACACTCCGCTGGTCGCTATGCTACCAAGCGTTTCCGCAAGGCCAAGTGCCCAATCATTGAGCGTCTCACCAACTCTCTCATGATGAACGGTCGCAACAACGGCAAGAAGCTCATGGCCGTTCGCATCGTCAAGCACTCTTTCGAGATCATCCACCTCCTCACCGACCTCAACCCCATCCAGGTTGCCGTCGATGCCATTGTCAACTGCGGTCCCCGTGAAGATTCCACCCGAATTGGTTCCGCTGGTACCGTCAGACGTCAAGCCGTCGATGTCTCTCCCCTCCGTCGTATCAACCAGGCCATTCACCTTTTGACCATTGGTGCTCGTGAGGCTGCGTTCAGGAACGTCAAGTCCATCGCTGAGTGCTTGGCTGAAGAGTTGATCAACGCCGCCAAGGGTTCTTCTAACTCCTATGCCATCAAGAAGAAGGACGAACTCGAGCGGTATGTAAATCTGGTATTTTACTTAGTTGTCTTGGCCAATTTACTGATATCCTTAATAGTGTCGCCAAGTCCAATCGGTAAACGCTCAATATTTCGACCCTCTTATCGCCAAAAGCATTTTTCTATCTTTTCATGTCATATATTTCTTACACTTTCCATTAATGGGATATTTCCTTTTACACTCACACGCACGCATATCTGGGGTACCGGAGTTTCAAGGTGTTCTGATGCTCGGGACAGACGAATGAATGAAATGAAGTTAACACAAAGTCTACTGTCAAGGTTTTCTCCCCTTCCAATTACCATCTAAAACTCGCAGAGAAGTAGCAAGGTTCCGCCCTGCCCACGTAGAATATTGAAAATCGCAAGGTTTCGCCCTGCAAAGCAGGTTCTTCGATCACAGATACCAATGGCTCGACAGCAGTTCCATCTGTCTTGGCGTGTATTTTCTACTTGCAAATTGTGTTTCTATGGGTCATCGGAGACGATAGCGTATTCCCTATCGATATCCGTCTCATCTTGCATTTTCAAAGCGACGTAAATTATATTTAAAGTTACTTAGGTAGCTAGCTAGTTCCGTGAACCATCAAAATACCATTTCTCTTTGATATGATCACCTCCTATGTGCCACGATCTGCCTTGTCTCGGTCCCAGACACTGTTGACCACATGCATAAATTTTCAAACTGTGATGGCTATATGATGGCATCTCTGCTAAGCTTATACTTCGTGCAACCTTGGGCGAAAACGCTAAAAACCCTGTTCATTCACATGTGCCTATCAACGGCGAGCTTTTTAGATTCCGAGACCGTGATCACTTGCAATTGAAATAGATCCGTGCCAGATTTTCCGACGGAATGCAGAAAAGGTGTCCGTTCTCCGGAACGCGTCAACGCCTGCACCACGATCATGATACTGCTTCGGGCAGACGTAATGTACTGGATAAACTTCCAACAGGCCTGAAAAGACATATCTCCACCATTTGAGGTCAAGCGTACCAGGCCAGTCCGTTCCGGTGTTCGTTGCAACAGTCAGCATGCCCGTCCAAGACGGAATCGGATAAATCCCACGGCGCCCGAAGAGTTTTTAAGACATTCGAATGAATCATCCCAAGTCATCAGATCTCGCCAAGCGGTAGCCAAGCGACTTCCGCGCATGTCGTTAATTTCCATTTACCACAGCCCTCTGCCCGAACCGGGTTCCTCGGATCCCGCGCACACTGCGAAATGCTCATAACGTTAGCAAGGAGGCCACTTACAATTGAACGGTCTGCGGTTGGTCAGGGAGAATGCCGTTCCCATTTGCTTTTAAGAAACTCGATCTTTCTTCCTTTTGTTTGCTATTCAACATTTTTATTTCGTAACGGATAGATCGTCTTTTTTTTTTTAACTTCTAATGTTTTAATTCAAGCTTTTGATCGATACCTCACATTCCACAGGTGTTTTCATAACGTTATAGATGCTTCTCGGCGCGGTTTTGGATTCGGTTCTTTGACATCATTTCCTCCGCGCTACCTGCGTTAATCCCTGAAAGGCCCATCAGCATTCGCCCAATCAGAAAAATAGGATTATGTAAGTTGTTAGCTAAGCCTCCAACATGCCAACACAAAGTCGGGCTAACTGTGACCGAATCCTGCTAGAATATCAAGGGGCTTTTGACTATCTTTGTATCGACTTCTACCATTGCCTCTCGAAGAAACACACAGTGATTCCTTCTCGATCATACGACCAAATACTACTCTATAATTTGTTCTTTTTTTAACCATCATATTACCCTAAGTGAAAAGGAAAAAGATCAAATAAGAAAGAACGAACGAAAATCAATAAAGGGTTTGTGAATAGCAGACCCCACCGGGTCAATAGCTTCTCACGATGGCGACGGCTCAAATGAACGAGCCTTCGCTGCCTATTTCTGAAAAACTGGCAGACGAAGGTGTCAAGGCCGAAAATGCACCTGGAAGTAGTAGCGGGGAGGCCTCCATAAAGATACCAGATGAAGCTGAAGAAGAAAGGAAGAGGAAGAAGGAGGAGGAGGCGGCAGGTTTTGGGTCTTACTGGGTACGTTTAATTCGTTTAGTCCTACACAAGTAATGAAATTTTTATTCATCTGGAGTAGATATTAATAACTATTTCACGCTCTAGAGAATCTTCACATTTGCTTCGACCGCCGACCGTATATTGTATGCGATCGCCCTCTTCATGGGTGTTGCTAGTGGTGCCGCTCTTCCTCTCATGACCATTGTCTTCGGTCGCTTCACAGCGAAGTTCACAGCCTTTGCAGCAGACCCAACTCAAGGAGACCAGTTCGTCCGCGATGTCAATTCTTTCCTCCTCTACTTTGTCTACCTCTTCGTCGGTCGTTTCGTGTCTACCTACATTGCTGTTACGGCCATCACTATCGCTGCAACTCGTACCGTCAGAAATATTCGCCAAACGTTCTTAGAGCATTTGCTCCGGATGGAGATTTCCCACTTTGATAAAGCGGATAGTGGAGCAACTGCAACCCAAGTCACTACAAATGGCAATAGAATCAACTCTGGTATTGCTGAAAAACTCATCTTGGTCGTGCAGTCCATTTCATTGTTCTTTTCTGCCTTCATTATTGCCATTGTCGCACAATGGAAATTGGCACTCATTACCATGTCTGTTGTCCCAGTCATCGTTATCGTGACTAGTGCTTGCATCGCGCTGGACGCTACCAACGAGGCTATGATCATTAAATTGTATTCACGTGCGTCTGCACTCGCCCAGGAAACTTTCTCTTCCATAAAAGCCGTCCAAGCTTTCTTTGCGCATGACAAGATGCTAAAAAAGTATGACGAATACCTGGATACCGCACATAAGACTGGAGACAAGAAGAGTCTTATATATGCTATTCTTTTCTCTACTGAATACTTTTGCACATATTCTGGAACGGCTTTGGCATTCTGGCAAGGGCACCGGATGTATAAGAGTGGTGAGATTCAAGACGTTGGAACAGTGTTCACGTAAGTTATTTCC
Organism: Orbilia blumenaviensis; assembly: GCA_036872755.1. Taxonomy (NCBI): domain Eukaryota; kingdom Fungi; phylum Ascomycota; class Orbiliomycetes; order Orbiliales; family Orbiliaceae; genus Orbilia; species Orbilia blumenaviensis. Next base: position 1,304,405 of record JAVHNS010000008.1, on the reverse strand, counting down.
CTTCCTGGATATCGTCTTTCCATGGCCCGGAAGCTAATTCAAGTGTATAGTGTCGAACTGGCCATGATGCTTGCTGCGACCGCATTGAGTACTCTAGCCCCACAAACTATTGCTCTCTCCGCCTCCGCAGCAGCGGCATCTGAGCTCTTTGCCATCTTGGACACTCCTTCTACTCTTGACCCTCTTGATAAGTCCGGCGACGCCCCAGAGAAATGTATTGGAGATATTGAGATCTCTGGCGTTGATTTTGCATACCCATCCCGCCCTACTGCTCAGGTTCTCAAGGAATTCACAATCAGATTCCCAGCCGGTAGAACAACTGCCTTAGTTGGTGCTAGCGGGTCTGGAAAAAGCACATGCATTGGTCTCTTGGAACGTTGGTATGAACCTCTCGCTGGGTCTATCAAGCTTGATGGCAAAGAATTAAAAGACTACAACCTTAAATGGCTTCGCTCCCAAATTCGCCTCGTTCAACAGGAGCCAGTCCTCTTTGCCGGTACCGTTTATGAAAACGTCTGCCGTGGCCTCCTTGATGACCAACGTGCCCTCCCAGAGGAAGAAAAGAAAAAACTCGTTCAAGAAGCCTGCATTCTCAGTAATGCCCACGATTTCATTTTACAGCTCCCGGATGGCTATGATACCCAAGTTGGTGAACGTGCCGGAAAACTCAGTGGAGGTCAGAAACAACGTGTCGCTATCGCCCGCAGTATTATTTCCAACCCAAAGATCCTTCTCCTTGACGAAGCTACCAGCGCCCTTGATCCCAAAGCTGAGAAGATCGTTCAGGAAGCTTTGAACCGTGTTTCAGAGGGCAGAACTACAATCACTATCGCGCATCGCCTCTCTACTATCAAGAAGGCTGAGAACATCGCCGTCATGTCAAATGGAGAAATCGTTGAACAGGGATCCCATGAGGAACTTGTTGCTCTAGATCGTCACTATGCCGCACTTGTTCGTGCTCAAGATCTTGGAGACAAGGGCGAGAAGTCTGCTGGGTGGAACTCTGACCAGGAAGACGGTGCGGAAGAGGAAAACGAAGACCATCTTGCACTTTCTCGTACTAAAACCGTTGCATCCAAAGCTGAGGCCTCCGCTGCAGCAAAGAAGGCAATGACAGAAGGCACCCTTCGTTATGGTATTACCAAATGTATCTGGATCTTCCTAGCCGAGCAAAAGGAGATATATGGGAAAATGGCCTTTGTATCCTTCCTTTGCGCTGCTGGTGCCGCTATCTACCCTGCCCAAGCCATTCTCTTTTCTCGAGTTTTCGAAGTGTTCACTCCTGAAGATAGCGCAGTCTACCAAAGTGCAACCCGTAGCGCCAACTTCTGGGCCCTCATGTTTTTCATACTCGCCATCGGCTCGGTAGCCGTCTATGCTCCCCTTGGATACATAGTCAACCTCGAAGCTCAGATTATCAGTCACAAATACCGCAAAGAGATTATGGATATCGCCTTGAGCCAGGATATGACCTTCTTTGACCATGAAGAGAACTCTTCTGGCGCACTCACTGCCAAGCTATCTGCCCTCCCACAACAGCTAATGGAGCTTCTATCTATGAACCTCCCTCTAATGTTAATGGTTATTTGTAACGTTGTCGGCAGCTCGATCATGGCTCTCGCCTCTGGTTGGAAGCTAGCCCTAGTTGTTCTCTCCGGTGGTATGATCCCGCTCATCGCCGCAGGATACTACCGTATCCGACTCGAACTCAAGCTTGACGAAGAGAACGGCGACCGTTTCGCCCAAAGCGCCAGTATTGCTAGCGAATCCATTGCTGCCATCCGCACTGTTGCATCTTTGACCCTCGAAGAGGAAATTCTCCACGCCTTCAAAGAAAAACTCGGCGAAGTTGTTAACAACTCCTTCCGCGGTATTTTGATTAGGATGTTCTTCTATTCAGTCTCTCAATCTCTCGACTTCCTCGTCATGGCCCTGGGATTCTGGTATGGCGCTAAACTCCTAGCCAGCGGTGAATACGACACCCAGCAGTTCTTCATCATCTTCATCGGTGTTATCTTTGCTGGTCAGGCTGCAGGACAGTTTTTCGGATATACAACCAGCTTGACAAAGGCGGCCGAGGGAGCTAACTTCATCCTCTGGGCACGAACCTTGCGGCCAACTATCGCCGTTAATGATGAGAATAAAGACCAGGGACCAGACGGGGATAATGATGTCGCTCTGGAATCCGTGGATTTTGCATACCCTCAACGACAACAAAACCGTGTTTTGAAGGGTATTGATATTCAGGTATGTCTGATTTCTTACCTTCAAATCAACTATAGCCTACTAACTTTGGAACTCCTAGATCAAACCCTCACAATTCATCGCCCTCGTCGGTGCTTCTGGCTGCGGTAAAACCACCGTCATTTCTCTTCTCGAACGCTACTACGACCCGACATACGGCCAGATTAGTCTCGGCGGACAAGACATCAAATCCTTCTCCCCCAAACTCTATCGTCGTCACTTATCACTCGTCCAGCAAGAACCGACTCTTTACCAAGGCTCTGTCAAAGAAAACATCGGCCTTGGTCTGGAACATGAACCTACCCTCGAAGAGCTTAAAACGGCTTGTAAGATGGCTAATGCCTATGACTTCGTTATGGGCCTCCCCGAAGGCTTTGAAACACCCTGTGGTTCTTATGGCGCACAGTTCAGCGGTGGCCAAAGACAGCGAATAGCCATCGCGAGAGCGCTAATCAGGAACCCTCGTGTATTGTTGCTTGATGAGGCAACTAGTGCATTGGATACGCAAAGTGAACGTCTTGTTCAAGCAGCGATCGATGAAGCTAAGGAAGAGAACGGTAGAATCACTATCGCGGTCGCACATCGTTTGAGCACTGTTGTGAAGGCAGATGTTATCTATGTGTTCGCGGATGGGAGGATAGTAGAAATAGGTACTCACACGGAATTGTTGAGGAAGAAGGGCAGGTATTTTGAGATGTGTCTGGCTCAGAGCTTGGATCGGAGCGTTTAGTTAAGCCAATAAATTCTTTTCTTCTTTTTTGTCTTCTTCTTTTCTCCTTCTTTCTCTATTTCGGCCTCCTATTCTCCTTACTCTTCCATTTTCCACTTTCGCCCTAACAATTTTTTTTAAATTCTTTTTAAATATTTTTTATGCATCGGTTTTATTTGGGCTGGTATGATCTCTCCACACTTTTGCCTTCAGGTCTCCACACTTTATTTGCAGAAGTTTGGGATATGAAATGGGCCTCCTTGGTTATGTTCTGCTTCGTTAAGGCTAGCTTACGAGATCACCCCTCCCCAGATTCTTCTCTCCTTTTTGCGTTTAACAGAAAAGCATCGGTCCCATTGGAATGCAGGTTACGTTTGGCGGTTCTATTACGGCATAATTATATAGATTTTTGAACATAGATGTATAATATTTTAGTGCCTATTGATAATTAATATTTCAGAGATCCGAAAGCTTTTCTCAGGGTGTGTACTCCCCTGCTATTAATTACAAAATCTACCGTAGATACCTAGGTATATATATTAGTAAAGTGAACATGCGCCTGTATGCATATATGCTTATAAACCCAAGATATTAACCCGCTTAATATCGTGTAACCCCGCCTTAGCACCTATGAACCTCAACGGTATATCCAATCGTATCCCTCCACAATCCAGCAACATATGGTCCGAGGCGGCTACAATCGCCAGCAACCTCCCGAGCCGCCATGCCAACTCTAGCACAGTCGAGTCCGATCCATGTAGTGCGCTAAATAAACCAATCCAGATTAATTAACCACTCTTTTTTTTCCCTCGTCGACCAGATCTTTGAATATAGAGATAAAGACCTACCTGATTGCAAAGGAAAACCCCAGAATTGGAAGAACAATACGCCATCGAGCAGGTATTTGGGGCCGCTCCACAGCTATATAATCCCAAATCCCAACACCATCAGCATCCATTTCTACCAATCTTATTCGTATTTTTGTGAAAGAGGAGACTTACAACCACCCCGCCATCTGCTGGAGTTTCTTATACCCATCATTATATATAACTTTCCATTGTGCTCCTACCAATGGTCCAACTTGAGGTGTGCACACCGGTCGGCCCTTGAAGTAGCGTTTGACGAGGGAGGGTTCCTGTATGTATAACCGTGTTCTCAGCAAGGAACCACTATCTAATAAACGACTATTATGTATGGAGCGCATGGTTATGTTATGCACATACGTTCGAAGATGTCTTTTCAGAGGCCTCGAGACCAAGTTCTTTAAACTGTGGCGTGATATCCTAGCAAGTATCGAATTAGAAATGTATTATTTCAAAAGTGCGCCAATGGGTATAGCATACTTGAATCGTCCCAGTCAGTACAATTTCAGTACCATCTGAAGCTGTCGGAGGCGCATGCCAGGCCATTGGAACTACGGGTAGTCCATGGACCTCATCTGGGGTAGTATTCACCGCCGGACTGGCTTCTATGGCGGCGCTGGCAGCTGGGGCAGCAAATACCAAGCCTGAGATTGAGAAAACGGCAATTATGCCTGAGGAGATGATGCTATGGGCTCTCATTTTGGATATTTGAGTAGAATAGAAATTTTCTGGGAACAAAAATCTAAAGGGGGAATATTATAATTTATATTAAATTTCGATAGCAAGAGAGGCTCCTCGATAGTATGGGCGGCGGATATTGGATTCAAAACACGACATGAGGGCCTTTATATACACCGCAAGAAAAAATTCATTGAATAGCTACTCTTTTGACATATGGTCTACCAGTGGAGCACTCTAATCCGCGCGCGAAACCCACTGGCCAAAAACGAAAAACCCAGTAGGCTGATTCCCCGATGACAGGGGTAAAAGGGAGACTCTAGGTCTTTGGAAAAATATGCGCCCTGTCGCATTGTCTGCCGAAGAGGTCTGCAAGAAGGTTTGCAAAGAAAGGGGACAAAGTTCTTAGAAACAGCTCGGATATGTGAGGAACTTTATACGCGAATAGGCTAGACACACGGGACGAGATCTCGGCTCAGACGAAGCCAATAATAATAATCTTGGCAGTTCCTCATTTAGATATGTGTTCCTGGGCACAGCGGCAAACTCACCGCCAGTGCTCGAGCGCGCTCACGATTACGATTATCTTCAAAAAAAAGAAGGAAAGAATTAATATCCAGTTACCATATTACCCGTAATAAATGTTATCGTTCCCGAGAGAGCCATCTCTAACACTCAATAATCGGGTAGATACAAATCCCAATCCTTATCGTTGAGATAGTCTTCGGCAGTTAACGCCTTCTGGTTCTCTAAATCCTGAAGATGAGACTGTCCTGGTAGATTTACCAGCGGATTCAACTCAATCATGTTCGGATTGGCCTTCCTTACTGGAGTCGGGCCATACTGATTTCTTTCCCGAGCCAATTTCCCGATTTTAATCTTCCTCTCATGACCTCTAACAAAATCATCTCTCCATGCAGACTCGGGATCCAGATATTCAGTTGTTGTTAGTAAACTCTCTTCGCTAGCAGGTGACTCTCGCGCCAGCGCCTGAAAGTGATTTTGGATCAACTTCCGCTCCTCCTTCGGCATACTAGGCAAACTCGTGCTGAGCATTGGTTCGAGGTGATCATGCGCCATCGTCAGCCCCTCCTGTAGTGTATTAGGGCTCTCCTCTACAGCCACAACGCCCTCCGCGATCCGCCATTCTGTCACACCAGAACTATCCGCCGAGGTGTAGTTGAGGGCCATGTCCCCAGGCTGTAAATTCAAACCCACAACCGCACCCCAGAGCGCACTTGTATACCCAATATTTTCATAATAATTATATGAAGATTGCGCTTGCATAGTATTATCCCACCCGGGACCCTGGGTAAGTTCCTGACCAACCTCAAACGGCGATATAGACTGCTCCATGCTATCGGATAGCTGGTAGAATCGGACTATATACGCAATGCTGGCTTCACTACAACCATCCTCTGTGAAAAACGCCATTGCCTGTGGCGGACCGCCGATCGATTCATCGCTTCTCACGCGGATTGATAAGACGTCAGAGTCGTGGTCGCCATGTATACTCATGCATGACCGATCAGAGGGCGTTTGAGTAAGGTACTGCTCGTCTTCAAGTGTTTGTGGATATTGAGAACGTTGGAAGTTTATTAGGTAAGCGAAGGCAGAATATATTGGATTTGAGAAGATGAAGACTATCGCTAGGAGGTATGGATGGCGCATACTGGGCTTTTTACTAAGCTAGCAGGATACAGGTATAAAATGCCCTATTTAATCAGTGAACCTTTATCATCCAGAGATGCGACTGCTGTTGTCAACGAATTGAAGATGAAGACGTTATTAAGATTGCAACATGAAGTTCGAGAACCTCTAAAATCGAAGGTAGAAATATTTGAGAGAATTGGCGTTCATTCAACCTACAAAATATAAAGGCTAAACTTAATAGGATTTTTCAAAACTTTATCTGTGAATATAGTGATCTAATTCACCAAAATTGCGAGTATTGGCCCAGCTGACCAGAGGCTAATCATAATAATCAATAAACTGACAAGCCTGCGGTATATTTGAAAATTTCATGTATGTATAGATCCAGGCAAGTAAGGCACATAGAAGATATTTTATCATAACAAGAGCCTCGCTATAGCTATAGCTATAGCGCTAGTTCTCGTCTGTGTAACCAAATCCAAAACAATTTATACAGTCCTTCCACAGTGCACCCCATACCCGGTTTCCTAGGTAATAGTCTCAAACTAGCTCCCTCCCTCAGTGTAACAAGACCATGGTACCACACAGGCCCGTAGTGGGCAGAGCCAAATACCACATCCAACACCAATTAATTACTTAAGTACTTAGTACTAGTAGGCAGTAGGTGCCGCTATTGAATAATATATACGCGTGTGTACAGGAAGAGAAGACCGTGAACCCAGCATGCACTACCGGTACCACTTCGCACTCCCCCTTTTCACTACCATCCTAATCCTCCCTTCCACAATCAACGCCTACGCTTACTCTTTCCTGCGATCAAAGGAATCATCAATCTTCTCCCCTAGCCTCCTAACATACGAATACACAGACCCAACGACCCCCAAACAGTGCCAACGCATAAACTACTACACCAGCTCCGGCTCGGTGACCGGCCTTCGCCTATGGACAAACAAACTCCTCAGCAGAGGCCCCTGGGCATTTCTATTCTACGCTGACTCCACTGCGTGTGATCATCATGGGAACTTACCAGTATTAGTGGTATACTGTAATATACCATCAGAGGCGCCGTATACCTTCCAACTTGCGGATTTTGAACCCTTGATGGGGTTGATGGAGTCTAATAATGCTAGAGATGGGACGATATGGAAGTTTAAATCTTGGGAAGAGATAAAGCCCGGAACTACGAAATGGAGACTATTTATTGAATATTTAAATTTAGTACCGGGGCAGATGGCATTTGATGGGAGAGGTAGGTGGGGGGATGATTTGAAGGCTGTAAATCCTCGGGTGGCGAGGGTGAAGATGTGGAGAACCACTACGGGGAGGTTTGATAGGCCGCTAGAGGTTTTGAGGGATGAAAATTTGATGTATGATGCCCTAGGGGAGGATGAAGGGTTTGATAGATTTGGCAGGGGGGTCGAGGGAGGTGCTGGGGTGATTCAGGAGGCAACGGAGAGGTGGGCTAGGGTGTTTGGGATCGGGAATGGGGGGGGTGGAGATAATGGAGTGGGCAAAATTGGAGTGAGACAGCCAACAATGGCTAAATGGGCTGCTATATTCGAAATTGATGACGATGGTATGGAACTGGAGGCTCCCCAAGAGCTCAAAAGTCCTAATCATCGCCAGAATCTTGAAGATGATATCCTGTCGCTCGGTGGCACTGTCAAGGCGGAACACCAGTCAAACTACCGATTCCCGGCCAACAATGTTAAGGTAGAAGAGGGGCAAGAAATGATAAGTGGTAATCAGGAGCCATCAGGGCCACTGGGCGTGAAACTCGAGGTCCAAGAACTAGGTGGAGGGAATATGGGTGTAAAGTATGAGACAGTGAGTAACCAGGCAGCCCCGGCACGGAGTACCTGGGCGGAGAACGTGGAAAAGATAGAAGACATATCAGAAGCCGCAGGCAGCGAAGGCCGACCTCGGTTTCTAAGAACAGGGAGCCGATCTGGGTCTGAAAGGCTTAATAATTCCCCAAACTACGGAACCGGGGAGCAGAAGAGACCAGGAAGAGGGGACTGGCAAGCCATATCCGATGATATTCTGAGCAGGCCTGGGCTCGGTTCCATCAAAGAGCCCACAGTGAACTCAAAATTCACATCCTTCCCAATGCAAAACATCCCGGGACTGGGGAACTTGAATCGAGGATTTTTGAAGGGAATGTCGGAAAACATCCAATGGCAGTTTGCGCTTGCAGATCAGGGCATCCTGGATCTCGGCCGCAATCAGTGGAACTGGCGCGATCCTGATGAAATGGGACAAATAACAGAGGAACTTACGTTGCCATCGGGACTACGAAGACATACGGCTGAAAGGCGAAGGAAGGAAAATAAATCGCCGGCTAAAAGTCTGGTACCTCAATATCTTTACTATAGTGATGATGATTATGATGATTATGAGGATGGTAAAAATGGAGGATATTCTCCTCGTTCAGGTCAATCGTAAGTTCCCAATAGTACCAACATTAATGATACATCTTAAGGAAGAGGAAAAAAAGACTATGGCTCAATAATTAGTACTCAAGCATTTAAGCACATATGTACGTACATGAAAAGGGTTTGATATGCTTGTAAATACGAGCATAGTACTTCCGCTTCGGGAACATTTGCCAGCTGGGTGGGTCGTTTCCTAAGGTATGGGGCCATGCACCTGGAACGAACGCCCATAGATGAGGCTTCAGAGTAAACAGGATCTCACTTTTAAGATTATCGACTTTAAACTACAATATAACAGGGCTGAAATGGTATATATATTATGTAGTATGTCAGAAGGAGGTGTACTCAATCGTGTATATCTTTGCAAATTTGGTTTCTGTTTACATGATCAACCTTTAGGGGTTAGCTTGGGCACTTCTAGTAAGGAGCAGCAGTATCGATACCTAACTATTACTACGCCCATGCATAACTATGGGGTAAAGGCATACAAACTCGGTCAATAACCAGTGTATGCCGCAAACCAGTATCATATCAAGCAGCTTTTCGACCCTGTTCCCCAACAAAAATACGCTCGTGCCTGTATCCATGGGCGAGATAGTTTTCCAAAGGAGTTCTCCCTTCGAATTTGTGGGCTGAATCGTCAGCATGTTCTGGAGCAGGCGTGGGAGCTGGTTGCGGTTCCTATACATCCAAGAAAGAAGCATTTCTAATATTAGTTGACAAGAACGAACACCAATAACAGTGCTAATAGCTCCTAGCCATCGAGTCTATTACGATTTGAGTTGGGGTACAATACCGGCAATAGTATTTCTGTTTCATCCACAGTCGCATCTGCAAGCTCTGGCTTTGTGGAACGACTTTCAATCATGGTTTTCGTCTCACAGAAGGTACGTGAAAACCACAATAGTACTTTTATTGCCACCCGAGTTAGTTCTATGCTAGTAAATTGAAAAACAAGGGGCGGGCTTTCGATCGTATACAGAATAAACTTCTTGCGTCCTCTAGATGCTGCAGCGCTGGTCCTGGAGCCGCACGTTTGCCACAGCTGGGCTGCTTTATTATGTTCGTTTTTGTTTTAAATCGATCTCAAGATTTGAGGTTAGAGAAGTTTGATCGTGAAAGAGCCTCTGAGAGTCGCTGAAAGCTTGATATAGAATAAATGACTTTATTCCAATATTTTGGTTTTATCAAGGAAATGTTCTAGAGGGCTGGTAAAAGTTGGTATAGAGATTTTGGAAGCAACCACCCATCGGGGGTGAGCCTTTATAATGAGTTTGCCTGCTAATAGGAAATAAAATATCACAGCTGAACTTTCTCTCTCTCTCTTTTTTTTTTTTTTTCTAATGCGAGTTATCTTCATTTTGTCAAGTATGTTGACCGTATGCAATGACATGTTGATCGTGCCCTCAAGATGTTCTCCGTGTTCTCGAAACGGTGACCGTATTCTCGGCATGGTGGCCTTAAGAAATTTCTATGAATTGATCCTTTTCCCGATTATCTTGCAAATGTTAAGTATTCATGGTTTAGAGTTTGGCCGTTGCAGACCGGCAGCGCTGACCCGTATTTTGGATTGGGTGACCGTGTTTCTTAATCAGTTCATCCGTGTTTCGTTTCATCTTAGCGTCGTCTTGCTGTGGGGACGCTAGTTAGCCGAATGTGAGTCCGTGTTGTATATTGTGATCGCGCGGACCTTGGTCACACGAAGTGGAATGGCGTTCTAACCCTATGAGTACACCGTATTCTCGATGTATTGACCGGCCCAAGTGTGGGGGATCTGGATCCGATAGCTGAATTGTGTAGATGCAATATTTAGTCGCATGTCAGCCCCCAAAATCTCGGCGTAAACCCGGCTAGAGAAAGCCTGGCGATAGATCACTAGCATCTCGCTCCAAGACCAGTCCTGTGTGATTCAGGGTCCTGTCAGCATATGAAAAGGTTTTCATTTCTCGGATTCTTGATACTTCACCTGCCGCAAGCTTGATACGCATGAGGTTTATATGCTAACCACTTTGATGATGTGTCTATTGTACTGGACAAGTCTGTGTACAGCTAATGACAATAAATCAATCTTAAATTGAGGCGGGGTACCAATTACAAGTAAAGCTCTTGATCGATGAAGTTGAGCGGAATAAGTTAGCATAGATCTATAGATTCGTATCTACATAGACGGTGAATAACATAACTCTCAAAACTACTCTTTCATCTTCCCCTTCAACACGAACCTCCTGCCTCGCACGACATTTGAATCCCAACCGGATATATAAATGATAGCCCATAGGGCTCGCCAGCAAGCCGATAACGGCTTTATCTTCCTTCGCTTTCGAAATACCCCAGTTACAGAGTGCAGTCGCATAGCCACGGCGCTGGTAGTCAGGGTGGGTGCCTAGAATTCGCAGTACTAATGTGTTCTCAGATCCGTAAGGACTGTAAAAGTGCTCTTTTCGAGCCTCGCTATTGGCTCTCGAAAAAGCTGTCGCCCGGGCAAGGTTAATGTCTTTTCTCCGCAGCGATTTGTTCTTTGCAGTCCTAGACGCGGGCACTTTATCATATGAGCGTGGGTAATATAGATATAAGGTTTAGTGATGTACTAAATGTTTCTTTTTTGCTTCTTTCTGTTATGTATATTCTTCTTTGCTTTTCCGGTCTCCCCTCTTCCTATTTGCTACAGATTTCAGGATAGAATTGGCTTTGGCCCAAAGGGGGATAACCTACTGGTGATATCTTGACTTGAAAGAGGTCCCCGTTGACGTTTCCTGATATATGAGGTGTCCCAGACAGAAAATGATACAATACGGACATCTTCGAGATCCTCCAAACATGGCGCTTCAATCACTTTTACCGTCCAATCACCGGCAGACCTGTTTAAAAAGGAGTTAATCATTACCTTTGTGTAGTAGCGGTGGTCTGCAGGATTTTTGTGGCGGTACTGAAAGCGATAGTCCCATTGTGGGTCCATGGGCATTGCTTCTAGTGCAACTTCAACAACACCATCAAGGTCCGCGGGTTCTGCATCCCGTATGAGAAATTTTGTGTTGGTTGGGGCCGTTTGAGGCCTCTTTGCCGTGGAGGTTGATTTGTCAAACCAAATCATTACAGCGTATTCTCCAACGAAGTGTTCTGCTTCGTTGAGGCTGGTTTACGAGACCAGTGTATTACAAAATATGCTATAGTTGCAGAGACGGATGAGCTTATAGGAATATCTCCTAAACTTCTGGAGACCTGTTATGGTGGACATTCTATAATTTATATAGAGATGAATTTCCTCAGTTGCTTTTGACGATACTGAATGTGTTACTTCGAACGGATGGTGATGTGCGTGATCCGCCATTTCCAGGTTGTGTCTCGGGACCCACCGATTAAGACTGAATTTGGGCCTCCGTGTTTCTCTTTGGGTTAGCCTATTTGCCTTAGCGCCTATTACTCCCGTAAAACCCCAATCCATGTTCCCTTGAATTTGCGAAAGAGAACTAACCTGAAATAGTGACCGCCGTATTCCCAAAGAGGGTGCAGCTGGTGGACATTCTGGAAAAACATGAAAATTGACAAGATCCTTCACAAGTCTTGTCAACTTGGAAGACACGCACTCGGGTGACAGGAAGCACTCATAGCACTCGCAGCCCGCAGCTGAGGAAGTATATAGTATTGGATCCCCTCGTATTGTTCAGCCAAAAGGCTGTCCGCGTTACATACTATATACCTGAACTGATCTCCACTATATGCCTGACACAGATGAGCTTTTTATAAGTACCAACCCTTTGGACCGATACAGCTTTATTGGTAATTATCCTCGTCAAGTATCTAGCTGCTCTACTGCCACATTGGGTCCACTAAGCTGTCGTATGCGCATGTCCACATATTAAAATAGTATATTTATATTGATTACGGGTAGCCTCGAAGAACAGTGCTGAATGCACAGTATCACGGGTTCCTTGCAGTCTTGCAGGCCCTTGCAGGCACGCAAACTTAGAGCTTCAATCACATTCAAGGACCTCCCCCCTTTGTGACCAGGCTGCTTTTTTGGATTGGGCTGTACGACAGCAACCTAGAGTTATCCGCCCATGTTGCCAACGAATCCGCGATGGGTATATAGGAAGTATGTAAATACAAACAACGCCATGATAAATTGAATGGAAGAGCTAACATTGAGACTGCTTAGCGGACCTACACCCGGCAACCTCACACAAAATGCGAATACATCTCCCGGGCGCGCATCTGACACCAGCCGCGACGCGTATGTGCATCCAGATGCATATCTGGTGATGTCCAGGAACGGCGCCGGCCCTCCTGAAAACGGCATCCACACCATTAACACGCCTCTGGTCGACAATATAATCTACACCGAGTTTCGGCCGATTGGCACGGACCACTACGTGCATTCCCCAATCCTGCCGGCCGCGCACGTGGCCGCTGATATTCGCATTCCATTATCTGACTCCTCTCAGACATATGGAATAGGTAGTTGGGATCCCCAGATACCGTTCGAAAATTCGGCAGGGTTATGCATGTTACCGCAACAATCAACACATAGCAATGTAGTTGTTCCGTCAAACATGTATACCGGGCACGACGCCGGTCGTACAGATATGCAGATGAAGACGGATGTAGGATGGCTGCAAGAGACTGTCCAACCGAGCCGCCAGTATCTCCAGCACCATGTGGTGTTACCAAACTGCCAAAAACAGCAGCCCTCTCTAGGAACAATGAACAAGCTCGCCACGCAGCCTTCATCGGATCCAACCTGGCCAACGGCAGAGTTCGCGCACCAGAATTTCCAAAGAAACCCTGGATATGGTGTGGATAATGATTCGAACGGGCTGGAAACACAGACCCCAAAGACATTTACTTTCGTGCTGGAGGATGGCCAAGGTCATTCTTCTAAGAAGCGGAAACGAAAAGATAGTTTTCCGAATATCGATCTCAACAATCAAGACAAGGCTAGGACACCCGATACCCTTGCCAGTTATGATTCAACCCAGCCGCGTACTTGACTAACGGAACCTCCGACTTTTAGACTTGGATAAAAGTACATCAAGGCGCTGACGGTAACGTTCGCGCCACCACAATAATACTTAATTCTAACCAGGGTTTCCGTGAGTCTTTATCAGAGGGCAAGAAAGCTACCACTCGCGCTTGTCTGAGGTGCAGCAGGCTGAAAATCCCAGTAAGGGCATAATTCGATCCGTCCGCACTTTAAGTTTCCAGGCTTTGTGCAATTAGTTTCAACATAAATATTTCTTTATGTAACCAGCTAACAAGTTATTGCAGTGCAAATCCTACGGAGATCCCAATTTACCTTGTCAAGGTTGCCTCAATGCGCGACCCCGCAAAGATGCCATCAGAGCGTTCCGTTGTGGGCACAAGGTAGTAGAGACCAATCTTTTTCGAAGCCGTAAGTCGCATTATATGAATCCTCCTGCCAAAAATTTACGTACTTGATCTGAAACACTGTATACATAGGCCCCCCTCAAAGAGGCCCATTAGCTCAAAAGCGGAATGGGATATCCGAATTAAATATTCATCAAGCTTTAGAGGGGACATGGGCTGTGTATATTACACAAGGATTTGGCCCAGTGTTAAAAGTATATATGTCGCGATTTACACCAATCCCTGGAGTCGATGTTGTTTCCTACCGTTGGAAAGATGGCAACAAAAAAATACATGAAGTGGAAATGCCACGATATTGTATTGCATTACTAGCGCAGACGGAAAAGAATATCATTAAATATATTTTATACCATGCTTCCAAATACTCCAAGCTTTTGGAGAGTGCGGAGCCGACGGGATATATCTTCGATATGGCAATGAAATACGCAAGGCTAAACAAGGTGAGTATCAATACACAATAACTGAAATTGACATAGGAAAGCTCCTCATACGCACCTACATAGGGGACCATGGTTTCAGATGCTCTCTATATTTGGTTTGTATCCAGAATGACTGAAGAGGACTGGAGCATCTATAAATCCGATGCAGATAAATTCGACATGTCACCGATTCCTCCATGGAGCGAGAAAACCCTGGTTACGCCAATGATGGATACTCAACTAGATCAAATCATCGTCCGAAGTTTTTTAAAGCCCGTGCGCTCGCGTCTTCTACCAAAGCTACAAGAAAAGTTATTGGCGGGAAATCCTAAGGATTGGTTCGACATTTTTCTCACTCTTTTCGTATTACTTACCAGCATTGAGAAACTTGGCAAGCATGCGGATAAATTTCGTAGACGGTATGGCGTACTCAAAGAGGTAAGAACCCCCTTCTAATCCTAATGAAATTCACTTCACAAATACCCCTGGTACCTGGACCCTATGGAAATCTAACGATATATTCTTGTTAACTGGGCAGGGCCGCATTCCCCGGGGAATGGATCCGTTTTTCCATGACGCAAATGTCCTTTTAGCCTACTTTCACCGTATCTACCAAGGGTCGGCTCCTTTCCGGGATGACTGGCAAAACCCAGATACTGCTAAAAAGAGAAATATGACTGAAGATCAGGCCGAGTTTATACAATACCTACAGAGGGAGATCATGCCACAGGGTAAGTCATAGATACCATATTTTCCGCCGCCGCAGCAAAATGATGTATTGCTGTTATACTAATCAATTTTAAAACTCCTTTGAACAGAGAAGCGTCTGAAAGGAATGAGGAACCAAAAGTTACAGACATACACACAGCCCATGTACTGGTCCCACCAACTATTTTTCGACGATTGGAATCCTTCCTAAATCGCTGAATGCGATCTCGTAACCTTTGGTATGAGACACTCGTTGTTCAGAGGTTCCGGGTATGAGAAAATTATAACCATTTGACTCGGCTCTTAACAATTCTGTACTGATAGAACACAAATTTGTCTCACTTGTTGAAATCCGATCAACACGCATGAGAGCCGATGCAATCCCGAGCTCACAATAATGAATTGAATATAGTACATAAATTTAGAAAGTTACCAAGAATTTAGAGCATATTCACCAAATTTTATCTTCGCCAGAGCTACTGCCACAAGACATTGGCCTTTTCAGCACGGAGTTCCTACGTTCATCGTCCTGTGGGCTCAAGGTCGACCAATCTCCATGTACTTCGTCCATATTTCCAAATTTTCGCATCCAAACGCGTGCCAAGGGTGCGGGTGTTCGCCATGCCATTTCTTCGTTACGAAGCCAGAGCCTCACGAGATGACGTTTATGCTCTTCGGAATCCTGAAAAGGGCGCCGAGAGTGCAAAATTGCCAGGTTGTTCACGAAGAGCATATCGCCTGCTTGCATTCTAATCTCGACTTGGTGTTTCTGTGCACATTTCTGAAATTCATCAAGGGCTTCTCTCTGAATCTCTGTCAAAGAAGGGATGCCTTCGGTTCTTGGGTAAGACTCGGAGCCGATGAGCGGGCGCATAGCGAAGCTCGAAATGAGCTTTCCGTCCTCCAGGAAGAGAAGCGGCCTAAGAAAATATGGGGGCTCGTAGCCGTAACTTCGTGAAGTGAAGAAAACATTTAATTAGACAACTTTTGCGAGAAAATTGGGGGGAAATACCAATTCATAGAAGTTTCTTACGTATCAAAAGGCCAATTATGCATCGCCAAAGCCTCTACCAAACTTGGTTTAGTCATTACAAGCTCGTTATAAATACGATATAACGACGCAAACAAGCTTTCGCCGCCCTCGGACGCTTGATCCAAGCAATAGAAGGCGAGAACGTCGCAGACAAGGTCGTTGTGAAATGCCTGTGATAGTGTAAGATAACAATATAATGGTTATTGGCGAGAGGATGGGATGAAAAGGTCCAAGTCCCAAACATACCATAGGACTACTAGCATTGAATATCGAAGCGCCATCTCGCTGTTCGATTGAATTACCAAACTTGTGGAAAATACGAGCTGTAGCATTGGAAATTAGTATATGCGAATCTGCTACTAAGGTCTTTCCAACTCACCCATGCGCCTGCCGTCGGCCTTTTGACGTGCTCGATTTTCGCCCAAATATGACGAGAGACCGAAATAGATGAACAGATTTTGATCTGATGTATATTTCTCTGGCGCCAAACCTTTGACCATGGCAATACCTGAGCCATGGTGCACTGTCTCTGAGAGCTTCTGTAACCGACTACCCAAAGTAGGAAGAGGAAAATTACTCTTTTTGATATCATCAAGAGCAATACCACAAGCTAACACAACAAAATCGTGTTAGACGAACACCACTAAACAGAAACCCACATAGTTGCCCGATAAATATCCAAAATAAAACTTACTCTCAACGGATTTGAGGGCCGCCTCGATCTCATCGATTTCCTCAGAACCCAGCCTCAAGGTATAGGAGCCTTCCGTAGGGAAATTATGCCCACTCCAACTGAGAGCAGACGAGTGAAACTCCCGGGGCCAGTTCTGTGTAATCTCAAGTTGTCCATTCTTGAAAGCCACAAGTTGTTTAGTTTAGTAAAATAATCGTAAGGAAATCTAGGAAAGGAGCTGGGCTTACGTTTGACTTTAACTTTTCCAGAGCCTCCTGTTCACCTTCAAGGAATATTCCGCGCAACCCTTTAGGGAAGTAGTTTCCAAGTGCACTTTTTGGGCTATTATATGGCATCTTGGTCGTCTGGTGTGTTTGTGGAAAGCTACTCCTCAAGTTTGCTCTTGATTTGTAATATGTGTTTAAGATATATAATTTGCAGTTTATTCTAAGGATCTTGTTCGGAGAATGAATTTATCAATGTTTGTATAATTCTCTCACGAATGATTGACTTTGAATAGTTTTTGAAAAAATAATTATGGAGAATAGAGAACAGCCCGAGGGAGTATAAGTAGCCCTGCCATCTACCAAGGCCAGCCTCGAAGATAACCTCACCGATGTATCTTCAAAAAAATATCAATGCAGCCCATCAGAACTTCTTTAGCAAAATTCCCTCACATTCCTGCGACAGCCTCTGCAAATGTCATTCTTGTGTAACAACTCAACGATCAAAATACCACCTTCAAATTTAAGGGAGGGACGGAAATGAAAGACATAGGCTGGCCCGGGAGGGCTGTAGCGCAGAGCCGCTATAACAGGCAGCATTTGGCTTAAGTTATGCATGCAGCCGAGCAGGTGACCATGTTCCCGTCTTGTAACCTAAGTTGCATCTATACGTATATCGATATATCGATGATGATATGATATCATGCATATATGTCAGCCTTTGCGCTCTTCGGCTGTGACCCCAACCAATCAATCACGCCCGCCTAGGCAACATTGGTACATTAGCTCCCAGAGTATGTACTTGTAGTTTTACGATTCTTTCCCAACGAGGAGTAGGGGCGAGATTTCTCGGAAGTTCAATCAAACTTCTAAACCTTAAGCTAACCTCAAAATATATGTGGAGATATTCAGTTACCAGGTGGATAGGTATCCGTGTGTGTTGTTTTTAGATTTTGTTCTCTGTAGGTTTCATGTACTCTCATGCATGGCAGCAGCGGTCCTAATACCTACGAGTTGAGGCTATGTTTGTACCAATTGAAAAAGGTATATGTAACTATAGTACCGGTATGTTCTGTACATGTTCTGCATTCCAGATTTCTACCCAACCTTCTTTGGTATCTATACGTATGCAGACGGCTTAAAACTCGTTTTTAGGGATATGGTCTGTCATTCGAGACCTAATTACACAGTATATATATGCATGATGACCGATACCCCAGGTTTCCTTTCTATCTAGATGATGATGCTTCGCTTGATCCCGTCTCGAAGCCGTCCACCTCGTGCAGCCTGCAGCGACACAATGAGGAGCTCATTGTGACCCCCTTCCATTTCCCCAAATTTAAGCTACAGATGTTCAAAGCCTGCTTCATGGAACAAATAGTTTGTTATCCGAACTCGATTAATCCCGCGGAGGCTGGCTTGCGAGACCAATTAACCCTAAAATCGTGTCGGTTGAAAGAAGGCTTCAACTGCATGCAGAGGGTCAATAGATCCGCTGGATGTGGTCCCGTGAGCCGACCTCCACGAAACATCTCGCACTTGATGTAGATTTACGAGTACTCAGTATGTAACAGGCTTCCAAATTCGATACATAAGCGCCTAGATATACCATGCTTGTAATCCGTGGATCCATTTACGCTCGGAATCTACAACAAGATTTATGTCCAGGAAGTAACCATTTCGACCTGGCAATATAGGTAGTACAGCATCCAAAAATACCACACTCTAATTTGTGTTGCCGCTGACAAACAACATCCACATCTATGTAACACACCGGTTACAGGGCTGTGTAACACAAGACTACATCAACTGTTACTTCAAGAGCACACATCCATTCCGTTTATAATAGCCATATTATTGATTTCTAGTATAATAAACAAATCATTGTCCTCGTTTATTTTTCCTTCCTTTTTTTTTTTGAAAAAAGAGGGGGGGTAAAAGGATCTGTCATCCTGCAGTCACGTTGAAAGCTCGACAAAAAACGAAAAAGAAGAAAAATAAAAAGAACACCGTTACGTACCGACGGCCAGGGAGGTGTTACCGTCATCTGTTGGCATCGTTCCCCTAAACATGATAGAAGTATGTAAGGTAAGTGTTAAAAAAAAAAAAAAAAAGACGATGAAACAAAAACAAGCTGTGAGGAAAACAAGAGGAAAGGTAAGTCTGCGATAGAGGAAAAAACGACAAAAAGCACTACAATAATTACAGTCGAGAAAGTTTAATTTTTCGTGAGGGACCTATAAAAACAGATATTGTGAGGCGAAGGCAAACACAGGCCTTCGAGGTTTCGAATTCGGAGTTTCGCAGGTTGTGCCCAGGGAGTATTTTATCAAACCTCATACCCGGAGCGAAGCTGTCGTGTATTGTATTTCTTTCATTGTTCAATTCTTTTTGATTGGATGAGGGGGGAAAGAGTGTTGGTCGGTTGGTCCCTAGAAAAGAATATTGCAGTTTTCTTTCCTGCGAGAGTGAAGGGTGAAAGGTGCATACGATGGTAGAAATGGTGTTTGTAAACAATATGTTGGCATCCGAGCCATCAGCCATCGAGAGTAGACGGGAGTTAACTCTGCTCTAATGTGAGTGTTTTGATGTCTCTCGATCCGATAAACAAGACTAATCGTCGCCATACCATCGATCCTCCATTAACGACCTCACATAGCCTTGACGCGGGAGAACAAGCTGCTGTAGACAGCGTCGACAACCGGAAGGGCAGAGATCTGGCGTCCTCCGAAGAATCTGCCATTGAGCCCCTTGATCGCGTTCTCGCCGCCGGCAATCTTTTCGAACTTGATATAGACGTCACCACCGGAGTTCGGGTCGACGGAGATGTGCACTACGTGACCGTATTTAGTTTCACATTCTGCTTTAACATCATCTTCTAGATCCTTAACCCAGGCGTCGCCATCTTCTCTAAATATAACGAAAACAAGATGTTAGCATTGTGACTCGATCAGAAAGAGAGATTAGGAGCTTGGGGACGTACTGCGTGGGATCGAACATGTTTTTGACGACAACACATCTGCTGGCAACAGTTGAGTTCGTCGCGACTGGCGGTTTCGGGGGCGGAGCGACGGGTCGGCGTTGCTTTTGCTCTCCATTCGTGTCGCCGTTTTGCTCGGGGGCAGGCTCCTCGACACGGGCCAGCTTCCTCATCAAGGCGTCTCGGCTAAAATTGTTGAAGTTGACACCAGCAACGTCAGTATCGTCGAGGGCGCTAGCCGCTCCGCTAGTATTGATGTTTTGATTCTGATTATGGCGTTGACGACCTTCATAGGCCTGTTGTCCGTTACTGAAACGTTGGAGCATCTGTGCAGTGGATTCAGGTGTGAATTTGTCATTTCCAAGTCCGACACGAATAAGGCGACCACCGAGATCAAACCCGTTCATCCTTTCCAAGGCCTCCTTAGCATTATTTGGATCGCGGTACCTAAAACCCTCCGTATTAGTATCCTGCCAAAACAAAAAATTGGGGAGGAAGACACATACTGAACGAATCCATATCCTCTGCTACGGCCCGATTCCTCCTTCTGCAGCTGGACAAATTCTAGATCGCCGAAAGGTGCGAACACTTGTTGGAGCTCGTTTTCTGTGATGCTAAAATGAATGTTTCCGACATACAGTCTATGGAATGGAATAGTACGGCGGTGGTCTTCGTCTCTATGGTGTTGACCGCCTTCGGCACGAGCCTGTCGGTTCTTCTCTGCCTCTGTAAGTTGAACGATGATGGGGATTCCCAACAATCGTTGACCTGTAAGCGCGATAGCTTTAGGGACTGACTCTGCCTCTTTGAATTCAACGTAGCCAACTCTGCGGGCTGTTAGCACTCTATTTTGAACATAAAAAAGAGAGAAATATTAAATTGTAGAAGGGGATTACGAACCCTTTGGATCTTCCGCTGACACGGTCCTTCACAATCTGTGCCTCCTTGACTCCACCAACCTTCTCGAAAAACGCAATCAATTCTTTAGTACGAAGCCTAGCAGCGAGTTGTTGCACAAACACAGTACGTCTGTCCCTTTCATCCTCGGTAAGCTTTGGGGATCCGGACTTGGACCTATTGCGGGGAGATCTAGAGCGGCGACGGGTGCGGTATTCTTCGACGTCATCACGCTCTCGGCGTCGGGAGTTGTAACGCTCTTCACGTTCACGTTCACGCTCACGATCACGCTCACGATCTCGGTCTCTGTCGCGGTCTCGGTAGTCACGATCTCGGTCTCTATCCCGATATTCGCGGTCACGTCCGGCATCACGGTCACGTTCGCGGTCCCTATCACGGTCACGGCCGGAGGAATACCTGTCAGAGTATCTATCATCGTCATGGCGTCTCGAGCGATGTCTAGAGAATAGACAATTAGTTAGGCCCGGATACTTATAGCGATTGGCTAGAGGGTGGGAGTGATTTAGAGGGGGGGGGGGTGAAGTATACCTATCGCTTTCTCTGCTTCTGCTACGGCGTCTCCTATTCTTAGATCGGGTGCTGCCAGCATCGCTTCGTCTACTGTCATCGTCGTCGTGATTAGAAGAACGGTCGGCGCGGCTCTTCGATTCAGCCGCCTCCGCAGCACGGAAGGGCTCCTCGACGAGGGCTTCAATATCGATACCAGACATTTTTAATTCTCTCACTCAAAAGGTTGGCTTCCGAGATACCAGGGGGATGTTTCGATGTCTGGGTGGAGGGGGAAATTGCTTCGGTAGAATTATCGTGTGACGAACTGCCGGAATGGTAAGGACACTGTTCTGTTGGGTTGTTTTTTTCTTCTCAGGTGGTTCAAACCCTCGTTACGGCCTCCTCTCAAGCAGGCTTTTGGATCCACCTTCCAGATGCCTAAATATGTCTTTATCCGAAGGGGTCTATCGAAAGACGCCCCGGGTAGCCGATGTCGGATGGGTTGATGTTGATGTTGATGTTGATGTTGATGTCGGTGGTTGACGGTGTGAGGGTAGTTGGTGGTGATGAGTAATGATGAAGATAAAAGGAAAGTGTGGAACGGATCTTAATTAAATTTTTGGGGGGCAAAATTCAAAAATTCTTTTTTGGGTAAGGCAGCAACAACACAAATAAAGCAACAAACCACAACAACAAAACAAGAACCCCCCAAGATAAGATCATGGTCATTCCTGCCAGGCAGGAACATGGCACAGCTCATGATCAGGCTGAATGGTAATTTCCACTTTCAGCAGGAATACAAAGAAAAGAAAAAAAAGAAGGAAAGAAAAACGTCAGATTTCTTCACTTAGCCCTTTTTTTTTTTGTTGAAAAGAAAAATCCAGATTTCAACGCCGTGGGTGACAAGGCCCTTGAGCTTTCTACTGGATATCGGCCACACCATTACATTGCCAGCCAAAGGAAAAGTAACAGAAGGGTGTATAGAGGTCGTAATAAGTGGAGATCATACTAAGCAAGAGCATGTAGTATAAACAGCACTGAACAACATAGATGCACTGCCCTTATAATTAGTCTCGTACACTGCCTTGTGCTATGTTCCGTGGGCCAAACAGTACAGCTGTATATTGTACCCCCTTCGTAAGCCCTCTTCCAGAACACTGCTCTCAAACATACTCATATTTCCAGCAGGGCGATCAAGTACAAAGATACTTAGTCTTAGTCTACGTAGTATTCCAAATACCCTAGGCCATTCTTGTTTTCTTACTTGCGAGCCCACGCCAGCCTATCTAGATCTGCCGTATAGGTGTTTGGTAAACCCACGAGATGCCCCATCGGAGGGGTCCAAGCTGACTTAAAGTAATATAAGCTTTTCAGGTCACCAGGGAGCAGAACCCGCCTTGGCTTTGCAATCCCAGAAGTCCCTATGTAGCCATGTCTATTGATTTCTCAAGTAGCATCTTGCAGAATGACCCTTCCCAGCCAGTCTAACGTCATGGCTCTAATTTTCATTACCCCTATGCAATTAAACCATCGTGAACTGTACGTACGTAGATATAGAGTAAATGGTATCTAAATTCTTTGCCAACATTCACAGCGTATAGTACTACTCGGTAGGTATCTACAAAAATAAAGGTGAAAGAAAGAAAGGAATCCATGAAATAATAAAAAATCCACTCGGAACCGAATAGCAGATACATCGCTGTCATAATGCAATAATAAAAATGATATAAAGAAAATCCAAAACTTTGTAATCCGCCGCCGCCATATACACCCGCCATCCCAAAACCCCCCGGATAGGAGTAACTTGATCTATTAATTGGCTCCGCCTTATCTATGCGCCGGCATCTCATGCGCAAAGTTCTGACTTCCCGGCACCTCACTAACATACGCCGTATTCACATTATTCCCTCCTCCATAAGGCGCTCCATACTGCGGATATGTCTGCGCCTGGACCTGCTGTACACCCTGCGCCTGCTGTGGCCAATTATAATCCCCTCCACCAAGCTCACTCAGCGGCCTATTATCATTATTGACATTGATGTTGTTGTTACCGTTGTTGTTGTTAACCGCCCCGTCTCCATACCCCTTAGTCGGATCATAGTACGGCACATGACTATACGCCGGCCCACCTCCTTGTGGCGATGGCATAGGATTATGCATCATCGGCGGTGGCGGGGGTGGTAAATTCTCATTCGCAGCGACTCCCTTCTTCTTCCTCATCATGAAGAACGCCAGAATACCCAATCCAGCGATAGCAACAACACCTCCAACTGCACCACCAGCGATAGCGCCAACATTAGTCTTCGACCCGCCACCATTATCAGTCGGCGAGGGACTCGGTGGATCTGGTGTTGGGGCCGGATCAGTCGGTGATGGCAGATCGCTGTAAAGGGGTGCTACACCACGAGAGTCCAACTCAACGACGTTAGTCGCCGTTTCGTTGAATTTGACCGGTGCGAAGCTAAACTGTCTGTTCGTGTAATCATGCACAAGGTACGCATGTCTTGCAAACGGCGTACCAAGTACAGCTTCATATCCCAGATCCGTGGCGATGCTATACCGGCTCATAGGATTAAGCTGCAGAGAACACGCATCATCTCCGTTGAACTGGTACTTTTCCCCCGAAATACTAACAGCAGGGAGGATAAAATGGTTCGCATTAACAGTGATGTTGGTATCGGGGAATCGAAACTCAAAGACCAGGTCGGAATTTCGCATGTTACAGTCAACCAGATATCCGCCCCAGTTATCGTCGTATTCTGCACCGATCTGATCCACGACTATGGGGATGACTTCGTCGGGGAGGGACATTCGGCTTGTGCTGAATTCGACGTTGGCACGGAGGTTGCGGACAGGTCGGAGTTCGGTCATGTTGCCGGGGGCGCCGAAAGAGGCGCTGACTAGTTGGACAACGGTGATTTCGCTGCTTTCAGTCGCATTGAAAGTAACGAGGTTTCCTTCGTACTTGGCGGTGTCGACGGCGCCAAAGGTCATGTAGCTCGTATTTCGCTCTAAATAGGTAAAATGCATTAGCACTCCATCGATCGAAATATATAAAAAAAAGAAAGGAAACTCACCAAACCAATCAAAATAAAGCCCATGCGTCAACGACTTAATCTCCCTCCCCTGCAGCAAGCTCTCCATAAAACTCGGAAAAGTCTGTCTATTACTATCATAAACACCAATCCCCATCTCCGGCGCCTGCGTGAAATTTGTCGCAACTCCAATGTAGACATTCTCTAACGTCGCAGCTCCGAACTTGACAGTATCGGTACCGTAGTACCCTCTTGTATAACGAGTCTCATCGGACTGCGTCAGACTCAGACGAGCGTCTGATATGTTTCGGAATGTGCTCGACCTATCAGGGTCGACTATACATATCCCAATAATATCCTGTTAGCCATATTTCCACACACATGATATATGCGATTCAAGGCCATCTTACAAAGTCCAGACCAATTCACATAGGTACACTGCAGATAATTCGCCCGGCTCCTGCTGCGATCACAGTGCGGCGGATCAACGGAACCGACCCAAAACCATGGCTGGTCCGTCAACCTCACATTGACAGAGTCCTCCCTCGACCCAAGCTTGACGTTGACATAAAAGGCATATCGGCTCATCTACAAATGTAGTTAGCAAAACATATATTTCCCATAAAATAAATATTAAAAAAAAGCCGAGTTTAAAGGTAGTTAACCCCAACAAGGATATATATTGGACACAAATGGAACATACGCTGTATCTGAACAACACCGGATCCGTCGCGACTCTCTTCACCAGCTTAACGCTCTCACTCAAATAATCCGTAGCTCGATCATATATCGAAGTCGCCTCAACGCCTGTCGCCACCACCCCCGCCAACGCCAACAGCGTCATGCCGCTGCGGCGTAGCGACGGTACCGCAACCATGGCGAAGGAAAAAGGGGAAAAAAAAGTATCCCCCAGAAAAATCCCCCCTTCCCAACTATCCTTCAAAAGAGATAGATAGATAGATAGGTAGCTAAGGAATTCCGAACCGCGAAATCCAACTGTCTAAGCCCTTTTCTCTGATTTGTTATTTCGCGGTGAGCGACAGGTGTTGGCCGTATTCAGCAGTTCGAGCCTCTCTGCACAAGCACAAACCCCGGTGTTTGCGTTTCCGTTGGAATTCGCAACGTTAAAACGCTGGAACGACCTCCCCTTTTCCCTCAGGGGCCGTTTTAGAAAGGAAAAAAGAAAACGAAAACCTTGGTAACCTAACCAGAAAAAATATTTTTATAAAGAACCGACAAAAGTTGCCCCAAGAAATATAAAAATAAAAAAATTTATCTATAAGATATAACCTGGGTAATATAGTAAAACGCCCCTTCCAAAACGTTAAAAGCTGCAGCGACCTCCAAAACAGAAGTTTAAAGGGAAACTCCTATCAAAAAGGGACTTCCGGACCAAGGCCAAAGAGGGGGCTACCAGTGATTATAAAGGCCCAAGGAAAAAAATTAATAAGAACGGGTGCAAAGCAATCAAACAGAAAACGGGAGATCGTTAGTGCGAGGTTTTTCCCTGCTGGCTGTCAACGCCCAGAAGTTCAGCCTGCGTCGGCAGCAGCCTTCCTGGCCGGGGTCTTGAAGGTGATCCATCCAAACAGAACTCGGCCGACCCCCCCTTCCCGGTTCCTTCTGTGGGCACACACCACCACAAGCAATCCTTCCATCTACATGCACAGTTACAAAACGGCAACCGGGACTCCTCCCTTAAATGATATTGTTTCCCTCTTTTTTCTTCCATGTAATACCGCATTTTCTGGTGTAGCATCAGCCGTACCTTTTTTAATACCATGTATGATGTATGTGTTACTGCACAGCATGCTAGCACGCACTAGCCAAGAGCTCAAGAACGGTGACAGTATGCAGATGGGCATATGGCACAGACAAGAGAATATATATAGCATCTGAAGCTTAACTAGTCAACCAGACTAGTGAAATACGCCTGCCAACCTCACATATATACCATCTACGGATGCGGCTCAATTAACCACCCAGCAAAGTCTAACAGCCTTAAGATCAAATGAATAAAAAAAAAAAGAGAGAGAAAGAAAAAGAGGAGAGGGGGAAAGGAACATCACTATCTCGTGTTCTCGCATTTCCCATCTGCATGTCCCCCAGCCGTCCCATCCGATAGACAAGATTACCCGGCAAATCAGCACTACCACCACCCAAACAAGTGAAGAGTCCCACAGCCTTGACCGCTGAGCCTCATAAATTTAAAAAGCCAAGAAAAAAAGACGAAGGGCCCCACAAAAAGGGATCCACGCTAAGAAAGTCTGGGAATGACATATTTAGCTACCTCTACAAAAAAGTGGAGAAAATCAACACAAGGACTCCAATTCCTTGATGGGATGTAAAACTTGGTATTTGTCAGTTTGAAGAAAAGGGGAGGCGAAGACAGGGTTCCATGGGAATGGCAGTTTTTCTGCAAGAAAAAAGCTGTGGCGATAGGCGCGAGGTGTGGGGCAGAAAGGATGGCAGGACTGTAAGCAGAGCTGGATTGGTCGGACAAGGTTGAAAAGAATCAGGAAGCAGGCATAACGTTAGATCTTCTGGCAGGGGAGACCTCAGAATCCAACACGAACGTGTGTTGGTCACATCACTAGTAATATAATTGTATCAAGCTAGTAGGGAATAAATCGTTTAAACTGGTCTCGTTGGGTTTAAAGTTTAAACCGGAATCCACATTCGTTCCTGATTAACATTCTGAAGCAAGACATTTTCATCAAGCGACTACTTTTGCGTACCAAGGACTTAGGTACTTTTTTTAAAAAAAAAAATAATAAAAGCAAAGGACAACCCCCCAAACATTTTCCAGCCGGATACCGGGGTGGTGGGTAACAAACTAAATCCAAACATTCAAAATCCAAGGCCTTAATTTCAAAGCCGGTGTATAAACGACTAATCGCCATACAAATCCCTAAGCTGAGCACAACTCCCGCCCTCACGATACTTCTCCTTCACAAACCTCTGATACCAAAAGATCGAAAACGTCGGCCGACAAATCATGCTCAAAGCCGCCTCTTTGCTCAACGGTTCATCCGGAAAATATTCTCCCTGAGAGTGCGAGAGCAGCGGGCCCGCGTGTTCAAAGCAGTATTTACACAACGCCTCAACATGCGACGGCTCGATCGGTTTCTTATCCTGACGAACCACAAGAATACTCCCCGGCGAATTCTGCCATTTCGCAGGCGCCCATCCGAAACCATACGCTCCCGTCCCGTCCAGGTCGGACTCCTGGTCTGGATCGCATGAGAGATGAAGAAATGCGGCTTCGGTGCTTGAAGCGGAGGAGCCTTGGCCTTCCCAGATGGGATTTGGAGGATACTTGCGCGTGAATAGGGGGATTCCGATGCGTTGGGCGATGTCGGAGGTATCGTGTCCTTTAAAAATAGGGTCCGTGAGGGGCACTTGGATGGGTTCGTATTTGGGTCTGTGGCACTTGCTGTGGTCGCCCTCGCAGTTGACTCTGACGCCTTTGACGGTCTTCTCTGAGGCTGACATTTTGGATCTATCAGCACGGAGAGGACCTATAGACCTAGGGACTCTGTGACGAAAAATGGTTTGTGTTAGCATCGATCCATCAACCAATAAAAAAGATTGTTATCAGGGAAGTCGGGTACTGGTATTGGATTTACCTTGCAATATCAGATTTGGCTCCAAGGTCATAAACTATTGTTTTCTTCTTCTTCTCTCCTCCTTTTCAATTTCAGTCCGCCGTGGAAGACAAAACTATCTCCTCCTCAAGGTAGTTGGATACACTGAATTCATACGAAGGGTAACATAGAAATATAACACAACATCACCACTCCTTCTACCCACTTCCCACTGATTCTTATATATCATATCAATTCCCGCTGCCGGCTGTTAACATGTTCAAATTTCAGGCACAATTTAATGCATTGTTTGCGCCGCCGTAACACACACATAAAAAGGGCCGGCCAAGACTAAGCTTGTACCACCTGTGCCCCAAACGTGCAGCCCATAGACGTCGACAAAAAAGGAAATACAACAAAGTACTGTGTTGTCGACTCACTCTTCAAAAATATGTAGTATATGAAATCTAAAACTTGTGCAGTATAATCTGATAATTATCCACTATCTATGCGCAGCTACTTAGTCTATAGAATACCCATAGAGCTATTACTTTTAATTTGACCGTAGCGCCATACGCATGTATCCGCCCATACATAAGAAACCAATTCCCCGAGATCGTGTCTATTTTAGCCATGTGGAGATATAGGCGTATATAAACTCTCACACGGAAACTCTAACTCACGTTATACAAAAACGTGGACTAACCGGTTAAACTGACGTCAAAACTCAACTTTTTTTTGAGCGCGGAAAGAGAAAAAAACGTTAAATGAGAGCTCTTACATGGACCGCGAAAATAAGACCTAGATATATCTTGCGATAACCTTCTCTCCGGCCACAACATCCGTAGCAGCAATACTACACTAAATTGTACAGATATATCTATATACATTTCAATACTCCGCTTGCTTAATTGATACACTTTTGTAAAGGCATTTACACGCCTAAACAATACAATACCCCTTAGAGTTCTACTGTACTACTACTACTATCTCCCGGAGGTATACCTAATACAGACGTACGTCTATACAATTAACAGACCAACATGGCCTCTGAATTCGAAACCGTCCGCACCCGCATCCTAACCGGCGGCGGCGGAGCACCAACAGGAAGAACAGTCGAAAGAGCAAGAGAAGGAAGAACAACGGAAGCAGAAGCAACCACCATCACCACAGCAAACAGCAGTCGCCGTTCCTCCCTCCCCACAATCCTACCCCTCAATCCCTCCTCCTCCTCCTCCTCCTCAAAACCCCCAACCTCCAAAAGACACTCAACATCAACATCCACTCAACCACAACCACCGCAAACCTTCATCTCCCTCCTAACAACCCACATAAAATCCCTCTCCACCGCACGCATCTCCCAGGGTTTCCTCCACCTACACCCTTCCCCAATCCACACCCTCTCAAAACCCCACTCCCCAAACGACTCTAACAGAAACAGTAACAGTAAAGAGGAAACATACCTCCCCAACCCCGCCGCGGCGTACACGCACATAACCGACCTCCTCCGGCGTATAGACGTAAACCTCTCCACCGTTCCGCCGCAAAGACTCTCCTCTTTCCTATCAACACTCCTGACCCGTCAGATCCACCATAGCACGCATCTATCCCACACCGGCACCGACTTACCAACAACATCAAAGATCACAAGCACATTATTCACAAATACTCAATATACAGAGCTAAACCTTCCCAATACTCCAGAATATCTATCAGAACTATCCTACCTCCAAAAAACCACCATCAAACCCCCAAACAAAAAAGCAGAAGAAGAAGAAAGAAAGAAACCAGAAACAATACCAATAACCCACCAAACCCTCCTCACCTCCCGCCTCCAAACCAACAACCACACCCGCGCATTAATCCACTTCATAACCACCCTCCTCTCCAAAAGTAATAACAACGAACTATCCCAAGACCTGATAAAACAAACCCACCGCCTCCTCGTAGCCGATAACCCGCCTATTGACGAAAAACACTGGGAACAATACGCGGGATGGTATCGGGATTACCGTGTTCTCCCTTATCCTTACCAATACCAATACCCACACCCACACCCACACCCCCCCGAACATACTAGAACCTATGAACCTCCTATCACCTCAGAAACCGTCGGATCGGCGATGCGCCCCCCGTTGAGTCGGATGAGTAGCAGTAGTAGTATCTATACCGCCAACTACCACTATAACCATAACCATAACAATACCAGTAACAACAACGGAATAGGTGGTGGTGTTGGACGCCGCACAAGCAGCATCTACACCTTCAACCAACCCGACTTCCGCCGCCCAAGCAGTATCTACTCCCTCCCCCCAGACCTAACACCCCCAATCACCACCACCACAACCACCACCACAAGCCCCCCATTAACATCAACATCAACACCCCCATCATCAAGACGCCAAAGCACAATCACAATCTCCATCCCCCCCTCCACCACCTCCACCACCTTCTCCTCCTCAACAGCCCCAAGCACAGCAAACACCTCCCCAACCTCCCCCACCACCGCCACCACCGCAAGACGCGGCAGCAGCATCTACAGCTACTACCCTATAACCCCCATAACCGAACTCTGTGAAGAAGATGAGGAGATATTTCATCATCAAAAGCCCGGGTCGACGTCGTCGCCGGAGACTCCTGAGCGGGAGTATATTTTATCCCCGCCGCCACCGCCACAACTATATTCATCACTAAACTTCGAAGAAGAAGAAGAACAAGAAGAAGAAGAAGAAGAAGAAGGGATAGTAACCCCCCACCCCCGCCGTGAATCAATAGACCCCCGCGCCGTCTCGATATACATGTCGAAATTAATAAACACCTACCACGCACAACTCGCCATGGACCGCTCTCAATCCAAACATTCAAACTCCTACCCAGCCTCCCCCTCCGAAAACGAAAACGAAGAAGAAAACGACGAACACGAAGAAGAAGAAGAGGGGGAAGAAGAAGAAGGAACAGTATCAGACCCCTTCGCCCTAACAGCCTGGCTCATCACCGAATTCCTCCACATAAACCCCTTCATAACCCATAACCAAGAAATGGCACGGATAATCTTAACGGGGATATTGATAAAAGAACTTGGCATCCTGCCTGTTCTCGGGGAGCCCGAGGCTTTGCTACTCCAAACTAAAAACAAATACAAATATAAAAATAACCAGGAAAAAGAAGAAGAAGAAGGGAAAGAGGAGAACATGAACAAAACACGCGAAGAATACCACAAGATAATGGAACGCTGTAAGGAAAGACACAGAGAGGAGGGTCAGCAGGGGCATGGGGAGAGTTATGCGGAGTTTGCGGCGTTGGTGGTTAGGAAGGCCGCGGGGTTTGTGGAGGAGATGGCGGCGATGGTGGGGAGGTCGTAGGTTCTTTTTTTTTTTTGTTTTACTATCATCTCGTAACTACCTACTATATCGTAAATATGTATGCAAAATATATACCCTATAGCTACCAGAGTACTCAAGATCAGAGAGTAGTAACAGGAGTCCCCAAGCTGGGGGACGGGGGGATTGGGTATTCACGAAAAACTACTATAAATCCTAATGTAATATAATATACTACTAGTAATATAAGATAACGAATTAACCAGGACGGTAACCCCCCCAAAGAAAACCACCAAAGCACAAACAAAAGCGAATGTTTTTATATCCACACCACCGGTAAGTAAGTAATGAACATCCCTATCCCTATAGTAGGTAATATAACGAAAGAGAAAAAAAAAAAACGATCGAGATAGAAATGCTATATAAAAGAGCCAAAATCACAAGTCAAAAGAGGACATATCACTCATGATAAGAGATGAAAAGATGCCAACAAATGAAACCCCCCCCCCCCCCCCCTTCAGTTATCCTCCAAATACATGCCGAACGAGTCAAGTAAGTATTCACAGTTTTTTTTACCCCGCCATCCTTTCCACCTTTTTTTCAAAATGCTCCACCCTCAGCGCTGGCTCGCTCAATATACTTCGCTATCCATCCCGCCATCCATACTGAGTATCCACTCTCACAACCCCATACCAAAAATAAAAAAAACCAAAATCTACTAGATGATAAAATAAAATATCATATCTACGTCCAAACCGGCGCTTTGATCAAAATACTCTTCCCCCGAACCTCAACAGCCATAAACCCGGCAACTCTAACCTTTTCCAACCCAGGAGCAGTCTGCGGCACAGGACTATTAACCCCTCCTTCCTTATTATTATTCGCCACCGGTTCCGCCAAACTAGTCTGACTAGGGTTGGGCTGACTCCCCTGTGGTGTAGCAGGAGCCGCAGCGGAAGCTTGCTGATTATTCGCCGCCCCCGAAGAACCACCACCGGCCGCACCCGAAAGTTTCCCTCTAATACCCTTAAGCACGCTTTGTTTCTTCCCCGCCTCAGCACTCTTCACGCTATTTGAAGGTTGTAACCCAACTTCATCTTTCGACGGCGGCGGCGGCGGCGGTTGCTGACCCCCGGCAGACTTCTCAACCTGTGAAATCGGCTTCCCATCAACCATCAACGTCGCATTCTTATCCGCCCCCTCAGCTCCCGCACCAATCGGTGCAACCAACGGTTGTAATCCCGTCTCCCCCCTCATGAAAACAGTATCAAACTTCTCCCCGGGCAAAGGATACCAAACCCTAACATCTCTACTCTCCAACGGTAAATTCTCCAACAACCCAACACTGATATCAATAATCGTATTAACCCCACCGGGTAACCCAGCTGGCAGGGGCTCATTCAAATGCATAGCCAAGCTAGCCATCAACTTCTCCTCAAGTGATATCTTAAGTTTTTCTACATTCTCCTTCCCTAACGGCCCATCGATCAGAGGCCTAACACCATCAACGGTCGACATTCTCCAACTGCAGACTTTGGCGCTGAGGTTGTCATCTTCTTCTATAGATTGCGGCTGGGGACCATTTCTTCTAATCCCGTTTTCAATCGCCTTGAGATTCCAACTGACAACAGGCTCTAACCCCGGATGGAAGTATCGGTCCAAAATCTCGTCTACCACCCAACGACTCATAGCCGCTCGGCCCACGACTGTCATCTCACGCCCTCCCTTGACTTCGGCGCCAGGATTGACGACGGGCTGTAGCCAGCCAGGGATCACTTTCCAGGACTGACGGATTTCAAAAGCTAGGTTCTTGATGGCTCCGTCGAGTCGCTCGAAACGTGAGGTGTACTGGTTATCATCTAGGTGCGTGCGGGATTGGGACATCCGCTGGTTGGCAACGGTGTTCTGGAGCCGTTCGATCTCGGCTTGGCGTTCGAAGTACAGGTTCTTAACCTTGCGGTACTTCCCCTCTGTAAAAAGCCCCGCTTTTATATTAGCCTTCAACGTTCATTTTCGTAAAAGTAAAAAAAATTACAAAAAAAAAAAAAAGTACAAGACATAGAAAAAAAAAGGTAGAATAAAATACGAACAGTAAAGAAAAGAGAGAAGAAAAAAAAACTTACGCAGAGTGTCGAACTCCGTCATCAACGCCTGCACCTGACTGGGCGTCATACCAGACCCGCCACCATTGCCCTCAGGTTTTCCTGTTGGCGTAGCACGACCGTCATTGCCCATGGCTGACTGCTGTCCCGCAGTTGTAGGCTGATTACCAGGCATAGTATCCACAGTATGAACCGAAGCTCCGGGGCTAACTGGTGGATTATTATTATTGTTATTCCCTTGCTGCTGCGAGGGTGCAGCTAAACCACCACCGGGATGGTTCGTAGAGACTTTGAGGTTGCTAAGATCTGACGAAGAACGTGCGAACCCAGCTGGTCCTTGCTGGATGTGAGATTGAGATGGAAGTGATTTATGACCTGGATATTGCTGCTGAGGAGGGGGTTGATGCTGAGGTTTTTGTTGTTGTGGTTGTTGTTGTTGTTGTTGCCCCTGCTGTTGTTGTTGTTGTTGCGGAGGGGGTTGAGCAGCTTGCTGAGGTGGGGGTGTGGGACCGGTTCTCTGGGATTGAGATTGAGGCTGAGATTGTGGTGGTGGTGATTGTAATTGTGGGGTGGATGGTTGTTGTTGTTGCTGCTGCTGCTGGTGGGTGGGTTCGTACTGACCAGTCTTGACGTTGTAATACTGGGGCGGACCCGGGGTGAGAGGGCTGGGAGCTTGGATCTGAGAGGTAGGACGCGGCTGGTACGACTGACCGTCTGTATCTGACCGTCTGAGGGAACGTAAAGCTTCCACGTGCTCCACGGTAGGAGGCGGGGGCAGCAAGCTCTGAGGGCGGGGCGAGCGAGGATTATTGGGATCGCGATAATGGCCGTCCTCCTCTATCTGATGAGGTATTTTTGGAGAGTTTTGAGGTGAGGGAGAGGCAGCAGACTTTCTGGTGGAGAGACGTCTACCGATTGAAGACGATGGAGCTTGGTCTTGGGGATTTTGGTCTTGTTGCTGCTGCTGCTGGCTATGTTTGCTGCTGTGTCTGTGGAACAAACCACTGATAACACCACCACTGCTTGTGGACGAGGAAGGGTCCTTTGAGAGCAACGGTTTTCTCAGGGTAGATTTAGCAGGGGCAGAAGGCGGCGGTGCATCAGAGTTACCCTGCTGCTGCTGCTGCTGAGGGTTTCTTCGAGGATCGTATGCGGCACTCGAAGTGGTATTGGTATTGGTGGTTGCAGCGGTAGTAGCAGAAGAGGAGGAGTAGGAAAGGCTGCTTCTGCTGTCAGCGGTGTTGTTATCGTTTCGTAATAGCTGTTGTTGCTGCTGCTGTTGCTGCTGCTGCTGAAGATGAGTTTCAGCCGCACCGCTAGACTGACGAATCAGACCGGCGGGGACGTATGGCGGAGGGACAGGCTCCTGATGACCAGAGTAGTGAGGACCCGCGGATGGAGCACCGGAGATGGAGGAATGTCTGGCGGGGCCACCACCACCAACACGACCTCCCGATTGAGATTGAGATTGGGATTGGGGGTTGAGCTGTTGATGTGCGGCCTGCTGAGCGGCGACGGCTTGAGCGAGAGCGATCTGCTGCTGGACTGAGAGGGACTCTGGAGGCGGCGAGTACGCGGTGTACTCGTGCTGCTGCTGCTGCTGGGGGGGAGGATGATGAAGAGGATGAGGAGATTGAAGAGATTGAGGATGAGGATTAGGATTGATGATAGGCTGCTGGAGGGGAGGTTGATGAGGGGAAGGCAGCGAAGTGGAGGAGATGTTGTTTCCTGCGGGCAGAGCGGTCGCTGAGCGGTTCTGCTTGTTGTTGAAGAAGGAAGGGAGGTGAGGCATGGCTAACCCGTCTCTCTCTCTCTCTCTCTCTCTGTCTCTCTCTCTATCTCTCTATCTCTATCTACCGCGCTCTCACACACTCTCTCTGCTAGTATAGCAGTCTTCTTCTTCTTCTTGTTTACGATATTATTCTCCTTTCTTGAGGCGATAGAAAAAAGATAGAAAGAGAAAGAAAAAAAAAAATAAAACAAAACGAAACAAGAGAGCCTGGATCCGAGGACGGGATGTTCACAAGTGTGGCAGTGAACAATGGTTAGGTAGTTAGTTAGTGGTCAGTGGTGGTCAGTCGGTAAGTGAATGGTTTTGATGGTCAACCCCGGTCAGTTCTGGCCCAGCCCAGGTCTTGAACGCTCAGCTAAGCTACCTTCTACTATGTATCTAGATGCACTGCATGCTACTTCACCCGGAATATAGTTACTATCTATGCAGCACCGACTGCAAAAACATCTATCCACGTACGCAAACCACCAATACCTAATATTCTTTGTACTTTACTTTCTCTGTAATATACAAAATTCGATCCCGAAAAACTTGACAGAGAAAGAAAAAAAAGGAGGGGCACAGGGTGAAAACAAGAACTGGGAAGAAAATAAGAAAAAAAAAAAAAAAAGGGGGGGGGGGGGGATAAGAAAGTAAGCAGTCATCCAGTCAGGGTCATGTCAATCAATCAATCAATCAATCAATCAATCAATGTCCACGGCTAATCTCTCTCTCTGTCTCTCTCTCTCAGAAAGATCACCAAAGTGCAGTTTCCGTAGCTCAGGTTGCCGGTTGAGCTGAGATGGGTGGTGTATGGATGTAGTACTTGAATACCAGGCTAGTTTAAAAAACTCTGAGCCCTTGTTTCGCCTGCACGTCTAATAAAGTAAGCTAAGCTAAGCTAACGTTCAAAGTCAAGTGAAATATGCAGGTCGCTCAGAGGTTAGAAAAGTAGCGCAAAGTGGAGAACTCGGCGACATCAAGCAATCATGTTCAATCCGGGGGCTAGGTATGTAGTTAGCACATACGGGATCAAGAAACATACATACATAAGGACAGGCCTCCACACTGCATATTCGCATGTTCGCATTTCTGTCCTGGGAAAAAAAGGGAAAGGGAAAGGGAAAGGGAAGCTAACTACTAGGTAGATAGACCCCACAGCTAAGCTGCTCGGTAGGCGTTTAAAAATAGCATCAGCTTCTTTCCCTTCCCCTTCCCCTCCTGCATAATACCCACATAAGAGCCGGCAACAGAACTGGCAGCTATAGAATAATATATGGGCGCTTTAGCGGAGAGTGATAGTGAAATGCTGATCTGCATCAAATTATCTCTCCGTTTTTCCCTTCACTGACAGCGACGTTGAGGAGGCTAACTACAGCAGGATCTAACCAGAGCTTAATGCTAAGCTTCTTAGCTTGGTGCTGTCTCACCCAGAACGACGTCCGCTAATTAAGTCAACCTACAAAAAAGTACGAACATAACTAGGTACCTAATACTATAACGTGCTAGGTGGGGCACTCCTGCCACCAATCGGCAGAAAAGAAAAACAAAAACATAAAAGCAGATAGCCTTCTGAAGTACGAAAGCAAGCACGCCAGTTGATGTTGACACTGATACCGATGTTAATCGATGCGGTGAGCGCTCGCTTCGATGCAATCCCGTCTTGCTCAGCCTCCCCCCTCTTTTTTTTTCCTTCCTTGAAACTTGGATGATGGAAAAGAATATATCCATGCATGCACAATGCCGTCGTATCGATACCAAAAGCTTGATTTTTCCACCCAATCCATTCCGACTGACCTAAATTATTTTTTCTTTGGTGCTGGTGTTTAATTTTGGAGCTATATCGGCTGGTTACCCTTCTAATTGGTATCGGTCTAATGCACCCCATCTATGCCGATATATCGCATGCCGGCATAGATATGTATGCATGCATCCCACCCAAACCGCGAACTTAACTACGCTTGATATCACGATACTCCTGCACCAATCCGGCCCTTAATTAAACACCGGGAAGGAGATGAGGATTTTTAAAATAGAAACAACTAAATAACATCCAGCTTAAATTCAATCCAGACCCATGGGGTTCTCGGAATCCGGAATCCTGTGCCCTGCGGGGGGAGGGAAGGCCGTGTGAGATCGTCGACATGCCTCCAACCGAGCTACAATTATATGTACTAATCGATTGTGGATCGGTCTTGCTCGTTGATAGGTTGCGCGCGCTGTCGGCACCAGTCTTGACCCGTTTTAATATCTTGCCTTTATTAATATAATACATCTTCTACTAGATGCCAAAAATACCTTATTCTAATAACATAATGACACACACACACACACACACACACACACACGTATATGTATGTATACCTAATGACGTTAAGTATACCCACCGTGCTACGAACTCAGCTGTAAAATACGGCTGGAGTCGATTGAATATAGTTAGTTATTGCATTTGAAACCTCCCATATATCCGTATGCACAGTTGTGGTCAACAGCGTCTGGGACCGAGACTAATCCGTACGGTATTACAATCACATTTAAAAAGAAAAAAAAAAGAGAAAAACGCACTTTTTTTTTCCCGAGCGTATATATTTTACATACTAAGTGCCTAGGTAGCTACGCGTAGTACCTGGGTACTTCAGTAGATGCAATTCATCAAGTCTACCCGAGTACCCTGCGGCTGTACTATCAAATCTTTAGATAGCCTTCGCTCTCTGACAATCCCAAACCAATAACTTTCAAGATGATCACTAGGCATGCACCACCTAGGTTACCTTAGGCGCACGTGAATTTCCCTCCAGTATTCAGGTCTACTGTAGCTTAATATAGTAGTAATCATCATCATTATCATCATCAACTCCGATGAGAACCTCGGTAAAAAAGAGGAAATAAGTAAGAGGGTATAGTAGGTTAAAATATCATAATGTTAAGAGTATAAAGTCGTCAGGATGGGATAGGATATAGAGTAAGATAGGTAGGGTACAGCGGTGGGGCACATATTAAAAAAAACCACCTTAAAGTTTAAGAGCTTTCAGCAACATACACTTCCAAAAACAGGGCATCATCATAAAAAAAGGAAAATAGCTATACTAGTTAGAAGGAAAAGAAAAGAGAAAAAGGAACACGAACAATAGAAAAAAGGGGAAAGCGTCTTTTCGATCGCCAATTGTAGAGTAGTATGATAGATAGATAAAAAAAAAGTAAATAGATTATTTCCCCGCATGCATGGTATTTGGTATTCTTCTTATTCTTTCTTCAATTTTTTTATTTTTTTTCTTGGGAATTTTTTTTTTGCTTTAGATGAACTGCCGTATTTAACGGAACTTGGCCGAACATCTACCCATAACCTCACCCTGGCAGACAAGCTCAGCGTTGAACTCAGATCCATCCAATGTCAGGTAGATGTCGAAGTAAACACGGTAGAAAGTTCCCTGTGGTGTGTCCATGCGCTCGAAATCCTTCTCCAAGTTCTTGCGGCTCAGGTC
The DNA here is from genome assembly GCA_036872755.1 of Orbilia blumenaviensis. Lineage (NCBI taxonomy): Eukaryota > Fungi > Ascomycota > Orbiliomycetes > Orbiliales > Orbiliaceae > Orbilia > Orbilia blumenaviensis. The sequence continues at coordinate 1,265,697 of JAVHNS010000008.1, read as the reverse complement.
CGATGTCAGCGTCACGACCTCCTTGATACCTGTTTTATCACCACCTCAATTAGCATTCATTCATTCATTATCTTATTTATTCACCCAACCCCTATTATAACCAGCATGGTATGAATAGAGAAAGGGGAAGGGAAGAAAGGATACGTACGTGAGTCCTTGGTGTACTCGGGGCAAACGTCATCATCACAAGCGTATAGAATATCCTCATACATGAGCGTCGCTCCCGGCGCAACCTGTCTGAAGAAAGAAACCTTGACCGGCTCGCCAATCTTAACCCTCTGTCCCTTGGTAACAAAGATCTGTCGCGTGTACTTGCATCGATCCTTGCCATCAAGCGACGGCACACGGTACGCCTCCGGGTGGTGGCCTTCCTTAAACGGCTGCAACGTAGCCATGAGGTAGTGACGACGTGCAACACGAGATGTAACAACACGTTCTGTGATACCTGCCGTCACGGCACCCTTGACGATAGCAGCCACGGAGTCCATGGGTCTGACCACCTTGTTCTGGAACTGTGGCGGTACGTGTAACTTGATCTGCTGGAAGAGGTACTCGGAGGCACCGAAACCACCGACGACGAGAACGTTCTGCAGTTGCCTGTTCTGTGCCTGGATGGCAATGATCTGGTTCCTCACCAACTCCAAAATTCTGTTGACCACAGGCTCGAAGCACTGCAGGATCTCCTCATTGGTGAAAGTCATATAACCTTCCTCGATACCGGCATCTGGGAAGTCGGTCTCGATACCGACGTCGACAGCCCACTTCTGTCCGTTATTTCGGAAGTCGGCCTTAATTCTGTTCTCGAAGTCCATGATGCACTTAGCGTACACCTTACCGGCGGTCTTGGAGCCGTCCGGCAACTTCATCTTTCGGATCTTCGCCCGCAGAATATTCGAGAAGTTACGGTTAAGAGCAGTACTACCGCAGCTGTCACCGGAACCAGCAGTACACTCAGCGACGGAGAAAGGAACCTCTTCCTCGACTTCGTAGGCGATCAAATCGACAGTACCACCACCGCAATCGACGATCAGCACAGCGTCGTGGATCTTGAGATTTAACAGACCCATCTTCGAGCAGAACATGGCAGCGGCTTCGGGCTCAGTGATCAAGGTTAATCGGTTGTCATTGGCGTCTCTCAGGAAACCAGCCTGGATGGCAGCTTGTCTGGTGGCAGCCTTTCCGGCATCGTTCCAGATAGCTGGGACGGTCAAGAAGTACTTGATGTTTCGCTCTTCTCTGTTGAAGACCTCACCCAGAGACTTCTGGAGCGCCGCTCTCATGGCCTGACGGAGCTTGAAGAGGTAGTCGGCCGCAACATCGATTTCCGACTTTCCTGGTGGCAGTGGTGGAAGGTTGATTGGGTCAATGTAGGTATTACCCGACACCATAAGTTGCAGCTTGAACCATTCGACCTGTGCAGATAGAGACAAAAAAATTTAGTAATCATATTCAGTGTAGCAGTGAAGCAAAAGAATAGGGGTGGCGTGGATGCTATACCTTCTGGACACCCTGCTTGGGGTACCCGGTGGGAGCTAAAGCCTCACCAATATCCGGACCCCAACCAACCACCTTCTGGTACTGGTCGTAATATAAAACGGTAGGAACCTAGAAATAAAATGGGAAATATAATGTATCAGCTATTTATATCACCAAAATATATCGCATTTCGAGAGTGGCACTATTTGAATCTCACCTTTTGTCGGGTGGTGTTGCCAGCACCTGGCCATTCGGCGATAATCGATTCCTGTGGCTCTTGACCGGGTGCAACGAAAGCATAAGCGACACCGGAAAATGTTGTTCCCTGTTTGAGAAAACCTGTTAGTTAGCTGTATTTGGAATATTATGGTAAGCCCATTTTAATTTTCTAGGCAGGCTTTCCTGCTTTCAGGATTTCGTTGCTTTCAGATTTCTGGTTGCTGCGCTCACTCGCGAGTGCGGCTGAGTCTGAGAGACATATGGGAAAGTGGGGTTTTTTTGGTCCGCAGTGATATCAGACACCCCAAAAACTGAGGGACAAGCGAAGAGCTGGTGTGTGCTCCCTAACCAAAAAAGGCCAAGGGAAAGCACGAAACGGGAGAGAGGGGGAGCGTGGGAGGTGAGGGAAAAACGAGAAAAACACGTGTGAATATAAGAATTGTGGATTTGTAAAAGAAGCAACATGGATAAATCGTGGCGGAAGTAACAGTAACAGTAGTGGTAGTGGTAGTGGTAGGAGTAGAAGTAGTAGTAGTAGTTATAAAGAAATATAGAAGGGAACTCACAAAATCAATGCCGACAATCAACTGTGACTGGCTCCTGCCAGCGCCGGGAACCTCATGAGCAGCGTGAGCTGGGACATGCTGAGGTTGATGCTGTGGCTGCTGCTGCTGCTGGAACGGAGGTGGACCACCAGGACCGCCAGGACCGCCAGGAGGATATCCGGGACCTCCAGGACCTCCAGGATGACCCTGAGGATACGGAGGAGCTTGACCACCGGGTCCTGGATATGGAACTCCTGGACCTTGAGGTGGACGGCCGTACTGGTTAGTATTTATCGGAGGCGGGAACTGGCCGTGTCCGCCGTACTGCTGCTGACCGGGATGACCTTGAGGCATTGGAGAACCGTTTCTTCCCTGAGGACCGATTAGATTGGGAGGAGGACCCTGTTGAGGAGGACCTTGCTGAGGGGGGCCTCGAGGAGGGCCTTGTTGCTGCGGGTGGGGGGGTCCGACGTTAGGCGGCTGCTGTTGAGGAGGATGGCTTGGAGGACCGACAGGAGGAGACTGCTGACCACCGTGAGGAGGAGGAGGTTGCTGCTGCTGCTGTTGAAGTTGAGAAGGAGGAGGTTGCTGTTGACCTTGCTGAGGAGGGAAGGGATTCTGGGCTGGCGGGGTAGGAGCACCGGATGGTTGTTGGCCTTGAGGGGCGCCGGTATAAGAAGGGGGCCGGCCGAGAGGGTTTTGCTGCTGTTGTTGTGGAGGGGGAGTTTGCCGGGCTGGCTGCTGTTGCTGGTTGAGCGAAGACTGCGAGGCCGAGGGCTGCAGTTGAGGACCGTTATTTGTAGAACCTTTGCGGCTGAATCCAAACTTCTTGAAACGAGAGTTCACTTGGTCCATCTCGAAAAGAAAAGAAGAAGAAGAAGAAGAGAAAAAAAGAAGAAGAGGAAAAGGAAGGGGGAGGAGGAGGATTAAAAAGAAGAAGAAGAGGAAGAAGGGAGGAAGAGGAAGAACAGAGGTGTGCGTCGTGGTTGGTTGGGCGTGTGTTAGTAAGGTGGGAAAAAAAGAGTTGGTGTGGTTGCAGTCAGGTCCAATTCAGTTGGGTCAGATCCAATTCAATGCTATTCTATTCTTGCGTCTGCTACTCTGCTTAGTTCCTGTACTGTACTGTCGGTCAGTCGGTCGGTCGGTGGAGGTAAAGGGACGGAGGAGAGCTAGGTTGGTAGGTCGGTAGGTAGGTAGGTTGGTAGGTGGCTAGTGGGAAGGGGGGAGGGGGGAAGGGTAGGGGCCGGAGGAGCGTCAGGGAAGGGGATGTCACTGCTACCTCGCTCACTCTTCTTACCCAAACTCAGCCCTCTTTTTTTTTTCTTGGATTCTCCAATTCAATCCAATCCAGCAGCTAAGGTTGGTAGATAGCTAACTAGCTTAGCGACCCGCCCTATGTGGATGCGTATGTATGTATGTCAGGAAGCTACTGCACTTACAGATGGATAGATAGATACTAGTTATGAGGCAAGCTCGGAGGCGTATGCACAATAGCTACAGCTATGATGTATGCAGGCTGTAGCTAGTATCTCCGTAATACTAATGCCCAAATAGCTTTGTAATTTCTAATGCTTACTATTTTCACTAAGCAAAGCATCTAAATATACTCCGTCAGTACGCAACTCTCAAGAATTGTAATTATATCAACTTCCAATACATGTAATTAAATATATACGCATACGTCGTATATAGAACGTGATGACGACTAATCGGAACGTGTATGTAGGTATAATTAGATCCAACGGCGTGTTAGGTAGTTGGGTACGGTACGGTAAACGAAGCTCGCTCACGTTTTCCCCATCGGTGACATGACATAACACGCACCCCGAGTTAACAGAGGGTTACAATCGACAGGAATCCCCGATCATTAACCCAGCGCCCAGAGATACAGAGCCACAGAGACAGACAGAGCTAACGAGCTTGATAGCTAGCACTAGTAGCTCATTAGCTTAGCTTTCTCCGGTCTCTCTCCCTCAAAAGAAGAAAATAACCCTCCGCCCAAACCGTCCGGAAAGGCTACCAAACGGAAGGATCACAGAAACGAAAGGCTCAATGCAAGATAAATACCCAGGCGCATTCCCTGGATAAAAAAGAATCCTCTGTCTGTCTGATCGACTGATATCGTATTGCGGGCGCATTGCAAAAGAAAGAAAGAAGAGAAAGAAAAGAAAAAAAGAAAAAAAAAAACATACACAATGCAGTGCGGGCACTCACCTGCTTTCCCTTCCGGATTCCGAGAAAAATTTCAATCTTATGCCTGCCAGCTGCCTGCTTACTACTATTTTGATCTCCACTTGGTCCCTGGCTAATAGCTCATAAGTACTTAGCTTTTTGCCTATCCTCCGTTTCTGCCGCCTAGTGTTACCTCTTATAAGAAAAAAAAATCTCTGGGTATAGACACCTATCCGCCGGATATAATAGTATTGCTGAAAAAAGCTTGTCGCTATGTAATTCTTACGCAACGACAACAAATTCGGGGGGTTGAAATTCGTTGTGAAAAAGTTTAAAAAACAAAAAAAGGCTGAAACCCCTCCCTCTAGCTCTCTTCTCTTCTCAGAGCAAAAAAGAGATAACAGCAACAACAGCGGCAAGCTTAGCAAGTTCGAAGGATTTGGAAACCTACAGGCCCGTTGGGAGGAGGTAAGAAGGGTAAGGTGGGGCTCTGCAAGCTCTGGGAGAAAAGGGTGGCGTTAGGGCCCGCTTAACCCCTTTAGTTTTACGTTACAGCTTTTCCCAGCTCCCCCAGCTTGCAGATTTGGATTGGATTCGAGTTTTGATTTTGATTGACCCAGATAATAATCAGCGGAGCTAGCAATAGTCAGACTGCTAAAGCAGAAGGCGTGATAATGGACTGGCTGCAGTTGCAGAAGGGCTGCAGTATTGTCGTCGACTGATTGGCCGGCTGTTTTCCCACACTGGCGAAATCTTGGGCTTAAGCTTTGGTGATACAGCAAGACCAAGCAAAAGAGCAAGTGCTATCGAAAATCGATATTTTGCGGGAGTGTAACCCAGGCAGGCTGACTTTGAGGCTTAAAACTTCGAGGAGAAAAAGAAAACCGCCGGTCTTAGTTTATAATGTCTTAGCTGTAGCTACCAGATACTACTAAAGTAGTATGTCGAAATCACGAGCTCGCAGGATTATCAAATTATGGGACGAAAAAAAAAAAAAAGGAAGCCACTAACACAGCTTGAGAGTTCGGAAAACGGCAGATGGGAAGGGAAGAAAAAAATCCATTCGGGAACTTCCTTCTTCAAATACCTACAAAATCCCCTGACACCGTGACTTAAACCAATTAATTGCAGTCTCAAATGCGAGCGACGAGTAGGCGGGGGGTGTAAGCCAAAGCTTAGCTATTCTGACTGAGGCTGATGGGAAAATTACGATATCGGTTTCCTGAGCTAGCTGAGCCCATCTGGGGCAACGGACCCGTCCCGTAACTTTTTTCTCCCTTGAGAAAATACACCTTCTGCTCGCTCGCTCGCTAACGGCGGAATATTCTCGACGAAACGAGCAAAAGTTTACGGGCTGAGGCTTGGTGATATCTCATCATTCGTGATACGTACCGGGTTTATACCGGTTCTGATGCTTGGTGGTTGCATGCACTTCAGAACTTGTTTATGAATCTGTATACGAAAAACCCCATTCGAGATTCTCAAAGCTTCATGAACCGCCGGAAGCTCAAGCTAAATATCTGTCCCAAAACTAGAGCCAAAAAATCTTTTAAGCTTTTTCTGCCCGCTTCTTGATCCAGGAGGCGTTTTGATAAGGGCGTTAAGCTTACCCGTCCGTCGTCCACTCGCTTCCCAAACCCCAGCCAGATGTCAGACCAGCACCCCTCGTCGAAAACGTTCCTCCCAACAAGCCAAAAGCGCAAGCAACCTGTCCGAAAAAGAAAATACTCAGTATATGCCAGCGGAATTGCCGAAAACAGCGGTGCAGCGGTGACCACACAGGAAAAACTTGAAATCGATAACTATTCCATTGAATCGCAGCCTCGATCCTTGGACTGCCAAATTGGTAAATTCGAGCACCGTCATTCTTTAATCGACCATCCAGATTCTCGGGTTTCGGCATTAAAAACACTTCTCATCAAGTATTCTGCCGATCTCAAAGCCATATAGATCGCCGCCATGGCGCCGGCCTTGCCTGCTCAAGTTACCTTGAGATCGATCCTTTGAATAACATTTGCCAAGCTTCTGCTCCTACAACCTGGCACGGGGGTGACAAAAAAACAGAAACAAGAATATAAATTTTGGGTGGAATTTTGTTAGCGAGTGTTCGTTTTTTGTTTCGCTTTTAGTGTCACCCCCGTGCCTGGAAACCCTACAAAAATTTCATGGTCGTTGTTTACAAGGCTGAACTAAATGCATCTTTCAAAAATTGGACCAATATCAACTGAGGCTCATGTCATGAAATTGCATCGATCAAGAGAGTAGCGCCATCATCCATAGCATTATTCCAAAAGCTTCTGAAGCTCTGAAGGCCTTGTAAAAAATATAGTCTGATTTTTCTGAAGGGGCTCGTATAAAAAGGAAGACTTTGGGCCCTTGAAATCTTCTTGCGCCGGAATTAACGTAGAAGATAGTAGATACGAAGTCTACGCGATGCGGTGCTGAAGAGGTATCTATCAAATGTCACATCGTCACAACAAGCATATATTATCCCAACACATATTTTATATATCTATATAATGGCTCTTTAGTCCAAACCCAACTATGGAAGCAGCAGCATCGGTTGCTGGGCTTATAGCCCTTTCTGACCTTGTCGTCACTAAGGGATACCAGTACTATTCTGCAGTCAAGGGAGCAATACCCGAAATAAATGAGCTCTTGTTGGAAGTTACTCAGTTATACGGTGTCCTCAACAGCTTACGTTTAGTAGTCGAGAGATTGAGTCAATGCAAATTAGGCGTTCAGCAAGGTATCAGCTTACTGTGATGACTTGAAGCATTTTGTGAGAATGCAGTTAACACTATATAAATACGTCTGGCGAGCCAGATATGATAGATCAAGCGATCATTAAGTCCGAATATTTAACGACTTGCAGAAATAATCTCAATCGGTTGAAGGTCATCCTGGCTAAGTTTGACCCTACGGATCAGACGAAGCTTGGACTTCTCAAATTAAAGGCATTATGGCCTCTCAAGGCAGGTGAAACACAGCAAATAACTCGTAGCATCCAACAAAACAAGACAAACATCCTCCTTGCGCTCCAGGTGAATGAAATGTGAGCTTATTTGAACCCAGAATCCATATCTAGTCTACATGTACATCTATCCATTGAAAGACTTTTATCTGATAACTACATAGTGCAGCTCTAGTATCGGCCTTGAAAGGGCAAGAGGCATTGCAAAATGTAATGGAAGAAATTCAAAAGCATCAAAAAGATGTATCTGATAAACTCGAAAAAATCCATATGAGTTAGTAGTTCCTAAGGCTGAGGATAAATCTTGAAGGGGTTATTTTAATGTAGTGATGTAAAATCGAAGGTTATGAAAAACGTAGGATTCTTGATTGGGCAAGCACAATGAATCCCCAAGCATTCCATCAAGCGAATCGAAAGCTACGATACACAGGAACAGCTCAATGGTTTTCTGATCGTATTGAGTACCAAAGTTGGGTGGCTCAACGAAATGGACGTCTCTGGCTGTATGGCATCCGTAAGAAACAATGCTTCCAATGATATAATATTGCGAGACTTTACTCGTACATCGTTTTAGAGGTAGTAGCTAATGGTAGGGTGTTCATTGTCTCGATTGGAATTACATAGCTGGTGCTGGTAAAACGGTAATGATGTGAGTCTGAATCCGTCGGGCTTTATGATTCTTGCGTGATCATGATCAAGTGGGATGCATTGACTTACAAATGGAACTTAGCTCGTCGATCATTGATAGCATAATAGGGAACCTTGGGGGTGACGATGCTATAGCATTTCATTATTGCGATTACAAATCTAAGGAGTCTCAAGATTTAGAGAACATTATCTGTTCTCTCATTGCGCAAACTGCACAACAGAGCGATTCCGCTTTCGACAAGCTGAAAGAGATATACGACAAATATGACCCTAACGGCTCTAGAAGCACTAGACTTCGAGATTGCAATATCGATCTAGTGAAAGTCTTACATCAACTATCAAAGTCCTACTCAACTGTTTCAATAGTAATAGACGGTCTGGATGAATGTAGCGGAGAGCGAGGGGAACTGATTAACCAACTTGATCGTCTTCCGGATATTGGAGGTCGCATAAAGATCTTATTAGCTAGCCGCCTAGAGCAGGAATTCGAAAGTCTACTTTCCAACTATAGACAAATTGAGATCATTGCCTCCACAGCTGATGTACAGCTATACGTGACATCAGTGATTGACACCCGAATCCGATTGGGGAAACTTAAGCTCAAGGACCCCGCCCTTAAAGATCTGATTTCGACCAAGCTAGTTGAAGGGTCTAAAGGAATGTGAGTAGACCTCTACCACGGCGTACTCTTTCAAATCGAGGTTGGGGACATATTTGAGTACGGACACGCATCTAGGCTTTGCTAATTAGTATTATATATAGGTTCCAGTGGGTGGTATGTCAGGTTGACCATTTGTGTCATCTCGGCAACGATAAAGCCCGGAGAACAGCACTAGAAAATCTCCCACCAGGCCTTAATGATATTTACCAGAATATCTTGCGAAGAATAATTTCCAAAGAAGGGGATTACGGAGGATCGGATTATAGCCAAGCGCGAGAATATCTCCTGCGGACATTAGTATGGCTGTCATTTTCTGAATATCCTCTCACGCTACCGGAACTCACGGAGGCTATCGCCGATATTGCAACACCAAACGGTTACTATGATCCTGATTCAATTGTTGATGAAGAGGATATTTTATTCTGGGGTAGTAGCCTTATTCGGCATAATCGACAAACCAATTGTTTAGAATTTTCTCATTTCACGGTCAAAGACTTCTTAGTAGACGGGAGAACCACGCTACACTCGCCGATGGAACGTTTTAAGCTAGATTATACTACAAGCCAGCTATGGATGGCAAAATTTTGTCTACGATTTCTAATGCTTAAGGATTTTGACACAAAGGACATTCTGGAAAGGGGGCTCATGGACTCAGATAATACTTATCCATTCTTAAAGTATGCTGAACGATTTTGGGATACACATGCCCGATTGGCTTTACCTGACTGGGATGAAGAGATCCGCTCCTTAGTACAGACGTTTTTGGCTCCCAAAGATAATCCTTATTTCCAGCGGTGGCGGAAGAGAAATGCAGTTGAAACCGATAACAAATCTCCATCGATGCGTCCCAAAATCCTGGGCCCACATTTTTTCGCACAGGACGACATAAATCTTCATTTTGCGGCAGGGGCTGGCCTTTTGGATGCGACAAAGTCTCTAGCCCAGGATCCTTCATTGGTCAATTTTCTCAATATTGCCTGTGGTACTCCTCTATCTGCTGCTTTGTGGAAATTCTATGGAGCACATGCTTCTGGTCTAGCAAAAGCATCAAAACAGCGGATTCTTAATGATTATAATCAAATAATTACCACTCTTCTCGATTTAGGGGCGGATCCGAATTTATATCTTCCAGATCAACCCCAAACTGACCCTTATTTCGCCTTTTTTCAAGCTCCAGAGTATGACGAAAGAGTCGCCCAGCTATTATTCCCAAGATTTCAGAGACAGGTATCGATAGAGCTTGTTGATGCAATCTGCTGTCGACTCTATGAAAAGTGGATAAGCGGCCCACAAACAATCAAGCTAATAACTTCGTCTCCGGGTTGTTGGACGCAAGATAACAAAATCCAAGTTTGCAAAGCGATTGTCGGGAGTGGCGCATTAAGAAAAGAAGATTCGTATCTGCTTGAGAGTTTGGAGGTTCTGGACTATCTGGACCACGACCAGTCTGCAAATGACTCCAGGTTTCCCGATATTGAGAAATTTAGACTTCAGCATACCGATACTTTCAAACAAGAAATAATGGCACGATATCACGGTGCCTTAATTGTTGCAGCGGAGTCGGGAATGGGCACTGTGGTTGAGAATCTTATCTCAAAATATCCTTGGATCGTGGATCTACCCGACTCTGAAGGGTTCACTCCACTTGGAGTAGCCTGTCACAAAGGGCATGAACACATCGTGACCAAGCTTCTTGCGCATGGGGCATGTGCAAACACGCTGTCAATCTGTGGAACTACCGCGCTGCATATCGCTTGTGCGAGCGGGGAGTTAGAATGTTTTAATCTCCTGCTGGCAGCAGGAGCAGATGTCAACAAACCCGCGCAACCCGATATCGACAATATGTATTTTTCATATTTGAAGGAGGATATACTGAACGTGAAAGGGGATACACCTCTTGTGTTTGCCTGTCGGTCAGGGTACGAGCGTATTGTGAACGTCCTCCTTGATCATGGAGTGGATGTGAATAGACCGGGGTGGAAAGGACGCACTCCGCTGCACGCCGCTTGTAAAAACGGGAGGTTGGAGTGTGTTCGGCTGCTGCTGGCGATAGGAGCGGATGTAAACGCACAGAATGATGAAGGTCGGACACCTCTTATGTGTCTTTGGAAGAATAGGCATGACGGCCCTCCAGAAAACTGGCAGGATATCTCGGATACCCTCTTCTCTTCTAATATCGACTTTAGCCTCCAAACGACACAAAACGAGACTTATCTCCATTTCGCAGCATCACTATCTCACCCCAAGTATCTCGAGTTACTTCTCCAAAAAAGTATAGATATTGATGCGCAAAGAGCAGACGGAGCAACTGCACTGCATATTGCAGCGGAAAACCCCAACCCCAACCTCGTACGACTGCTATTACTGCACAATGCCAGTGTCAATTTAGTAGATTGTTATAAATTGAATTCTCTGATGTACGCTTGCCGTTCTGGGTCACCGCAAACTATCATATGGTTGGTGGAAGCTGGTGTCGATATTACGGCTGAGAGTTCTTTCAATCTACGCGCTTACCAATATGCATGCCTCTCCAACGATCCTAATAACCTGGTCTCTCTTCTGAATGCTGTTATGTCCTCTGGTGGTGAAGTTTCAATGGCAGATGGTCATATGTATGGGCTGACGGGGACGAACATACTCCATATCGCTGTCGAAAATCAGAGCCCAGAGGTGGCACTAGAACTAGTGAAATACTTAATAAAGCTCCCCGAAATCAGTGTTGATTATGGCGACGAACTGGACAACACTGCACTGAAGCTAGCTTGTATAATGTTAAAAAGAGAGAGCCAGTACCGAAACAAGACCGATATGGAATTGCATTACCCAGAAAGCGGTTGTTATCTACGTCTTCAAGTTGTAAAGGCCCTACTTACCCGAACAAGTTCCCCGAGCGGCTTCGAAATAGGAGAGAAGTCTACGCTGGCCGTCGCACTCCAAGTCCGCTGCGAGTCTTGCTGGCGAGAAGTTTTAGAGGCATTTGTCAAATGTCAAAAAGATATCATCGAAACTATTGTCACTACCAATGGACGCACGCCATTACTATTCTGCTTTTCCCCGCGATCCCGGTTGTGCTGGTCATGGAACTTAAACGGACCGTGTTATGAACGTGCTACAACGTTAATCGATCTCGGCGCCAATGTATCGGCGACACTGAATGATGGCTCAACCGCCCTTCACATGGTTTGCGAGTCGACAGACGACAATTGCTATATCGCGAGGCTGCTCATAGAAAATGGTGCGGACCCGGAGGCAAAATCATCGTTAGGTGTTACTCCACTCATGCTGGCCTCAACTCAGGGGAATATTGATATCGTCAGGATGCTTGTGCATCACGGGGTGGATGTCCTCGCCAGAGACAACAATGGCTATTCCGCTCTACATCTTGCGGCATCCTGGTGTCCAGATAAATTAGTAGCTTCTGTATTGAAATGTCTTTTGGGGGCTGGGGCAGATATAAATGTCCCCGCTACAAGGAAGTCTGAAGAGGGCAATACGCCGCTGATGAGCGCAATACTCGCAGGTAAACTACTTGCGGTATCTTACATCCTCAGACAAGAAGCCACAGACATCAGCGCGATTAATACGCTCCGCCACGGAATTTGGCACATGGCGATTAGGTCGGTTGATAGGAACGCGGCAGTCCAGATCTTAGGTGAGAAAAACATCACAGCAAATATCAATCTCGCTGACAGACTCTACAATGTTACACCACTTCTATGGGCACTCGCTGTGGGCGCTGTCGAGCCTGTGATTCGTTCTATAATTAAACTTGGCGGAGATATCTTCGCTCGAGACTCGGCGGGATTGAGTTCTCTTGAGTATGCTACTCTCTCAGGAAAGCCAAATATTGTTCGCTTAATGTTGGAGAACACTGCTCGGCTTAGTTTTAGTTCAAAACATAAGTTCAACTTCAACTTCTTCGATAATCATTTGCCGCCCCAGAGCACACGTACAGAACTAATTAAACAGCTTCTTCAACATCACGACAGCCTGGACTCCAAGGATATTTTGGGATTTTGCGGCTGGGGTCAATTTGAAGATGAGATATATCATCTAGTTGCATCCTTTGTTTTTGATGGGAAGGTTGTCTATGTTGACGACGGAATGAATTTGGATACACTATACCGGAAAATCTGCTTACTCTCTGGCCGGCATGGCGACTTCAGGCTTCAGAGAATTTTCCAAGAGCGCATGATACATACCGGCTTAAGCACGGGTGTCAAAGCCTCTCCTGTTGAGATGGTCTCGGCGGCAGGAGTATCTGGCCCTGGTATATGCCTAGAAGATCTTAAATTAGTCCCGCGGAGGAAATCTGATAGCGAGCTCACCAAGCAGCCTCCAGAGTACCCCAATAGCACATCACCAGGTCACCCTGATCCCTACTCCAATTTCGAGGTCAAGGGAACGCCCGAATGGTTCGAAGACATGGCAATGTCAATTGTGCAAGGTAAATGGATATATGAGAAAGACAAAACACTCTCGACAGGCAGCTTTGCGAGAACTAAGAACATTTCTTTTACTCTACCATCACTACTACGTCCCACCGTTCTTCAATTTAAGTCTGATATGACTATTCTACAGGTTGCGATTCATACACAAGACTTTGAAGCTGTTAGGGTGCTTCTTCTGCATGGCTGCCTATTAGGGGTAGAAAACAGTCAGGGTAACAATGGACTTCTACTAATTCTTTGCAAAGACGACTGGATTCTTCTAGAATCTATAGCAAAGCTTATTGAAACCTCGCAGTTAAAGCTACGGCAAAACGTTCATCCAAGAGGAGATACGAGAGGAAAGCCTGGGACCTACTGGATACCATATCTTCATTTTTTAGCTCAAAACGGCGGTTGGCGGTGCGTCAAACCATTAGTCAGAATAGCACCTGTTTTGTTTGACATTAGTATTCCAGACTGTGAGTACACCTTCTTAAAATCAGATCTAGTTGTGGGTCAGTCGTTCCATATGGACTTGGCCCGCTCGGCTTTTTATACTTAGGTCGAACCATAACTTGAGTTCCCACCATGTTCCCGCTCATGATACTTCCAGGAGCCTATGGCTTGTCCCCCATTTCAATTGACCCGTTGATAGTATATCACCGAGCTAACATGAAGACTATTTTTCGGGTGGATAGTTTGTCTGGTCGATGTAAAAAACCGGGGTGGCTGGACGCTACTTAGAACAGCAGTCGAGAAAGGAAACTTAAAATTTATTGAAGAAATCTTTAAACTTCCTATAACACCGATTAAGAATACCTGGGAATTCGAAGGAGCCTACTCCCTAAAACGACGTGCAATCGAACTAGGACATTTCGGAATTGCTGAAGCTCTCATTTCTCATGACCCCAATGGCGACATTACTTCGCAAAATCGGTTTAATCAACACTTTTGGCCATTCTGGGCAGCTAAAGACCGCGCTTCGCTCGAGGCTATCCTCCAGGCGGGTTGTGATATCGGATTTTGGGACGAATTTCAAGGCCACCCAATTCATTTTCTTTTAAAGATGGGTGGGCATATCTCTTTGGGCGTTTTCCTTAGATATCTGGGAACAGATAAAGCGCTCGCACAGCTTCTTAGGCGGACAACGTTATTTGGCCATGCTCTAGAGATAGTCGGAGACCTTGGCTGCATAAGCTGCATTCAAGCTCTTCAGGATTTTTTTGGCCTTGGTCTTGCTGGGTTCCCGGATGAATGTATAGAAGAAGGCAGCGTCGCCGCACTAAAACAAGGGTATGTCGAGCTTTCAGAAATCTTTAAAAAGATTGTTCAACGCCGGAAGGGTGAAGATTGATGACTACGGGTGCATTATATACAAGGAAATCTATACACACACACCTGGGGCTAGATTGATTATAATTGTTTGGCGCCTTAATGTTTCATTTTATTACCGAGCTAGTGAAATTGGTTCTACTTGGTCTCGTTGGGTTCTATTTGCAAATCTGAGTTTCGATTTCTGGTATAATTTGAAAGCCGGCGAACACCTGGTTGAAATGCCAAAGTCTTTGATGCTATATTATTTTGTTTGCGGTGATTTTCCTTACACGCACATGATAATGCATGAGCCCGACAAACTTTGCGAAACTAAAAATGTAAGCTTAAAATAGATAGGTCAATAAAATTGACCTTTTTGAGTCTATCGATACTTGTAGGCCTAATACTGTTCAAAGAGCGGCAGCTGGCTAGAGCTCTCCATTATCAATTAAGGTGTTTCTTTCGAGAACAGAAAAGTTTCTTAATCGGTGGCTTCACCGTCAGGGCCAAATGAGCCGGATGGGCTACATGTATACAGCTGTAGATAACTCCTTTAGAAATAGTTCCTTTAAATCAATTTTTCGAGCAAATAATTTGACTGATAAAGGTAGCTCACACTACAAAAGTAATATTTAAGATAAAAACGTAATTAAAAATTTTAATGTTTATTTTTGCCCGCGTCCCGGCTGCGCTGTAAAGAGCAGAAGGGACTATACTTAAGCTAAGTTAACGAAGTTGAGGGATTTGCCTGGCTATTCTATAAAGAGCAAAAGGGATATAGTAATTAATCCTACAGGTGAGAAGTTTGTATGTGTATGGCTGCTGAGCTGGTTAACTGGTTTTGCATATAGATTGGTCACTTTTTAAATTATTTGTTTTGGATGGTTATGTTTCAAATGGTCATGTGTCAAGCTAGCTAGTAAGCGAGCAAATACAGCAGCTGGTTTGAAGGCCGCTCGCCGGCAGCTGGTTCGCAGGGAATCAACTGCCAAAACTCTGGCTATTGAGCTGGCATTTGGGTGAATATTCGGCGGTATACGTCATCTCTGGTTGTTAGATTGTGCTGACCTGTTCATATGAGGTCATGCGATATATACTCGACTGCTCTTTTAAGAATAGCTGGGTAGTATATGTTAAAACACTGCAGTTTTTAAATACCATTTTTAGTCCAATTATGTGGGAATACTTTGGCTATAATACCATATTAATATCATCCTATTTCCTATCCTGATTTGAATTCTAGTTATCGTACAGGGTTTTGACTGGTTTCTGAAGACAGTTTGTTGAAAAAAAAAAGGAAATTAAAACAGTATAAATAATGATTGGAAATAGAACAAGACGGCTTGCTTTCTTTTTAAAATCTTTTAAGATTCGGAAGCTGCAGCCCCAGAAAAGTACCCAAAACCCCTACGGTAATATCAAACTAATACCAGATTAGTTCTGAGGCATCTCGATACCTCCAGCACGTTAATTAGGGAAGAATAGCAGTCACATAGTCAGCAATCCCTCAGGAGTGAGAACACACCGTCAACATCTAGAAAATACAACATGGGCAACACATCTTGAGGTCTTAATTGCCGGGCTCGTGAACTTTTTCAAGAGAAACATGAAAGCTAGGAGAACATCTATACTTCTAGGCCTCTCCCTATATATAGTATGCTGACGGTCGGTAGGATTATTCATGACTAGGTCGGAAAATTCAAATCCTCCTTGGTCCAAACTGTTCGATAAGCTCAAACATGAACCGATTATAGCGCCCCCACGTGAATCCGTGACCAAAGTTCTAACAGGTATTGGAAAGAGTGCCGCGTACAGTGGCTTACAAAGGGGCTTTATATGTGAAGCAACTGGGTAAAAGAGACCATATTTTCACCCGCGGGACAGCGCGGTTGATGATACTAAATGTCGAAGCTGCTAACGCTATCGTTTCATTATTAAAATTTAAAAGTTCAATAAATGTTCAGTAAATTGTTTAAACCGTAAAAGCATTTTGTATGACTAGGATCATGAGCCGTCGGGTTTAGAAGTTGTTTCTCTTTATTTCTTTACAGAACCACTCTTTGGGGCGGTAGCTTGACACAATGCCTTGTGCTCTTTGTAATGAGCGACCTGACATGTCCGCCCACAATACCTAACAGCTTTGCATCTTCCACACAACATCAATTCCACAGCGACTTTTGCACAGTTAGCACATCGCACCGGTGCCGAAAAGCCACTGTCAACCCTGTTCCTGCCCTCCAATGCCGCTAACAGATCCTCCGCTCTCTGTCTCGCCAATCTCAATACCCGCTGTTCACCCAGACTAACATGCGCCGCCGACCATGCATTTGTACCTGGAGGATAGATGCCCTCAGCGAGTTGCTCATCTAGCTTTTCTATTTGAGTCCCGAAATTATGCAAAAGTTCACGGAACGATTCTATCAGAGCCTGCAGGACTTCCACTTCGTTAGAAATGCTGATTATCTTGTCTGTAGCATCGATCTGCTGGAGCGTTATGATGGCGAGATCAGATTCATCCGCTCGCTGAACACGAAGATATCGGAGGACACTTTTTGGTAGCGGATCGTTGAGAGAGAGAGAGATGGTAGAGACCGAATCGAGTCCAGCCGATACCCAAAGCTTCCGCTTTTGCTCAAAAAATGGTGCCCCAGGTTGGGTCATCAGAACAAGATCATAGTTGTCATTGGGATTATTCGGTACAACAAAGCCATAGAGTCGTAGAAGCCGATTGTTCGGAATAGACCCATAATTAATAAAAACCTAAAAAAATACCATGTCAACTCAAGACGATACCAATAAGAATAAGACCAACCAACCTGATCCCCTGGCTCATAGTCTTTCCCAGCAAGGATATAGAGATCTCCAGATGAGGCATCGTAAGCATGGCACTGCTTAACGTCGGGCGAGTGGTTTAACATATCCGCAAATGGTGCTAGCAGCCTAATTGACTTTCCATCGGGCTGTGCAAAATCCATCGCACGACTCCACACTGTGCAAAGGGCCCACTTGTACTAAAAAAAGGTCATGTGTCAATAGTTAACCATTAATAACGCACAGATACCACCTACATCTTCGATAGTGAATTTTCCAAGTGGAAAGATATCCAAATGCTCTGCAAACAATCCTTCAACTAAAGTTCGGTAATCGTCTTGAATCTGTTGCTTCAGTTGTTTTGTAATAGTATACAGTGAGGACCCAGCGCAAGCTTCCAATTCGTCATCTGTAAAGAAGATGCTTGAAGAGTAACTCGTAGGTAAAGCCTCTACATGCCTTCGCAGACCGTTGTAGCCCGACTCGCGTGATCGTACAAAGAGAATATATATGGCCAAGGTGTCATCGACAGATAACGCTCGTTGCATAGATTGAAGTACTGGCCCAATAATGGAGTCAGCATATGCATGCTCGACTGTCCAGAGAATGCCAGATGGTACGGTGAGAATCCTTTCTCCTTCCTTGAAATGCCGTAGTGATCCCAGACCACGCCCGGTGGCCGGGAAGTCAGCAAGCTTCAAGTCGTCCAAGCCGACCACTCCAGAATCTCTCAACCAGCTCTCCATGAAGTTAGATCAAAGAAAATGACTGCGAGGGACTATCGGGAAGAGAAATGCGGTTCGAGGTTCCTTCAAAAGACGATTTCGAGTGAGCGTCACAGTTTTCATGGTTGTGGCACAAAACCGCCGTCACCGCCACTCATACCTTGAAACGTACGTCACTGGATCGCCACCTATGCCATGCCCTCCCATCTTGGCACGTGCTTGGGTTAGCAGAGCCACTCACCACTATTAAAACAGTGGGGCTGTTACATGGGTATACTCACCCAAATTAATTAAGGCTAACTACCCCACCCCAAAGACCACCGCTATATAACCGAGGCTCTAGACTGAGGGGAATAGCGCCTAGTTAACTAACAAATTTAAATTCCCACTATTGAAATCACGGTATAACTCAGTCATCCTGAAGAATAGCCAGTCAATCATGGCTGGGGATATCATCGCCATAGCGGAACTCCTTCTCAAGATGGGGTTGGAAATTCAGGAACGCTTCGAATACCTCGACCAAACCGCGGAGGATCTTAAACTGCTAAACACCAATCTCAGGCTCTTAAGATCCACAATCTCGGTGGATGATGAACAGGATGAACTCTGGAAGAATAATCGGTCGGAATTGTTGAATATTCTAGATTTCCTGCAAAGCGTTGAAGACACATGCAAAGAATGCGCAAAAGCCTTAGGTTTAGAAATTGCTGGCGCGGAAATCACAACTAGCACTAAGAAAACAAATGCGCGTGGCAAGAGATTTAAGAGGCAGTTTCAGACATGGTTCTTTATTTCTGACCACTTCGAGAAGATTCGGCGTAAGGCCGAACAGCTCGGAACCCTCTGCAACACGGTGTCAGCTATTATCCTTTACAAAGGTAGCAAGCTGCAACGGACGAGTGTTCAGGAAAATATGGAGTCCAAGGCAGTCCTGAAGCCAATATATGTATCTGGAGACTCGCTCGATCTGGGTCTCAAGACCGATTTTGCGGGCATCGACCAAATGATAACAAACCTTTTAGAGGAATGCAAAGACCTTCGTCGACGGCTTCAGGAAGCCACCCTTTTCCCCGACACCTCAACTGTTCAGGATTATCAAAATCAAAATCATAATCCGGAGGGAGTAGCATTTTGGAAGGATCGGTTCCAAAATGGCGAGATTGGCCCCTCGGCGCTACGTTATGAGGTAAGGAACCCGTTTCGTTTCTTTCGCTATCCCTTCTTGTCCCCTCAAAATTGCTGCTTAATACTAATTCATTGCTTTCTTTATAGACGATCTACGTATCATGGGCACGATTCGTCCATGAGATAGAAACCTCATTTATTCTCAATAGGATACCAACTGCGTTTTTCGCTCCGGTAATCAACGACCTCACACATGAGCAGGGACCTCGCTATGGCATTGATAAAAGCGGTACCCGTCGTCTCGCTACTATCCGGCCGCTTTGGCTCCCGGCTCTTCGATCTGCTCTTGATCCGTTGCACAAGGGTTACGTCAAACCCCAGAACTTTTTCCAATTCTTGCACGACTCCTCTTTGTCCCACAAGCTGAGAAGCTTGACTCTTGAAAACGCAGGCTACGGTATACTTGTCGAATGTGAACGGGCATCCGGCGATCTTCCCTTCCCAGCAGCAATTGAATCCCCATCTGACCACGTCGGCTGGATCTGTGGACAAATTGTGGCCGTTCCAACACCTGCTGAACTTGGCATTGTTACTGATAGAGAGGTCATGGAAGCGAGCGCTGATACCTTCTTCAATTATTTTACTGATACAGCACAAGACGTTTACTTTCACGTACGCTATCTCCAGACAGGTCAAATCGAGCGCAAGAGTCTCTCAAGGCAAATTCGTCCAATCAGTGGTATTTCGGTAGGTGCTGCAGTATCGATCCGGCAGGAGCTGGAATCGGGCATTTATGCCTGGAGCCGCGACCTTCATATCACTGAGTTCAAGGCTTGCTACGGTGGCAAGTACGTTATCACGGCGGGAATAGGTGTGACTGGTGTTGTGTTTTGCACGATGCCTTTCAAGACTTCGTCTGAGATGTTACCAGACGACGATAGCCTTATCTCTACTATACCAGAATTAGAATTTAAGCTTCTGGGGCCATCAAGAACATTTACCCACCCACCAAAAGTTGGCGAAAAGATTCAGGTTTGTTTTGTTCCCAATTAGATATCATAATGATTCTCATACTTTTTAAAAAACTAGATCGAACACGAGGGATTATGGTACGATTCGAGGGTCACGGTTGTGGACGGCGACGAAATAGAATATGTCGATTGGGAAAGTTCATCGAAGCAAACTAGTGCTCCACAAAATCAGAATGAAAGTGAAAGTGATGAGGACGATATTTTTGGTTTTACCGAGGATCAGTTCACCAAACTCGGAAAGGGGACACGACGACTGTGGCGACCATGGCGTAGAGATATTCAGAGGTACGATGTTCGACCGTATCGTTGTTTCCATATCGGCGATTCTATCGAGGCGCCGGTGATGTACCCGGATTACCGATTTCATTATCATACTATCGACAAGTCCCAACTTTACCTTCCCGCTCGAATTGTTGACGTCCAAGGCGACCAGTATCTGGTTGAATTCAGTCCAGCACTTTCAGTTCATAGATGGTGGCCAGGAAGAATGGCTAAGGGTCAACAGGTAGATCTTATACCGGGATCTCACAGCAAGGTGGAAAACCCGTTCGATTTCAATACTGTATTAATAACCATGGATCGAATACAGCCTTTCTCTGAAGGTCCCCGACCGACTCTTGGTGTTCAATCAGCGAAGCCACCTGGGTGGAATTCATTTCAAGGCTTCCATCTCAGCAGAATAGAAAATCTGTTGGAGGAGACTCTTTGGAATAATGACCAAGATAATAGAGCCCGGATGTGAGATTTAAAAGAATTAAGCGAACAAAGACCCAACGGTCCCAAGCACGTATATACGTACGCATGCATGCAAATCAAGGGGGTTACTCTCGACCCCGGTGGGTGTTACCCGAGCATGAGGCAAATAAAACTAGTTTAAAAATCAGTGTTTAGAAAATATAACATGATACCAAAGTTTGTTAAAGCAAGAACCATAATATTACAAAGTCAAAAACTCCGACGATATACTAATACATTAAATATAGTAACAGCCAAAATTTATTTTTAAAAAGCATTTACTTCTATATTTATAATCTAAAATATTGTTTACAACTAAAAAAAAGTTTTAAAAGTTATAAAAGTTTTTTTAGTACATGTGATGCCGACGATAACTTCTAAGTAGGAGACGATGTATGCGTTGTAGACGCACAGTTCTAAAATATGCTTGTGGTCGGTCGACTCGTTGCTTGCGGCCATTGTACTCGTGTATGAGTATGGCGGACAAAAGGGGCCAGAGCACTGCACTCAGAAACACACAAACTTTAAGCGAGATTTTGGCACAATACAAATCTGGTATAAGTACGTTAATTTAACATATTTATTATCATCATACAAAAATATATATTTTTCAAGGAATTGTTAACAGGTGCTTGCCTGCCAGCTCTAAGCTGGCATCTAGTCTGGTCTAGCAACCGGCCTCGTTGATACGCGGGTCAATAGTCGTGCTAGTAGCTGCCTGAGACCCACTAATAATACCCGACAGAAACATCAAAAAAACATTTTTTGTATAATACTAATAAATATTAAACTAACGTATTTATACCAGATTTGTATTGTGCCAAGATCTCGCTTAAAATTTCACTCCTTTTGTAGCAATTAGCTGCGCAATTTTTCTTGAGATGGATGGCGATGAACAGGTTAACAAAATATTAGCTTGGATTTCCTAAATAGGAAATAACCAAATACGATGCCACAAAATCAACGCAGAACAAACTATGTAATTTGTCCTTGCTGAGAGCAGGAGGTTTCAACTAGGCGTAGACAAGATTTGGTGCCTGGGGCCGAGACTAATTTAATACTATCTTCGTAGCTATTTTTCGGGATCTATAAGTACCTATAATATACATAAAAGCCCCAGCCCTGAGGAGGAGGAGGAGGAGTGTAGAAAGGACATAGTCTCGGTCCCAGACGCTTTTGACCACGAAAGGGCAGCAAACAAACGTCATATCCTGAGTGTTTGCAGAGCAAAGTCGGTGAAGAGGGTTTCCTAACCTAGAAGTACCTCTGTGTTCTGCTCGGCCTTACTTCTACCCTCATATAAATATCCAACCCATCCCTTCAACTCTAGACTTCTTCCATCTTTCTTTCATCATCCTTGTTCTCTCAGCCACTATCCTTCTTATAGTCTTCATCACGATTGTCCTATTATTTATCATCCTTCTTCATCCTGATATCACCACACCCTGTCTTGTGGAAACCCATCATCGATCTTCATCAGATTCTCGTCTTACTGCTCACTTTTGTTCTATTTCTCTCTCTCTTTCGTCAAGACACCTCTTTAGTGTTGACGTTATCCATCTCTATTTCTCTATCGTCAGGATCGACGCGTTTCGAGTTCTCGACTTTTATCCAGCAGCTCCTCTCCTGCTTTCGACTTTCTTCTTCTCTCATCTATCTCTCTCATCATCAAAAGACGCGTCTCGGGTTTGACTGTTATTTCCATCAATCCCATCCTATCTTCGGATCACTTCAATCATCAATTGTCAAGTTTACCCCCCTTGCTTTTGATACTTTTTTATCCTTCTTTTATCTATCCATCCATCACATCACATCAGTACAGTCAGTCAAAATGCTCGGCCTCATCATCAACCAAATCATCTTCCCCTTCGCAGTTGAGACCGTTCTCACGGTAGCACGCGTATCTACAGCGGTAAGCAGCGTTTTCCGTTCCGATGGCACTCAGTTCTACAGACCGATTCCTGGTGATTGGCCTTTGGATTCGGATGAGTTTTTGGAATTGGCTGTTTCTTCCCCGTTGCCGTTTTGCTGGGATGAAGAGGACGAGCTTCTTGCTATTGACGTTGCTGAGGTGATTGTTGTTGTTGCTGCTGGGGTTGAGGAGGGGGTTACTGGGGTTACGGAGGGTTTGGGTGAGGAGGTTACGGAGGTGTTGGGTCAAGAAGTTTCGGAGGAAGTTCAGGAGGTGTCGACGGAGGTTGTCCACGACGAACCATCTCAAGTTCAGGAAGCTTACGAGGAGTTGGCTCAGGCTCAGGGGGTGCATAAAGAGTCTGCAGAAGAAGAAGCTCACGAAGAGTTTTCTCAAGCTCAGAGTGTTCACGAGGAGTTGTCTAAGGTGCAAGAGGAGGTTCGAGAGGAATTCCAGACTCAGGGGGTGCATGGTGAGTCTGAAGGAGAAACTCAGGAGGAGTTATCTCAAGCTGAGAATGTTCACGAAGAGCTGCCCAAGGTTAACGAGGAGGTTCACGAGGAACCGTTCCAGACTCAGGGGGTGCATAATGAGTCTGAAGGAGAAGCTCACGAGGAGCTATCTCAGGACCAGGAGGTTCACGAGGGGCCAACAGGGCCAGAAGAGGAGTTTGGTTCCTGGGCCACCAAGCAAGACGGCGACGACACCTCCTCCTCAAGCTCCGAGGGCCCGGATAGAGACATGGCCAACCACGTGGAGGACTGGGGCCGCCAAGCTGGGCTCAAGTGCCTGCCACCTGTCGCCGAGGCCATCAGGAACGGGGTTCAGAAGAACCTGAACAAGGTAAGTTTCTAATATAATCCAATAAATATTAAAGATTAACGTAAACTAATACAAATGATTCAATATAGCGGGCTAAGAGGGGGTCTGGCCAACCCACCACCACCAAGGCTGCACCGGAATTCTTCCTTCACGGGAAGAAGGTCCGAAACTTGCCCCCACAGCTCGACCCTAAGCTCAGGAAGCGGGGGCTTGTCCGTGGCTGGCAGCCGAAAGGCAGGCCACCATCGGACATGGACATCGAGGAGTTCCTGATGATGAGGGGGGGCAGGAAGGCGGATCCTGTTGAGTCCTGGGTTGGCGACCAGGACCAACAGGTGAAGCTATACGTGGACCCTGATTGCAGGGACCCCACGCCGGCCACCGTTGGGGTGGGTATTCGGACTGGTTCTCCGGTCCGACGCGGCGGAGTCCGCTTGGTGACTCCGTCACCTCCTCCCCCTCCCCCCAGGTCCCCAACTCCCGCCCCAGACCGTCTTGTCTCCCCGGCTCCCGTCCCAGCTCCCGTCTCGGCTCCAATCCCGGCTCCCATCCCGGCCCCAGTCCCCGTTCCCCTCCCGGCTCCCGCCCCAACCGCCCCAGCAAGCAGGATTCCGGGGCGCGGGTTGCCCTTTCTCCCGCCCGGCCTTGAGGGATCAATCATGCAACGGTTTGCGGACCGTCGCATGATGGGTCCCTCAGGGCAGCTCCTGGTCCCAAGCATGACCAGGAGTGAGCGGGTGGAAGGGGTGATTCGCGCCCTCCGCGCTTTCCGGGCCCGTGACGAAGCTTTCCGCCAGGACGAATGGTTTGAGCAGGTCCTGCAATATGACCCTCTCGGTCCTGGCGGATTTGCTTAGTCTGGCCGCGTCGTCTCTCCCTCCCTCCTCTTCTCTTCTTTCCCCGCCCGCCTGTTTTTAGATAGTTTTTTGTTTTTGTTTTTATAGCTCTGGAGTCAATGAAAGCATGTCCCCGGCGCTAATCAATAATCATTGCAATCGTAACTAAGTGCTCAAGTAAATACTATGTCGTAATACTGACAGTATCATGTAAAGTTCCATAAATCGATCGTTTGTTTTCAAGATCTTGAATTAAGTGTTGCAGCTGTGTTATTTCGGACCAATCAGAACCCCGGCAAATGACTGATCCTTCACTAACCGAAATCTCTCCCAACTCGAATCAGCGCTGCAGAGGGGGCGGACGTCACGGACCGAAAGAATGGTGGACGATCCGAATGGGTACAGCTTGAAGCGGTCTCGGGATAGCTACCTAGATAACTAACGACTGACTTCGAGTATGCATGTGTTTTACCACTATTTTAGAGTTTAGAGTTTCGATTTATGTACTCATTGGACGTCCAGATAACCAGCATCGATTGCGAACCGGCGGGTGTTTAGTACAGAACTCGAAGCTGCGTCATATCATATGCATATGGTATGGTAACCACTAGACCAATTGTATACTCACCTGTCGGGAAGAAATAGCAGATTTATAAATTCAATCGTAGCCAACATAAAGAAACTTACAATTGCTCAAGTTTAACAAAAAAAAAAAAAAAAAACCCCGTACGGTGGGGGTATCGTGTAGCACTGCATGTATACAGACTCTCCAGTCCAAGTGTGCTGGAAGCGTTGTTCGTATGTGGATTTTATACGGGCGGACCTGTCCCTGGCAGAACAGAACAGGGACAAATGCGGGGCAAACGTCTTCCCTTGGCCTTCCTTGCAAATGGTGTAATCCGAACCCGCCCACTCATGTACCACTCCACCCTTGCCCAGAGCTCTTGAGCCGAGCGAATGGGACGCTTTGGCGGGGCAAAAAGAGTACCTAAAAATTTTTTCCATCTCATGTCAGAAAGGTTCGGCTATTGGCGCAATTGGAAATGCAAGCAAGCAAGCAAGGTCTATTCTTGTCGGGCGCCGGCATCTGCAAGTAAAAATTGAAAGAGAGAATCTACGGAAAACGATTTTTGGGAAAAACGCAATGCTTGCCGGAATCGCCGCTGGGACGCTAGCCAAGGGCGCCGGCTAAACAAGTATCGAGTTAGGAGAAATTTTTGAACGTTTGAAAGAGAGAAAGCCGGCGGATGGAGAGTCACTAGTTTCATTTTCATCCATCCGGTGCTGCGTTACATACATCACCCATTCGATTTTCATTCGGAGGTTCGGATTTCCCAGAGCTACCGGTTAGATTCGACAAAAAAGAAATCTGAGTCATAACTTTACTCGACTGAGAAGAATTATCTTAAAACCAGCCTGGAAGCCTTTTCCGTTGGTGCGGCGCTGCCCATTGAACTTCAGAAAAGTCTGTCTGTCTGTCGGCTGTTGGTTCTGTCTTTTAAAGCTTTTTTTGGTCGGTTGAGTCGAATCAAGTCTAATTCACCTTCCTTTCACCATCCATCTACGGAGTCCAGACATCCCTCCTTCCACAATCTGGCCCCCTTCTCTCTCTCTCTTCAATCATCTTCCAGAACTTGCGCTTTTGTGGGTTTACTTTTCGTCCAAACTAAGTGGCGGCTTCTCCCACGGTTCCTGCATAATTCCATTTGGTTGTGACAAGGTAGCTTCGATTGCACCTGCCGGCTTTTGGTAGGCCGTTTCCTGTCGGATTTAAAATTCTTCTGGAAGAGTACAAAGAAAAAAAAAAGTGGGTAGCTTCGGCTTATACAACAGCCCAAAATGCCAATGTGAGTGTTCGAAAGGATCCTTTTCGAGAAAAAAAAAAAGAAGAAGAAGAAGAAGAGAGATCTTCAATTGCGATTCTGAGGGTTGGTTATCTAATTTGGTGATCTGTTATTCGTTTCCGTAGGCTCAAGGACCCCTCCGTTAAATACAAACCGTTCAAGCCTATAAACCTGCCGGATAGACAATGGCCCAGCAAGACTATCACCAAGGCCCCGAGATGGCTGGCGACAGATCTCAGAGATGGAAACCAGTCTCTGCCCGACCCAATGGTTCGCTTTTGTTCTCTCTCGTGCCAGCAGTGCAATCGTTGTTAGTAACGCTGGTTAACTGTTGGTGTCTATTATTAGGACGGTGATCAAAAATGGCGATACTTCCACCACCTGATTGCTCTGGGCTACAAGGAAATCGAAGTCTCCTTCCCATCGGCTTCGCAAGTCGACTTCGACTTCACCAGAAGAATCATCGAAACCCCCGGTGTCGTACCCGATGACGTCGCAATCCAAGCCCTCACACCGTGTCGTGAAGACTTCATCAAGAGAACAGTCGAATCCCTCATTGGTGCCAAAAATGCCATCCTCCACCTCTACCTCGCCACCAGCGAGTGTTTCCGTCGAATTATATTCAACATGTCGGAAGAGGAGAGCTTAGCTCTCGCCCTCAAGTGCACAAAGTACGCAAGGTCGATAACTAAGGATTCGCCGGATCCGAAGGTCAGGGAGACTCGATGGCAGTTCGAATTCAGCCCGGAGACCTTCTCGGATACCTCGCCGGAGTTTGTAGTTAGGTTCTGCAATGCCGTCAAGGAGGTCTGGGAGCCGTCGGTTGAGAATCCTCTCATCTTCAACCTTCCTGCAACAGTAGAGATGTCTACTCCAAATGTCTACGCAGATCAGATCGAATATTTCTGCCGTAACATCACAGAGAGAGAGAAAGTCTGCGTTTCTCTCCATCCCCATAACGACCGAGGCTGTGCCGTCGCTGCCGCCGAATTAGCACAAATGGCCGGCGCAGAGAGAGTAGAGGGCTGTCTCTTCGGCAATGGTGAGAGAACGGGTAACGTCGATCTCGTTACCCTGGCGCTCAACCTCTACACGCAAGGTGTCTCTCCCAACATCGACTTCTCGGACATTAATAAGACCATCGAGATCGTTGAAGACTGCAACAAGATCGCAGTTCACCCCCGCCAACCCTACGGCGGCCAACTCGTCGTATGCGCATTTTCCGGGAGTCACCAAGATGCCATCAAAAAGGGATTCAAACTCCGCGACGATGCCAACGCAGAATATGATGACCGATGGGTCATTCCCTACCTGCCACTCGATCCTCAAGACATCGGTCGAACCTACGAAGCCGTTATTCGCGTTAACAGTCAGAGCGGGAAAGGTGGTGCCGCATGGGTTATACTTCAGCACATGCGCCTCGACCTCCCCCGCGGGCTGCAAATCGCTTTCTCGAAGATTGTGCAGAAGCACACAGAAAGTGTTAACAGGGAATTACAGCCTACAGAAATCGTCAAGTTGTTTGAGGAGTCTTATTACCTCAAGAACAACCCCAGGTTCACTCTTATCGACTACGATATCACAACAAATAGGGATGCCAGTCGGGGGAGGCCTCCCCCAGGTGTAGTAACCAACGGAAGGCCCGTGGAGGAACAGCCAAAGAGACAGTTCGATGGAATCATTGCCCTGGATGGGGTCGAGAGACCGATCAAGGGTGTGGGAAACGGAGCCATCTCGAGTATGGCGAATGCGTTAAGGGTACTCGGCATTGAGCTTGATGTCACAGATTACAAGGAACATGCGCTGAGCGCTGGTACGGATGTTAAAGCTGTGGCTTACATTGAGTGCTCGCCATCGAGGGCGGGGCAAGGTGTTAAGGCATCTAGGGAAGAGGCAGTCTGGGGAGTTGGTATCCACGAAGACGTGGTTCAGGCCAGTTTGATCGCCCTCCTTAGTGCGGCGAGTGGCGTAAGTGATTTTTCATTTTCTCTCTACGGCCAATCGTCAAAATTTACAGTAAACTAACATAAATGTTTTCGAAATAGTTCCTGTCGAGCCGACCTGGTACACCACTCACCAAGCACACCGCCAATGGTGAAGTTTCGGCTCTCAAAATCTAAAAAGTTTGATATATTTCATATCTTTCGAACAGAAATCTGTGTCCTTGGATATCATGATCAGGGGTAAGAAGTCGTGTTAAGGGTTAGGTTCACTGGCAGGTTTCGATCTTAAATTCGAGTAGCGATTTAAGAGTATGATCCGTACGTTTCACCAAAAGTTGGATTGTACATATTATAGGTTTTGTCTTGTTGTATATTTTCACTATTGTGCGACAAAAAAATAGGCTTCTCACATATTATAGACAAGAGTTATTTAACTTTCCGATCCATATCCTCGGTGTCTACAACTTAAATTTTTCCAAGTGGCCGTCGCCATCTAGTTTATCGATATTACCAATATATGTACTTGAAGGTGGTTATATATGTACACACGCAGAAGCAAAGAATTCAATCAAACTTCAGTCCCTTTTCTTCCACAATCGTGTCTCTCGGAGACTGCATTGTCCCCGGGGGAGCCCCCGGCTGTTCAGCATCAACCTCCGAAACCCGACTCCACGTTGTATCTAGAATTGTACCATCCAAATCCTTCCCCTCCTCCTCATCAATCACATAAAAACTCTCCTTATCTTCATCCTCTTTACCAGCTCTATCCGCCTTCCCTTCTTCCATTAAACTCCCATGAGTCCACGCGCTAGCACGCACACCCGCCCTCTCGCGTCCACCGAACAAGTCAGCCCCAAGAACCTCACATTCCAACGTCATCGACATATCATTCCGCGTTGGTATTTCGTAGCTGCTCCTTCTACTCCTGCTAACACCACCACCACCACTTCGTCTACTACTACCCCCAAAACTCAATTTCCTACTCCCCACGCTGAAATTCCGACTTATTATAACACCATTTTTACTGACCACGCTCATATTCCTACTACTCCTCCGACTCTCACCACCACCACCACCACCACTACTACTCCGCCTCCTATAAATACTAAAAATTGAAGAATGCCGTGTTCTAGACGAACTCACAAAGCTACTAGCCGAACTCCCCGCAACACTAACACTCCCTTTATTAGAACCCCTAGATCTTTTCCTCTCACCGCCGCCGCCGCCGCCACCTTTTTTCCCAATTCTATACTGCTTTACTGCTGCCGCTGCGGAAGCAGCGTGAGAAGATGATGATCCAGCAGTAGAAGGTCTATAACCGCGTATAGTTCTGATCGAGGGAGTTTCCTCTATAAGTTCATCTCGTAAACAACGGCGGATGTGGCAGTATATAGTCGGCGCGCAGGCTACTATCGTAGCGAATAGCGTTTCGATGGATGCCCACATCGTCCGTGATAGTTGAAAATGTGCCTGTCGGAGGCCTTGGACCATGCGGACGAGACAGATGGCGATCAGGAAGAATCCGATCGAGAAGAGGGCGCAGAGGCGTATTCGTCTACGGTTGTATTAGTATAACTATCGCGAACTAGGTATCTTAAGAAGACATATAAGGGAGGTAACAGGGGGAAGGGGGGGGATTACTTCTCCCACGGCACCCTCGCCATAAACAATAACGGAAAAGGTAACGCCAAAAGCATAGCATCCGTAACCATATTCCCGACCTCGTACGTTATCAACCACTTATTAGCCTGCACGCATGGTCCCGGATCCGGATATAGCTGCCACCACAGTCGGAATGGTCTGCATTCGGCTAATAATATGGCGGTGGCCGCGATCCACGTCACCACGATTGTGAGGGTGTAGGTTATCATTACGGGTCGTTCGTAGGGTAGCTTGCGGATTATACGCCAGAGGAAGTCGAGGATGACGAATTTTAGGGACCAGAGGCTTTTTTTTGTAAACAAAAAAATTATTAGTAAATAAGTGAGTACCTATGTGAGGAGGAAAGGATAGGAGTGGCAACATACGCTCCGACCAGCATAAACCGACTCGGTATATTCAATTTACTCCCAATCTCCAAACGATGAATCTGATGCGGCGTCATATGATTTTGATGGCTATGGAACTCCTCAGCCGTCAACGCTACCACCCCCCCAAGGAACACACAATATCAAAAAAAATCAAGGTCAGATATTCGGACACAAAAGTATTTGAAAAAAAATTGACCACTCATAGAGAAAAGACCCCCCTTCTATATATAACGAAAATAGGTATTATAAAGGGGCTTACCAAAACTCGTCCCCCACACCATAACATAACTACTAAGTACCACCCTCGCAATTATATGCGCTAGGGCGATCACACTCCACGTATCCCCCGCATTCCATCGTTCTTTGTGCCAAAGCCGCAGTCCCTGCCTTAGCAATAGGATAAAAATGCACAATGATGTACAAACGAATAGAGAAACTCTGTTGAATGTCTTTTGCATTTGATTACTAGGCCGGTGTGGTGTTGGCGAAACGGGAGGCGACGGAGGAGAAGACGGGTGTTTGAGCCCGATCTACGGTATGGAATACCTGATTTGTTTAAGATGGAGGGGGTTTCGGGGGGGACAGGTGGAGGTAACGTGGTGTTTTTTCGTGTCGGAGAGGGTTATGTATGGTCGTGAGATTTTGGAGATAAGATGAGGTGGTTCTATGTTAACATTGCGATCGATTGCCACTACTCCTGATTTTTTTCTTTTTAATTTAGGATGTTTGGTGAAATAGAATAGTAGATTGACTTAGGTTTGCTGCCATGTATGAAACTATATGATATCATGGAAAGTGTATCAATTGTGGTGCAACGCAGAGATTAAGTTCATCGCGAGCAGCTATCATCTATGAAACCGGAAAACTTTCGGCGGTCATGATGTGCGACCCCAACTTCTATCAAGGGATCCGGATATCTTCGAGCTCCTTCTTTTTGGTTAAATTACCAGTGCTCTATGCTGTTCTTCGTTTTATCGGGCTATACATCAAAATCCGATATGGTGCATATATAGTAATATAACGAATCCTAACCTAATTTCGCAATTGGCGTCTTCCTCTGCACATTGCTCGGACCCGTGTACTTCGCAAAATTATTGATACGGCGCCACGACTCCTGATCCAGCATATTTAACTCATCATCAACTGCAGCTATCTGGCCAAAGTCCGCCATCTTCCTGTTCATCGGCGTGTCCTCGAACTCTTCCTCTTTAAGTGTTTGTATCGTATCATAACTTGCAAGCCCAGGCCACTTCAACGGCGCGGCGAAGTATTCTGATGAATACATATTCCTTCTCGGCGGGTGGTTTCTTCTACTCGTCTTTCCAGCCGTAGGGGGATCATAACCCTCATATTGTAATTGTGAGTGGGATATCCCATGATACAAATCCTCCGGGACGATATCCTCACTACCTCCTTCTTGGCCAGTATCTACTTCCGCAGAAGGTATTCGTGGCCGATTGCGAGGTAGATACGGCATAATACGATCCATAGTCTCCATCTGCGGAACCGAAGCACGTTCTTCAATCTTTGTATCCCATTCGATCGCCTCCTCAGGATCAATGTTCCCATCATCCGCCGTAACAGTCTTGATCAACGGCGAAAGACTCTTTTTACTCGGTCCCGGAAAGTAAGGACTGCCGCTAACGTCAGAAATTCTTGTCCTGGAGAACATCTCTATCGGGGAAGGCACTATTTTAAAAGTTTCGACAGCCGAGTATCGATCGGTAGTAGGTTGAGTTCGTTCCCTTCTTGAGATCGAACGGAGAAGTTGCTGTGTTTCATCGCGCTCGATATCCGCTGTTCGGCTTCTCATGAAATCTGTAGTTGGTAGGCCACGGAAATGACCCAAATAATTTCCTTTGCGAAGAGTAGATTGTCTAAGACCTGTATTGAGATACCATTCATACGCTTCGGGGAATGGATTACTAATAGTCGGGATATCCGTCACTTCCACGACGTTGGGAAGGGTATGCCACGTCCTATCCGTAAGCTGATAAACCACATCCCCTTCATTAAGACTATTCCCATCCCTCAAAGCATCACTAAGGAGGTTAAACCACTCCAACGTCCCATCCTTAATCTCTCTATACCGATCAAATCCCCTAAACAACGCCGGCAGCTCGTCAAGATTAAATCTCTGATCAATGGCATAATTATCCGGCGGTGGTAGGTAGTAAAACACCACGAACCGTAGAGTCTCAATACTGCATTTTTTACCCTGGAAGAATCCGATCGCGTCTGGTGTTGTTTTTTTATTCTGGATTTCTGTTCGGCCGGTTCGGATTTTGATGGAGGTTATGGGGTCCTTCGGGTTAGGTTTTATGGAGTAGCAGGAGCGGCCTTGAGGCCAGGCGGGTTGGAAGTGCCAGAGATCGTCGTAGATGTTGGTTTGGGTTTGGAAGCCGATTTCGACTGTGGATGTTAAGATAGGAAAAATTATTATTACTATCAGAGGGAGGGTTAGGCTGTGATGATATCGATACTTCGCTCTCATCCTGAAGGTAAAGGCGGAGGGTTCGACATTATATTATCAATCCATTTGAAAGTTCGGAGAGCTTGGGGTTTCGGTGAGGAATGCTTAGCACGCTTAAATGACGCATCGGGCTTGCTGTAGGTAGTCTGCGTAAGCCCCCTATTAGCAGGAGGGTGTTTTGGAAATCTCTCATTAGTGCTCTCATAGTGCGTAGACACCTTGCCAACGAAGCGTCGTATACTACGAGACTAGCTAAGTGCATAGTACGTAGGCATACGCGTATACCACAGTACTGGGTGTTGACGTCTGTGTACCTCCTTTAAAGTTAGGTAACTCCAGGAGCCGGGCAAATCCTGAGGAGTATGAATAGGTACCTAGCCTAGGTACTTACCTAGGTAGGTATCTACTTTATAGGTATTCATCCCGAAGGTCTCTTGAAATAGACATTTAGGATACACAGATCATGACAATGTGCCCCGTAAGCAAATGCCGTAAGGGAAAAATAGAGTATTTTTTGCGGACCCTGATAGCTGATGTGTCTCGAGAACGCTTTATAATTTAAATTCTCTTTGCAATTGATACGTCTTTACTACCGTCAAGCCCGATTTAAAACCAACTTCCATCCGAGAGGCTGCCTGGGTAGTATTACAGAAAAATGAATTATATATCGTATTAATTAATATTACACATGTATGGGCTGGTTATATCGGCTGACAGACTCATGAGCTAGCATTATGACCGTGCACGTTCATAGTTCGTTTATAAAATATAAATAGATGTAATAAGTACGTAAATACTTGGGATCCATGTAATCATGAGCAACAATTCGAAAAGCATTTTAGAACTGATCATTGGGGTCCGACTCGCTCCCTGCGATCCGTCTGACATAGGGAACTAACAACTTAGAAAGAAGTATTTTACGCCTTTTTTAGCTGAGTCTCTGCCCACCCATCGAATATCTCATCGAGTGATTGGTTTGCAGACGGGAAATTGAACTCTTCCATCTCCTCTTCCGTAAAAAGTGATTCACTTGCGCGAGCTGGGGCCCGATAAAGCCTTAAACCAGAACCAACCTCGTCCAGTTTACCCTGTAATCCCCGTAAACCAGTAAACTCTGGTTCCTCTTCCCCTCTCCTTGGTCTCTTTGGCTTAGTCACCGGTCCCTTTGGGCTCATATCTTCGAATACACTGGATAGTTCATCTTCAGAGTCGCCACCCCTGGCTTTCTTATTACCATTTCCTCTCTTTCTGGCTTTGGTTGCTGGCTTCCCGGGCCCAGCGGTGGTTTTAGCGTTATTTTTGGGGGCATTCTCCTTGATTATTACTGGCTTTCCTCCCTGAGTAGTTGGTAATCTCTTCTTGCTTCCTTTGGTGGTTTCCTTTCCTCCTATTTCGGTGGCGGTTTCCTTCTTCGCTTCTCCAGTGTCGGTTTTCTTCTTCTCTTCTTTGGTAGCAGTTTCCTTCTTTCTCCCCTTAGTAGTAGCATCTTTCGTCTCGCCCTTGGTATCTAAGCCTCCCGGGCCCTTCCCTGTAGCCGAGTCTTTCGAACTTTTGCTTCCACTCGAGTCTTTTGAGCCTTTGCCTTTCTTCTTCTTATCTTTTGGCCCGGACTCAGATCCCTTGCTTTCTTTACTGGTGTTATGCACTTCTTCAGATACGAAGCTCCCCGCCTCAGAGGTCGCGCCTCCTTTCCTCTCCGGTCTCCCTTCATCGCTTTCCTTACTCGTTTTAGACTCTGAAGACTTTTTGTCCTTTGCACCCTCGCCGGCTGGCTTTTTATTCTTTTTTGTAGTAATGGTGACACGAACCTCTGGTTTTCCGCTTCCTTCTGACCTAACCTCCTTGGTAGTCTTCTCCGAGGACTTGGAGCTATCTTTTTTTGCTGTCTCAGTAGTTTTGGGACCGGTTTTGTCCTTTTTACCTTCCTTCTCATCTTTGGTGTTAGGTTCAGTCGCTGGATTAGACTTCTTAGCTGCTGGCTTCTTTTTCCCTGCTCCTTTCTTCTTTTCCTCCTCAGACTCCTCATCATCATCTTCTTCCTCTGATCCTTTCCAAGCCTCCTCAGACCTCTTCTTTATCTTTTTCTTCGGCGCAACCCTTTTATTTATGGGCACTGTAGTTGCTACTTTATGTTCTGGGACACGTGGTTTATCCGGAAGAGGCTTGGTCGTAGACTTCGTTTCGGTTTTCGCCGCATCTTCTTTGCCTGTCTTGTCAGCCTTTGTAATTACCTCCTCGCTGCTATCTTCATCTTCATCTTCGGCCTCTGAATAACTATATTCGCTTCCACTTCCTTCGCCGTCATCTTCTTCTTCCTCTTCCTCATCCTCATCTTCATCCTGCTCTTCCTCTTCATTATCTTCATCATCGTTATCCTCTTCGTGCCTTCCCACCCCTGTTACCGCTTCTTCATCCTCTTCCACCTCGTCTTCGTCTTCGTCCTTGTCATTGTTGTCATCTCCCTCTTCTCTTTCCTCTTCCTCCTCGCTTTCTTCTACATCCGACACGTCTAAAGGGACATAAGTCCCCTTATACTCGTATGTTTTCTAAAATCGAAAAGCATTATCAAATAACCCAGTTATCCCAGACCGCACCACATATTAGCCCGCCAGCAAAAACTTATAATCGCCATCCCCAAGGAAAGCCTTACCGTAGACACCTGTTTAATCTTCGCAATGAACGACTTCTCAAAAAACTGTATCTTAGATAGTTCAAAAACACCCTCTCCCGTCCTAACCTCCCCACTCCTACCCCCCCTATGAACCAAACACTCCTCCTCCGCAAACGGCCAGAACGCATCATTCGCCGGTCTGTGAATCCGAATATCCACACAATCAGGGTAAATGACATGATACCGACACAGCTTCGTATGAAACCCCGCCTTCACCTTCCCACCATCATGCCACTTCGCAGTCCTAGCTTCCATGGAAATCATAGCCTTCGCGAGTTCATAAAATTCTCGTTGAGTGATTGGGTCCGTGAGATTTGGATCTATGGCTAGAAGGGGGCGGTCGTAGAGTTGGCACATTACCCTGTAGACTCCCAGGGGGATGGGGTCTGTGGCGCTGGCGAAGAGCATGGTTATACGTGCGGGGTTTGTGAGGTGGATGTTCTGGGAAGGGTCGACGTAGTAGTCTTTGTGGGATGGGTCCAGGTGTTGAGGGCAGAATTGGATAGGGACGAGAGCGGGACAGCCGCATTCGGGAAATGTGAAGAGGGTGTATTCGCAGACCATTGTGAAATACTTGAAGTTGGGTTTTAATTTTGGGGTTGATGTCGAGATATTTGGGGTATAGGCCTGGGGCCTGGTGAGACCCTTTCTTAGGGGATGTGTACTATTACCTTGGGGCGTACGTTTCGGTGTAGTAGAAAGCTTGGAAGTCTGGTCTGGGAGAGTAGGCTGAAGTTGCTGTATCCTCAGCGTGATATCAAGATATCAATATAACCAACCTAGGAAAATACCTACCGTGAAGTTACGACAAGAAACCACAGAAGTGCCGTAAATCTATAGATCTAGGTAGTTATATTTCAAAACTTTGCAATGGCACTGGGTTTAATATTCTAAATCGCGGCAACATGCAGCTGCTCGATCCAACGTCAAGCCTTCGACACTACAAAAGGGAACTTCCACTACGGACACGCACCTGAACAGCGCGTTTCTTTGATCGTAAAGTACAACCTAACATCCACATTACCAAGTTTTGTCTAATAGAAATATTCTTGACGGCACGACACCACTCCGGTGTTGGATAACGTTGGACGTCTCTTTGTTCTCGACAGCTTAGAATTTGTTATTCCAAAATAACACGCAGATATTGCGTTGCTGTGCGAGCATTAAAGGCCGTTGCATGGAAACGCGCACCGGGGGGTGTTTCCGGATAGTAAGTAGGTACGTATACGTATTCGCATACTCAGATCCCCACCCTTCTAGGCCTTTTTTATGCTGGATTTATGCAAGCTTCCCTAATATACTAGAAACTTAGGTATATGCTTAAAGACTAGGTATTTTGAGGCTATAATACTAGCTATCTCCTGTGTAGCGCTGTTGCCGTATTGGAAGGCGTTGGACATATGAGGTATAGCTAGCAGCATTTGACCCGGACCGATTTCAATGTGGCATTGGTTTTATTCTACGACTAGGTAAATACTGAGTGCGGAACAAGGATGCTAGTTAATACACTACGCCGCTTAAGTTAGGTAAAGCCTAGTGCAGGGGAAGGATATACCTACCCTGCTACCGAAGCGTCGTGGACTACGACGCTAAGATATACCTATTCTCGCGCAGGAAGGCTTTCAGAATTGATTGGCGTATTCGATGTCAACGTCATATTCTTGCAACTTGCATGCGGCGGCCGGCCCCTTGGGTATCGAGCTTCTGATGACCGATGCGTACTTAAACCCAGGATGTCTTTGGTTTCACATAAACACACGCTTCGAGTAGCCAGTTCTATCGAAGCTTTGCTCGGTCATTTTCAATTGAGTTGAAATGGAATTGATCTTTGGATCTATCCGTGATATAGAACCCACGTAGCTACAGTAGATAAACACGCTCTCTTTTGCGATTTACAGATATAAATGAACGGCTTGAAAAGATCTGAACCCACAAACTCCTTAGATGCAACATAAGAAGTGGAAGAAAAGGATGATTTAAATCTCCAAATGAAAACAACAAAACTAACTAACACCATTTAATGCATATACCGAATAGCAGTACTTAACAAACGCCAATTCTTTTCTGGTGGAAAACCAACATGCTAGTATCCGAACGTTTGTGATCGAATAGTGTGTCGACGTAATTCCCGACAAAAAAAAAAAAAAAAAAAAATATCGCACACCCACACATCTCTACTCCGGGAAAAATGTTCCTCACATCTCCGAGGGAGCCGGGCTTCCGAATTCGCTGCCTGTCGCATAAATATACTTATGCCCCTTCTTCTCATTATACTGCTTCTTTCCATTCAACAAAACCTTCTCCAAGCTCTCTTCGCTGCCAGGAAGGGGATTGAAGGTCCAATCCAGCTGAGTCTTTTGCATCCAGTGCTCCGCATCTTCTTTCAAATACCATTCGATCTCTGCGGCATTAGTACCACCCTTATTCTTCCTCTTAGTGATCTTATTCCTGCTCTTATCCTTGTTGAGAACCCGGTGGTCAACCTGAACCAAGTGCGTTCGGACGACTTGGGGGAAATCCACCATCTGTTCGAAGCATCGAAGGTGGAAGAAGCACTCTATAGTATCGTAGACATTACGCTTGTCGTATTCATACTGTCCATCCGGGTCTCCCTTGAACGCAGCGATCTCGTCCATGACATACTCCCAATCCACAGCGATCTGGTAGTTCCCAGCGATGATTGTCCGCGGATGCTTGTAGTTTTTCTCACGCATCTCCCCAGATGCGGTACGTATCAACTCTGCGGTTTCGACACCCTTGCAATGACGGTATCGGCACCAGGTCCTGTAGTGATCTTCATAGATCCTTGTGTTTGCATATGGGTGTCTTTGGACCCAAAGGCATGGTGTACGCCCCGGCTTGACTGATGGGTAGTAAAGTAACTCATGGATGTTTGATGCATCGTATAGTTTGACTGTACTATCCATTTCGAGATATGCTTGTTCCTTCTTTGACATTGAACGGTGTGAATTCTTAGTTTCGACTCTTCGTTGGCCTATTGACGCTATTGGACGCGAACTACTTGCTTCGGGTTGAACTACAAAACCAGGTTGAACCCTTTGGGGGAATGACGAAGGATTCATAACTGGAACAGGAGCCGCAACAGCGGGTGGAGGGAAACGGAACTGGGTGGGGAGTTGTAGCTTCGAGGAAGTTAAGGGCTGTGGAACACTCTGTGGTGACGGCTGGGGAAACTGGATCGGTGCTTGGAATGAAAAGGGATACTGGACCTGTGGGGTGGGCTCTTGGTGCGATTCGTCCACTTCATCCTTCTTTGGTCTCCCACGTTTACGCTTCTCTGAAGGCTGGACAAGTGGTGCCGAAGGTGTGAGCATACGTAGAGTAAATTGTTGCTGGTTGATTGTTGGCACTTCTTGAGTCCCAGCTAGAGGCGCATCTAGGGCTATAATATCTTCCATGCTCTGATTCTGGGAGGTATTCTCTAAAGATGCGAGAAACTCGTCAATCTGCCTTTGACTTATCTCCGGGGGTATTTCGCCAAAGTCAGCTCCAAAGCCTGGTGCGGCGAAATATCCTGCGTCCTGAGTCGACATTGGCGGAGGGCACTTGATTGGTGTGCCATGCTTCTTCGCTAGTTCATACAGTCTATGATCGAATAGCGGATACTTCGCCTGGGCGTAATGGTTGTGAGTGCTCTCCTCCTTTTTGGATTTTCTACGTAGTTTCCTTGCGGGTGGTGAATTTGAGGAACCCTGTGATGTTGATAACTCTACAGAAGCTTGATGCTGGGGAGGGAGACTGTAGCCTGGAGCAGCAGCTACAAAGTAGTTTGGTGTGGCAGATAATGGAGGGGCATAAAGTTGAGGTTGCTCGCATGCTATACCCGGCTCAGCTCTTAATTGTGGGTCAATGAGGAAATCGGGAACATAGGGAGCGGTTTGAACATCTTCAGTTGGCTGAGAAGGGTTACCTGCAGTTTCCCCCGATGCATTGTAGTATGCGGCATCGAAGAATTGACTGAACTGATCTTCCTCAGCGAAACTATTGATGTAATCATCTAGTTCATGCAGGAATCCATATCCCCCCGAACCGTCCAGATTTCCTGGAAAGTTTCCCGAGGCCATGGCCGTAATGGGGTGAATCAATAAAAAAAATGAAAGATGTGGATTACTGAGGACGAACTTGTGATTTGAAGGTCTGAATGTAGGTGAAGATGCAACGGTTCAGGTGCGTAGATTTCTGCTTTGGCTAGTTAACTTGCGATTTTCGTTGAAGACAATGAATATAGATGGTCGTCCGCAGAAAAAGTGCGCCCCCCGAGTCCCATAATTTGTAAGATAATCCAACATGCTCTGGCGAAACATATTTGGATGGAGCTTCGGATATACGGGTTTCCGGTGTTATGACAACTAGGGGCGGTCTTGGTGTGTTTTTCAAGGTCGCGAAGTATTAATCTTGACCTTCCGTGGCATGAAACACGAATTCAAATGGAACCATAACGTCGAAGGGTTGAACTACATTTTCATAATACAGCTCCATTATCGCATAGTTTTGTGAGAGCAACCAGTTTCCGTGGGGAGCGGAGTTGTAGCGATATCTTTTAATCTATCCCGGCTTTGTTGGTCTCGTTGACATTGTTGGCTTCAGCTCCGGGCCTGAGACGAGGAGACGTTGAAGAACACACCGCACGTGCCACATGCTGGACAAAGCGAATGTTTTAACAAGGTGCCCATGGCCAGAGAAAGATCCGAGCCAGAATAACTTGCCAGAGGCCGTCTTGCGGGGATACCCGAGTCCTTATAATAGCTGAAGCGACGGGAAGCAATGTGTATTAGACGAGGGCCTTGAAGTTGTCATCGACTAACAACATCACTCTTGGTCTTGAATATCTGATATCCAACCATCCCTTTCTTCATGGCCCTCAGCGTCGGTTTGTGAGGGACTCTCTTTCCGAACCACTCTTTTTCTAGGCCAATCCCTCGCAACATCTATGTTCCGCCGTGGCCACCAAAACTCCAGGAACATCATCAAAAGGTAGTCGATTACCGCGCAGAGAACAAACAACTTCCCTGCCCAGACTCCACATCCGTAATAGCGTTTGAGCCTATCGATGAGACGTGAGCTTCGAAGCCTCATAATTCCGTCATAGACCTTTTCAGTTCGTTCTGCGACATCCGTCCAGGAATACATTTGCCGAATCCGATCATGGAACATTTCTGGCTGAACCGTCCCTGACTTAATAGCATGGATAGCCCTCGATGTCGCAGCTACCAAGTCGTCCTCCTCTGGTTTTGCAAAAACGGTCATCTCGCCCGGCAATACTTCTGGGATGCCACCAACTTGTGTGCACACGACATATAAGCCACACGAGGCTGCCTCGACGATAACTGTCCCGAAAGCTTCTGTTAAGGAGGCATGTAAATATATTTGACCTCTTATCATGACGTTGCGAACATCCTCATGTCGGATTGGCCCAAGCATCTCAACTCGGTCTTGTAAGACATTCTTCTCGATCATCTGTTCTAAATCGATAGCTTTAGGCCCTGAGCCTCCAATGATAAATCTGACATTTTCGTGTTGCGCGCAAATGCGTGGTATTGTCGCGACGAGTAAGTCGCAGCCCTTATTGGGGAACAGGCGAGATATCACAACAATTGTGATTGTAGAAGTCGGAGGAGGAACATCGGCAGGTCGAAAATCTTTGGATACCAGGGCATTCGGTATTGCCGATACGGTGAACGGATCCAATGCGGCCCTAAGAACAGTATTTTCCTTACTGCCAAAATTTTTTAGCGATTGATCCCGATGCTTCCTTCGCAATGAAGCTTACCAGGTATGGGAAACGCAGATAACATGGTCCACATCACTTAATGTAAACTTTAACAGCTTATTCGTGAGAATACTAGCCGCATCTGCGAATCCAAACAAACTATGATCCGTAAAGCAAGTCTTCAGTCCCATAGTTTTTGCATGTAATAGACCCTCCTGACAGAAAGCCGACAAACTGCCATGTCCATGGACGATATCGATTCTTTCTCTGAGAACGATTTGACGTAGTATCGGGAAGAACGAAAACACAGTGGGAAGCGCTGATTCCCGGTAGACGACCCAGAAAGGGACATAGTAGACTTTGATGCCGTTGGCGAGGTATCGGACGCCCGTGCGGTCTCCGTACGAATGAGTAATGATTACGACTTTGTGCCCTCTGTCGACCAATTTCTATATGTCTAGCTCTTTAGTTCGTGTTTATATTGGCATACGTGGGTAATGATAATGACGAACGCTGGAAACCTGGTAGATATGGCTTTCCACGCCTCCAGGCTGGGGGAAGAAGAAGTCCGAAACCATACTATGATGTGATGATTGTTAGTACACTCGCCAACGACATGACCAGAAAGAGAGCATACGCTATATTGTAAGACATCTTGTCGAATATACAACTACGGTAGCAGAGGCGAACCCCAGACTACCGATCCGTAAATTAGCTGCTGAAGTTGAGAATGTTGTCGATATGGACAGGCCAGGTCGCGGGTTTGGTATTGTTATGAGGCTCTGTCGCAGCCAAGACCTCGCTTCACTAACATCCCCGTTCCCGCCGAAATTTTGCGACAGGACTTCTTCTCCCTCCACATCCACACCTCAAGCCCAACCACAATATGTCGAAAAAGCGAAAGAGAGACCTAGAGGCATCGGAAGCTAATGCCGAGGCTACCGCGGACACAAAGCCTCAGAAATCGAAAAAGGACAAATCGAAGTCTAAGGAAAGAAACGATGAGCTACAACGGATACTTGAAAAGTCTGAGGCGAGATTTGCGTCTCTCGCGAATGCGACTGATACCGATGTCATCGTAAACGAGGAGGCAGAAGCATCGGACGAAAATATGGACGTTGACCAGGCGGAGCCCTCGAAGGATGCAGCGACCAGTTCGGAAGACAAGCCAGCTTCAAAGAAAGACAAAAAGAAAAAGAAGAATGACGAGGACGTATCAACCGGGCACCTGTCAATCCTCTCCAAGTTCGACAAATACAGAGCTGAAGTGTTAAGTTCTGCTCCAAAGATTGTGGTCGAGGAGAACGTTCCAGAGGAGCCATTGCAGGGCCTCCATCCGCTACCTCAGCCAGCCCAAGCACCGGTCCAGAAAGTGGACCCGAACTCTGTTCTTCCATCATACTTAGCCCAGCCTACGACGGTGCCGACGAGCCAAAGGCCGCCTTTTGCTTCCTTTAATCTTCCAGAACTACTCTTAGATCGTCTCAATAAGCTAGAGTTTACGAATACGTTCCCGGTTCAATCGGCGCTCTTACCCCTTCTATTACCAGACAGCCGTCTCCCACCTTCAACTCCCAGATCGGATCTCCTTGTCTCCGCTGCTACGGGGTCAGGAAAGACGCTTTCATACCTACTTCCTATTCTTGCTAGCCTTCTTAACCGAGTAGTTCCACATACATACGCCCTTATTATCGTTCCTACACACGAGTTAGCCACACAGGTCCAACGGACAGCACACACTCTCGCTTCTGGAACGTCTCTTAAAGTCAGTACTGCAATCGGTACTAGGCCCTTTGAGGTCGAAAAGGATCATATCATAGCCAATGATGTTGGGAGCACAGGGGCCGATATTCTGATAGCTACTCCAGGTCGACTCGTTGAGCACATTCGAAACAACCCACAATTTACACTCCGCCACCTCCAATGGCTGGTAGTTGATGAAGCAGATAGGCTATTAAGCCAAAGTTTTCAGGATTGGGTAGAAATCATTGGGGATGAGTTACAGAAGCCTTTCCCAACAAATGGGGCCCGGGCCGGGTTTGATCTCGCATCATTGGGCGTACGAATCCCTAACTGCGCTGCCGACACTGTAAGGAAAGTAATTTTATCGGCTACAATGACAAGGGATGTTGGCAAGCTTGCGGGTCTGAAACTTAGGCGCCCACAATTAGTGGCAGTGGATGACATTGGCCACCGCGAGGTATCAATGGACGAATCCGGAGATGATGATGAGGGTCCAGAAAAAGAGGACAGAGGATTGAGAGAACTTAATTCTATACCTTCCACTCTGGAAGAGCATTATTACCCCGTTCATAATGCGACACAAAAGCCATTGATACTAGCGAAACTCCTTTCGGACAGCAATACGACCTCTGGCATCTTAATTTTCACAAAATCAAACGAATCGGCGTCCCGTCTCGCCAGGCTTCTCGAATTACTCTTTGCCAAGAAGCTGGGCAAAAAACGAAAAGGAAGCAGCAAAAAAGACTGGAATATCGCTGTATCGACCTCCGACAAGCGGAAAAAGGAAATATCCGCCAATACTGCCAAGTTCAAGGCCTCAACTATTGATATCTTGATATCCACGGATTTAATGGCGAGAGGTGTGGACCTGCCCAATGCGCAGCTGGTTATCAACTACGATTCGCCAAGGAGCGAGAAGGATTACATACACCGTGTCGGGCGAACCGCTCGGGCGGGCAACAATGGGATCACATGGAGCTTGGTGGAAGACAGCGAAGCAAGATGGTGGTGGACGGGTATCGGTAAGGTCCGAAGAGGCAACGGCGACGGCGTCAAAAAGGAAGTCGCACCGGAACTAAATGCAGAGGCACTACAGATATACGAAGGAGCTCTGGAGAAACTAGGGAAGGAGGTGAGGGGAGCTTAAGATATTTTAATATTTACGGCGGTGTACGATATGAATGTTCGATGATTTCAGCGAATATGACATCACAAATCAATAAATGCGATGTTCCAAAGATTCCTTAGTGATGCGACTCATGCAAAGCCAGTTCGGCTCTTGCTTCATAAATTCAGTATTACGTTATATACAACAGGCTATGCTAGCACTTATGATTACGAAAAAACGAAACATCAAAAACTCGTTGCGCAGAAAAGGCAGCAACTGGGAAATCGAAAAATCATTAAGCCGCCTTGTGCTTGAACTCCTGGCTACCGTACAATGCGATAACGGCAAGACCAATGAAGGCAGCGATAACGCTGAAGACCAACGCCACAATACCACGGGCGGTGAATCTAGATAACATGTTAGCAACTTTTTCAGCTTCTTCGAGTTTCGGAGAGAATACTCACCCTGCTGGCAATGGGGCTGGGCTCAGGTTTTGTCCAGTGAGATCCAGGTAGTCTTCCGCATTAGCGGCAGCGTTTCCGACGACTGGGTCGTTTCGTTGCCTACAGATAGCCAAGTGGTCCTCTGGAATGGTCTGCGTCTTCTGGAGGACATCAGGCGCCTCGATGAATGTGGCAATGAGACCGGATTCAATATGCCACTCAATGTGACAGTGGAAAAGCCAGACACCGGGGTTATCGGCACGGAAACGCAAGACAACGTTACCGCCTGGGTTAACCAGAATTGTATCTCTTCTCATTGGCATTTTGGCGAATTCGATGGAATCATCGGAGGTATTGAAGATGCCGGCATCGACATCGCTACGATAAGCAAGCTGGAAGGTATGGCCGTGCATATGGAATGGATGCTTTCCGGGATCGTTGTTGTTAATAATTAGCTCAACAACATCATGGTGCTTGAATACAGTAGGGTTTGTATCGCG
This sequence comes from Orbilia blumenaviensis, assembly GCA_036872755.1. Lineage (NCBI taxonomy): Eukaryota > Fungi > Ascomycota > Orbiliomycetes > Orbiliales > Orbiliaceae > Orbilia > Orbilia blumenaviensis. The sequence goes on along the minus strand of JAVHNS010000008.1, from coordinate 1,220,775 downwards.
ACCGTAAATTTCTGGTGTCAGACTAAGATTTCCGGCGTTGAGCGCGGTGTATAGAGTGGGGACCTTAGGAGCGACGTAGGTGATTCCATTGAAGAAGGCGTAATTGGCACCGTCTCCAAGATTGTCCATCATTACCTCAAGAGCGAACGAATAAGTAGGCTCGCCCCAAAGCTCTTCGTTATCGTATGGAACCAATGTGAAATCATCAAAGGGCTCGAAAGCATCGACAAATGCAGGTTCTGGAAGTGGTCTCGCAGCACTGTAGATAAGGTGACCAGTGACATTAGGGTTGAGGCCGTCAGGGATTTGATCAAAGAGATCCTATAAACGGGAATAGTTAATGATCAGGTATTTCAGATATAAATTTTGATTCATCTAGTCGTCAAACTAACCTGGTCCATGCTTCCGACGATTGCGAAATTCTGAGTGGTTTCATTTCTGGTGGTCAGAAGGAAGGACAGTCTCTGCGCCGCAGTGAGATAGATCATTTCTGCTTCGGCTTCCTCAGTGTATTCTCCATCGACTTCAATGATTCTCATGGTATGCCCCTCGATCCAGAAGTACTGGGCTGCGAAGGCGGCCATATTAACCAGGCGAACCATGTAAGTTCTGCCAGGACGAACGTGGAATGGCATTCCCTGAGTCTCGTTCATAAGCGCAGAGTTCGGCACCGGCTCCGCACCAGTCGGGTTTCCAACAGACAAGAACTTTGCCAGAAGTGGAGGGTTTTCATCGTGATACCAGTCGCTGAGCGAGATGACAACTTCCTCGTCGTACTTATCGGCGTATGGGCCTTTTGGGTCTCGCACGATTAAGGGTCCACGGATACCATCTGGATACTGGCCTTTGATATGTGAATGATACCAGTATGTTCCCGGTTGGTTGATCTAATAGTTATCTCAAGTCAGGACTTCCGCTTTTTTTTGCTAGAGGCATGCAGATCGCAATATATACGGAATCCGCAATGATGCCTGTGAAGCTTTAGTTTTAGTGCAGCACCGAACTTACTGTGAAGTTATATGTCATTTTCTGGCCAGGACCAAGAGAGCACTGGGTAACTTTCCCAGGCCCGTCCATAGCGTTTGTTCCATTCTGGAACAGGCCATGCCAATGGAGACTTGTGTCTACGTCCAAACCGTTAACGAGATTTACGATTAATCTATCGCCTTTCTCGATATCGATTGTAGGAATTGGCCATTGTCCGTTAATGCCAATCACACGGCGCTCGAACTGTCCGTCCGGATTCGCTGTTGTATATGTTACATTGAAATCATATGTAACGGTTTTTGAAAGAACTGAGGGGATAAGAGAGAGCAGGGAGGCCGCCACGAACGACTTCATCCCGAAATCTTAACGCGTTGCGTTGCAAAATGGTGCCTCAAGCACAGGACAATTACAGAGGATGTTGAGGATTGTATGGGATGAAGGAAAGATAACTGAGGAGTTGCTGAATGATCTGATAAGATTATTATTGTTTCATGGGAGGAAGCTTCGAAGCCACTCTCCATAAGGAAGATGAAATATCGGATCAACCCGCCGACTTTAGCTCGCGACATTACCTACGTTGGCCACGGGTCAATGACATCCCACTCGTGAATTTTTTCCTCAATTGTCGCAGAGATTCAAGCATCAGCGATATGTATCATGCAGCGGCAGGTAGTCTACAGGGATCCACTTCCTAGACATGCTTTTGTGACTTGAGGCAACGTCGGAGCGCCGTCTCGTGAATACAATTTGCAGAATGTGATAGATTGTGGGGCCGAATAGTAAAAACAAGAAAAAAGAAAGAAAAGTTTCCCAGCCTTCGACAGGGCGGATCAGATAATCAACTGATCAAACGATACCACCTTCGGCATCTCAAAAGGATTTTGACTTTTCATTTGGCGAGGAAGGTGGTCTGGAAGTATATTTCCTGTTACCTTGTGCGAGCTAGCTGGCTAGCAGGAAGGCGAGGTGGTGTCCTCCGCCCAGGCCAGTCAGCAATTAATTTGATGCATCCACCCCCAATCAAATTTATTTCCCGCTCTGTTGGCAACCGGCAGCTTCAAGCTTTCGTCCGAGTCTTGGGGTTTGAAGCAAGGGATTGTAAAAGTCTTGGGAGGGTGGGGTCCTCGGCTGCCCAGCTCATCGCCAATGCCAACTAGAAAGGCTTGATTGTTGACGGGTCCTGCCCTTGTCCTTGATCTGAGACCCCTCACGTTTTATTTCCATATTTCCATATTGTATATCGATGGTTGTGTTGCTTCGTGGTATTTTCAACAGACCTTTGTTTATGAATCTTATCGGATGCATCAGATTGTAGTCGAAATAAGTTTACCAGCCATCAGATAATGCATCAAGATCGAGAACCCTTCGCCTTCGTGGGTCGTACGATCTTAAAGAAAACCCTCACAACCCTCTCGCTAAAGGTGGTTCGAGCCTCATGAAAAAATTTTCCCTTAGGGCGCCATGTCCGCTCCACGGAAAATTCCTGCAAACATTTCCAGTAAACTTAGCTCTAGGAAACGGCGCTCATCTGTTTCCTATTCTTGATTGAGGACTGACTTATGTAACGAGTATGCATCCCACGCCCCAGCGAATCGCGCTTTAGAACCCTGCAGACTAGCGGGGGTGGGCTGATCCCCGAGTGGAGCCCTTCGTTAGCAAAGCTCAGCTATTGGGACCCGAGCTTGACTCTGATCTGATCGTAGGCTGACAATTCTGGACATTGGCTCCTTCCATGATGGCATACATCTATTTTTGAGTTTCGGGTTTGTATTTCGTGCATTTCCAAAGTTTGGTCACAAAAAACCTGAATTTCTTGGCCGATTTCGGCCGATGTTGAGGCTGGACTGAAACGGTCCTCTTTTGGGTTAACCCACCAGCATGCTATTTGTCCCGCACCTACCTACCTACGGGACACACCGCGTGCTCAGACGAGCGATTTTGGAAGACCACTTAATTGCCTACATGTTAATTCGAATTCTCGTTCCGAGTCGACAGGTCACGATATAGATACGTCGGTGGCACCGGCTGAAAATTTTATCGAGTCCTCCGCGGTGATATATCTAAGTCATATTAATATATGTTGCCTCGTGGTTATAGAGATCTTCCCCCCACCGACCGCTTTCCCATGTTGCCGTCGCATTTCCGAACACGTTTGCCATGACAATGGAATCTTCTAAATCCTTGGCCACCCGCCCGAGCCCGAATTATCAAAGTTATCTGATCCGAACTGCCAAGCTCAGAAGTGGTGCGACCCCGATAGACAGGGATTAAAACTCAATGTGGGTCCGGGCGCCTTCCATGCAATCGTGTGCGACATTCTCCCACGCTCTTTCTCTCGCTGAACCGAAAGCTTGCATGATGTCTTGGAATTCCTTGCCTGATAGTCGGTTCAAAAATGCCGGTTTTAGTCCCAAAATGTAGGGTGTAAATTCTCTTCCCCTCCTTCAGATCCTCGGCATGTTTCCTTGTCGTTTCGTTTCTACCTGCTTGGAGAGGTCACTACCCACTTTGCAAGCTTTGTGCATATGCATAGGCGGACGATCGATATTGATTACCTGACCCATGCTCGGTGGCGGATTGAGAAAGCGTGGACCCGGAGAAAACCGTTAAACCCAATTCTCGCGCGAGGTAGCATGAGGCCGGTCTCTTTTTTTTGATACTCGTCAATTGTGCAGCGTATCGATCACCTGCTACCTGGGGTGGCAGGAACTCCTTGCATTAGTGGGCTAACTTCATTTTGAAAACGAATCCGCGGTTGCCAGTCGAACTGGTGCCACGGGTGAACGTTGTTTTCTTACAGCTCTTTAGCAATCTGATATGATTTGAAGAGGGCATCTCTCTTTCCCTTTTTCCTTTCTCTCTTAAAGATCAATCATTATCTTTCGCCTCTTTTATCAGATCCGTCTCTGGCGGGTTTATCTTTCGGATCTAAGAGTTATCTATTAGCTAGACAACTGCGCTCAAGATGGTGAACGTCTTCGCGGTCCCAGGTATGTGGTAGTAGCACGCATAACGCAAAAATCTTTAAACAAAAAAGCAGTGCAACTTGAGCACTATTCCTCATTTCAAGAAAAGTCACTAGAAATCAATGCTAAATATTTTTGTTGCTTGTTATAGTGTTCTTTATCGTTTTTCGCGAGTCCCTTGAGACCGCAATTATCGCCGCTATTCTCCTATCTTTCTTGAAAAAGACATTTGACACACCGGATAGTGATCGGGCAGCGTATGTACGCTTGCGTAGACATGTCTGGCTAGGTCTAATAGCCGGATTCATTCTCGTTCTCGCCATTGGAGGCGGAATGATTGGTGCTTTCTATAGGCTTGGAGTTGATGCATGGGCCAAGTCAGAGAGTTTGTGGGAAGGCATATTCTGCTTAATCGCTAGTATAATTATCACTGTAAGATGCAACAGTCAACCTCAAAATTTAAAATAGCTCCAAGTTTTACTAACGCGTGTGCTGTCTTCCTGCTTGTTAGATAATGGGAGCGGCCATCCTGCGTGTCTCAAAACTTCAGTCAAAATGGCAGAAGAAAATCACAAGAGCACTCCAGGCATCCAACAAAGATACAACTTTTGGAGAAAAGCTCGAAAAATACGCTCTCTTTATCCTGCCGTTTATTACTATTCTCCGTGAAGGGCTTGAAGCTGTTATTTTTGTCGGTGGTGTCGGTCTCTCATTCCCCGCTAGCGCCTTTCCGATACCCGTTATTACAGGTATCCTTGCTGGTCTTCTGATCGGTTTCATTATGTATAAGTGAGTAGCGCCACCTAGCGATGTATCTTTCTGCGATCTCCAGCGTCTTTGCTAATATGTTCCACCGGCAGGGGCGGTAATATGTTCCACCTCCAAATCTTCCTCATCATCTCGACATGTTTCTTGTACCTCGTCGCCGCTGGTCTCTTCTCTCGAGGTGTATGGACACTTGAGATGTACGAGTACGGAAAACTTGTTGGTGGTGATGTAGCAGAAACAGGAGCTGGTCCAGGCTCTTACGATATCAGAAAGAGCGTTTGGCACGTTAACTGCTGTTCACCTCAATTCAATGGTGGTGGTGGCTGGGGTATCTTCAATGCCCGTAAGTTCCAACTTCTCTCATCAAAAAACTTATCATATGTCTTCGGCTCTAACAAGTGGGTTACGTGCCATAGTTTTCGGCTGGCAAAACTCTGCAACATATGGCTCTGTCATCTCATACAACGTTTACTGGATTGCAGTCATCGCCTACTTCCTTTTCATGTACTTCCGTGAACAGAAGGAATTCAACGGATCTGCTCGCTCAGACTCTGATCTCGAGGCTGATAACGGAAAGGGCGTTGTTGGCGACAAGACTGGTGTTGCCGTCGACGAGAAGAGCACCTAGGCTCGTTCGGCATGTTTTGTTAGGCTAGCGACTGGTATCTATCGCAATGTCGATATTTCCAGATATCAAAGAAAACTCTCAAGTACTGCATATGGACTATTCCCGGAAGCTTTGTCGCATTGCTTCTAGTTTTGTTATGTTGCAATGTCATGTTGAGGTTCAATGTTTACTATCATGTGAATATAATTATGTAATTTCGAGATGATTTAATGCAAAATACCCTGTTGTATATCTATTCTACCTATGTGTATCACACCACCGACGTCACATCCGCATACAGATTGCGGCCCGTAGACCCTAGGCCTGCTGTACAGCCACCTACTAGCCTGCTTGAAACTTTGTGCATTCCCAAATCCACGGACTTGACCGTCAGCCGCCCTGCAGCTAGACCTATGGCGTTGGGACTAGACCTAGATACGGCCCGGTTATCGTATCCAATCTTTCGGGTCTTAGATTAGATTTCCACTGGTAGAACGTGCTTTTTGTGATAGTTTGTCACAAATCGCACGCTTGCTGGCATAGGAATTTGTAGAATTGGCCAGAGATTCCACGTCATCACATCATCCTCAATCAACGAGGCAATTGTTTCAAGTCGCCCTGGAGCAGATAGTATATCTGATAACGAGTTTTGACTTGATATGTCACTCTCGCTTTCGCCTCTTACTTCGTCTATTTTTGATAAAGCGGCTTCGTTATTCAAGGCGCTTTGGATACCACCGTTAGGACTTGAAAGTAGTTCGCTTATATCCGATGCACCGTCACCGGGTGAATTTTGTTTTGAAGTGGAAACTTCGGTTTGAGAAAGCGATAATATCGAGTCCGCGACCTCTGGGGAAATCTCTGGTGCTAGTTCTGGGTTCAACTCAAGGAATGTAGCCTTCGTCTCAAGTGGTACCTTCAACGGTTGAGGATCCTCGCACCAATTTGTACGATGTATTTCGATATGATCGAGGTACCAAGGAAATTTAACTATCAGATAGATTAAATATTAGATTAGTTGATAGATTGTGTTTAGTACGAACACGAAAGAGAATTTCACAGTTTGGTCTTTCAGAAGAAAAGCTAATGGTGTCAATGACGGCGCCAGGTGAAGTCAAAAGAAACCCTGTGCACGAGCCATCATTTCCATACTGCCAAACCATATCTTTGTCAGTCCATCTATCTCGTAATTGATTGACAAGTGGTAAATCCTGTGATATTTCGCTTGCAGGTAGGCTTTGTTTAATTTCTACCCAGCGAGCCTGAGTGAACGGGAAGTAGAGAAGCACAGTCAAAATAAGCCCGACCTGTACCAGAGGTACAGACTGTGGCCTATTTCTCGACATTTTAGTATGAGAAAAATAAGTTTTTTTTATGTTTCTTTCTTTCTCTATATATATTCAATGTTCCTTACTAGTTGAGGCGATTTCATTCTTTGTAAATATAATCTGAAAGTTGCAGGCGAGTCAGAATTGGCAGCAAATTGACTCAATCGTTGCATCAAACAGATTTCGCTGGAGTTTCTTATATGCATTAGAAATCGTGCCACCATAAAACAATTTCGTCTATGTAGCTACCAGTATATATACCACTAACTATAGAGGTAGTGGGAAGCTTGTAAGTATCCATGTCATTAACTTGATGCATTGATGTTTTTATCAATAACTGTAATAAATTTATAAAACTCATACAGGAGTTCAACTATAAACAAAGAAATTGAAAATTTAGACCAATCTATATTAGTAAGTTCAAGAAACGAAATGCTATGGCTAAACCCTAGCGCGAAGCCCGCTCAAATCCATCAATCGTTTGAATACCGCCAGCCGGGATTCGATACCATTGTGACAGATCACTGACAAATCGAACACTAGTTGGTTTTCGAAACCTAAGGCCATACTCCAGCAAATTCACTTTTTTAAAACCCGGGTCTCCAACATCGTCTTCGAATGGAATTTCGCGAGACTCTACGACCAATGGATCCAAATCAAGGACGTCTTGTGTTCCTAATGGATTTAGGTCAGGGCTGGTCAGCTGATCCAGCTTCGTACCCCCCATTCCTGGGATCTGAGGATTCTCCCCGATAATTTCATCAGAGAAATTATCTTGTTCCATCGGTTGTGTATGAAACCGTGGCATTGGTAATTGTAGATTTGAGGGATTGTTAGCTACCGGGTTGGTACCGACGTCGATAACCCCTTGGCCTGGGAAGCCCCAGCTAAGGAGTCCTTTATCCTCGTCAGATTCTTCGTCGGCCTGTGAATTTGGAGGCACGGGGCTCCGCTTTTTCAAATTATTTCCACCTCCCTGGCCCCCTCCATCATCGCCCCCCAAATCTTGATCTGAATATTCGGATTCTTCTACAATTTCAGTAGGCTCATATTGTACCTGTTGCTGTGGGAGGGCCTCCCCGGAAATCCCAAGGTCCTGGCCCCATACATCATCCTGTAAATTAGTCATAGAAGCAACTTCATCGGTGTCAAAGTCTTCTGGGTTCTGTTCAAATTGTTCCTCGACTAACGTAGGATCGTTTAGGGGATCCGGCGACTGTACTTCATTTGTATTCGACGTCCATATATGATCTTGAGAACCCCCGAAAATAAGTTGCTCTGCGGTGTCTTGATTTTGCTCTGCCGTTCCATATATCTCGGGCTCTCCTGTAGGGTCCGTTGGAAATATAATAATAATCCGATTCTTATCCTTGCAGTCGTTCCCGTCGTGAACTTCGATGCCAGAGAGGACCCATGGAAATAAAGCTAAAGCCACTCCAGCATTAGTAATTTGTAAACATAGAGTAGGCATATATTTATGGTGCAGTCACGTATTATATTCTGGAGTATAGATGAACATTTAACATCATAATATGCATATGGACAACCTTTAACTTACGACTAGGATTTCCAGGATAATATTCTATCTTCCTAAGCGCTGTTCCATCCTCCAATAAAATATCATTGATGCAATTTCCGCTTGTCCATTCTTCGTCAGTATCCCAAACCTTCATCACAGTGCTAACCGTTTGGTGCTCCTCCCTTACTTGCGTGGTCTGAAGGTTGGGTATAATGTTGAGCTTCTGTCCCCATTCCTCAAGTTTAACCCATCGGCAGTTGACCGGAGTCGAATATATCACTCCGAGCCAAATTGCGGCTCGCGCGCTACAACTGAGACCTACCATCTCAGTACCCAATACTCAAAGGGGTTAATCGTATATCAATTGATGGTTCCATTTGAACAAACGAGCGAATGATACAGTGCTGCGGTGGTCCACATGCCAGAATTCCAAGACATGTGGTAGCAAGCACGAGAGGGAGTTTCACTTGCATGAGGCCACAGATTGCAGCGCATATAAGAGCACATATTGTTAAAACCGACTCATATAATAGCCATATGCTTGCGCGGCGCGGGTGCAGGCACACGTGGAGAACGAGGCTATGGGAATTGACCTTTTCGTATTTTGATACAAAAGTTTGAATTAGTACACACAATACCTCTGTTCAAAGATTAGTAGAATCAATGTTTCCCGATAGCTTCATTCAAACTAAGATCGCTATAATATTGTCCAATCTGTAAACACCTGACTACCCAGTCTCGCTGGTTACCTGGTACCCCCTCTAAATCCAACATGCAACACATTTTCTTCGTCATTCCACTCCTTCTCAATCTGACGCCAACAAATGCAAGATGGTTAGAAGCAGTAAGCCTAATCCCTAGGATTTTCAATGCTACTTCTGGTGAATGGCATTCACGGGTCCTAGACCCAATCGTTTGGTTCGACCGAATCGACCAGGAGGAATCCCCAGATTATCAGGATCGAGCATTCCTCACCGGCAAACGGGGAGATATTTATGACTGCTCTAACAATGTTGTCCCGCCTGGCGCGATGCTTAATACAATTGGGTACTACCCAGGGGATGTAAATCGTATGTGAACCCCATTCTGCGAGCCGAATATACTATCGGGCTCCGTAACTTTTAACTAACAGGGGGTTATTTGATATACATAGTTGAACTACCAGAGCGTCTTAACCGCCTAGAAATCCACAGAGTAGAAGATTGCGAAGACGACGATCCATACGAAATAGGGCTTGAAGTAGAGGATGGGTGGGGGGGCAGCGAGCTCGGTATGCAAGGACAGAATATGTGGATGTACTATAATAACTTCGCAAACGCAGGAAGTCCAAGTGGGGATCGAATTGAGGAAGAGGAAATATATAGCAAAAAGGATGCCATTGAAGAAGAAGAAGTACCAGCGGCGCCTGAAGACGATGAGTTCCAATGGATATCCCGTGAAGAGGCTAGTTCCAAAAAATTAAGAAAGCGAGAACCGCAGGCCCCTTCGGGTTCAGAGCAAGAGGAGGCACTTGGTCCCGATGAAGCCCAATCACAACCTCTTCCAGGCGGCAGTTTTGGCTCGCCCGTGCCGAATATAAACCCAAACAGAGCACCTCAATTCAACTGGGAGCCTCTCACCCCGGACTCTGGTAATTCCCAGAGAGGGGGCTTTGAACCCAACATGGCTAATCAAGTCTTTGGAAACCCGTCCTTCAGACGATTAGACTACAACGTGGCAGGCGGGTTCGGGGGTGGTGGCGAAGGCCAAGCTGACTGGGACCCATTTGATTCCGCCGAAAGCAAAGATACGACTTCACACATTCAATTTCCAGGTGATGGGATGAACCGTAACCAGAGACACCAGAACGAAGTACCTGTTCAGTTTCGGGAAAACAATATCGACATCCCGCTCGAAAATATCCAAGTACCAGTGATTGAGAATTTTAGGGTTCAGGACCCTTATGGCTTACTCTTGAATGGGCGAGCTGTCCCTCCCCGAAATGCAGAGGAATGGCTAAACGAGAACAGGGAAAAAGACTCTGAATCGGATCCTCTGGTGGGTCCCCCAAGTCTAGGCCGAACGCTCCCTCCAGTAGGCCGCCCTGATCTTCAAATATTCGTTGCGAGAATGTGGCCGGAATACCAATTGGGACCTAGAACGAGCTTTAGGTTCGTTTTTGACCCTTATGTAGTCCATGACACCAATATTACTTAAATATCACTATAGCTATTATAATAATAGCTAGATGCTGCATTTGATGTCGTGGATAAACTTGCAATTGTATTGAAATATTGTAATTTGACTACATCGTATCAGCATGCACGATATTCCATAAAATCTAACAAATTGTATATAAATTCTCCTCCAGCACCCCAAAATCACAATCTATATTAACTATTATATTGTTAAACCATGGCCAAACGCCAACAAAGGATCCTTAAGCCCCCTCGCAAACTGGCTTTATCAAAAACGTAATCGGGAAACAATCCGGAGAAGTTTCACTCCAGTAGTCCCCGATAACTAGAGGAGAATTGAACCACTCCAAGTATAACGGGCAATAGTTCCAAACATTTCGATGAAATCCACCGTCTGCCAAACAATACAACTCACCGTAATTTCCTGGGTACTTACCGCTAGCAGGCTTAACTTCACACCTCAGAAATTCATAACTCCGTTTTCGAATTTCTTCTCTCGTCATATGATGCACGAGTGTGAAGTGAGTGTAATGGTCAACATTGGCATACATAGTTCCGTTTTTGTGGCGGGTAATTAATCGGTTTGCGGAATCCAAAGAAAATACGGTGGCCTCCAAAATATCCGGAGTAAATGCAGCTTCGATAGAGAAGCTTAGAAGTCTCGGATGAGTTGGTGCAGCCCACCAGTACTGTCCATTAACAGGAGGAGCATCAGTAGCTTGGAGATAGAACGACGGGTTTGTGGAAGATGGTGTGCATTTTATGGTTGTTGTATGTGTCGACATGACGCCACTCTTGATTGTGTCTGTGTATTTTTCTGTTTCCGTCGTATATATAGGAATCCATTCAGTATTTGTATAGGTAATCGGCACCTCAAAGAGCTAGTGGTTCAATTCGTTAGAACTTGTTACAAACTTTTCTTCCGATGATCTCTGAAAATATATAACTCACAGTATAAGAGGTCTCAACGGTTCTTTCTTTAATAGTCTTCCTCTCATCTTTGGTCACAGGCGGAGCACAGCTTGTGAGAATACATGAACACGCCTGCGTTTCGATAGCAGACGGGCATATGGATGTCGTCGCACGTTTGAGAAGATCTTTGGCATGGACAGCTTCATCCCAGCGACGAGAGCGAGGTTTGACTGTCGTCACCGCAAATCTCTCGACCGTAAATGTTGGCGTCAGAACAACGGTTGCAACGGCAGTGTATTCGGTCTCCTATCCCGTTGTCAATACTTGTGCTTCGGTTCCCTGTACTCCCCGGCCCTAAGAGGTGTATCTTACAGTATAATCAAAGGTCGTAGTTACCACCTCTTCAGTAAGCTACATGCAGCTCAAAGAAGTCCAATTAGTCCTCATAAATTCACATTGTTTTAGAAACTTGCCCGACATAGGCCAACAATCCGGTGGCTGGGCCTATAGGCATTGATTTCCGAGTTAAGGGCGCACTTACAATATATTCATACGTGTAAGTCTCCCAGACAACCTTTGTGGATGTTGTAGTAACTGGTTCCCCAGTTATCGTAGTGGTGCTCTTTTGACATCCCAAAACCGAAGAGCACCAACTTGTCAACGACAGCGTCCTCGTCTTTGTTGATTTAATGGCGTTTGCGCACGACGTAACAGATGACGCTAAACAGGACGCTGGCTCGGCGCTAACCAGTGAACTTTCAAGCGCTGCGAGGATGGCCACGAAGGCAGGTCTGGTTAGAAACCTCATTCTTGCTGCTACTGCCTTTCGAAATTATATATAATAGTTGATGGCACAGAGATGCTAGGTAACCGCACAGTGGGACTCCATAAGACCAGAGCACAAGAAAGAGGATATTAGAAACATCATAATCACAGAGGGCGCAATATTATCTTTTAACCTTTTGCTTGGGTTTCTAGCTGCACAGGCTGAAGGATCAAGCAGACGCGCCGAGAGTCCACAGACAGGCGCCCAGAATCCCATGAGCTTGTTTTGGTGGAACCAGCAGCTTGGCCAATATTGGTGGCGGTTCTTGGTACTCCGACTGTATTGTTCAGCCGCAAGGAAGCGAGAGATCGAACAGATACTTATCCCTGCACACTCTCATTCACCTGGACAGAAATGTATTGGCAAGATCGATCTAGACGTTTGCCACGGACTAACTATAGGCGTTGGATATCGGAAGGGATTCAACCGCACAGCTTGAAAAAAAAATAAAGCTTTTGTATAGATCGCTTACCAGCTACTATCTAGGAAAGCTCTACGTAGTAGATACAAATGAAGACAAAGAAGGCTATGCACAGGCCCTAAACCCCGTGCGTGAACAAACAAACGAACCGAAATGATAGCGGATCGAAAAAGGGAAGAACAGGTAAAGAAACGGTGCCGGAAAAGAACATATAATTACACTTGGGTCTAACAGATTTAACACTATAAAGTCTGGGACATTAAGCATGGCATCCCTGCAACAGCCTCTAGAACCGCGTCCAGAAAGCAGTAAAAGTGTATTAATCAAAGGATGACCAAACGAAATAAACAATAAAATAAAACGCCGACGCCAGAGAATATTAAAGATTAAAGATAAAGGGTTGGACACACCGTGCGAAAAGCGTTCCGTAGCCATTATTATCCTTGCCCATAGGCCACCAGGCTACTTTGAAAGCAACCTTGTTGGTTTTCTCTCCCCGAATGGCTGCCGTTTCCAGTTTTTTTTTTTTTTTGCCTTTTGTTTTTTAATTTTTTTTTTTCCTCTTTCAATATTTCGCTTGTTCTTGGAACGAGTTAGTGACACCCTCATCCTTAGATGGAATAGAGCAATAGTTCCCCGGTTGAAGACCAACGATGAATAGCTAGAAGCTGCCATAAGCAGCTTATTTAAAGGCGTAGCAAAAGTCACCCTGTAGGTTGAAAGCATGGGGCATCACTTCGTCTCAATCGCTTGAAAACCGAGTACCGTAAGCTGGGGTGTCCAGATCTAGGTAGTTAAAGAATCAATTGACATCTTTTCGGAGCGGGATAAGGGGCTTAGAAGAGGGACTTCAATGTTGCTGGCTGACGCGTCGTTTAACAGTGCGGTTGCTTGTCTGCTTGATTTGCTTCGGCTCCTCACTGTGTTCAATAGCAGGGGTCACGATGGCGTCCGCTTTCGGACCTACAGTTTCTCGGCTGTCTGTTGCAGCTCGAATGGGTATTGCGGAGGTGGTTCTAGTCGGTGGGGTAAAGATTCCACTGCTAAATATGTCGCTACTTGTAGCGGAGGAGAAGGAGATTTGTGGTGTTAATAGGAAAGTCGGCTCAACTACTTGAGACGTAAAGGATGTGTCAGGTGTAGAGGTTGTGGGAATGTCGGAGATTGGAAGTTGAGCTAGAGCGGCAAGCAGCAAGCCAATGGATCAGCATTTACAAAACATGTATCCGGGGACGAGTCGGTAATTACGCGCGGAAAATATTCTCTGTTTCTGTGTGCCAGATACCTTCCTAGGATTCTATCCTTGGACAGGAACAGGCGCATTAACCTTCGTCCGCTTGACGTCGCCCTATAATACCAAAGTTAGAACACTGCAGCTCAAAACGCTGAGCAGGAAGGCGGTGTGATAATAGGGAAGTCTAAACGGGCAGGTGTCCCTAGATGTAAGCATCCCTGGATATATGTAGGTGAATAACGCACCTCCGTAGAATTGGTGGCCTCGTCATGGGTTCTCTTTGTTCCACCCTGGGAGCCTTCGATGCTGCTAGCGACTCTCCGGATAACTTTCTTTTTAATAATTGGCTTTGCTGGTTTAACATCGCCTTTCCCAAAATCAAAACATTCATCTGGAAGATTGAAGCTATAAGAGGCTATGTCAGTATCCGCTATCCGAGCAGCCATATGATCATCGAAAACGGATGGAAGAAACTACCTCTTTTTCAGGTCCAGCTTAACGCAATGCGTCTCTTCGTCATACCCCTCCCAGCCGTGGCACATTTGGTAGAATTCGCGAGCGGGCCAGGTGATGTTAACAGGGCCAGTCCATCCAGCAACTAACTCAACTCCAATGTAAAATGTGGTGATCCAGAGAGGGACGCCATCTTTCTTATCTTGATCTGAAACTTCCCCGGCGGTCTCTCCAGTCACAGCATTAGCGGCTTCAGCAGGAGGAGCATTTTCGACGCGCTCTCCATTCGCAATCTTACGCGCTTCTTCATCATTTTTACAATACTGAACCTGTTCGAAAGGCTTAACGTATGGCCTGGCACTTGCGATGACATCCTCACACATTTCGAGCCTCATGACGAGGTGCCGAATCTTAGATTCCACAAGACCTGACCACTTCACGCTAGCCTCTTGTTCCTTTGCGCTGGCATTAACAGCGAGATAGTATTTGTAATCTTTCGTGAAAAATGTATGGCGCTCGAACAACTGTTTCCAATTACCTTTGCCGGTGATGATTCTATCAACAATATCGGCTGCCTTGGCCATTTCTCCGAGGATGGCTGCTTTGGTAGAAGGAGTTATATTATGCGTCGAGCACATCGAGGGATAAGCGGGCGTGATAATAGGCATTAAGTGGTTCTTATCACTAGGATACAACTATTTATCTCGTTAGATGGAAACTTCAACAGAGAAACTGTGGTCAACATACCCTTGGATTCCAGACTCGGACATTCAGAGGCCCGTCCTCAATCGGCTTTAGGAGAACTGGTTGCGGCCATGCCCACTGTCCCAAAATTCGGAAGAATTTAGAAACAATCACAGCACTCACAGCCGAAGGGTAAAGCTGGCAAATTCTTGCAACAAGCATTGCCCAAGCAACACCTCCTGGGAAGCCATAAACATTTCCATAGATGGCCTTGCACTTCGCCCAGATCTTGATTGCTCGGAGAGCGTGTTTGAAAACCGCTGGAGCAGGGACCAGTGTCAAGATTTCATCCGTAACTCTCGTACCGTTCAAACTCCTCAACTCCTTCTCATCCAAACCTCTTAGCAAGTTCTTGTCCTCCAAGCTCATTTCTGGCGGAACCTGAGTGACCCCAAGCCTGCAAAAGATCAAATCGATCGAAATTCCTGACATGACGAACTTGATAATCGGGACAAACGCGTCTGGGACTGGCGCAAGTTCTTCGATAATTTGTGGTTCATTCGGCTTATTAAGGGCTTTAAGTAATGGAGGATAGAATTTGAAGAAATCTTCGCGCGTGACAAGTTTCGGGGCAACGACGAGTGTATCGATATCGGAACCTTTTTAGTACAGACAAAAATATCGTTAGAAAGACCTTGGTCATGGTTGGTGGAGGGGCATGGAGGGGCCTGTACCAGGTCCGACGACACCAAGTCGGTAGCTTCCATATGTAAACACCTTCCCTCCAGCGCTGTTTGTCGCAAGTTCGTTCTGATTTTTCGATGTATACACTTGTCGGACAAATTCTTCCGTGATTCTTTGCAACCGTTTCAATACATCGACACTGTGGCCCAACAGGCAAAGTTAGTCATCCTGTTTGCTTCGTGTACTGGTTCTTAGATTCCGAGAAGGGGTGTAGATATACCGTTTTTGCGACTCCTCGGCGCTCTCAAAGCTGTTCATGGCCTTCAGTTCCTCAATCAGATCATTGTTGACTTTGATTTCCTGGTCCGTCGGCAAAGTAAGGGAAATCGCGGGCGTGACGCCCCATTGACGCGGTGCCTTGCTGCAAAGTGGATGACTGGATTAGCAGAGCTCACTGGTGAAATTGCGGAAAGAAGGCATTGGGACGACTAATGCTTACTCTGTCATTTTGGTTCCGAGAAAAGGTTGTGGTCAGTGGTGATGTCCGGCGATGGAGAGTGATGAAGAAGGATGATTGAAAGAGCGACTGGACCAACAATCACGATGGTTCTCTTGTGTTGTTTGCTTAATGAGCGTGCCAGAAGCCATTCAACAATCCTGGATCCAAATACAAATTAATATGTGGCGTATTTGCGGCGCAATTGGGCTTGGCATTGCAACTCACAGCCTTGTTGCATTTTGAGCCTCCATCCCATTCAGCAGGCTATAACTCCTATGGCGACAGTGGTCTAGCCATATTCACAGCACTCGAGCAGAAAAATGAGAGACTACGGAAAAATTGTTCTTAGGATCCCGCATTAATATCTCCCATTTGCTATTCTGTCCTACGAATACAATATTCTATAAAGTATTAACAGAAAAACACTGGGTAAGAGTGGTTCAGACACCCAGAGAACATTGAGAAACAAGTATGACCAAAAACAACCTCGTATCCGACCTCTGAGTCAACTTTCAAATCAAAGATAACCCAGTCGCAAAAAATAAGTGACAACTTGAAAGTAATTCTTTAGGTAGATGCTTGTCCCGATTCCTGCTCGCCTCCAATAACTTCCTGCCCAGGGGTTCGAACACCTTCGTCATCAAGTTGAATGAAATACTCTCCCTGCCTTCCCTCCATCATATTTCCCTCATTGATTAGATTGTGTTCATTTTCAGTCTGATCTCCCGTATTGAACTTTTTGAGGCTCTTTTCGACGACATCCGCAGCTTGAGGCCTCTTGACCGCAATCCAAAACTCCGATTCGTAGATATATCTACCCATGGACTTAACATCATTAATATATCCGGAGGGTTCTGTAGTTTTGCGTTCAATGATCTCAAAGCCATAGAGGTCAATAAGGCGGATCACATCTTCCAAGCTAAATTCCAGACTACCATTCCATTCTTTGTTACCATCATCGTGGCTATGGTGACTGTGTTGGCTATTATGATTGTTTGATCCAGCTTGTGATCGGTTTGGGGTGCCGGCAGGGCCACCACCGCCCAAGCTAGAGTTGGGATCCACATGATTGTTGGCCGAGCCAGATTCAGATCGGTTAGAGCGAGCGGAAGAGACAGAGGTACGGTGAATAGAGTCAGCAGCGAAATTAGAGGCAGAGCCAACAGAGCTGAAGGGATATCCTCTGGAGCTTCTAGTCTCGGCCATAGTCGAAGTTACAACCTCCTCATCACCAATTGCAACTCCACCTTCATCATCGGACGGTGCCGCATCGGCAGCAAGTGGAATACGAGTAGGAGACTCATTCGCAGCACCGGCAGAAGATCCCCCAGACCCGATACGCGTCTGAGAGCTACGGTTGCTTCCAAATGGCGTCTGTTGATAGCCATCCGAATAATCGGGAAGTTGGGGAACTGTATCCTAGGTAAGCCTTCCAACTCTTCGTATATGGCAAATAACTAACAGGGTAAAACTTACTCTCAGCATCCTCGACATCAGCTTGGATTTGATCAAAGTCTCTAAGATCTCCATACTTGCGTCGAGTATCCTCAGCATCCTTAGATTCGGTCGCATCGCTTCCCTCAAAATGCCACAGTAGAGGTCCGTGGTTGACCCACGCACCTCCTTCTCTAAGGACATTTCTGATGGTTTCAAGATAGTCCAGGAAGTTGCGGGCGGTATCGATGAAAAAACAAGTTGCAACACAGTCAAAGGTTTCGTGTGCCTCTGGGGTGTTATAGCTTGCCACAAATTCCCCGGCGGACATTGAAAAGTACTGACTTGGCTTGTACCTATATGTTTTAGGCCCTCCAGGTCGATGTCCATATGTATCTGGCTGAGTTGTGAACTGCAGATATGTATTAAGGACTGTACCCGGATGGACATCTGGAACAGTGATGTCGCGGAGGTGGTAGTTATGGCTACGGTGATGCGAGAATCCGTGGCAGAAAGGATAGAGGGTATACTCATCAGCAGAATTGGTACTGTATAGCGAATTTTCTCTTTAGTTAAAATTATATGCCCGTCACCAGATGGCTAGGTCCGCTAATTTCTGTTCACGAGATCACAGACTTACTGGTTGAGGATAAAATTGGAAGCAATTAGCTGATGGAAGGAAAATTCATTTCCCTCGGTAGCAAATCCTTCACGGGCCAGGTCGAAGGCGAGTCGACCGAGTCCGGCTCCGGGGACGAGGATTTTGACATCACAACGTGGAGTGATCATGCCGAAGAGGCGGTCGACGGCACCCAAGATAGGACCATAGGTCATATCACGTTCAACCTCACCCGCCTCGCTCCAGTCCCGAAGGAACTGCTTGATTGTGCTACGAGCCTTGTCAAGGTCGCCCGGGGTTGCGAGATCCTTCCACTGCTCGGCATCGTGGTAGTCAATGCCGAAACTGTGTGACCCAGATCTTAGCAAACACTCAGCGAAGTGAGCATTGGCCTCGATGGCCATATCGACACGGTCAAGGTTACCGGGCCATCCAATGGCTCTCAAGACGTTTTGCTTTTCGGTTGGCAAAGAATAGAAATTTCGTCGGCGCCGATGGGTGAAAGTCCAGTGAGCTGCTCGGCGAAAGAGACTATCGACAGATTTTTAGCAGAGCCAATCTGCATCGATATCCCTGAAGAAAAGGTGACTTACAAGTAGGATGCCAAAGCTGCCCGCAGGACATCTCGCTCTTCATCACAGGAGGGGTCGAAAACACCTTCGTGGAGAATATCACCATTGTTAGCTTCATCCTCACGAGTAGTGTTATAAAGGATCTCGGGTTCAGATCCAGATCCTGCTCGCGGTTCTTCGACATAGTCGTCCTCAAGCTCTTCAAGTCTTGAAAAGTGCTCGTAATCCATGGTGAATGGAGTCTCACAGGTCGACGGCCTGTAGGGAAGGTTGGTATCAAAGGAAAGGAAGAAATTGGCTAGGGAGATGATGGATATCGCGATAAGAGTTATGATGGGAAAGGTGATGGAAACAGGGTAGACAGGATGCCTAGGAGGGAAGACAGAGAAAGGTTTTTGAGTTAAGTTGTGGGAACGCATCGCCGAGTAAAATGTTTGCGTTCGCACTGGTGCTCGAGCTCGGCCGGTGCGTGGCCCGGGGAACGGGGCGACATCAACAAGTACTAGCAGTACTATCAACGACTCTCAGCCGCCTGACTTCAAAGTTCTGAAAAGAAAAAAGCCATAGATTCCCACGTAATAAAAGAATGTTAAAACCCGAGTGTACGCATGCCTGCCATACTGTCCGGCTACAGATTGCACAATTCTTCGAATATAGACCTGAGGCCAGCTGGAGCCGTCATATGCTGCATCTCGTAAATTACCTTGTGCCATATTGATAGGTAGCTGAGAGGCAGTTGGGAAAGGCAAAATAAGGAGTTCGTATATGTGTATATATCATGATAGTAGCTGATGATAAACACAAAAACTAAACTTTTTGGGACTTACCTTCCTCATGGTCATGCCTCTGTTTACCATGTTGATGTGAGGCAGACATTACGTCTAGCACTACAAAATCCTGCAGTAGACTAGGCCTGAACTCAAATTTGCAAGACCAGTCGCGATTTGGTCAGAAATGTTAAACGGCGGTCGATTTAGTTGTAATTAGAACTTGTCGACGATTCCAAGTTGTACGTGAACTGAATGTAGTATTCCAAGAACTATATAGCCATTATATAAAGGTAAGTAAACTTAGAAAAGACGATAAGAGATATCTAAATTGATATATCGCGATATGACGCTAGCTAGCCTGCCGCTACGAAGGTAATATTATTCAGTTCAACCCAAGAATAGCGAAAGAAGCACTTTGCAAAATATGGTAAGTGTGGAAAGGTTTATACTGCACTGAAGTGTATCCACAGGCTTCCGCAGCATGCTGGTATTTGGGAGGTTTCGGTTCCACAATCGAACTGAACATGCATCTGGCTCTGAAGCACAACGCGAGATATAAAAAGAATGCCCTGACGTTTGCAACATTTTGTTACATAAGCAACGCATATTCTACAACATTTGGGGTTAAATTCAAAGAAAAAGTGCTACTGCTGTGATACTATGAGACTAGTGAGTGTGTATACGTGTGAGTTAGACCGGCTGCTAACCGCTGGGATAAAGAACAGGATATATGTATCAATGGCAAGAAGATACGAGCTTCGGTAGAATGATAAATAGGATGTTTGAGATTAGGTGTACGGGATAGAAAGAGATAAAAGTTGAAAGTACAGAGCTTAAATAGCAATTCTCAAGAATAGTACCCTCCCGCTAATATTCACAAGCCGGCTGAACTCCATGGGAAAAAAATCAGACCACCGCCCTCAAGATCAAGCCCAATACAAATATATAGCCTCATGAATTAGAGACTTTTTATGCTCCACCGCCTGTATCACCCGAAGCATTCACATCAACATCTTTCGTCACCAGGTTAGCAGCTTTGGGACGTTTTTTAATCTCTGCCTCTTTGGGCTCCTCCTCTGGCACTGGTTTTTTCTCATCATTGATTTCGCTTTCTGAGGTAGGTTTATATGGCTCGAGCTGGTTTCCCATCCTTTGAAAGCTTAGAAGGACTCCAAACTTTCTCTCTACGCCCTCAATAAATTTCTTACAGTCGTCACAAATATCCCAGCTTACCCAAAACTTTGTATTCCTGGCCAGACAAAACGCGCTTCTAACCCCTGCTTCTTTCCCGAGAAGACTCCGATACTTGAAGATG